>CM046943.1:123676178-124289222 GCA_025698515.1 Gossypium sturtianum | reverse complement strand
GTGCATTTGAGGTCGAAGTTTCTTAGGTTTGGCCGGGCTATTACGGAAGGTTCGTAGAAGGATTCTGCGTCAATAGCCGCCTTTATTCAGAAGATTACTAAGGAAGGAAGTACCCTTTGAATGATGCGATAAAGCTTGAGAAGAGCTTTGACAACCTTAGAAGGTGTTGGCGGAGGCTTGATGTTAATTGACAAAGAGGTGGGAAGGATTTTGTGGTGTCTTTGTGGCGCTTTGCATACGGGATTAGGATGTGTGCTAATGCAAGAAGGAAAAGTAGTCGCTTATCGTCTCGACAACTAAGGCCTCGCGGGGTTAACTACCCAACTCATGACTTGGCCCAGCGTAGTGGTTTTCGCCCTTAAGGTTTGGAGGCACTACCTCTGGAGAAAAGGTCGATGATCTACAGGACCACAGAGCCTTAAGTATCTGTTGACTCGGAAGGAGTTGAACTTGAGAGCAGCGAAGGTGGGTGGAGTTGTTGAAAGGACTACATTCGATGAGAATATCATCAGGGCAGAAGCGAATGTGGTAGGTGATGCCTAAGTCGGAAGGTTGTATGTGTCGGATCTAAGGGCTATGTTCGCTCACTTAAGTTTGTCACGATGATGGAAGCCCTATTGGCGAGTTGCAAATCAAGCCCACATGGTGAAGGAGGTGAAAAGAGGGGCGATTGGTTGATAAGGATCTAAGTGCTTTGAGATTCTGACAAGTGCGAGCAGGGAATTAAAGGATTATGGCGTTAATGATGAAGGAGTATTGTGTTACAAAGGAAAGAGTCTGTATCTTAGAAGGACAAGGAGTTAAGACAAAGGATTCTTCGGGAGCGCATAAGTAGCCCTTATGCTATGCATCCGGAGGCATTAAATTTGTCTGAGATCTAAGGAACAATTTTGGTGAGTACGATCTTAAGCAGAAGTGGCTGAATTTGTGGGGAAATGTTTGGCGTGTCGACAAGTTAAAAGTGAACACCCAAGTTCCATCGAGGATTGCTTCAACCAATGAGATTCCGCAATAGAAGTGGGAGAGAATTACCATGGATTTCGTTGAGTGGGCTTCACCCTTACACCTACTAAGAAGGACTCGGTATGGGTGATAGTGAACTGGTTTGACTAAGTCAGCGCACTTCATCCGGAAAGAGTTGACTATTCTCTTTAAAAGGTGGCTAAGTTATATGTAGCGAAAATTGTGAGGTTACATGGTGTGCAGTGTCGATCATCTCCAAGCGAGACCAAAGGTTTACGTGCCGATTACGGAGGGCACTTCATCAAGCTTTAGGCACTAAGTTGGACTTCACTCGACTTTTCATCCACAATCAAGCAGGCGATGCAGGCAGGTTATACAAGTGTTGGAGGATATGTTGAGAGGGTGTGTGATGGATTTAGGAAGTTGGGAAGACTATTTGCCTTTAGGCGAGTTAGCCTATAACAAATGACTATCAGGCTAGCATTCGGATGGCACCATATGAAGCATTGTATGGTGGAGTGTAAAACTCCTACTTGTTGCCTTTGAGTTAGGAGAAACGTCGAGTTTTGGGCCCGAGTTAGTGGCGGCCCGAAGAGAAGGTTGAGATAATCGGGAACGCAGTTAAAAGAAGCCTACGATGGCGAAGTAAATGCGCGGACCTTAAGCGGAAGAAATAGAGTTTGAAGTGGGAGATCAAGTGTTTACGAAAGTCTCGCCTTGGAAGAAGGTGATGAGGTTTGGTCGCAAGAGGAAGTTAAGCCCAAGGTTTATAGGGCCTGCTGTCAGTGTTGAGGCGAGTTGGACGATGGCATATCGATTTAAGTTGCCATCGGAATTGAAGCGGACACACGACGTATTCCATGTTTCCATGCTACGGCGATATCGATCGGATCCATCTCACGTGGTCTCTGGATTGAAGAGGTGGAGCTAAGGCGGACTTATCCCCTACGAAGAGGCCGATTGATTTTGGAGCGAGGCGTGAAAGTGTTGCGGAGGAAGTCGGTTCCTCAGTCAAAGTGTTATGGCGCAACCATGGATCGGAGGAAGCCATTGGAGCGAGGGAAGGAGCAATCTGGCAGCAATACCCTCAATTATTTTAGTTAGAAAATTTGGGGGCGAAATTATTTTAAGGGGGTAGAAGCGTAACATCTGGAAAGGGCCTATGCATTTTCGGTTTAATTATGCACGAAGAAACATGTTTTATGTACTAAGAATAAATTTTGAACATTTTGGAAACACGAAAATGGATGGAAATGATTTGGAAATGATTCAAAATAGGAAAGTGCACATTTCTGGAAACTTGGAAATGTAAGAAAATGTCAAGTTTCTGATGAGCGAAAATTTTTGGAAACTTAGAAATGTCGAGTTTTAAAGTTTAAAGGAAATTAAGGCAAGGTGGCCTTAAAGAAAAAGTTTGTGAAATTTGACACGAGAAGCAGGCTTGGAAAAGTGGCTGAAAGATGCCAGCAGGGCCTCACGGAAATGGCGCCACATGCAAGGTGTTGGGCACAGGTTGAGTCACTTGGGAAGCAAACAAAAGAAGTTTTATTTTGCTTCCGAAGCTCTGAGGTGGACGGCACAAGCCTTCTAGAAAGGAGGAGTTTTATTCTCTTTAATATTCGATTAATAAGGTGATAAATAAGGGATTTAATTTGGATTATTTTTGAAGAGATAATAAAAGTTATTCTCTAATTATTTTAAATTAAGAGATAAAGCTATCAAATAAAGAAGAGTGGTGGCCAAGTAAAGGATTAGAGGAGTAGTTTAGGCTATAAAAGGAAGGAAATAGGGCTACTCATCAATTTTCTTCCTCCTCCTCTCTCTGCCAGAATTTCTGAGTGCTCTCCTCTCTTCTCTTCTCTTTTTCTTTTGTCAAGCCAAATCTATAGTCCACCATTGCCAAAATTCTCAAGTTTCTTTTCCTTATTTTCGTGGAAACCAAATACCCCAAGAGAACCTCTGATCGACTTCTCCATTAAATCCCAAAAGCCGAAACTTTATCATCTAGTCATCAAAGGCCGATTCTTTAAGGGGCTTTTAACAAGGGTGCTCTAGATTTCTTAAAAGGGTAAGATCAAAGTTTGGTTTCAATTCTTTTATATTTTAAACCTATCTAAAATTTAGGGACTAATCTCTATTATGGATTTTGGTCGAGTTATGGAAGGGTGTTTTGGGATTTAAGAAATTATCAACTTACATAGAGAAAGGTATCCTTAGCCGGAACTTCTAAGATCTAAGGTAAGTTATGAATACCATTGGCCATAAGCTATATTATTATGATTTAATGTTAGATTGGATCTAACATGGGTACATAGGGATTGAAGCGGCAATAAAGAAGCAAGGACCCAATTTGGGATTTAAGATTTGGAAGAGTAAGAACAAAGGTAAATTCGGCCAAGGCCTATTTTAGTAGTAGATCTATTATTATGTGTTTTAAGTGAAAACTAACCAATTCAAGGGATTTAGTGACTAGCCGATTTCAAAGGGGAAAATACGAGTTTCTTGGATTTGATTAAATCATCAAATCGACACCAAGGTAAGCTTTAAGAATACAAATCCTACTAGGATTTGGTTTTCTAACCAGAATAGGCTTTGTGCTAAATAGTAAGTGATTAATCAATTGTAGGAACTTGAGATCTAAAGCGATAGAGTCAGTTTGGGATTTCGGTGAAGTGGTTAAGCGAATCGGTGTACCCCACACTACTTCTTAATATGTTTCATGGCTGTTTATTAAAATATGTGATATTAAGAATATGAAAGTGGCTAGGAGTACCATGTTATGGTACTAAGTACTCGAATGCGTTTCCTACTTCTACAAAGAATATGAAAAGGTCATTAGTAACATGAGAATATGATAAGAATGTGAACTCTGGCATATTTATGCATATCATCATTATATGGGGCATATGGGTTATTGAAAGGGGAAGTGAATGTGGTGACCTAAGACCACGAACACGGTGACCTAAGGCCGTGGTATCACGAACACGGTGACCTAAGGCCGTGGTATCACGAATGTGGTGACCTAAGACCATAGTAATCTGAATGCGGTGACCTAAGACCACGATATCGAATGTGGTGACCTAAGACCACAAATGCGGTGACCTAAGACCGCGATATGGAGTGTAGCGGAAGGAGGGTCGACTTAGTAGTCCCAGCGGTTGTACGGGTTGGTGCGGGAGTGTAGCGGATGGCTTATTAGGTTTAGGTTTGGGAATGCATCATAATTTGTATGCTATGATATGAATGCGTAACATTTGTATGCCTGATTCTATTTTGATTTAGTGTTTGTGTACACATTGGGTGCATTTGACTCACCCGTTGTGGGACCATGTTTCGGAGGTGATGAGCAGTGATGGGCCAGAATGCGGCGGATCTTGTGGTGGCCATGCTCAACATGAAGTTTTTATTTTATGAACTACTATTTCTATTTAAGTACTTGAATTACTTAGGAATTATTTGATGTAATAAGGCCATAAGGCCATAGTTGAATTGTTTTCCATTTATTTCTATTTATTATGATTATGAGTTTTACCTATTAACGTTTAAGTAAAATTTTTAATATAAAGAATTGAATTCGTTTTCAACACAAGCCCAACCCAAACAATGTTTTTCAAAAAATCGCACAAGTTTTCTCTAGGGAGCGAAAGAATTTTGAAAGCCAGGTTTACTGAGGAACATACTAAATCTGCAGGCAAATCTCGTGGGTAGGGTTTGGGGTGTTTCATTCTCAATCTTGCAAAGTAAACATCGCTTTAGCTTCTAATTTAGTTAGATTCAGACCGTCATCAAATATGATTAATCATGTATCAAATACTCACAAAATAATCAAAGGTTTTCCATTCAAGCATTTGCAACTATATCTGCTTTCCAAAAGGTTAATCGATAGCGCTCACAATCTTTCAATAGATCAAGCCATCTATCTTTGTTTTAAATTGATTCAGCTTTGCGACATTAGAAATTTAAACTCTTGGGATCAGGAAACATATGACTTTTTCATCGATCAACCGATGCCATCAAATTCTCAACACGGACATAAAAAGTGGTCGACTACAAATCACGAATCAAGCAGATTTACTTTCATGTGACTTTATCAAATGCAGAAAGCATAAACTATCACTTTACATTTTGTATTAAAACACATTCCAATCCGTTTGATAGTGCATCTCTGAAAAAATCACAATTTCTTTACTCAATTTAAACTGAACTCGGAACCTATGTTTGGTTAAAAATACCTTCAACTATTCTCAAATTTGCTAACACTCAACAGACCATTCAAACTTTCACAAATGTGATAACTTTATCAATCGGAATAGCTTTAACTCATATGACATCATTCGATTAGAACTAATCTAATAGAATGCGTCCTTGTATCACACCCTTTTGAATATAAATTCTTCATTAATTTGTTCGTCAATTTACCCATAAATGTACAAGATTTCATTTTCTTACACGAGGATAAACTTAAATGCATATAACTCAAATTACCTTTCAACTAACATTTCGCTCATATAAAAAAAACAAATGAGTCGATCTCAACTATCAAATAATATCATACTAAATACTTCCTTTTCATCTTTGTTAAAAGCGACTCAAACATACATTTTTTTCAAAATTTCCTCACATGCTAGTCCAAAAGATCTTTACAATCATATTAGCTCAAGGAAACAAATATCTTGATTGGACTCATTGACCTTACTCAAACTTACGGAAGAAGAAAACCATCATAAAATTGGAGCTTGAGCCTCCACTATTTATACCTTGGCGATGCCAATTCATTTCCACGAAGATTAAAGAAATCCGATACGAGAATCACCACGTTCCTATGATCGAACTAGGAATACACTCATAATAGACATAGTTATCACAAGCCAAAGAACACACTTTAAAGATGAATCATGATTGAGAATTTACGAAATATGGATGATAAGAAAAGCGAGATAAAGAAATCCAAGATGCGATATCATCTTTGGAAGTCAGAAAACATAACTCATAAAAAATGTAACACCCTAAACCACGCCTAGAAGTCTAGACCGAATTCGGAACACTATATTGATCAACGAGGTGATCGTGAGAAAAATTACAAATCAAGTCATTTAAAAATTTAATTTCTAAAACATTTATCCCGAATCAATTCAAAAAACGTTTAATCATTTAAATTCCCAAGTAAGTTCAACGATTATAACACTTATGAATTAAAACTTAAAACAAAAGTTGTACCACAATATTATGAAACTTTACGGTTCAATTTAAGCGAATAACAATTAAACACGAAAATAAAAAGCTTATAACTCATTTCCACCAAGGCGTCAAGAGTCCTTTGCATCACGAGTCCGCATCGAGAACCAAAAACTTTACGAAAGGGAAAGCAGAAGAGAGGGTGAGCTACTCGAGCTCGGTGTGAGATCAAAATCGATTAACTATAGAAACGAGAAATAGGGAACTAGAAGCGATTCGAGAATAAGAACACACTTACAGAGCGAATATGATTAAGCGAGTTTGCCCAACATCAAACACACACCATATGTACCTTACGGTCATATGGAACAAATAGACA
Source organism: Gossypium sturtianum (assembly GCA_025698515.1). NCBI lineage: Eukaryota > Viridiplantae > Streptophyta > Magnoliopsida > Malvales > Malvaceae > Gossypium > Gossypium sturtianum. The sequence continues at coordinate 124,282,705 of CM046943.1, read as the reverse complement.
CACCTAACCTCACGTGCTATTCAAATACAATAGCAGCAGTTCACAAGTCGATCACACTATCACAATAATGATTCGATCGGACATTTATAGAGAAAGTCTACGAAATCGTGATAGGCACACGTGCCTTTGATCGATCGATAACACATTGGTCATATTATCACATTCAATAAGCTGATCAATCGGACATTTCAATCGAGTAAATGCGGTCACATTGACCACATAGATTCATTCGGATGCATATGAGTTCAAATGAGTTATAAAATAACCCACCCATCCGACCAACACACCATCTCCATCCAACCCTACACTTACGTGGGGATTTAATCAACCCACCCATCCTGCACTCCGAGTAGGACCTCGAAAAGCCCATCAACCTTATACTCCATAGGATATCATCCCGGGTTGCGGAACAACGATGATCATTAGCATTGTCCTCGACCCTCGTGGAGGTGGGACCGCCACCGACCCTACGGGAGTTGAGGCTAACGGTATGCGAATCTTGCGCGATCTCATATATTCACGCAGCAAAGCTAAGCGTAAAAGGCATCTTGTGTAATACGATGGCTGCGATCTGAGATATGCGGTATGAACTACGGTCGGATAGTGATGCGTGGCGTAGCTAACGTACATGCGATCTGATGTAATGCGGTAATCTGCTATACCGATGAGTTGCAAGATAAGCGCGGATCGATCAATGATACGCGGCTTAATCTTGGCGTATGTCTTTGTCTGACATAGTGCGTAAATACGCGATCTGATCAAATCGTCCACAACCCTCAGGGTATTGGGACTGCCCTCGACCCTCTGGGTATTAGGGCTTGATATGCGATTAAGCGCCAAATCGTAAATATTCCTTCTCTTCAAAATCCCAACCCAAAATACTTTATATGCGGATGTATGTATGCAAATATATGTAGCAGATGTATGAATGCGAGATGCACCAATCGAGAATACAATTTGAGGCGATCATTGAAGCGGTACCTTACGATCGATCAATCGATTCTGTAAACGTGCACACTTATGCACTCAGATTCAGTACCTAGCATAGCACACATTCATTTACATGCAGTTCATAATTCGAAGTCAGAACAGAATCGTATTCACCCTCGAAAGCTTAGTCGAGGGGTTGGTACACATAGACTCACAATGGCATTCGATTTGCCTAAAATCGAAATTTGGCGAGTTGGGCCACACGCCCATGTGCTCGGCCGAGTGGAGCAATCCAGCCGTGTGGGGATCCAACGGCGGTGTGGGGTGGCACACGGCCCAGGTGTGATAGAGGCACATGCCCGTGTGGTGCGAGGACACGGCCGTGTGAGCAGGCGTGTAACTCACTATCAATTTCCCTAATATTAGGTGCAGGCGAATACACGACCTTGTGAAGGTGTCACTGCGCGTGTGGCCATCGACACGGACGTGTGTCCCATAACACATGCCCGTGTGGAATTTCTAGGCCTCAATTTAGTAACACGGCCGTGTGTCCGGCTAACACTGCCGCGTGTGGGAACCTAATTTTCCCAAATTTGTCACACATTTGTGTGGCCGGGCCTTGTGACTCCAAATCTCTAATTCCCTAAACTCACATGCCCGTGTGCTCGAGAGGACACGGCCGTGTGGATCAGGACAAAAATCACCAAATCGGCCACACACCGTGTGGCAGCCGCATGGCACCTAAAATCGACCGAATTTTGGCCACACCCAAAATGCTCTGAAAACCACCCCAATTGCCCCCAAGAACATCGTTTTGGCCACAGTATGATCCCTAACCTTTACCCTATCAACATATATTAGAAAAAAGCGATTTCCCTTCACTTCTATCGTCTAAAAACTCAAAAATGAAGGGCAATGCATAACTACAAAATGTCGAAGGAAAGGGATTCTTAAAACAAGATAGAAAGAGATTAAAAGCAGAAAGTAGTAACTGATTCGAATCCCACACTGATTTGACAATGAAGAGAGCGGGGAGGAGTGACAATCCAGAAACCGCATGATTAAAACGTTTGAGCAATAAGAAAAAAACAAAGAAAGAAAAATAGAGAGGAGAATGGAGAAGAAACATCAAAATAGAAAATTAAAATAATAATAATAATAATAATTTTTAACATAACAAAAATATCAAATAATTATTATAATAAAATAATATCTAAATGAAAAAAAGTGCACAAAATATCTCCTAGCTCACGCAGTGGTGTAACACCCTTACCGTATTCAAGCGGGCGGGTTTGAGGCATTACCTAACTAATCTTGCTTAAACGCCTCAAAAAGGGTTATAAAATTTCGTTTAAACCCATCACTTGCACATACTCGGCCTAAAGGGCCTAAACATACCTACGAGAGGTATCGAAACTATTCCAGGAACTTTTACGAACTCGAAACTTTTCAACAAAGCAGGGGCCACACGTCTGGTGTTGGTCTAGGACACGCCTGCAGTGCCCCAAGACATGCCGTGTCTTCCACCCGTGGTCGATCCCGACTAACTTCACACGGCCTAGACACTCCCGTGTCTTCCACCCGTGGTTGAATTAAATTCCACAATTAATGTGCAGACTTCACACGGCCTAGGCACACGCGCGTGTCTTTGGCCGTGGAGCATCTTGACTTGCAAACCTAGCATTCAAGGGCACACGGTCGATCCCACGCCCATAGGGTGGCACGTGTGTCACACACAAAGCATAGACACTGCGCCCGTGTGTCTACTCGTGTGGACAATTAGATGGCTATCTACCGAGCCCTTTGCTACCCTACATTGCACACATACAAACACCAATTCAATTCAACATAATTCATAACCCAAAGGCATATTTAAGTACTCAATTCAACATCCATACACAAGGGCATACACTTCAAGAAAATCACTTTCATTAAGCATAAGAGCTTGCCAAGTATCGGCCTAACTTAATAGACCATTACAAAAAGACTTTAATGCCTTACAAAGCCAACACTTTGGCCAACAATTACGACCTAACAAAATACTCGAGTTCTATACATGCCATACTCAAAATAAGTCTAAATTGTTATACCAAAGTGATGTTGATAGTGTGATTTTCGAGCTCCTACGTCCACGTTCCTCGAGTTATCTTGGCAATACTACAAGGAGAAAGACCAATGAAAGGGGTAAGCATAAAGCTTAGTAAGTTTGCATGGATATAAATAGCAACAATAAGCTCATAAAATAATCCATCCATGACATTAACTAACCATACACAAGTCATAGGCTTCTTGCCATACTTACTCACAATTGCCCTTATTTAGAACATACCATGCCACATATCATAATCATTTCTTCGTGACTCATTCACGAGTACCTGTATTCACTCATTCACAGGACTTTAGTGCTAATCTCATTTACATTTCTAAACTCATCTAATCATCCCATTAATCACTAGGGATACTCAGAGACGCATAATCTCGTCATTATTATAAATCTGAGGCCAATTCCACATCCCAAAGATGGTCTTACATGGAGTTACCTCTAAATGCCGATGCCATATCCGGATATGGTCTTATATGGGATTTTACATTTAAAATCGATGCCACATCACTGATATGGTCTTACCACGATTCTTACATTCAATATCAGAAGCCATATTCCAAATATGGTCTTATACGAAAATCTCAATTCGGAGCCGAGGCCATGTCGGACATGTTCTTATATAGGACCTTATCTATTTCATATCTCGATGATAGCTTTTTCATATTCATTATTGTTCGCTAGGACTTCAACATCATATTCAATATCAATCACTCAATTTAGTAGAGTATCATGCATCAATATGATACCAAGCATTCTCAATTATGCTAACATGAATGTTGCATTAATCACATACAAACTTACCTCGATTTCAAAATGAGCTAGCTCGACGGTTTAGTCCGAGACTTTGTTCTTTCCCCGATCGAGGCGGATTCTCGATTCTTCTTTCTCTATAATAGCAATTTAGCTCATTTTAATCATCTCATTAATAAAAGCATTTCAATAATCATGCTTAGGCAAAATTACTATTTTGCCCCTAGACTTTGGCAAAATGACCATTTTGCCCCTAGGCTCGGAAATTAATTCTAATCACATTTCCACTTTCAACAAGCCTAGGTGAACATTTAATACTCTTATAGCTATCATCAAAACTCAACATTTCATATAATTACTACAAATTTGTAACCTTTTCATCAAGGTCCAATTATGTGTTTCCAAGACCACACCTTTCACAAAAGTTGTTCATCTAACAACTAAGACTCATTTTCTTCCAAAAAATGCAGCAAATAACAATGAAAGCTCTCATGGAAACTCTTTAAACATTTCACCATAATGCAAGATAATCCCCTCTTTGGGAAGCTTAAGCTCTAGGGATCTCAAAAGTACAATTATCATAAAGAAAAATCATCAAAATCACTTACTAGAATGAAGGAGAGCTTGCTGAAAATTTGAGTTTTCAAAACCCCTATTTTTCTTGGGAATTTTGGTGGAGGAAGATGGAAAGAAAGATGATATTTTCTCTTTCTTTATTCTAATATTAAACTAGTCAAATTAGTCACCAACTACTACTAACTTTGACCAAATTTTTGTCCATCTTTGTCTCCAATGATAGCCTATGGCCAGCCAAGCATTTACAAGGGGCTAAATTGCCTTTTAAAGACCTCAAATTTACAATCTATGGCTATTTGGTACCTTTGCTTTGTTGAATGGAACTTTTGCACTTTATGCGATTTAATCCTTTTCGCGATTAATCGAGAAATCGCTAAAATTAAAGTACCAAAATTCTCATGTACTTATACAATCATATACTAATTTATAAAATCACATGAAAATAACTTTCAGTAATCTCAGATTAGTGATCCTGAGATCACTGTTCTGACTAGCCCCTAAATCGGGCTGTTACAATTCTCCCCCTTTAAGGATTTTCGTCCCCGAAAAACTTATCGGTGAAAAGGTTGGGGTATTGGTTTCTCATTGTTTCCTCGGGCTCCTGTGTAGCCTCTTCTATTCCATGCCTTTGCCATAATACTTTCACAAGGGCTATGCTTTTGTTTCTCAACTGTTTGACCTCTCGCGCCAAAATCTTAACCGGCTCTTCACCATAAGTCAAGTCTGGTTGTATCTCTACCTTTGTTGGTACAATGACATGTGAAGGATCCGAGCGATGTCGATTTGCAACATGGATACGTGAAAGGCGTCATGAATCTTTTATAACTCGGTGGCAAGGCCAATCGATAAGCTACTGGGTCCTATCCTCTCGGTAACTTCATAAGGTCCGATAAAGCGGGGACTCAATTTGCCCTTCGGCCAAATCGAGGACTTTCCTCCAAGGTGATACTATCAAAGAACACTTTATCACCGACTTTGAATACAATCTCTTTTCTTTTCAAATCAAGAATAGGACTTTTATCTATCCGAGGTGACTTTCGCATACGATCACGTATCACTTTACTTTCTCTTGATTTCCTTAACCAAATCAACCCCAGTGTATCTGTTTCTCTCTGAGTTCGACCAATATAAGGGCGTTCGACACTTACGCCCATACAATGCCTCATAAGGCGCCATTTTCAAACTTGTAGAAAAGTCGTTGTTGTGGCGAATTCCACCAATGGTAAGTATTTCTCCCAACTACCTTGGAATTCCAAAACACAACATCGAAGCATGTCTTGAGTATCCGAATTACCCTCTCCGATTGCCGAGTCAATTTATGGATGGAAGGTCAGACTGAAACTCAATTTCGTGCCCAAGGCCTCTTTGCAACTTTTTCCAAAGCGTGGCGTGAATCTCGGATCTCTATCTGAAATGATCGACAACGGTACACCATGAAGTCTTACTATCTCGACATGTACAAGTCTTCCAATTTATCAAGTGAATAGTCAATTCGCAATGGTATGAAATGGGGTGACTTTGTGAGTCTATCAACCACTACCCATACACGCATCTTTCTTCTTTGGAGTCAGCAGTAAACCCGATCCACGAAATCCATGGTAATGCGGTCCCATTTCCACTCGAGGGACCATAATAGGTGAAGTAAACCCAAAAGTACTTAATGTTCGACTTTTTACTTGCTTTGAAAAATCAGGCATCTCAATACAAACTCGAAAATGTCTTTCTTCATACCAAGCCACCAATACCATTTCCTCAAATCATTGTACATCTTCGTGCTCCCAGGGTGTATAGTTAAACATCCGCTATGCACTTCATGCAAGATCTTACGAATAAGCTCATCATTTAGGTACTGGACCTTATCTCAAAATGTCAGACATCCATCAGGATTTACTCGAAAGTCTAACTCAACATTCGACTCACATAAAACTCTCTTGGCTTGCAAATTGTTATCATCTTTCTGAGCTTCACAAATCTCTTGGAGAAAAAATGGTTTAGCCCTCAACTCGGCTAAAATGGAACCATCATCGAACAAGGTTATCTGAGTACTCATGTGTAACACCCCAAACCCGGCCTAGAAGTTAGGCCCGAATCTGGTGTGTCACATGGAAGTAAAAACCATCTTTGCGATTATTAAAAACTTGCTTGAGAAATGCAGCCTCTTTGTTAAAACCAAAAACACTTAAGCAATTGTTAACTACTTGAAAACATAATAATCTTTAAAAACCTTTTCGTTTGCGGAAACATATTTGAAATAAACAATTTACGAAAATGTGACGTTTATAAATAGAGTTGCAGAAGCATTTTCAAAACGTTGCAGAAACATAGATAAAATGCAAGTATTTTAAGAGGTTGCTTGATAAATCGATAATCGAAACTAATGATCTTAGAAAACCGTGACTTTTGAAAACGACGTTGAAAATTCAAAAGAGAATCCAAGTCTTTTGAAAATATCGTTAATAGTTCGAGAGAAAATATCCGTGTTAAAAATATTTGTAAAGTTTATTTTGAAATCCATTTGTTAATCGATTTTGGAAACCATTGTTTAAGTTTTTAGAAAATTCCCTTTTTAAAAATTTAAGAAAAATAATAAAAACATCCCAACCAAAAAGCAAAAATAAAAATAGTCCAAAGGCCTTATTACAACATTTAACCCAAAATAGTAAAGTAATAAAATAAACGAGAAAGAAGTCTAAAGTCCAAATAAACTATTTCAGGAAGTATGGCCTCCTCGAGTCATCCATAGCCCAAGTCCATATCATCAAGCATTACCTACAAGGGTTAAGAGAAAAGGGTGAGTTACAAGAACTCAGTGTGAAATCCACTCACAGTTATTCATTGGGTCGGAACCTAATTAGCAATATTTTGGGCCTAAGCCCATTTACAACAACAATAATGTATCAAATATGATATGCATATGATATGCAATTCCCAAACCAAACCTAGTTTTCCATCCGCTTACACACCACTGCATTTCAACCAAACACACCGTGGGAGCTTTAGTCACCCACCCCGCCAACACACCAAACGTAGGCATTAAGCCATTTATATCGATTTGTGGACAAGCCACGGATTAATGTAATTTACATGGCATTGCCATTTTTCGATTTGTGGCGAGCCACGAATTATGTAGCAGAGCTACCAGAACTTCTCTTCATCATTATCCCATCCCACGCAAATCATGTAAATAATGCATAACAAAATCACAATATATCAACAGTAATTTATTCGGATATTTATTACAAAATTATGGCCCATGATCTCAATTAATCAGAAAGGCCCATTAAGCAAAATGTCAGATTTGGCCCATTTAGCAAAATATCAGATTGGCCCACTTAGCAAAATATCAGATCGGCCCATTTATCAAAATATCATATTGGCCCATTTATCAAAAAATCAGATTGGCCCATATAGCAAAATATCAGATCAGCCCATTTATCAAAATATCAGATTGGCCCATATAGCAAAATATCAGATCGGCCCATTTATCAAAATATCAGATTGGCCCATTTATCAAAATATCAGATTGGCCCATATAACAATTTCGTAATTCGGCCCTTTAGGGGCATTTTTGTAATTTTGACCGATAGGGGCATTTTTGTAATTTCGATAATTTACCCACTAAGGGTAATTCAGTAATCTCGCAACCTAAGGGTATTTTGGAAATTTCGCAACCTAGACTTAAGTACTAATGTGGAGCATAAAAATCGAAACTGTCGATCTGCATCATACTAACTAAATTGACTATAACTTGAGTTAGGAATCTCGAAATCTAACTCCGCAAATTTTCCTTGAGACTAGACTCATATATTTTCTTACTATAATTTTTCCAGAATTTTTGACTTAGCCATTTAGTACAGTTTATTCCTTAAATTTTCCCTTGTTTCACTGTCCAACGATTCTGACCTCTCTTACCTTAATTTCAAATATCTCACTATACGGTTTTCATATCTGCTCCCACTTATTTCTAATGAAAATGGGCTCACTAATGAATCCATACATATGAATTATAACCCTTAATTCACCATGTACAATTTTATACGATTTTACCAAGACAGATCGAGGAACCACAAAGTCATTGAGAACCAGTCTCACTAAAATTAAGATATCTCGAATATAAAATTGCTTTTCCTTCTTCGTTTCTTCCATATCAAAATAGAGACGGTAATCTTTAATCGATATCTTATTCACTTTTTAATTCTTTTTCTCCTAATTTTCGTGATTTTTCAAAAACACGTCATCGCTCCTAAGCGAAACTATTTTATTACAAAATAAGATTACCATTACGATCATACGCATGCCCGAGTGATCACGGATGGCGGTTTCAGTTTTCTTGGTATTTTGACCAAATCCTGAGAACATATCATACAAACTTTCGAGAGAGATGTGAGATTACACACCATATCAAACATGTATTTGGAAAGTGCGGGATTACACACGATTTTGATTCCCTAAAGAACCACTCTTCGTTGACCCACTATATCAGGAAGGATTTGCAAATCGGATATATCGAGTGGTTTCATCCCTAAAACATAATTGATTAGTCAAAACTTCAATTTGATTTGCAACATAGCCAAATAGAGATATAACGAAAAATCCAAAATGAACCCCTTACCTTATCGATATTGGATCCAATTTCCACCATTTGACTTGGCTAGAACAATACACGGTCTCCCACTTAAAGCACTACGAAAAGAGAGTGATTAAGACATGAAGAAGTGGAGGATAACACCATTTTTGGTTACGATCACGATTTACAACCGAATAGTGATAAATACTTATTAGGCTAAAGAGAAAAGAATATGATCATAGGAAAGAATTCACTTACAGATTTAATCGAAGAAAGAGTGTCAACCCACTTGAGAAAATGATAAAGAAGAGATGAATGAACAAATATTGGTCTCAATGGTTTGGGTGCGTTCGGCAACAAGAAGAAAGAAAAGAAAAGAATATGTTCACTAATGGCTTGTAATTTCGGCACAAGGTAGAAAGAAATTTGGAGAATACCAAATAGTGCAAAGAAAGGTTTTGGCCTAACAAGCACCAAAAATTCAATCAAAAGGCAAAGGAGAATTCGGCTATCAAGGAAGGTGGAAAGAAAATGAGTATGTGACCAAACAAAGAGAAAAACAATGCACTATTGTGCTAATATGTTTCGGCAAGGAGGGTTGCAAATTGAGAGAAATGACACCAAGTTGCCAAAGGAATTTTTCCAAAACACTACTAAGTCTTTACCAAATGCCAACTAAAAATTCAGCTACCTATTCTCCCCAAAACCGTCCACATGCATCCCCTAGGATAAGAGTTTGGCCACCCAAGCTTTCCAAAACATCACCCTTGAAATAAGCCTCATGTCCCCTTTGTTTCCTATTTCCCTTGATTCCTTTCCCCAACTTCAACCTTGCCTTATTCATATAGCCACCTTACCAAAATAATGAAGTCAACCTTGCCATGAATGCCTCTTGGCCGACACTTAAGGAAAGGAATGCAAAAAATAAAAATCAAAATTGCACACAAAGGGATTGAACCTCTTCCCTCAAGGTACTACATGTGGCGCCATAACCCTTTACCAATTGCTCATTTATGCTAGCAATTTACTCTTTTATTTCCATAAGCCTTGATGCCACTTACTATCTCTCCTTAATAGGCTTAAACACAAAAATTTTACTAAGGCCCAACTTGAACCGGAACTTCATAGAAACCTCATAACTTTCCAAAATTACCTTCTTAATAAGTCCAACTTGAAATAATGTCGTTCTCTTGTTCTCAAAATTTTAAAACGCTTCTACGCTCAAGGCCCATTGGGCCCAATTCTACTAGGCCCAATTTCGGGATGTTACAATTCTACCCTCCTTAAAAAAATTTCATCTTGAAATTTCCAACCAACTACTAAACGCATCGCTCAAATCACACCACTATGCTTTCGCTGCGCACTAATCTTAATAACACTAATGTACCTTTAACATAATCTTCAATCCTCTTTCACACAACCAAACGTCTAACCACAGAAGCAAATAGTTATCTACATTTATACTTAGAATTTTCTACATTCAATCATCACGTCCAACCAAAACATACGACTTGATGGTGATGAAACAATCCGAGCCTTATGCTCCTTAGACCCGCATCTTAAGCATGCTCTCGACCTCCTCCAACATTCTCGGATGGCGCCTCTTGCAAAAATCACAAGCGGGAAGTTTGGTCATGCCTTGACATGCTTCGCGGAGCAGGCTGCGACCAAAAGAACCACAATCTCTTTTCTTCTTACGGTCCACAGACCTAACTTTCGAAGTGCTTTGATCTCCTTAACCTCCTTCAATACCTTCTTAACTATAAGTCACTCATTAACCCCACTCGATTATGAGATCCGTCTCAAATGCACTTGGCGATGCCAACTCCTCCCTTTCGGGCTGCGCCCGGTCTTGAAAGATCTAGTCCTAGCACCTCATCCTCTAGCACGTCCATGTCTACGGCGTCCACATCTTCTAGCGTTCATGCTCACTAAGTCGATTTAATCCTATTAAAAGTCTTATGAATGGAGTCTATAGTTCTAATATTTATTAAACAATGTCTTATGGAGTATAGGAAGTAAAGTTGTTTTCGCACAACGCATCCTAAAGTCTCAATCTCTATAGTTTCAGCTCCTATAGCTTAAAGTTCTAGAGTATTCGATTTCGTAGAATTTTTAGTACCACGATAATAACGTAATAATCGAGAAAACAAATATTTACTTGACTTGGTGCCGGATATTCGTGGTGCCATACTTTCGTTAGAACATATATTTATAAATCAAAATTCTAAATGACTTTGGAAAACGCTTTTGAACCCAAACCACGGTAGAGTTTTGCAACTGGGCTCACGATACCATAAAATGTAACACCCCAAACCCGACCTAGAAGTTAGGCCCGAATGCGGTGTGTCACATGGAAGTAAAAACCATCTTTGCGATTATTAAAAACTTGCTGAGAAATCTGACCTCTTTGTTAAAACTAAAAACACTTAAGCAATTGTTAACTACTTGAAAACATAATAATCTTTAAAAACCTTTTCGTTTGCGAAACATATTTGAAATAAACAATTTACGAAAATGTGGCGTTTATAAATAGAGTTGCGAAGCATTTTGAAAGCGTTGTGGAAGCGTAGATAAAATACAAGTATTTTGAGAGGTTGTTTGATAAATCGATAATCGAAACTAATGATCTTAGAAAATCGTGACTTTTGAAAAAACGACGTTGAAAATTCAAAAGAGAATCCAAGTCTTTTGAAAATATCGTTAATAGTTCGAGAGAAAATATCAGTGTTAAAAATATTTGTAAAAGTTTATTTTGAAATCCATTTGTTAATCGATTTTGGAAACCATTATTTAAGTTTTTAGAAAATTCCCCTTTTTAAACAATTTAAGAAAAATAATAAAAACATCCCAACCAAAAAGTAAAAATAAAAATAGTCCAGAGGACTTATTACAACATTTAACCCAAAATAGTAAAGTAATAAAATAAACGAGAAAGAAGTCTAAAGTCCAAATAAACCATTTCCGAAGTATAGCCTCCCTCGAGTCATCCATAGCCCAAGTCCATATCATCAAGCATTACCTACAAGGGTTAAGAAAGGGGGTGAGTTACAAGAACTCGGTGTGAAATCCCCTTACAGATTATTCATTGGGCTAGGAACCCAATTAGCAATATTTTGGGCCTAAGCCCATTTACAACAACAATAATGTATCAAATATGATATGCATATGATATGCAATTCCCAAACCAAACCTAGTTTTCCATCGCTACACACCACCCGTACCAACTTGGCACACCGTGAGAGCTTTAGTCACCCACCCCACCAACACACCAAAGCGTAGGCATTAAGCCATTTATATCGATTTGTGGACAAGCCACAGATTAACGAAATTTACATGGCATTGCCATTTTTGATTTGTGGTGAGCCACGAATTATGTAGCGAGCTACGAACTTCTCTTCATCATTATCCCATCCCATGCAAATCATGTATATAATGCATAACAAAATCACAATATATCAATGATAATTTATTCGGATATTTATTACAAAATTATGGCCCATGATCTCAATTAATCAAAAAGGCCCATTAAGCAAAATATCGATTTGGCCCATTTAGCAAAATATCAGTTGGCCCACTTAGCAAAATATCGAGATCGGCCCATTTAACAAAATATCAAATTGGCCCATTTATCAAAATATCAGATTGGCCCATATAGCAAAATATCGATCGGCCCATATAGCAAAATATCAGATTGGCCCATATAGCAAAATATCGATCGGCCCATTTATCAAAATATCAGTTGGCCCATTTATCAAAATATCAGTTGACCCATTTATCAAAATATCAGTTGGCCCATATAACAATTTAGTAATTGACCCTTTAGGGGCATTTTTGTAATTTTGTGAGATAGGGGCATTTTCATAATTCGATAAGTTACCCACTAAGGGTAATTCGGTAATCTACGCAACCTAAGAGTATTTTGGAAATTTATAACCTAGACTTAACTACTAATGTGGAGCATAAAAATCTAAAGCTGTCCATCTGCGTCAGTACTAACTAAATTGACTATAACTTGATTTAGGAATCTCGAAATCTAACTCAAGTAAATTTTCCTTGAGACTAGACTCATATATTTTCTTACTATAATTTTTCCAGAATTTTCGACTTAGCCATTTAGTACAGTTTATTCCTTAAATTTTCTCTTGTTTCACTATCCAACGATTCTAACCTCTCTTGCCTTAATTTCAAATATCTCACTATACGGTTTTCATATCTTTGCTCCCCACTTATTTCTAATGAAAATAGGCTCACTAATGAATCCATACATATGAATTATAACCCTTAATTCACCTTGTACAATTTTATACGATTTTACCAAGGCAGATCGAGGGAACCACAAAGTCATTGAGAACTAGTCTCACTAAAATTAAGATATCTCGAATATAAGATTCCTTTTCCTTCTCCGTTTCTTCCATATCAAAATAGAGACAGTAAGATTTAATCTGATATCTTATTCACTTTGTAATTCCTTTTCTCCTAACTTTCGTGATTTTTCAAAAAAACACGTTGATCTAACTCTATGAAAGCGATTTATTACAAAATACGATTACCATTAGATCATACACGCGCCGAGTGATCACGGATGCCGATTTTCGCTTTTTCTTGGTATTTTGACCAAATCACAAAACATATCATACAAACTTTCAGAGAGATGTGAGATTACACACCATATCAAACATGTATTCGGAAGTGCGGGATTACACGCTTTGATTTTGATTCCACTAAAGAACCACTCTTCGTTGACCCACTATATCCGAAGGATTTGCAAATAGGATATATCAGTGGTTTTGTCCCTAAAACATAATTGATTAGTCGAAACTTCAATCCGATTTGCAACATAGCCAAATAGAGATATAACGAAAAATCCAAAATGAACCCCTTACCTTATCGATATTGGATCCAATTTCCACCGTTTGACTTGGCTAGAACAATACACGGTCTCCCACTTAAAGCACTACGAAAGAGAGTGATTAAGACATGAAGAAGTGGAGGATAACACCATTTTCGGTTACGATCACGATTTACAACCGAATAGTGATAAATACTTATTCGGCTAAAAAGAAAAGAATATGATCATAGAAAAGAATTCACTTACCGATTTGATCGAAGAAAGAGTGTCAACCCACTTGAGAAAATGATAAAGAAGAGATGAATGATCAAATTTTGGTCTCAATGGTTTGGGTACATTAGGCAACAAGAAGAAAGAAAAGAAAAGAATATGTTCACTAATGGCTTGTAATTTTGGCACAAGGTAGAAAGAAATTTGGAGAATACCAAATAGTGCAAAGAGAAAGGTTTATGCGTTAAGACTAGATTTGACATGTCACACGGAATGAATGTACATCTAGTCCTTTAAAGATTTAAAGAAAATCTGATTTTCAAAAACATTTCTTGGCGTGGTGTTTATTGAAAACTAAGGTTGATTGATAAATCAAACAATTTGAGGCGTAAGAATTTATAAATTGAAATTTAGAAAAAAAATTAAATCAATAATTTGAGAAGATTTAAGAGAGTTTGAAAATAATTTTGGAAAAATTTTGAAGAACATTGTTAACCGAAAATTTTCCGAGTTAAAATATTTAAGAATGAAACCCTTTTTTTTACATGTTCATTTGAGAAAACATTTATTTCAATTTTTAGAAAAATCCTACTTAAAGTATTCAAGCAAATTATAAAATCCATCAAAAGTAAAACAACATTCAAATTTATCCAGAGGCCTTGTTACAACTTAACTTAAAATAGCAAGATAATAAAAAGTACTTAAAAGAAATCCAAAATTTAAATAACCCTTTATTCGTAGTATGGCCTCCACTGAGTCGTCCACACACCCAAGTCTCACATTGATCATTACTTGAGAAGGGTAAGAAAAGCGGGGTGAGTTACTTAGAACTCGATGTGTAAACCACTTACCATGTCCTTTGGGCCAAAAATCCAATAAAGCATATGTTGGGCCAAAGCCCATTTACAAATATAACATAATAATATGTATAAAATGAATGTGATATGCAATTCCCAAACCAAACCTAATTTCCATCCGCTACACACCACCCAGTACCAACCAACACACATGGAGAGCTTTAGTCACCCACCAGCCAACACACCAAAATAGGCATTGAGTCGTTTATCAATTTGTGGACAAGCCACCAGATTTCTGAGTTTACATGGCATTGCCATTTTTGATTTGTGGCGAGCCACAAGAATTTTAATAGCAAAGCTACGAACTTCTCTTCATCAAATATCCCAACCCATGCAAATCATGTACATAATATGCATATTCATTTACAACCATCCATTCATATAATGGTTACAAACATATGGCCCATTATAAAAATTTTCTCAATCTGGCCCATATCACATTTTGGCCCATATAGCACATAACACACTTGGCCCATATATCAAATATCACATTTGGCCCATATAGCTTTATATCACACTTGGCCCATATATCAAATATCACATTTGGCCCATATAGCACATATCACACTTGGCCCATATATCAAATATCACATTTGGCCCATATAGTCACTTTTATCGATTTGGCCCATTGAGGGAAATTTGAAATTTTCACGATCTTATCTTTGATTTCATAGTCTTTACTGATATAGTGATAAAAATGCCATTTTACCGATTTCACTAATATGTGATTTAATCAAGCGATTTAATACGATATAATTATCTAACCCATGAAATACGGTTGTAACACCCCAAACTCGGACAAGACACCACGCGAAACGGTATGTTACGGGGAGGAAGCGTCTTTGAGTGATCGATTTTTCGTTTAGAAGTGGGGTGAAAACATAGTGAATTTGAGGAAAATTTGAGTAGGCTTGTTTGATTAGATTTTGAAAACTTATCCAAGTATATAGTTAAAGCGAGTTGATTTCATTTAGCACTTCCAATAGTTTCTTAGTGCCATTTTGAAACATTTTAGACTTAGTAGAAAATCGAGTTTGATTTGGAAATCGTTTGAGTTTATTGTATAGCAAAACATGGCGAGATACCCGATGGTATAGTTCATAACACATTGCGATAAAATTTTGAAAGCGTTGTCTTTCCAAGTTTTAACAAAATTTCATGCCAAGTTATTTGTTAAGCGGGTTGAGAATCTAATTAAAACATAACCATCAAAAAAGCGTAGTTTAAAGGCCTTTACAAATCCAAATTAAAACCCAAATAATGATAATTAAACTAAAGTACCCAAATGATAGAGTTGGAGTAAAACTTATTAAGCATGGCATGAGCACCCGAGTCCATCCGGCTCCATGTCCGCGTCTCACGAGTCACTGAAATGTCAAAGGAGAGGGTGAGTCGAAAGACTCGAGTGCATAAATCCGCTCCCGATGAAACAACATGCTAACACACATCATACATAGCAACATAGTTAATGCAACCCGATCCTAACCATCCGTATCTCCTTTTTCTACCCGTGTGGTACCAAACCACTTTGGTGGTGCCAAACCCTTTGGTGACATATAGTCACAATGTGTTACCAAAACACCTTTGGTGTCCCAAAGACACAAATGTGCTACCAAAGCAGCGGTGACCAGTAGTCACAAATCAATTGATAGGGCCAACCCATCGTGTGATACCAATCACTAGCAGAGCGATCCCATATCTCATGTGGGGCCAACCCTACGGTGGTGTTAACCACGGGGACAAGTGCAATGAGGTGCCCAACCCTCTGGTGTCCCAAAGACACAAATGTGCTACCAAAGCACCGTGGCCAGAAGTCACAAATCCAATGATGGGGCCAACCCATCGTGTGATACCCAATCACTAGCGAGACGATCCCGTATCTCAAAGTGGGGCCAACCCACGGTGGTGTTAACCACGGGGACAAGTCGCAATGAGGTGCCCAACCTGCGGTGTCCCAAAGACACAAATGTGCTACCAAAGCACTTTGGTGACCCAAAGTCACAAAGTGTGTTACCAAAACAACGGTGCTCAAATCGGCACAAATCATCTTGCCCCCTCCACTCATATCACCCATCAACAACCCAACTCATGTAATCATGCATATCATACAAATTAAGCATATCATGCTAATATGTTTGACTCATGCCCCATATCACATACATACATAGTCATGATACCATATAGATCATCAGTAATCTAGTAACAATCTTGACTTACCACGGATACATACATACCCGTTTGGGTATCCAATAATCCATCATCTTTGTCATGATTTTAATAGGCAAAGCAGGTCTAATAACAATATCACTAAGTGTAGTGTGTTAGTTTACACACTGCAAAAAAGCGCAACCTTTAATACTAAAAGAAAGCGATCTAAAGCTCCTTGTATCCTTGATCCTACAATCGGCCAAATAGGAGTTAGACATCTAACATTCGGCCAACAATAGTTAACCAAAGGGGTTAATGTTGATCCCTCACCTTGCTATTGGTTCGGTTTCTTAGCAAACCCGAACCACAATGATTCCTCCTTTAGCAATCGGCAAACAATCGAGTTCGGATAACGACCGTTGTTGCCAATCCGAAAGCCCTAAAAAGAATTCGGTCAAGACATAAGAGATCAACACCCTTCAACCAATGCAGAAAGTCAACTTTGAACCTCCCCAAAATTGGTAGAAAACTAGGAGAGAAAAGAAATGAGCATTCGACCACGACCACTTACCTTGCTCCAACGTTTGAAAGAAGACAAGCGAGATTACTCCCCACTCAAAATTCGGCTACAAAGTACTACTAGAAGAGGAAGATTCGGTTAGAACTTAAACAAAAGAAAAGAGAATTCGGCTTGAGTAAAAAAACAAGAAGGATAAAGTGAAATGAGAATAAAGTTTCGACAAAATGGTTTTAAGGAGAAACAAAAATGAGCAGGAGAAGGTACCTTTGGGTTTTGAAAGAAAAGAGATGAAGAATGTGTTTTTGGAAGAGAGTTTTGGCTACAAAGTTTTTAAGAAAGAAAGAAAAATCAAAAATGCAAGAAGAGAGATTAGAGGTTTGGTTTACACACTTGAAAAGAAAAGAGGAAATGGGAAGAGATATTCGGCTACACCC
Source organism: Gossypium sturtianum (assembly GCA_025698515.1). Lineage (NCBI taxonomy): Eukaryota > Viridiplantae > Streptophyta > Magnoliopsida > Malvales > Malvaceae > Gossypium > Gossypium sturtianum. Next base: position 124,264,757 of record CM046943.1, on the reverse strand, counting down.
TACTCAAGAGAACAAAGAAATTCGGCACAAATGTGCTTGCATTTTCGGTTGCCAAAAGAAAACAAAAGGTGAAACTTACTATGAAATTGGCTTGTTTTGACAAAAATGAAAGAGCTATGTTGCTACCCTCCTAAGACCAGAAAATGCACCAACAATCCAAGGGAAATTCGGCACTAGCCCCCTAACACACTCACCAACCGGCCACTCCCCAACAAGCTTCCCAAATTCTGGCCAACACCTCCAAACATCCCAAAATTTCTGCCACCACTCCCCCATTAACTCCCTACCACACATTCAAATTAGCTTGACCAAGTCTACCTCCACAACTTGCTCTCCACCTTCCATTTGAATGGGTGGACCAAGTCAAGGAAGAATTCGAATTGCCTTCTAACTCTTCCTCCATGCCAGTCCAAAATGAGAGCCAAAATGGGGAACTCTGTGACTTGAACTCGGGATCTCTCCCCCTTGTAGTTGGCGCCACACTCAAGCCCCAAGTGGCACATACTTTGCCACTTTGCGACTCTCTCATTTGTGCAACCAAACACCAAATAATATTCTTATACCCTAGCTCCAACGGCTCCACGACTTAACACCCAAAACCAAAATTTTCCCATTCACTCGAGGCATACACTTAGACTTGATTAAGCCCCCAAAACATAGAAATAGCCACGCAAAGCACACTAGACACATGCAATATCATGCAACAACAAAGCGACCCTAACCGGGATATTACGGTTCTACCCCCTTAAAATAATTTCGACCTCGAAATTACGATCGAAGAGTTGCGGGTATTCTTTGTCTCATCATATCCTCGGGTTCCCGCGTAGCTTCTTCTACGCAATGATTCGCCAAAGAACCTTAACCAAAGGCACGGACTTCTTCGCGAGAACCTTCACATCTCGATCAAGAATGCGCACGGGTTCCTCCTCCATGGTCAAACGGATTTACCTCGATCTCTTCCACTTTGCTACCACATGCGGCGGATCGGCGATAACGTCGAAGCATGTCGAAGCGTGGAATCGTCGTGAATCGACTAAGCTCTGCTGCGGCAACTCAAGCTGATACGCTCTGGTCCAACTCGTCTCAATACCTTATACGGCCCAATAAACCTCGGACTTAGCTTGCCTTTCTTCGAACCTCAACACCTTCTTCCAAGGCGAGACCTTCGGAAAACTTCGATCCCCACGGCCGAACTCTATATCTCTTCGCTTAAGATTAGCATAAGACTTACTGCGCGGTCGAAGCTTCCTTCAATCGAGTGAATCGGCTTAACCTTGTCTTGGTCCTCGGCAACCAACTCGGGTCCTAACAAGCGGCGTTCACCTAACTCCGTCCAACACGTAGGTGAAGCGACATTTCCTACCATACAACGCCTCATACGGTGCCATCTTGATGCTCGCAGTAGCGTTGTTGTAGGCAAACTCGACTAATGGTAGAAACTCCTCCCAACTACCTCACGAAATCCAAGATACAACCTCTCGGCCATATCCTCTAAGACACGAATAACCCTTTACGATTGGCGTCGATTTGGGTGAAAAGCCGTCTTTGAAATCCAAGCAGTACCCGAGGCGATGCGGTGCTTTCGAACCTTGGCGTAAATCTGGGATCCCTATCCGAGATGATCGAGGCGGCACGCCGTGCAACCTCACTATCTCGACACATATAGCTTCGCTAACCGGCGTGAGTAGTCAACCCTCACGGAATAAAGTGGTGATTTAGTCGATCGATCCACCACTACCCAAGCTGAATCCTTCTTGCTTGGCGTAAGCGGTAACCCCTTGCGAAATCCATGGTTATCCTTTTCCACTTCCAGCGAGGAATCTTCACGGTGAAGCAAACCCGGCGGCAGCGATGTTGGCTTTGACCTGTGACAAGTCGGACACTTCCCAACAAACTCTGTCACCTCCTTCTTCAAGCCGAGCCACCAAAGCGCTCTCTAAGATCCCTATACATCTTGCTACCTCCGGGATGCATAGCATGAGAGGCTGCTATGTGCGTCTGAAGAATCTTTTGCCTCGACTCAACATCTTTAGGCATACAAGCCTTACTTGGAAACACAGAACCTCATCACTAGACAGTTTGTAACCCTTCAAACCACCATCACGCACTGCAACCTTCGCGCGCACTCAGAACCTCATCCAATAAGCTGTTTCTCTCGATCTGCTCCAACCCAAGTGAGGCAACACGCAACTCTGCGAGAATACTTCCGTCGTCATACAAACTCAAGTGGGCAAACAATGCTCTTAACTCGAAACAACCTTACGGCTCAGCGCGTCGCCACCACGTTAGCCTTGCCGAATGATACTCAATCGAGCGATCGTAATCTTTCGACCTTTCGACCCATCTGCGCGCCTCAAATTCAAATCCTTACGAGTCGGTAGATACTTGGACTCTTGTGATCTGTGTAGACTATCGATCTCTCTCCGTACAAGTAGTGCCTCCAAATCTTTAAAGCGAAGACCACGGCCGCTAGCTCCAAATCGTGCGTCGGATAATTGACCTCATGTGGCCTCGGTGCCAGAAGCGTAAGCCACAACCTTACCTTCTTGCATCGGCACACAACCCAAGCCCGTATGTGATGCGTCGCAATAGGCTGTGTACTCCTTACCGACCTCGAGGTTGAATTAAAGCGGAGCCTCGGTCAAAATCTTCTTTAACTTATCGAAACTTTCTGCTTTGTTTCTCGAGTCCACACAAAGCGGAACTTCTTTCTTGACAACTTGGTCATCGTTGCTGCTATCGCGAAACCCTCAACAAACCTTGGTAGTATCCGGCCAAACCAGAAAACTCGAATCTCGACCACTGCGACTTAGCGGCTTCAATCCAAAAGCGCCTCAATCTTACGAGGATCTACTCGAATTCCCTCGGCCGACACTACATGACCCAAGAAAGTCACTTCTCTAAGCGAACTTCGCACTTGCCGAACTTAGCATAGTGCTTTTTCCTCAAAATCGCAACACCACTCGCAAATGCTTATCATGCTCTTCCTCTGTTCTTGAGTACACTAAGATGTCGTCTATGAAAACCACGACGAGGCTGATCCGGATCTTGTTGAAACACCCTATTCATCATATCCATAAGCGCTGCAGGTGCGTTAGTCAACCCGACGGCATTACGAGAAAGTCGTAGTGCCCATACCGAGTCGAAACTTATTTGTTTTATGGATATCGGTCTCCTTAACCTTTAGCGGTGATACCCGGACCTCAAGTCGATCTTCGAGAATACCGCAGCACCCCTCGGTGATCAAACAAATCGCGTCTATAAGTGGCAGCGGATACTTGTTTTTAATCGTCGGCTTATTCAAGCTGGCGATAGTCTATACACATCCGCATCGTGCCATCTTTCTTCTTGACAAAAAATGCGGCGCACCACGGCGAAACACTAGGCCTAATAAAACCTCGATCCAATAACTCACGGATCACGAGCCTTAAGCTCCACCAATTCCTTTGGCGCCATCCTATACGGAGCAATAGAACCTTTGGCGCGATTCGGATAATAGATCAATCCAGAACTCCACCTCGCGATCGGCGGCAAACACGGAAGCTCCTCGGGAAAAACATCGGCCAAACTCCTTAGCAGTGCGAACCTTCTCCACGGTAGACTCTTTAGCCTCCAAGGCATACATGAACCACATACGCTCACGACCCTTCACGACCATCTTCTGCGCTTTCAGCGGATACCACATTGATAAGTAATCTCTCCTATTACCTATCATAGCCACCTCTTCACCCTCGACCGTCTTAAGAACCATGCGCTGGGCGCGCAATCCAACCTCGCTTTGGTACTTGACCAACCAATCCATCCCAAGAATCGGATCGAACTCCCCAAGCGGCGGCTCCATCGGATCGCGGAACACTACCCCTTGGAGTTCTAGGGGTACCTCTTTAAGCAGTTTATCTACTACTCTGAGTGACCTAGAGGGCTAATCACGGTCATACGCCTAGAAGATATCTCGAGTCTAAATCCATGGTCTCTACTATACTCACGGCAACATAAGAGTGCGTTGAACCCACATCAATCAAAGCGGTATAAGGAGAACCAAAAATCAAAAGCGTCACGGTTATGACGTCCGGGTGCGTCGCCCTCCTCTCGGCGCCTCGCGGCATACACTACCCGGTATCTAGCATCGAGCTACTCGCACCTCGCCCGGTGCTCCACGACCCGACCAGAACCATTACCACCTCTGCCATTACCACGGCCCCTCTGCGGTGGCGGTCCCACTACCTCTGAGCCCGATTACGGCCACGACTCTCGGGGCTGAATCTAGCCAACCTCGCGGGCCCGGTCCCTCACGGTGCTCGAGAGAACCACACTCGAATCAACCTTTTCCTCCGGTCCAGCCACCCCAATGAGATTTTCCACCGCGATCACCTGCTGCGGCGGTCCACGCCTCGCGACAACAAACCTAGCGGTGGTTCGGCCCTTTCGGTCTAGCCTCTTCTGCGGATTACCCGACGGCGACCCAGAGGACCCAAAGCTCCTCTTATGTCTATTTCGGTCCATACCACTGCCTCGCGACTCCTTAACACCCTCGGCCACCTTAGCCTTCTCAACTAAGGCGGCAAACTCGCTCTGGCGAGGAGCAATCAGCGACCTCAAGTCGTCTCATGAGACCATCCTCGAAAGCGAACACACCTCTCATGCTCGGTGGCCACAATGCCCCTGGCATACCTACTCGACCGGGAACTCACCTCGTGCCAAAGCAGTTACTCCCCTGAACAAGCCTCGAAATGCCTTCCCATTTGGAGTCGACATAACTAGCTCCGATGTACTTCTTTTGATATGCGTACGAAATAATCCCATGTTAGATCCTCTGCTTTGCCCACCTTTGTCTCGAGCGAAGTGAGCCACCAGCGATATGACTCATCACGGAGAAGCGTCGATGCCCGCCGACTTCTCTTCTTGATCAAGTCGGATCATCCATGATCCGCTCGATCGCCTCTAGCGATGCTCGGCGATCTTTGGGAGCAACACCGAAACACCTCGGAAGAATTTGGCCCCATTGGCCCGAAGTCGCTCGAGCATTTCCTAACTCTGCGTTACCACCAACACGGCTACTCTTTCCAACACTCGCGGCATCGCTTTGTGACAACTGCGTCGTCCCCGATCGATCTTGGAACTCACCACCTCCGGTGGTGGCGATGCCGGTATCTCATTTACGAACCACGACCGGATCCTACGGCCTCGAAGCGTCATCCTACCACGACCTCGTCCACGACCACGTCCACCTCTAGCGCTCATGACTAATCTTTCTCGTATCGATTAAGAATTTTTATGCATCGATGTTGTTCCACTTGTTTAAGAGCAAGTCTTATGAATATTTTAAGAGGATTTGTTCTCATGAGTTCTGAGAATCCTATCGGTTTCAATCTCTAAAGTAGTATACTATTGCTATTCATCAAATCATATCACATCCAATCAATTCACAAGCAATAGTAAAGGGTACTTACAGGCGGCCCAGTGTAGGAGACTCGGTGCCATGCCTTTCAAACCATACTTTAAGAATAAAGACTAACAAAACAACCTTTTGAAAACATTTTGGGCCTCGGGCCCACAGTAGAAACCTTTGAACTTAGCTCACGATACCACCATTGTAACACCCCAAACTCGGACAAGACACCACGCCGAATACGGTATGTTCACGGGAAAAACGTCTTTGAGTGATCAGTTTTTTCGTTTAGAAGTGGGGTGAAAACATAGTGAATTTGAGGAAAATTTGAGTAGGCTTGTTTGATTAGATTTTGAAAACTTATCCAAGTATATAGTTAAAGCGAGTTGATTTCATTTAGCACTTCCAATAGTTTCTTAGTGCCATTTTGAAACATTTTAGACTTAGTAGAAAATCGAGTTTGATTTGGAAATCGTTTGAGTTTATTGTATAGCAAAACATAGCGAGATACCCGATGGTATAGTTCATAACACATTGCGATAAAATTTTGAAAACGTTGTCTTTCCAAGTTTTAACAAAATTTCATGCCAAGTTATTTGTTAAGCGGTTGAGAATCTAATTAAAACATAACCATCAAAAAGCGTAGTTTAAAGGCCTTTTACAAATCCAAATTAAAACCCAAATAATGATAATTAAACTAAAGTACCCAAATGATAGAGTTGGAGTAAAACTTATTAAGCATGGCATGAGCACCCCGAGTCCATCCAGGCTCCATGTAATCGCGTCTACGAGTCACTGAAATGTCAAAGGAGAGGGTGAGTCGAAAGACTGATGCATAAATCCGCTCCCGATGAAACAACATGCTAACACACATCATACATAGCAACATAGTTAATGCAACCCGATCCTAACCATCCAGTATCTCCTTTTTCTACCCCGTGTGGTACCAAACCTTTGGTGGTGCCAAACCACTTGGTGACATATAGTCACAATGTGTTACCAAAACCTTTGGTGTCCCAAAGACACAAATGTGCTACCAAAGCACTTGGTGACCGTAGTCACAAATCAATTGATGGGGCCAACCCATCGTGTGATACCAATCACTAGCAGATGATCCCATATCTCATGTGGGGGCCCACGGTGGTGTTAACCACGGGGACAAAGTCGCAATGAGGTGCCCAACCTGCGGTGTCCCAAAGACACAAATGTGCTACCAAAGCGCTTTGGTGACCGAAGTCACAAATCCAATGATGGGGCCAACCCATCGTGTGATACCCAATCACTAGTGAGGCGATCCCGTATCTCAAAGTGGGGCCAACCCACGGTGGTGTTAACCACGGGGACAAGTCGCAATGAGGTGCCCAACCTCACGGTGTCCCAAAGACACAAATGTGCTACCAAAGCCTTTGGTGACCCAAAGTCACAAAGTGTGTTACCAAAACAACTTTGGTGCTCAAATCGGCACAAATCATCCTTTGCCCCCTCCACTCATATCACCCATCAACAACCCAACTCATGTAATCATGCATATCATACAAATTAAGCATATCATGCTAATATGTTTGACTCATGCCCCATATCACATACATACATAGTCATGATACCATATAGATCATCGGTAATCTAGTAACAATCTTGACTTACGGGATCGTACACATACCCCGTTTGGGTATCAATAATCCATCATCTTTGTCATGATTTTAATAGGCAAAGCGAGGTCTAATAACAATATCACTAAGTGTAGTGTGTTAGTTTACACACTGCTAAAGCGCAACCTTTAATACTAAAAGAAAGCGATCTAAAGCTCCTTGTATCCTTGATCCTACAATCGGCCAAATAGGAGTTAGACATCTAACATTCGGCCAACAATAGTTAACCAAAGGGGTTAATGTTGATCCTCACCTTGCTATTGGTTCGGTTTCTTAGCAAACCCGAACCACAATGATTCCTCCTTTAGCAATCGGCAAACAATCGAGTTGGATAACGACTTCGTTGGTGCTTGAATCAGAAAGCCCTAAAAAGAATTCGGTCAAGACATAAGAGATCAACACCCTTCAACCAATGCAGAAAGTCAACTTTGAACCTCCCAAAATTGGTAGAAAACTAGGGAGAGAAAAGAAATGAGCATTCGACCGACCACTTACCTTGCTCCAACGTTTGAAAGAAGACAAAGCGAGATTACTCCCCCACTCAAAAATTCGGCTACAAAGTACTACTAGAAAGAGGAAGATTCGGCTAGAACTTAAACAAAAGAAAAGAGAATTCGGCTTGAGTAAAAAAACAAGAAGGATAAAGTGAAATGAGAATAAAGTTTCGGCAAAATGGTTTTAAGGAGAAACAAAAATGAGCAGGAGAAGGTACCTTTGGGTTTTGAAAGAAAAGAGATGAAGAATGTGTTTTTGGAAGAGAGTTTGGCTACAAAGTTTTTAAGAAAGAAAGAAAAATCAAAAATGCAAGAAGAGAGATTAGAGGTTTGGTTTACACACTTGAAAAGAAAAAAAGGAAATGGGAAGAGATATTCGGCTACACCCTACTCAAGAGAACAAAGAAATTCGGCACAAATGTGCTTGCATTTCGGTTGCCAAAAGAAAACAAAGGTGAAACTTATTATGAAATTCGGCTTGTTTTGACAAAAATGAAAGAGCTATGTTGCTACCCTCCTAAGACCGAAAATGCACCAACAATCCAAGGAAATTCGGCACTAGCCCCCTAACACACTCACCAACCGGCCACTCCCCAACAAGCTTCCCAAATTCTGACCAACACCTCCAAACATCCCAAAATTTGGCCACCACTCCCCCATTAACTCCCTACCACACATTCAAATTAAGCTTGACCAAGTCTACCTCCACAACTTGCTCTCCACCTTCCATTTGAATGGGTGGACCAAGTCAAGGAAGAATTCGAATTGCCTTCTAACTCTTCCTCCATGCCGTCCAAAATGAGAGCCAAAATGGGGACTCTGCGACTTGAACTCGGGATCTCTCCCCCTTGTAGTTGACGCCACACTCAAGCCCCAAGTGGCACATACTTTGCCACTTTGCCAGCTCCCCATTTGTGCAACCAAACACCAAATAATATTCTTATACCCTAGCTCCAACAGCTCCCCTGACTTAACACCCAAAAACCAAAATTTTCCCATTCACTCAGGCTTACACTTAGACTTCGATTAAGCCCCCAAAACATAGAAATAGCCACGCAGCACACTAGACACATGCAATATCATGCAACAACAAAACAGCCCCTAACCCTGGATATTACAACGGTGTGAGATTACACACCTGATTACGGTAAGCACTACACTTTCCTGATCGTCGACACCTAAAAAAATATTTTTAACGCTCGATTAGAACATTAACACTTATAATAAATCTACTCTAAATTAAACGGTCTAGGTTTTAAAAGATTACTAGTTCAATTATCGATTTATCAAACAACCTCTCAAAATACTTGTATTTTATCTACGTTTCATAGCGTTTTCAAAATGTACGCAACTCTATTTATAAGCGTCACAATTTAGTAAATTGTTTATTTCAAATATGCTTTCGCATAAGCGAAAAGGTTTTTAAAGATTATTATGTTTTCAAGTAGTTAACAATTGCTTAAGTGTTTTTGGTTTTAACAAAATAAATTTGTATTTCTCAAGCAAGTTTTTAATAATCATAAAGATGATTTTTACTTCCATGTGACACACGATTCGGGCCTAACTTCTAGGCCGGGGTTTGGGTGTTACATTTTATGGTATCAGAGCATTTGGAAAAGAGGATGTGGTGTCACTTGAAGGAGCATGAAGGGAAAGGGTTCGAATCCCATCTATTGAAAGAAAGGGGGACATGAGGCTTATTTCGTGGGTGATGTTTTGGAAAGCTTGGGTGGCTAAACTCTTATCCTAGGGGGGGATGCATGTGGACGGTTTTGGGGAGAATAGGTAGTTGAATTTTTAGTTGGAATTTGGTAAAGACTTAGTAGTGTTTTGGCAAAAATTCCCTTTGGCAACTTGGTGTCATTTCTCTCAATTTGTAACCCTCCTCGCCGAAACATATTAGCACAATAGTGCATTGTTTTTCTCTTTTGTTTGGTCACATACTCATTTTCTTTCCACCTTCCTTGATAGCCGAATACTCCTTTGCCTTTTGATTGAATTTTTGGTGCTTGTTAGGCCAAAACCTTTCTCTTTGCACTATTTGGTATTCTCCAAATTTCTTTCTACCTTGTGCCGAAATTACAAGCCATTAGTGAACATATTCTTTCCTTTTCCTTCTCCGTTTCTTCCATATAAAAATAGAGACAGTAAGCTTTAATCTGATATCTTATTCACTTTGTAATTCCTTTTCTCCTAATTTTCGTGATTTTTCAAAAACACGTCACTGCTCCTAACCGGAACTGTTTTATTACAAAATACGATTACCATTACGATCATACGCACGCCCGAGTGATCACGGATGCCGGTTTTCGGTTTTCTTTGATATTTTGACCAAATCACAGAACATATCATAAAACTTTCAGAGAGATGTGAGATTACACACCATATCAAACATGTATTCGGAAGGTACGGGATTACACACCTGATTTTGATTCCCTAAAGAACCACTCTTCGTTGACCCACTATATCTGAAGGATTTGCAAATAGGATATATCGAATGGTTTCGTCCCTAAAACATAATTGATTAGTCGAAACTTCAATCCGATTTGCAACATAGCCAAATAGAGATATAACGAAAAATCCAAAATGAACCCCCTTACCTTATCGATATTGGATCCAATTTCTACCGTTTGACTTGGCTAGAACAATACACGATCTCCCACTTAAAGCACTACGAAAAGAGAGTGATTAAGACATGAAGAAGTGGAGGATAACACCATTTTTGATTCACGATCACGATTTACAACCGAATAGTGATAAATACTTATTAGACTAAAGAGAAAAGAATATGATCATAGGAAAGAATTCACTTACCGATTTAATCGAAGAAGAAAGAGTGTCAACCCACTTGAGAAAATGATAAAGAAGAGATGAATGAACAAATTTTGGTCTCAATGGTTTGGGTACATTCGGCAACAAGAAGAAAGAAAAGAAAAGAATATGTTCACTAATGGCTTGTAATTTCGGCACAAGGTAGAAAGAAATTTGGAGAATACCAAATAGTGCAAGAGAAAGGCTTTGGCCTAACAAGCACCAAAAATTCAATCAAAAGGCAAAGGAGAATTCGGCTATCAAGGAAGGTGGAAAGAAAATGAGTATGTGACCAAACAAAGAGAAAAACAATGCACTATTGTGCTAATATGTTTCAACAGGAGGGTTGCAAATTGAGAGAAATGACACCAAGTTGCCAAAGGGAATTTTGCCAAAACACTACTAAGTCTTTACCAAATGCCAACTAAAAATTCAGCTACCTATTCTCCCCAAAACCATCCACATGCATCCCCCTAGGATAAGAGTTTGGCCACCCAAGCTTTCCAAAACATCACCCTGAAATAAGCCTCATGTCCCCATTTCTTTCCTATTTCCCTTTATTCCTTTCCCCAACTTCAACCTTGCCTTATTCATATAGCCACCTTACCAAACTAATGAAGTCAACCTTGCCATGAATGCCTCTTGGCCGACACTGAAGGAAAGGAATACAAAAAAATAAAAATCAAAATTGCACACAAAGGGATTCGAACCTCTTCCCTCAAGGTACTACATGTGGCGCCATAACCCTTTTACCAATTGCTCATTTATGCTAGCAATTTACTCTTTTATTTTCATAAGCCTTGATGCCACTTACTATCTCTCCTTAATAGGATTAAACACAAAATTTTACTAAGGCCCAACTTGAACCCGGAACTTCATAGAAACCTCGTAACTTTCCAAAATTACCTTCTTAATAAGTCCAACTTGAAATAATGTCGTTCTCTTGTTCTCAAAATTTTAAAACGCTTCTACGCTCAAGGCCCATTGGGCCCAATTCTACTAGGCCCAATTTCGGGATGTTACATCATGGCTCTCAGTGCGAACAATGATTTTCTTCTCAAAGCGTCGGTGACTACGCTCGCCTTTCCCGGATGGTAGTCAATTACCAACTCATAATCCTTAATCTGCTCTAACCACCTTCGTTGCCTTAAATTTAATTCCTTTTGAGACATCAAATATTTTAGGCTTTTATGGTCAGTGAAAATCTGACACCTTTCACCATATAAATGATGTCTCCAAATCTTCAATGCAAACACAATTGCGGCCAACTCTAAATCATGAGTCGGGTAATTCTTCTCGTGCGACCTTAATTGCCTAGAGGCGTATGCAATCACCTTACCCTCTTGCATAAGATCAATCGGGAAACAATAACCCTTAATCATCAAAGGGCAACCTTTGCAAACTCTATCAACCAACACACACTTACCTAGAGGATTAGACACTCTTATGATGAATTCGGTAGACTCTATAGGCATGCTCATGCTAGAGACTAATTTCATGCATATGTATGAGTTGGTAGATCCAGGAAAAATTAAAGCTATAACACGAGTATTATGGAGAGAAAAGGTACCCGTGATTACGTCAGGGGAAGACGCCTCTTCACGAGTGCGAATGGCATAAGTTCTTGCCGGTGCTCTACCCTCGACTCTTGCAGCTTGCTCTCTAGATGGATTCTTGCTACCCATCACATTTCCTGGGTTTCTCTGTGGTCTTCCTCTAGCAGTACTCCCCGCTCTTGCATTCTGTGACTTCTCTTTCTCGCCCACCTCGGGGCAATCTCTGATAAAGTGGTCTAAAGACCCACATCTGAAACAAGCTTTCTCATTCACTCGACACTCACCGAAATGGAACCTACCACATTGAGGGCATTCCGATCTACTTGGTCGAACGTTGCCCACACTAGCAACTGATGCGGTCTGCCCTTTAGACCCCAAAAATTGCTTGTCCTTACTTCGGGTTGAAAATGTAACAGCCTGATTTTGACCCTAACCGGAATAGTGGTTTCGAGACCACAAATCTGATTCCAAAAAAATATTTTAATATTATTTTCTGTGTTAATTATGTGTGAATTTACATGTTTGAAAGTTTCGTGAATTAATTATATTGTTTGTGTGCTTAATTTAATAAAAGGGCTTAATCGCGTAAAATAAAAATTTAGTGGTTATTTTTAAAAGGGCCGACTAGTGGATGTTCTTTTAATATGGAGGTTTTATTTTGCAATTTTTCCAATAATAAAAGATAGTGGACGGCATATTGATTAATGTATGGTTTTTATATATATATTATAAAAGTTAAAATAATAATAATATAATATAATAATATAATAATATAATAAAACAAACATAACTTGTATAAGCAATAAACGTTGTTGAACCTGAATGTGTATGATTTTTATATATTGAATTTAATTGTATAAATTTCTATGGTTGAAGCTGAATGCATGAATGTTTATGAAATTTGGGAATATATTCGGTTCAATTGAGATATGAATTATGAATAAGAATAACTTTGTAACAGTGATATATCAGGCTTATTGCCTAGCAGGCTTGATGCCGGTGTATGATATCAGGCTTATTGCCTAGCAGGCTTGATGCCGGTGTATGATATCAGGCTTATTGCCTAGCAGGCTTGATGCCGGTGTATGATGTCAGGCTTATTGCCTAGCGGGCTTTATCTTAGGTGTATTGAATCGAGTTTATTACCTAGCGGGCTCTGTGCCAGTGTTTTATACAAGGCTTTATGCTTAATGAATTTTATGTGACCAACGGTAAAAGCAATCAAATGTCTTAAGCAAGCTAAAACATTTAGGTATGTGAATATGGTTATTCTATTCAAAATGAAAGTTAATTGATTGAAAGATATGTGATAGAAATGTTTTGTGATGATATTGAAAATGTATGAAACTATGAGTAAGGTATTCTGTTTTATGATAAGTATAAGTATGTGTTTTAAAAGCTTGATTGAAGTGATTGTATATATATGAATATCTATATATAATTGATTATCTATGATATTATGACTTTGAAATTGGAGAAAATATTGATAATTTATTTATATGGTATATTCGGCCATGGTATATTGAGGTATAAATATATGTTTGATTAGGGTTATTTTATAAATGATTCAGGTATGTATGAGGTTTATTTGTTAAATGAAAAATAAGGTAAATGCTGATTTACTTAATGAGAAACATGGATTATATGAGAAAAGTGATTGTATATGTGTATGTGATTAACTAAATTTGGTCTGTTTGAATTGAATTATATATGTTTCTATGATGAATTATTTGCTTATGGCTTACTAAGCTTTCAAAGCTTACTTTGTGTATTTTCTTATGTTTATAGAGTTTGGAGACTTGCTCGGGTTGGAAGTCGGAGGAGATCTCATCACACTATCTAGTTTTCGCTTCGGTAAATAAATGCTTGGAGATTTGGTTATGTGGCATGTATAGACTAGTTTTGATTTGATTGGTTTTGAAATTGTATATATATATAGCCATGCGAAAATGGCTTGATTATGATGTTAATGGTTGCGTATTAGGTCATGTCTTAAGTTTAATTTGGAGGTATGTTTCATGGTAAATATGTTTGTGATGTGGTTTTATGATTTGGCAATGAGATATGGTAAGTATGAAATATAATCGGCTTTATAGTTAGATTATTTTGGAAGTATGAAAAGTGGTATAATTTGGTTTGGTAATATAGTAAAGTGATGACTATATTTGATTGAGTATTAGTTATACAGATTCGGTTTGAAATGGCAAAATATACACATATAATATGCTTGAATGGTTGGATTTTTAGGTACAGTTCATGATGGAAAATGATGATTATATTTTGAGTATGTTTAATGGCCATTTGAATAGCTAAAAGTGACATAGTTGTTTTGATATTAGGTTATGAGATAGCATGCTTAGATTAAAATACGAGTTATGGTAATGTTATGACTTATTAAGGTTAAATTGATGACCGAATAAGTGTGTATTTGAATTGTTGGACATATAAGGTTTAAACATGATAATTTGTATGCGAAATAGGTATGCTTGAAATGTCATTTGTGTTTAAAAAAAAAAGACAACTTTTATTTTGATAAAATGGGTATAGATTTAATAGGTAATTTGCTAATGAATAAATGAATAAATGAGTGGCTAGGTATATATTAATTTGGATCGATTGTTAAACATGCAAATTGGGTGTATTCTGATTTACCTTAGTGTCCGAAAATGGTTCATGATATTGGTAATCTACGCATGAATTAATAAAGTACAAGACCATATTTTATTATATGGTAATATTTGACAATGTTTCATGTATAGATGTTATTTAGGCCATAAGGTATGTCTTCTTTGTAGTTAATAATTCAAATGTGCATAGATTTATAAAAGATATGTTTGATATTTAGTTAATGAAATGTAATAAGTTTATTTTTAATTTGAATATCCGAATGTCATGTTTGTATGTTATACGGTTTGGCTCTTGGACTTATAAAGCATATGTAATATGATTTGATATATATATTAGTTGGTTCGAATATGGAATTTATGATTGAAAAAAACATGGTTTTGTGGTATGTTAGTTTGGTTTGGAAGGTGAATTTATAAATGACATTGATAAGATAAGTTATTAAATATGTTCTGTAATTTGTGAAAGAGTTAAATAAGCATGTTTTGATTTTGTTAGTTATGTGTTTCATATGTTTTGATTTATATGATTGAGTAAATGGTTTTCAAATTGTAAAATTTTTATTGAGTTGTAATTTGATCGGTAATGCCTCGTAACCTTAATCCGGCGATGAATACGGGTTAGAGGTGTTACAGAAAACCCGGCTGAGGTGACTGATCGAGTAGCAAAATCCCTCGATTTCTTAGATGAGGATTGGTAGGACTTATTCAACTGCCTCTTCCTCGAGTCAAGAGACTCATTCTCAGCTCTTCTCTTCTCTTTAGCCAACCCTTCGGCTTTATAGGCTCTATCTACCAACACTACAAACTCTTTTAGTTCAAGGACTCCAACATATAAACAAATATCCTCATTCAGCCCGTCCTCAAATCTCTTGCACATTACGGCCTCAGTAGATACGCACTCCCGGGCATACTTGCTAAGCCTTACGAACTCCCGTTCGTAGTCGGTCACTGACATACGGCCTTGCTTCAGTTCTAAGAACTCCTTCCTCTTATGATCGATAAATCTCTGGCTGATGTACTTCTTCCGGTATTCCTCTTGGAAGAATTCCTAGCTAACTCTCTCCCTTGGTACCACCGACACAAGGGTGTTCCACCACCGGTAGGCTGAATCTCTCAAGAGAGATACTGCAAACTTTAGGCACACCTCAGGTGTGCACGACAATTCATCGAATACCCTGATGGTATTCTCTAGCCAGAATTTCGCCCTCTCCGGATCATCATCCTTACTGGCCCGGAATTCCTCGGCTCCTTACTTCCGGATCTTATCAACCGGAGGCCTTTCTCTTCTCACCACCTCAACCACTTGAGGAGCTACTGGAGCGGGTTGAGGAATTGGTGGGGGTGGAGGGGGTTGAGCCTTAGGATTTGCTCGAGTATACTCAGTATACCAGTTGCTCATTATGTGGAGAAAGGCTTCTCGGGCCTCTTCTCCTTGACCCAAGGTCTCGGGTCTACTATTAGTGCGCGCTCCTTGAGTGGGGGCGTGGCGCGTTACTCGCGACATCATCATTGCAGTTCGGTGCGGATCAGAATCCATATACTACATAAAACACGATTTTTAAACGTAAGGAGTCGTCACACTATCATTACTCAGGCACTCTTACATATGGCATGTATAGCTAGAATCGTACTTACGCTATGTTAGTCCTAGAATCGACTAAACCGTAGCTCTGATACCAATAAATGTAACACCCCTTACCCGTATTCAACCGGAACCGGGTTTGAGGCATTACCTAACTAATCTTGCTTAAACGTCTCAAAAAGGGTTATAAAATTTCGTTTAAACCCATCACTTGCACATACTCGGCCTAAGGGGCCCTAAACATACCTCCCAGAGGTATCGAAACTATTCTGAGAACTTTTACGAACTCGAGAAACTTTTCAACAAAACAGGGGCCATACGTCCGTGTTGGTCTAGGACACGACACGCCGTGTGCCCCTAAGACATGCCCGTGTCTTCCACCCGTGGTCGATCTGAATAACTTCTGCACGTGGGACACTGCGCCCGTGTCCCTAGCCCGTGTCTCTCACACGGCCTAGACGCGCCCGTGTCTTCCACCCGTGGTCGAATTAAATTCCACAATTAATGTGCGGACTTCACACGGCACGGGCACACGCCCGTGTCCCTAGCCCGTGGAGCATCTTGACTTGCAAACCTAGCATGCAAGGGGACACACGGTCGATCCACACGCCCATAGGGCTGACCAGTGTGTCACTGCGGCATAGACACTGCGCTGTGTGTCTACTCGTGTGGACAATTAGATGGCTATCTACCAAGCCCTTTGCTACCCTACATTGCACACATACAAACATCAATTCAATTCAACATAATTCATAACCCAAAGGCATATCTAAGTACTCAATTCAACATCCATACACAAGGGCATACACTTCAAGAAAATCACTTTCATTAAGCATAAGAGTTTGCCAAGTATCAGCCTAACTTAATAGATCATTACAAAAAGACTTTAATGCCTTACAAAGCCAACACTTTGGCCAACAATTACGACCTAACAAAATACTCGAGTCCTATACATGCCCTACTCAAAATAAGTCTAAATTGTTATACCAAAGTGATGTCGATAGCGTGATTTCTGAGCTCCTACTTCCACGTTCCTCGAGTTATCTTGACAATACTACAAGGAGAAAGAGCAATGAAAGGGTAAGCATAAAGCTTAGTAAGTTTGAATGGATATAAATAGCAACAATAAGCTCATAAAATAATCCATCCATGACATTAACTAACCATACACAAGTCAGAGGCTTCTTACCATACTTACTCACAATTGCCCTTATTTAGCACATACCATGCCACATATCGTAATCGTTTCTTCGTGACTCATTCACGAGTACATGTATTCACTCATTCACAGGACTTTAGTGCTAATCTCATTTACATTTCTAAACTCATCTAATCATCCCATTAATCACTAGGGATACTCAAAGACGCATAATATCGTCATTATTATAAATACAAGGCCAATGCCACATCCCAGAGATGGTCTTACATGGAGTTACCTCTAAATGCCGATGCCATATCCCGGATATGTTCTTATACGGGATTTCACATTTAAAATCGATGCCACATCCCGGATATGGTCTTACACGATTCTTACAGTCAATATCGAAGCCATATTCCAAATATGGTCTTATACAGAAATCTCAATTCGGAGCCGCGGCCATGTCCCGGACATGGTCTTATACAGGACCTTATCTATTTCATATCTCGATGATAGCTTTTTCATATTCATTATAGTCCGCTAGGACTTCAACATCATATTCAACATCAATCACTCAATTTAGTAGAGTATCATGCATCAATATGATACCAAGCATTCTCAATTATGCTAACATGAATGTTGCATCAATCACATACAAACTTACCTCGATTTCAAAATGAGCTAGCTCGACAGTTTAGTCTGAGACTTTGTTCTTTCCCCGATCGAGGAGGATTCTCGGTTCTTCTTGCTCTATAATAGCAATTTAGCTCATTTTAATCATCTCATTAATAAAAGCATTTCAATAATCATGCTTAGGCAAAATTACTATTTTGCCCCTAGACTTTGGAAAAATAACCATTTTGCCCATAGGCTCGGAAATTAATTCTAATCACATTTCCACTTTCAACAAGCCTAGGTGAACATTTAATACTCTTATAGCTATCATCAAAACTCAACATTTCATATAATTACTACAAATTTGTAACCTTTTCATCAAGGTCCAATTAGGTGTTTTCAAGACCACACCTTTCACAAAAGTCATTCATCTAATAACTAAGACTCATTTTCTTCCAAAAAAATGCAGCAAATAGCAATGAATGCTCTCATGGCAACTCTTTAAACATTTCACCATATTGCAAGATAACCCCCTCTTTGGGAAGCTTAAGCTCTATGGATCTCAAAAGTACAATTATCATAAAGAAAAATCATCAAAATCATTTACTAGAATGAAGGAGAGCTTGCTGGAAATTTGAGTTTTCAAAACCCCTATTTTGCTTGGGAATTTTGGTGGAGGAAGATGGAAAGGAAGATGATATTTTTTCTTTCTTTATTCTAATATTAAACTAGTCAAATTAGTCACCAACTACTACTAACTTTGACCAAATTTTTGTCCATCTCTGTCCCCCATGATAGCCTATGGCCGGCCATGTAACACCCCTAACCCGTACTCATCGCTGGATTAGGGTTATGAGGCATTACCAAACTAAACACCGTTCCGAATAGACATTCAGTTGAATTCGACACAAGTAAAGTGATCCATATGTATCACATAACAAAATCTAATATTCATTCATAAATCTATAATGCATATACAAGCATATCAAATTACATCCTGACCAAACATACAGTTGATATTATGAACTTATATCGCATGCATTTCCTTATAACAATGTCACATTTATATTTGCACATGATTATTCATATATCATACACTAAATTCGCATACATTTATTAGTGTACCTGAACCTTGCAATTTATTTATTTAACCATTCAAAGGTTTGGCCATACTATTACCAATATCATAAGCATATCGTAGTGTTTCAAATATTGAGATCAAACCATGCCGTTTTCACATACCATTTGAGATTCATGCCTAAACAAAATATTACAAATACCAACTACCTCAAGTATACATCATTTACTATATAGCCGAAGCCTATGTCACCACTCAATCATCATTAGTAATGTATATTAGCAAGTAATTCACGAATACTCCTTGGACAAGATCATTCATACAATGCAACACCCATATTCCATATATATACACAATTCAAGGCTCGGTATATTGATCCAAACATATAACAAAATTATCACCTAACTACTATATATATATATATACTTACATAAATCGCCAAGTATCATCACCATCTCTTTACTAGCCAAATGCATAACTAAACACATCACACATATATGCTATGACTAAATTATATCTACGATATGCACCTAGATTATAGCCGAATATAACCAAATAAAATCCATATTATCCATGCATCATAATAACATATCCATATGCACCATTAGATCATTAAAAACCGTATATCTCCACATTAACTAACATAGAACATAAGCCATATTCGTATGGCTATAATACATATAATAATAAAGTTTCCAACTCAAACAACGACATTTACCATCCTATACATGCCTTTATCCAAAATAAACCAAAAGATGATAGTATGGTTGACTTTCTTTGACAATTTCCCGAGCAGTAGCTTGACCAAAATCTATAAAGCAGATCATTGAACACACAAAGTAAGCTTACTAACTTAGTAAGTCTTATGCAAATTCAATACAACATTTAAACATATAGGCCCTTTTAATCATTGAATTCGTAATAATAGAATATAAGCATTTCATTATGTAAATAAATCATGACCGAATGCTTTTAGTACTATTAACCTAAGTATTAACACTTTATCACCATAAGCTTGTACATTGTCAAGTCACATAAATATCATATGCATTTGTATATTCCAAGTTGAATGAACATATTTTAAACATCAATCACATATTCATTCTTATACACACATGCAAATACCTTCAAACTCTTTTACCATGAACATCTCCCTTATAGTGACTCCTCAAAGTAATATACATATAAAACTCAATTTCATATATCTAATGTTCATACTCATCATGGATAGCTTAATAGCATATAATAAAATCCTTATTGAATTATCAACTTAATCATATCATACTCAACTCAATGATAATATACCAACTTACCACATTTCCTACTAATACAATAGACTTACACTTAACCGAGATTTTAGCACATTGCATTAAATGTGTCTCACCTTGTTTAATTCTCGGATTCTCCGTTTATAACTTATCACCGGCATTAAGCAGCCTGCTAGGCATTATAGCCCGAATTACACACCAGCATTGAGCCTGCTAGACCAAAGGTCCAAAGTTTGAACACCGGCATTGAGCCTGCTAGGCAATAAGCCCGAAATAATTCACTGGCACGAGGCCTGCTAGGCAATAAGCCCAAAATAATTCACCGGCACGAGGCCTGCGAGGCAATAAGCCCGAAATAATTCACCGGCACGAGGCCTGCTAGGCTCGAAGCCCGAATATCAATATAATCAACCATTCAATACACATTTCTTAATGCTAACATCACAAACATCTCATATAATTCATATTACCTTCACATATTAAACCGAACATACTTATTCACAATACATTAAACAAAATAAAGTCAATCCAATATAATACCCCCACATTCGGCCATCTCATATATTTATGCTTAAAATTTCCAAATTTCATCATTTACTATATTCATAAATAATTCTTTGACATATATTTGCTTAAGGACTTACCTCGACTATCGACGGACAACGTAGACCGGTTATTCGATAACCTTCGCCTTTCCCCGATCCAAATCCGTTTTTCTTTGTTCTTGATCTAAACACATTAAAATTCAGCTCATTCAAGTACATTTCATCTCAATTTAGTCCCAAAACACATAAACAGAAAAATTACCATTTTACCCCTAATGTTTCACATTTTTACAATTTAGTCTTATTTGCACAAAACACGAAATACACAAAATTTCATTATATCACTTAAGGGCCGAATGTTCATAGGAACCATACTAGTCCATTTATTTCATTTATTTTTTATTTTAGCCCCATCAAAAATTCATTTTTGCAATTTAGCCCAAAATACTCAAATTCACTAAAATTCCCAATACAAAACATGCTAATCTTTAACATATCTTTTATATAAAATCATCAAACATCAAAAACCACAAGAACATGTCAATGGCTGAACATCAAGCATGCTCAACTTTAAAAATTCTAACATGGGTCAACTAATGTTCGAAGCAACGATCTCAAAAACGTAAAAATTAACAAAAACCGACTAAAAATTTACCTTGAATTTGGCTTGAAAGTAGTAGAAAATCAAAAGAACCTAGCTCCTTTTCTTTCTTCAATATTCGGCCAAGAGAAAGATGAAGTAAACATGTTTATTTTTGTGTTTTAATTAACATATATGGTAAGTAATTGTTTGACTACTAAATTAACCTTTATACTTTAATATATAAACAAATAATACTAAGGTTATTCTTGGTATATGCTGTCCACTAACTCTTAGGATGGGCTAATTGCCCTTTTAATACCTCATATTAAAAAGCCACCATCAATTTAGCACATTTCACTATAGTTTGCAACTTTTACATTTTACGCAATTAAGTCCTTTTTTTTTCAAATTAAACACACAAATGATTAAATTTTCCTACGAAACTTTCACACACATTAATTTACATATAATAAGCACAGAATATATTATTTAAATATATCTCAGACTCGGATTCGCGGTCCTGAAACCACCGTTCTGATTAGGGCCAAATTTGGACTGTTACAACTCTCCCCCTTAGGGATTTTCGTCCCCGAAAATCTTACCGTTAAACAAAGTCGGATATTGTTGCCTCATTGAATCCTCAGGCTCCCACGTAGCCTCTTCTACTCCATGTCAATTCCATAGTACTTTTACTAACAGAATTTTCTTTTTTCTCAACTCTTTCACTTCACGAGCTAAAATACGAATCGGTTCCTCCTCGTACATCATATCGGATCGGATTTCAATCTCAGACGGAGTAATCACATGTGACGGATCGGATCGATATTTACGGAGCATCGAAACATGAAATACGTTGTGTATCTTTTCTAATTCAGAGGGCAACTTTAATCTATAAGCAACAGGCCTGATACGTTCGATGATCTCATACGGTCCGATGAACCTCGGACTTAATTTGCCTTTTCGACCAAATCGTAGTATTTTCTTCCACGGAGAAACTTTCAAAAATACTCGGTCTCCGACCTGAAACTCAATGTCTTTACGTTTCAAATCAGCGTAGGACTTTTGGTGATCCGATGCAGCTTTCAAACTATTTTTTATTACAGTCACTTTCTGTTCAGTCTCTTTAATCATATCAACCCTGTGTATCTTATTTTCAATAAGCTCGGTGTAACACCCCAAACCAGGTCTACGCGTTAAGACGAGATTTGGTTTGTCACACCGAACGAACATCCAAAATTCTCTAATTGTAACAACCCAAACCCGGCCCAAACACTATGGCCGAATCTAGTTGCTACAGTGGAAAATATTTTGGAAAATACTTTTGGAAAGTAAAAATTCTTAGTTGCCAAAAACCTTTTCAATTGATTGTTTTGTCAAACCTTACTTAGATTTTATTTAAAATTAATTCAACCAAGTTATTATAGAATATCGAGTGTGCCCGATCGCACGATGAAAACATTTTCGTGTTAATTTGGGAAAACATGTGACTTTAATTTAATATTGATAATCATAGTTTAAAACAATTATTCGACATATGAAAAATAACAAAATAAAATAAAATATCAGGAGGCCTTATTACATCCAAATAAACTAAAAAAAACCGGAAATAAAATTTATCATAATTAAAATTAAAGTTCATTTAATTTAAATCCACCGCATGGCCACCTCGAGTCAACCTGGCTCCACATCCGCGATCTACGTGTCACTGAAAAATGTAAAGGAGAAGGTGAGTCACCAAGACTCGATATGTAACCCTTCCCCGTTTTAAAGACATTTCCATACACAACATATAACAATTAATATGCGAGAATATTATGTACCCCAACCTAGCCAACCAAACGCCATCGTTTGTCTACCCATTTGTGGTACCAAACCATCAGTGGTGCCAAACCACTTGGTGACATATAGTCACGATGTGTTACCAAAACAACGGTGTCCGTGAGACACGAATCGATTGATGGGGCCAACCCATCGTGTGATACCAAATCACTTGCGCAGACGATCCCATATCTCAAGTGGGGCCAACCCACGGTGGTGTTAACCACGTGGACGAGTCGCTATGAGGTGCCAAACTCTGGAGGTACCAAACCTCCGGTGACCGTGAGTCACGGTGTGTTACCAAAACACTGGTGTCCGTCGACACAATTATCACTGCCCCCTCCTCTCATCAACCCATATCAAGCAGTTATAAACAGAGTTTATGTCAACATACATTTATCACATGTATCAAATAAGCCATGCTTCCCAAAAGCATTATTATCAATCTCATACTGACAGAGACTTACCGGGTTCCTCGCTTGTACCATTAAGGCACTAAATCCATATCTACATAAAGCAGATTTACATACAACATGTATTTAATTCAGTTCATTAATGGTTATAAGTGTGTATGTACACACCTATCGCCAACGAGAAGTCTAAATCCCAAAAAGAGAAGTCGGCCACCTTAGATCCACTTGTCCCTATATTCGGCCAAATACATGGGTTAGTACCATGGCCTATTCGGCCCAAACCAAATTGAGAAGGGTTCCTTGTGAACCCGAAACCTTACCTATCACCCCTTGAGTACTCACTTTGGTACTTGATATGCGATTCCTGCTTCACTCCTACATTCGGCCATCACTAGAGTTATTAGCCTTCGGCTTAAACGAATAGTAAATAAATATAGATCCTTACCAAAGTCACTTGACAGGGAATGGGCTTGGATTGTATACCTTAAGATCCCGGCACCTAAACAGAATCGATTCCATCACTGATTAGCCACTGAAATAATTCGACTTTTCCATTTAATCAAGTCGACAGAGAGAAGGGGTATGGGAGAGGAGTTTCGACATACTTACCCTTGCTTTAATATTCGGCCAAGACTTCAAAATATGGAGGAGGAAAATTCGGTTATGTCTAGGGAGTAGGTTCGGCTAAGGTTGGTTTCAATATCACTCAAGGCTTGACTTTGGGTGAAAACAAAAAAGAATGGAGAAGAAATATAAGAGGAGTTTCGGCCAAGGTTTTAAGAGAATGGAAAAAGAAAACAAAGAAGGAAGGGGTTGAGAATTTCGGCTAATGGGAAAAAAAAAAGAAAATAAGGTGACAAGCTGATGCTTTTATAGGCATTTGGCACCCCCCCTTCAAGCTTGCCGTCCACTCCTTCCATGAGGAGTTCAAATTTCAGCTAAACTCCTACAATTCCTCTTGGCCAATAGTTTAAACCAATTCAAAATAATTTGAATTATTCCAAGGCCTAAATTCTCTCTTACCATCCTTTTAGTATTAATCCCATAATATCTAATTAATAAATAAAATACATCCTTATTATCCTTAGAATTAAACAAATAAAAATACAATTTAAAATACTCATATTATCCCTTAATATTAAAAACAAATTTGAGCATTTTCTCTCTCTTATTGCCGTCCAAACAAGGTGCCAAAAAGGAGAATTTTGTGACTCGAACCAAGGCTCTCCCTTATCCCTTGTGGCGTCACATGTAGCTCCTAAGTGGCCCTCCTTTTGCCACTTTACCAAGGGCTTTTTAGTGTTCAAATTCCTTCATTTATTCTTGTAACCCCTATTTGTTAAGGCTCCTTACCTTTAAAGCTCCCAAATAAAAATTTCTACTAAACCGAGCCTACTCAAGACCCTTAATTAACCTTTATTATTCCATAAATAATATCACAGTGGTTCAAACATAAGAAAAATAATTTAATTCCAAATAGCCCCATCTTTGGGATGTTACAGTTCTACCCCCCTTAAAATAAATTTCGTCCTCGAAATTACCTAGCTAAAACAGATGGGGGTATTCTTTGCCAGTATCACATCCTCGATTCCCACGTAGCTTCTTCCACACCATGGTTCCGCCAAAGCACTTTCACTAAGGGCACGCGACTTCCTACGTAGAACCTTCACATCTCGATCTAAGATGCGAACCGGTTCTTCTTTAAAAGATAAATCCGAGTTCACCTCAATCTGCGCTCATCGGCACAGCGTGCGAAGGATCTCGACCGATATCGTCTCTCAAAGCATCGATACATGAAATACGTCATGGATCTCGATTCGATTCTGCCGGCAACTCTAGGTGATAAGCTACCGGTCCTATTCGCTACCTAATTGTATATGGCCCGATGAACCTTGGGCTTAGCTTCCTTTTCGTCCAAATCTCAACACCTTTTTCCAAGGCGATACTTTCGGAAAGACCTTGTCTCCCACAAGATACTCCATTTCCTTGCGTTTGAGATCGGCATAAGACTTCTGCCTATCTGATGCTTCCTTGAGACGAGACCGAATCACCTTGACTTTGTCTTCAGTCTCTGTTACCAATTCTGGACCCAGAACTTGTCGTTCCCCCAACTCCGTCCAACATGTAGGAGTACGGCATTTTCGTCCATATAGGGCTTCATATGGAGCCATCTGAATACTCGCTTGATAACTATTGTTATAAGCGAATTCCGCTAATGGTAGGTACTCTTCCCAACTACCACTAAAATCCAAGACACAACCTCTTAACATGTCTTCTAAGATCTGTATCACCCTTTCCGACTGTCCGTCAGACTGTGGATGGAAAGCCGTACTGAAATCTAACCGTGTACCCAAAGCTTGATGCAACGCTTTCCAGAACCTTGACGTGAATCTGGGATCCCTATCACGAGATAATCGATCATTGGCACACCATGCAACCTCACTATTTCACCCACATACAACTTCGCTAGCTTACGGGTGAGTAATCCATTCTCACCGGCATGAAGTGAGTGATTTAGTCGAGCGATCCACAATTACCCAAATCGCATCCTTCTTGTTGGGCGTAAGGGTAGCCCACTAAAGAAATCCATGGTGATCCTCTCCCATTTCCATTGAGGAATCTTTACCGGTTGAAGTAGTCCCGATGGTAAGCGATGTTCGGCCTTAACTCTTTGGCATGTGAGACACTTTCCTACGAACTCGGTTATCTCACGCTTCAACCCGGCCACCAGTAACTTTTCGCAAATCTCCATACATCTTGCTTCCTCCGGATGCATAGCATATGGGCTGCTATGTGCATCATGGAGAATTTTCCGCCTCAACTCTTCATCCTTCGGCATGCATGCTCGCGCCCTTGAAAACATAGCACTCCATCACTAGACAGACTGTACCCTTCCAAACCACCATCCTAAACTTGTACCCTCTTAGCGTTCAAGCCTTCATCCACTAAGCGCTTTTCCTTAATCTCCTCAATCCATGTTGGCTTAACTTGGAGTTCCGCCAAAAGACTCCCATCATCATATAGACTCAACCGAGCGAACATTGCTCTTAAGTCCGTCACAACCTTTCGGCTCAACGCGTCGGCTACCACGTTAGCCTTACCGGATGGTACTCGATTGAACAATCGTAGTCCTTTAGTAGTTCAATCCACCGGCGATGTCTCGATTCGGATCTTACGAGTCGGAAGATACCTCAAGCTTTTGTGATCCGTGTAGACTATCGACTTCTCCCCATACGGTAATGTCTCCATATCTTCTTGAGCAAAGGCATTGCCGCTAACTCCAAGTCGTGCGTTGGGTAGTTAACCTCATGCGGTCTTAATCGACGGGATGCATAGGCTACTACCTTCCCATCTGCATCAACACACATCCCAAACCCGGTGTGAGATGCATCACGATAGATCGTGAATAACTTTCTGCTTCAGGCTGTACCAAAACCGGAGCTTCCGTCAAAATTTTCCTTAGCTTATCAAAGCTTCCTTGCTGCTTCTCCGTCCATACAAATGGAACTCCTTTCCTCAATAACTTCGTCAATGGCGCTGCGATCAGAGAGAACCCTTCCACAAACCTTCGATAATACCCCGCTAAACCCAGAAAACTCCGTATTTCAGCCACCGACCTAGGTGGTTTCCAATCCAATACTGCTTCAATCTTGCGAGGGTCTACTCTAATTCCTTCAGCTGATACTACATGACCTAAGAAAGCCACCTCCCTAAGCCAAAATTCGCACTTCATCGAATTTGGCGTATAAGCTCGCTTTTCCTCAACACTTGTAGGACTACTCGCAAATGCTTGTCATGCTCCTCCTCCGTCTTTGAATAAACCAATATGTCGTCTATAAACACCACGACAAATTGATCTAAGTACCGCTGAAACACCCTATTCATCAAGTCCATGAATGTCGCCGGTGCATTGGTCAACCCGAATGGCATCACCAGAAATTCGTAATGCCCATACCGAGTTCGGAATGCCGTCTTGTGAACATCAGCCTCCTTCACCCTTAATTGATGATAACCTGACCTAAGGTCAATCTTTGAGAATACAGACGCACCCTTCAGTTGGTCAAATAAATCATCGATCCGAGGCAACGGGTACTTGTTTTTGATTGTTAACTTGTTTAACTGATGGTAGTCGATGCACATCCGCATAGAACCGTCCTTCTTCTTGACAAACAACACAGTGCTCCCCACGGAGATATACTTGGTCGAATAAACCCTCTATCCAAGAGCTCACGAATTTGAGCCTTTAGCTCCACCAATTCCTTTGGTGCCATTCGGTATGGTGCTATAGACACAGTACCGTTCGGTAGCAAGTCTATATCGAATTCGACTTCCGATCCGGAGGCGGACCGGAAGCTCTTCCGGGAACACATCGGCCAAATTCCCCAACCGTTCGGACCTTTCCAACTCTCGACCCCTTAGCTTCCAAAGCACGATTCGAACCAAATCGCCTCACAACCCTTCTTGACCATCTTTTGACCTTCAAGGCAGACACTACATTGGATAGGTAATTCCTTCTATCCCTATCATAACCACTTCATCACCTTGGTGTCTTAAGAACCATGCGCTTAGTCGCGCAATCCAAATTACCGATACTTAACCGGCCAGTCCATTCCAAGAATCAAATCGAACTCCCCAAGCGGTAGTTCCATCGGATCGACCACAAATACTACCCCTTGGAGTTCTAGAAGTGCGCCTCTATAAAGTTTGTCTACCACTACTGAGTGACCTAAAGGGCTAACTACGGTCATCTCCTAGAAGCGGTTTGAGTTTAGGTCCATAGTTCCTACCACACTACTAGCAATATGCACGAGTGCGTCGAACCCACATCAATTAATGCAACATAAGGAAGATCAAAAATTAAAAACATACCCGGTTATGACATCCGGTGCGTCACCCTCCTCGCGACGCCTCATTTGCGTAAAATAAGCCCAGCCGCCTAGCCTGCTGTGTTGCTGAACCTCGCCTACGAGTTCCACGACCTCGTTAGGACCGTTGTTTCCTCTACCATTACCACGACCCCTGCGTGGTCCCACATTTCTATCACGGGTGCGATTACGCCTCGGTGATTCTTAGCTAGTTTCGGGGACAATCTCGACACGATGCTCCAAAGACCCACACTCAAAACATCCTCTATCTTTGGTCCAACAACCTCCCCAATGGGTCTTTCCACAGTGATTACTGCTGAGTCGGCCTGCGATTAGTAGTCGTGGGTCTTGCCACTGATTTGGCCCACTTGGCCTAGCCTTTTTCGAACACTACCACTTGATCCGGTGACCCAAATCCTCTCTTACGATTATTCCTACTATAACTTTGCCTCACGACCTCCTTGATCCCTTTGGCTACCTTAGCCTTTTCCACTAGAGATGAGAACTCACGAACTGCTTTGCGGGGCAATCGGTAACCTCAAATCATCTCGAGTCCGTCCTCAAAGGACCACGGCGCCCATGCTCGATGAACACGATGCCTCTAGCATACCTACTCGACCTTAAAAACTCGCCTCATACTCGACACTGACTTAGTTCCTTGCACTAATCCCAGAAAAGCCTTTCTCTGCGCGTCAGTGTAGCTGGTGCCCACATACTTCTTCTGATAGGTGGTTTTGAAATACTCCCAAGTCAGATCATCTGCTGTAGCCCCGTCTCGAACCGTAAGCCACCAGCGTCACGCTTCATCCTTTAGAAGCGACAACGCCCTTTCGACTTTTCTTCCTCGGTCGGTCAAGATCATCCATGATCCTTTCGGTTGACTCTAGCGATGATATCTCGCCAGACTGGGTGCCACTCCTAACACACCCCGGAATACCTCCGCTCCGTTAGATCGGAGTCGCTCGGGGACAAATTTCCGAGCTCCCAAATTTCCACCAGCCCCAGCCACCATCTCCAAGACTCGCAAAACAGCTTGCGATACCGCCTCACCACCGGTCTGATCCTGCTCCTCAGCTCTAAAAGTAAGAGGTGGTGGTGGCGGTGGTACCTCATTTTCAGAACCTTGTCCCGACCTGACGGGTTCAGACACTGTCATCCTACCCCTACCGCGTCCACGTCCCCTAGAACTCATTCTATCTACCGCGCTTTTAATCTGATTAAGAAAAATTTTATGCGTTAGCATTTGTTCCACTTTCTTATTCACGAAGAAATTTTATGGATAGAGTTTTAGTCGGAGATTCTTTCGAGCAAACAAGGTTTCAGATTTCTATCCTAGTTCGCGCAAAGAAGTTCATGCATCCATTCCTTAATACTTTCCATACCTATTCGCTCATCGGACATTTCGCCCATTTCTAACCGGGGAATTTTCGTCTTTTTCCTACTGTGGGTATTTTCGTAATTTTCGAACCAAAATATTTTGCTAATGATTTCCAAAGCTAAGTTGTTGAATATTTGTAAAATAGTTGAAATTTTTGAGCAAAACCATTGAACTGATATTTTATGAACCGAGGGCATTTTAGTAATTTTACCCCTAAGGGCATTTACGTAATTTTCCACAATCAAGTTTTTCGAGAAACACGTAAAAATAATGTTCTCTGATTTGAAAAAAGTTATTGCACAAGTTTTGAAAACATTAGGGTTTGTTGTTTCATTCTTTTTGAAAACATGGCTAATTCCCTTTCGGGTTTTAATCATTGTGTTTAGCCTATGACCGAGCCCTCTGGTCGGGGTGAACCAAAGCTACGCACTGTGGTAAGTCGAGTGAAGAGGAGGTGGGTCACGCGGACCGCTTAAATACCAAGCTCTCACCGAACCTTTCTAGACATGCGCATGCAGGTTACCACACCACTTCGAGCCCTTTGAGTTAGGGTGAACCGGCTACGCACGGGTAGGATACTGCGAAGAGGAGGTGAGTCACGAGGACCGCTTAAATACCGGGCTCTTAGGATCCACTCCTAGACATGCGTATGGGGTTACCACACCCTAGCTCATTGACTAAGTCATAGGTTGGTTTAGTTCCTTAAGTCTTATGTTACTGTTTATGTGTTTGAGTAATCTAATCCTAGGGTTCAAGTTCCTATAAGTCTATCTACGTTCCATGCTTCCTACCCTTCTACGAGATATAATTCACAAAGAGGTTTAGATGTACTTACAGGCGGATCGGTGCCGGAGACTCGGGCCATCTTTGTTCAAAAACCAAAAATCATTCCATAAGGCCTACCAAAACATTTTTGGGCCTTGGGCCCCACAGTAGAGCTTTGAGCAGGGCTCGATACCAATTTTGTAACAACCCAAACCCGGCCCAAACACTATGGCCGAATCTAGTTGCTACAGTGGAAAATATTTTGGAAAACACTTTTGGAAAGTAAAAATTCTTAGTTGCCGAAAACCTTTTCAATTGATTGTTTTGTCAAACCTTACTTAGATTTTATTTAAAATTAATTCAACCAAGTTATTATAGAATATCGAGTGTGCCGAGATGGCACGATGAAAACATTTTCGTGTTAATTTGGGAAAACATGTGACTTTAATTTAATATTGATAATCATAGTTTAAAACAATTATTCGACATATGAAAAATAACAAAAAAATAAAATATCGGAGGCCTTATTACATCCAAATAAACTAAAAAAACCGAAAATAAAATTTATCATAATTAAAATTAAAGTTCATTTAATTTAAATCCACCGCATGGCCACCTCGAGTCAACCCGGCTCCACATCCGCGATCTACGTGTCACTGAAAAATGTAAAGGAGAAGGTGAGTCACCAAGACTCAAAGATGTAACCCTTCCCCGTTTTAAAGACATTTCCATACACAACATATAACAATTAATATGCGAGAATATTATGTACCCCAACCTAGCCAACCAAACGCCATGTCTACCCCATCGTGGTACCAAACCCTTTGGTGGTGCCAAACCACTTTGGTGACATATAGTCACGATGTGTTACCAAAACACCGGTGTCCATAGACACGAATCGATTGATGGGGCCAACCCATCGTGTGATACCAAATCACCGCGCGGACGATCCCATATCTCAAGTGGGGCCAACCCACGGTGGTGTTAAACCACGTGGACGCGAGTCGCTATGATGTGCCAAACCTCTGGAGGTACCAAACCTCTGGTGACCGTAGTCACGGTGTGTTACCAAAACACTGGTGTCCGTCGACACAATTATCACTGCCCCCTCCTCTCATCAACCCATATCAAGCAGTTATAAACAGAGTTTATGTCAACATACATTTATCACATGTATCAAATAAGCCATGCTTCCCAAAAGCATTATTATCAATCTCATCTTTGACAGAGACTTACGGGTTCCTCGCTTGTACCATTAAGGCACTAAATCCATATCTACATAAATCAGATTTACATACAACATGTATTTAATTCAGTTCATTAATGGTTATAAGTGTGTATGTACACACCTATCGCCAACGAGAAGTCTAAATCCCAAAAAGAGAAGTCGGCCACCCTAGATCCACTTGTCCCTATATTCGGCCAAATACATGGGTTAGTACCATGGCCTATTCGGCCCAAACCAAATTGAGAAGGGTTCCTTGTGAACCCGAAACCTTACCTATCACCCCTTGAGTACTCACTTTGGTACTTGATATGCGATTCCTGCTTTACTCCTACATTCGGCCATCACTAGAGTTATTAGCCTTCGGCTTAAACGAATAGTAAATAAATATAGATCCTTACCAAAGTCACTTGACAGGGAATGGGCTTGGATCGTATACCTTAAGATCCCGGCACCTAAACAGAATCGATTCCATCACTGATTAGCCACTGAAATAATTCGGCTTTTCCATTTAATCAAGTCGACAGAGAGAAGGGGTATGGGAGAGGAGTTTCGACATACTTACCCTTGCTTTAATATTCGGCCAAGACTTCAAAATATGGAGGAGGAAAATTCGGTTATGTCTAGGAGTAGGTTAGAAGCTAAGGTTGGTTTCAATATCACTCAAGGCTTGACTTTGGGTGAAAACAAAAAAGAATGGAGAAGAAATATAAGAGGAGTTTCGGCCAAGGTTTTAAGAGAATGGAAAAAGAAAACAAAGAAGGAAGGGGTTGAGAATTTCGGCTAATGGGAAAAAAAGAAAATAAGGTGACAAGTGATGCTTTTATAGGCATTTGCCCCCTTCAAGCTTGCCGTCCACTCCTTCCATGAGGAGTTCAAATTTCGGCTAAACTCCTACAATTCCTCTTGGCCAATAGTTTAAACCAATTCAAAATAATTTGAATTATTCCAAGGCCTAAATTCTCTCTTACCATCCTTTTA
This sequence comes from Gossypium sturtianum, assembly GCA_025698515.1. Taxonomy (NCBI): domain Eukaryota; kingdom Viridiplantae; phylum Streptophyta; class Magnoliopsida; order Malvales; family Malvaceae; genus Gossypium; species Gossypium sturtianum. Next base: position 124,231,977 of record CM046943.1, on the reverse strand, counting down.
GTATTAATCCCATAATATCTAATTAATAAATAAAATACATCCTTATTATCCTTAGAATTAAACAAATAAAAATACAATTTAAAATACTCATATTATCCCTTAATATTAAAAACAAATTTGAGCATTTTCTCTCTCTTATTTCCGTCCAAACAAGGTGCCAAAAAGGAGAATTTTGTGACTCGAACCAAGGCTCTCCCTTATCCCTTGTGGCGTCACATGTAGCTCCTAAGTGGCCCTCCTTTTGCCACTTTACCAAGGGCTTTTTAGTGTTCAAATTCCTTCATTTATTCTTGTAACCCCTATTTGTTAAGGCTCCTTACCTTTAAAGCTCCCAAATAAAAATTTCTACTAAATCGAGCCTACTCAAGACCCTTAATTAACCTTTATTATTCCATAAATAATATCACAGTGGTTCAAACATAAGAAAAATAATTTAATTCCAAATAGCCCCATCTTTGGGATGTTACACTAATGATTTAAGTAAAACAGTAATGCAAAACCTTTAGAAATAAGGTTTATTAAAACTAAGTACAATGATTATGAATTAAGAAAATACTTGCTTGAAATCTTATAATTATATATTAGTCGAAACCTTAACATAGTTTTAAAAGAATTTGAAATAAATTGAAAAGTAATTTAGGTGTCCAAATTTGTTATAAAACACAATATTTTTAAGAAAAATTTATAGATTTAACATAAGCCCATATTAAGAGTCTTAAAATAAAATTAAATCCATCCACACATAAAAATCCATAAAAACATAATTAGAGGCCTTATTACATCATATCCAAAATAGTAATTAAAATAAGTAACTTAAATAAGTTCATAGTTTATGAAACCCAAGCTCGTAGTATGGCCTCCACCAAGTCATCCCCGGCCCAAGTCCACATCAATTTCCATTACCTGAGATGGATAATAAAACGGGGTGAGTTACAAAGAACTCAGTGTGTAACTCACTTACCACCATTATTGGGCCAGACCATCAAGGCATTAATTTGGGCTTGAACCCAAATACAAATTTTAATAATATAAAATGAAATAAAATATATAAAATGCATGTAAAATGAATTTCCCAACCAAGCCTAATTTCCATCCGCTACACACCCCGTACCACCGACACACTGTGGGGATCAAGTCAACCCACCCCGCCAAACACACCAATCGTAGGCATTTAGCCTTTTAAATAATATTGTAGTGCACTACCGAACTAGATTGTGACATAGTCACCGAACTAGAGGCATTAAGCCAAAATTTGTGGCAGAGCCACCGAACTAGATACGTGGCCACAGGCCTTTCTTCTCTTCATCAAATCCCATCCCATGCATTTATGTATGAATAACAAACTTTAAATCATAAAAATTTTATCAAGTAACCCATAACACAAATGAGTCTTTAATAAAACCTTTCATTTGGGCCTATTAACAATATAGTATTAACTTTGGCCCATATCTCGAACTAGAGGGTTTTTGGCCCATTAGCGATCTAGCAAACTTTGGCCCATATTTATCGATCTAGCAGTTTTATGGCCCAATTTATCGATCTAGCTGTTTTATGGCCCAATTTATCGATCTAGCGCTTTATGGCCCAATTTATCGATCTAGCGATTTTATGCATTTACACAAAAGTACTAATTACTACAACATTTTCGATTTGGCCATTTTTACGATTTATCAAATTTCTTACGGTTTAGTATCTAACTTAGAAAGATAAGTATGAAGTTACACACTGGTTATAGTGAGAACTAGACTTTCTCATTCGTCAACACCTATACATATCACGATAATTTAGGATCACTATATTTTATTAACGAAATCAATCTTAGAAATTAACGATCTAACTTTTACCCTCGGATTTTTGAACTACTTCTACTTGCGGTTTCTCCCGATTGATGGTTCGTTAACGAATCAAATCCACGAACAAATAATGGTTCGGAGAGTACGAACTACTTCAAACAATTGATTCTCCTCGGATGAACGTCCACAACCCGGTGGGAAATCTCGGATTCTTTGAAAAATGATCCTTTTTTATACTTAGGGGAATAACGGAACCACCCTCTTCCGAACACTATTCACCGCCCTTTTCTTCCCTATTTTGATTGTCTTCAAAGACAAAAGATCGTTAATCCAATCTAATATTACATCGAAATATGACTAAGGGTTTAAGGGTGAAATTCGCTGACCACAAAGATCCTTGTTCCAAAATAAGAGAATCGAGCAAATCATTCTATGATACTCACGAACACTTAAGTTAGGTCTTCCACTATTGCACTAAAGTATAACAAATAAAAACGTTAATAGAATGAACGTTTATTTCGATCTAAGAAAGCCTTTATACCACTATCAAGATTTACGCCATGACAACTATTAACTAACATGAATTAAAAAGAATTCTTACCTATTGTCCACGGTTGGAAAGAGACGATTGAGAAAGATGTTTATGAATAGAGAAAGATTCGGCTATGATTAACCAAAGAAAAGAGAAAATGGTTGGCTATGGCTCACTAACATTCGGCCATGAGAAAATTAATGGAGAAGGTATGAGTGAAAAGAAATAAAATATAAGAGAAGAGATGATGATGATGTTTGATTTTCAAAGAGGAGAAAAGAGAAAGAAAAAGATGTGCTTAGGAGCAAAGTACATTCGACAATGAAGAAAGAAAAACGAAAAGAAAGGAATGGCCTTTTGGTACTAGCAATTTCGGCACTATGAAGAGGCACAAAAGAATACTAAAGTGATGAGCAAAAATGACCAAATGGTCAAAAGAATTAGGCTTACCAAAAGATCAAATTCGGCCAAAGGAAAAGAGGTTGAAAAGAGAATTGCAACCTTTTGCACAAAATGCTAGGAATGACCAAAACAAACTCCTAATCCTAGCCAACTACTAGCATATTCTACCAACCTTCCCCTAGCCATATTGTCGTCCAAATTCATTGGTCAAATGACCATGAATTTGTTTCAAAACACTTTCCTTGATACATGCCTTATGTCCCCTTATCTTTCAAAATTTCCTTGATTCCATACTATAAATTCACTCTTACCTTATTCCTTTGATATACTAACCAAAATAACAAGGTCAACACTTACCATAAATAAGCTTTACGACACTTACCATAGAAGAGCAAAATAAAAGTTGTCAAAATGCCATCCAAGGGATTCGAACCATTCCCCTCATGCTATAACCCATGCGCCAACACCACCTTGCCATTACTCATCTTATGCTACTTTTTAACACTTAATTTAACTTAAGTGTCAATGCCACTTGCTCCACTTCAATAAATTCTCAAACTAAAAATTATTCCATACCCGAATAATTCTATACTCTTCTTCAGGACTATAATAGGCGCGAAAAGAAATAAGAAAATTTTCCTTCATAATCTAAACACCAAAACATGCAATAAATCGATACTTGAATTTTTGGGTGTTACACTCGGTCCAGTACAACGGTGTACGACACTTGCGGCCATATAGAGCTTCGTAAGGTGCCATTTTGATACTAGATTAAAAACTGTTATTATAAGCAAATTCAATCAAAGGTAAGTATCTTTCCCACGTACCTTCAAACTCAAGGACGCAACATCTCAACATGTCCTCAAGTATCTGAATGGTTCGCTCGCATCGATCATCATCTGCGGATGGAAGGCTGTGCTAAAATGTAGTTTGGTACCTAAAGCATCTTGCAATTTCTTCCAAAACCGCGACGTGAATCTTGGGTCTCTGTCTGAAACAATAGAAATTGGCACACTATGTAATCTCACAATTTGAGATACATATAACTCAGCAAGCTTATCGAGTGAATAATCTGTACGAACTGGAACAAAGTGAGCTGATTTGGTTAGTCTATCCACTATAACCCAGACTACATCTTTCTTGCTCGGTGTCGTAGGCAAACTGGATACAAAATCCATAGTAATTCTATCACATTTCCATTCAGGTATCATGATTGGCTGAAGTAGCCCAGAAGGCACCTGATGTTCGGCTTTTACTTGCTTACAAATTAAGCACTTCGAGACAAATTCGGATATATCCCGTTTCATACCAGGCCACCAATAGAATTGTTTCAAATCATTATACATTTTCGTACTACCCGGATGTACCGACAATCGACTATTATGCGCCTCATTCAATATCATCTGAATCAAATCCACATTCCTCGGAACACATATTCGGCCTTTGAAGTTCAAACAGTCATTTTTGTTAATTCGAAACTCTGACTCTGCATTACTTTCACACTGAATTCATCTTGCCATCGTATCTTTGTCAACTCTCTGAGCATCACAAATTTGTTGTATAAACAACGGTCTTGCTTTTAACTCGGCTACTAACGAACCATCACAAGACATAGCCATATGTGCGTTCATCGCACGAAGAGCAAATAATGACTTCCGACTTAAAGCATCTGCAACAACGTTAGCCTTTCCCGGATGATAGTCAATCACTAACTCGTAATCTTTCAATAGCTCTAACCATCTGCGTTGTCTCAAGTTCAGATCTTTTTGAGTCATCAGATACTTCAAACTTTTGTGATCTGAATAGACATGACATTTCTCTCCGAACAAGTAATGACGCCAAATCTTCAACACGAACACAATAGCTGCTAGCTCCAAATCATGCGTTGGGTAATTTCTTTCATGCGGTTTCAATTGTCTCAAAGCGTAGGCTACGACTTTGCCTTCCTGCATCAAAACGCAACCCAAACCATTCAAAGAAGCATCACTAAAAACAACAAATTCTTTACCCGATTCAGGCTGAACTAACACTGGAGCTTCGGTCAAAAGGGCTTTCAACTGATCGAAACTTTTCTGACACTTTTCCGACCATTCAAATTTAGTGTCTTTCTGTAATAGCTTTGTCAACGGGGTAGCTATTATAGAAAAACCTTTCACAAATCGTCTATAATAACCAGCAAGTCCCAGAAAGCTTCGAATTTCAAAAACATTCTTTGGGGGTTTCCAATCGAGTATAGCCGATATTTTATTCGGATCAACCCGAATTCTTGATGCTGAAATAACGTGGCCTAGGAAGCTAACTTCACTTAACCAGAACTCACATTTGCTAAACTTCGCATACAATTGCTTATCTCGCAAAGGTTGTAGCACCAATCTTAGATGCTCAGCATGCTCGGTTTCATCTCTGGAGTAGATTAGAATATCATCTATAAACACTACCACGAATCGATCCAAATACTGTCTGAAAATTTGATTCATCAGATCCATAAAAATAGCAGGTGCATTAGTAAGCCCAAAAGGCATAACTAGAAACTCATAATGTCCGTACCTAGTTCGAAAAGTAGTCTTTGGCACATTGGAATCTCTGACTCGCAACTGATAATAGCCCGATCTCAAATCTATCTTTGAAAACACTAAAGCCCCTTTCAACTGATCAAACAAGTCGTCAATCCGTGGTAACGGGTATTTATTCTTTATAGTCACCTTGTTTAGCTGCCGATAATCAATACACATTCGCATAGTCCCATCTTTCTATTTCACAAATAAGACTGGTGCACCCCAAGGAGAGAAGCTCGGTCGTGCAAAGCCCCTATCTGTCAACTCTTGCAACTGAGCTTTCAACTCTTTCAATTCAGTAGGTGCCATTCGATACAGAGCTATTGAAATCGGAGTCGTCCCCGGTACTAATTCAATGCCAAATTCTATCTCCCGAACTGGTGGTAATCCCGGTAATTCTTCAGAAAACACATCTGGGTATTCACACACAACTGGTACGGATTCAATCTGCTTTTCAGACACTTTATTATCAAACACATAGGCCAAGTAAGCTTCACATCCTTTTCTCACATACTTACGAGCTAACATCGAGGATATTACTGACGGTAATCCATTCAGGTCATTAGATTCAATCCGGTTGATCTCACCGTTCTGACATCTCAAATTAATAGTCTTTCTTTTGCAATTAACCACAGCATCATGCAAAGTTAACCAGTCCATTCCCAAAATTATATCGAACTCGTCGAAAGGCAACAACATTAAATCAGCTGGGAAGCATGAATCTCGAATCATCAACGGACAACCTTTACACACTTTGTCGACTAAAACACACCAACCCCAGGGGTTTGATACTCGAATTATAAACTCAGTAGACTCAACAGGTAGAGTCTTACTGGATACTAATGTTTCACACAGATAAGAATGAGTCGAACCCGGATCAATCAATGCAATCACGGTTGTATCATAAAGTGTGAAAGTACCCGGTAATAACATCGAGGAGAAGCGACATCCTCCCTAGTGCGAATAGCATATGTCCTAGCAGGTGCTCGAGCCTCTGATCGAACTACAGTATCCTTTGTTTCTCTCTGACTGCCACCTACATTCCCCGAATGTCTGGGTGGTCTGCCTCGTGCTGTCGCGTTGCTCGGTCTTGTATTCTGAGCCATATTTTGCTCGGCTAACATCGGGCACTCTCGAATATAATGGTCCGACGATCCACATTTAAAACAGGACCGATCACAAATTCTACAACTCCCAGAATGCCATTTTCCACAATGCTTGCACTCAGTCCGACTCTGCTGAATATTACTGACACTAGCCATCGAAGTAGCTCGGGAACTCGTAGGTGGTCGATCTCGTCTAGACATGTCTGAAATAGCTTTATGTCGGTCGAAGTCATCTTTGAACTTCTTAGATACAGAATGGAAAGTCTTACTCGATGATCTTTTATGAGTGTCTCTAGCTTCTATTTCAACCTTTCTTTTCTCTTTCCCAAGCTCTTCAGCTTTGCAAGCTCGCTCGATAAGTACCACGAACTCTTTGATTTCAAGAATGCCAACAAGCAACTTTATGTCTTCATTCAGACCGTCTTCAAATATTTTGCACATAATGGCTTCGGTTGACACACATTCACGAGCATATCAGCTCAGTCTGACAAATTTCCGTTCATACTCAGTCACGGTCATTCGACCCTGTTATAATTCCAGAAATTCTTTTCGTTTCTGATCAATGAATCTCTGACTAATTTACTTTTTACGGAATTCTATCTAAAAGAATTCCCAGGTCACTTTCTCCCTCAGAACCACCGATACTAGTGTATTCCACCAGTGATATGCGGTGTCCCGTAATAAGGATATAGCACACTTCAAGCATTCGTCTGGAGTACATGACAGCTCATCAAGCACACGGATAGTATTATCAAGCCACATCTCAGCTCATTCCGCATCATCATCGTCATTAGCTTTAAATTCTTCGGCCCCGTGTTTCCTAATTTTATCAACGGGAGGCCTGCTAGATCTCATCGGATCTATCATCGGAGGTGCTGAAGGTATCGGAGTTGGATTATTTGGGGGTGGAGGTTGTTGTACAGCCGGATTAGTCTGAAAAAATTGGGTAAACCATTCATTCATCATCTGATAGAAGGCTTGCTTAGCCTCTCCCTCATGGCTACCCGAAACAAGTCGAGAGTCTACCGGCGCTGACCCATGTGCAAGATCAGGCGCTGCACTCTCTACATCATCTGCTACGGCTCTGTCAGGATCCATTTACTATATAAAACACAATTTAAATGTCGGAAGTCACCACACTATCATATTATAAGGTTAAGGCATGTATAGCTAGACTCACACGCGCGCTACGGTAGTCCTAGAATCGACTAAACCGTAAGCTCGATACCAATCAAATGTAACACCCTTAACGTGCACCGTCACCGGATTAGGGTTATGAGGCATTACCAAACTAAACACCGCGTTTGAATGGACATTCAGATTGAATTCGACACAAGTAAAGTGATCCCTATGTATCACATAACAAAATCGATATTCATTCATAAATCTATAATGCATATACAAGCATATCAAATTACATCCTGACCAAACATACAATTGATATTATGAACTTATATCGCATGCATTTCCTTATAACAATGTCACATTTATACTTGCACATGATTATTCATATATCATACACTAAATTCGCATACATTTATTAGTGTACGAACATTGCAATTTATTTATTTAACCATTCAAAGGTTTGGCCATACTATTACCAATATCATAAGCATATCGCATGATGTTTCAAATATTGAGATCAAACCATACCGTTTTCACATACCATTTGAGATTCATGCCTAAACGAAATATTACAAATACCAACTACCTCAAGTATACATCATTTACTATATAGCCGAAGCCTATGTCACCACTCAATCATCATTAGTAATGTATATTAGCAAGTAATTCACAAATACTCCTTGGACAAGATCATTCATACAATGCAACACCCATATTCCGTATATATACACAATTCAAGGCTCGGTATATTGATCCAAACATATAAGAAAATTATCACCTAACTATATATATATATATATACTTACATAAATCGCCAAGTATCATCACCATCTCTTTACTAGCCAAATGCATAACTAAACACATCACACATATATGCTATGACTAAATTATATCTACGATATGCACCTAGATTATAGCCGAATATAACCAAATAAAATCCATATTATCCATGCATCATAATAACATATCCATATGCACCATTAGATCATTAAAAACCGTATATCTCCACATTAACTAACATAGAACATAAGCCATATTCGTATGGCTATAATACATATAATAATAAAGTTTCCAACTCAAACAATGACATTTACCATCCTATACATGCCTTTATCCAAAATAAACCAAAAAGATGATAGTATGGTTGACTTTGCTGATAATTTCCCGAGCCCGTAGCTTGACCAAAATCTATAAAACAGATCATTGAACACACAAAGTAAGCTTACTAGCTTAGTAAGTCTTAAGCAAATTCAATACAACATTTAAACATATAGGCCCTTTTAATCATTGAATTCATAATAATAGAATATAAGCATTTCATTATGTAAATAAATCATGACCGAATGCTTTTAGTACTATTAACCTAAGTATTAACACTTTATCACCATAAGCTTGTACATTGTCAAGTCACATAAATATCATATGCATTTGTATATTCCAAGTTGAATGAACATATTTTAAACATCAATCACATATTCATTCTTATACACACATGCAAATACCTTCAAACTCTTTTACCATGAACATCTCCCCTTATAGTCGATTCCTCAAAGTAATATACATATAAAACTCAATTTCATATATCTAATGTTCATACTCATCATGGATAGCTTAATAGCATATAATAAAATCCTTATTGAATTATCAACTTAATCATATCATACTCAACTCAATGATAATATACCAACTTACCACACTTCCTACTAATACAATAGACTTACACTTACCCGAGATTTTAGCACATTGCATTAAATGTGTCTCACCTTGTTTAATTCTCGGATTCTCCATTTATAACTTATCACCGTCATTAAGCCTGCTAGGCATTATAGCCCGAATTACACACCGGCATTGAGCCTGCTAGACCAAAGGTCTGAAGTTTGAACACCGGCATTGAGCCTGCTAGGCAATAAGCCCGAAATAATTCACTGGCACGAGGCCTGCTAGGCAATAAGCCCGAAATAATTTACCGGCACGAGGCCTGCTAGGCAATAAGCCTGAAATAATTCACCGGCACGAGGCCTGCTAGGCTCGAAGCCCGAATATCAATATAATCAACCATTCAATACACATTTCTTAATGCTAACATCACAAACATCTCATATAATTCATATTACCTTCACATATTAAACCGAACATACTTATTCACAATACATTAAACAAAATAAAGTCAATCCAATATAATACCCCCACATTCGGCCATCTCATATATTTATGCTTAAAATTTCCAAATTTCATCATTTACTATATTCATAAATAATTATTTGGCATATATTTGCTTAAGGACTTACCTCGACTATCGACGGACAACGTAGACCGGTTATTCGATAACCTTCGCCTTTCCCCGATCCAAATCCATTTTTCTTTGTTCTTGATCTAAACTCATTAAAATTCAGCTCATTCAAGTACATTTCATCTCAATTTAGTCCCAAAACACATAAACAGACAAATTACCATTTTACCCCTAATGTTTCACATTTTTACAATTTAGTCTTATTTGCACAAAACACAAAATACACAAAATTTCATTATATCACTTAAGGGCCGAATGTTCATAGGGACCATACTAGTCCATTTATTTCATTTATTTTGTATTTTAGCCCCCTCAAAAATTCATTTTTGCAATTTTTATTAAAATACTCAAATTCACTAAAATTTCCAATACAAAACATGCTAATCTTTAACATATCTTTTATATAAAATCATCAAACATCAAAAACCACAAGAACATGTCAATGGCCGAACATCAAGCATGCTCAACTTTAAAAATTCTTACATGGGTCAACTAATGTTCGAAGCAACGATCTCAAAAACGTAAAAATTAACAAAAACCGACTAAAAATTTACCTTGAATTTGGCTTGAAAGTAACCGATAATCAAAAGAACCTAGCTCCCTTTTCTTTCTTCAATATTCGGCCAAGAGAAAGATGAAGTAAACATGTTTATTTTTGTGTTTTAATTAACATATATGGTAAGTAATTGTTTGATTACTAAATTAACCTTTATACTTTAATATATAAACAAATAATACTAAGGTTATTCTTGGTATATGTCGTCCACTAACTCTTAGGATGGGCTAATTGCCCTTTTAATACCTCATATTAAAAAGCCACCATCAATTTAGCACATTTCACTATAGTTTGCAACTTTTACATTTTATGCGATTAAGTCCTTTTTTTCAAATTAAACACACAGACGATTAAATTTTCCTACGAAACTTTCACACACATTAATTTACATATAATAAGCACAGAATATATTATTTAAATATATCTCATACTCGAATTCGTGGTCCCGAAACCACCATTCTGATTAGGGCCAAATTCGGACTGTTACAGGCCAAGCATTTACAAGGGGCTAAATTTCCTTTTAAAGACTTCAAATTTACAATCTATGGCTATTTGGTACCTTTAGCCTATAGAACGGAACTTTCACACTTTATGCGATTTAGTCCTTTTTCGCGATTAATCGAGAAATCGCTAAAATTAAAGTACCAAAATTCTCATGTACTTATACAATCATATACTAATTTATAAAATCACATGAAAATAACTTTCTGTAATCTCGGGTTAGTGATCCTGAGATCACTGTTCTGACTAGTCCCTAAATCGGGCTATTACACAGGGATTCGAACACCGAACCTCAAGCATGATAACACTCCACTTATCCACCGGACCAGCAGGCCTATTCTTGTCACTAAATTGCACAACTCACTACCTATGTGCAACTCCTCACTGCCCCTATGAAACACCCCAAACCCGGCCCACGAGCCTTGACCGGATCTGGTATGTTCCTCAAGTAAAACGGTTCAAAACTTTTTGAGCACTTTAGAAAAATTCGGTTGGTTTTGAAAGAAAATTTTTAATTTGTGTTAGGCTCGAGTTGAAATCAAATTTATCTATTTGAAATCTAGGTTTTGTAAAACTATATTACTCCATTTCAAAATTTGTCCTAAATAAAAAAAAATTCATTCACGTTTAGGCGTCAAAACATCTAACGTTTTTTTTATTTTTATTTTTAGGAAAAATTCATTTGAGTTCAATTAAATAAAATCGTATCAAAATAAAATAACTTAAAGACATGCATCAACAGTTTAATATCAGTGGCCTTATTACAAACGAAAATAATACCCAAAATAACTCCAAAAATATAAAATATAAAAGTCCCAAAATTAAATAAAACTTCAAAGTGAGCATGGCCACCACTAAACTCCCGCCGACCCGGTCCATCACCGATCGTCACTGAAGAAAATGTTCCCAACGGGTGAGTCAAAGCAGACTCAATGTGTAACCAACACTAGACCTCAATAATTCGGGCATATCATATTAATTCATAAATATATATAACGAGATAAAAGTAGTGATGCAAACCCAACCCAATCCTAGATACCATCCGCTACACATCACCCGTACCAACCCGCACACCGTGGGGACTACTAAGTCAACCCTCCATCCGCTACACATCATCGGAGGCGCTGCCTGCGGGCGACATGCTCATCGCCCTTATAAATTCGTGGCATAGCCACCGGATAATTATTATGTGACCGAAGTCACCACATTCGAGATAATGTGACCGAGGTCACCACATTCACTTCCCCTTTCATAATCACCCATATGCCCATGTCATACATATCATGCAAAAATCATGCCTTATTTCACATTCTTATCATGTTCACATATGCCATATCAGTTCATTTCATACTCATAGTAGGAGTAGGAAAACGCATTCTGGTACTTTGTACCATTGCATGGTACTTTAGCCACATTCACATTATTATAAGCATACATATTAATTTAAGCCGTAATCTAATAGAGTTTAGTGTGGTGTACACACCTTATATACTTAACAAATTCATTTGAAAGCCAGAAAAATCCCAAAAATCCCGATCTACTACTTTAGATCCTTGATTCCTATATTCGACCAACACTTAGATCAATATCATAGGCCATTCGGCCAATAACAAACCTTAGTCTCAAAAGCCTTTGGCTTTTCAACCACTAAAAGAATAATGAACTAACATAGATCCTTACCACTTGATTTACCAAAATTGATTGTCAAAGAAAAGAGGCTTAGATTGACTGCTTTCAAAGTCTTGAAGAACCTAGGAGAAATTGATTCCTATGAATGGTTAGAATCTTGCTAACAATTGCCCAAGAATCGGCTTTTGCTCACATGAAAAAAATCGAGAGAGAAGAATAAAGGAACAAAGAAATTCGGCCAACACTACTTACCCTTCTCAAAAGCTGATTGAAGAAGAACCCAAAAGAGATTAACCCTTGTTGATATTCGGCCAAGACAAATCAAAAGGAAAATGGGAAATTTCTGCAAAGTGGTTGAGTGATGAAGGAGTTTGGCTATGGTTGATTAAAGATAACAAATAGAATTCGGCTAGAGTGAAAAAGAGAAAGAAAAAAGAAAATAAAATGGAAGAGGGAGATGGGAGGTTTAAGGTGTTGCGGAAATGGTTGGATTGGAAGAGAAAAGTTTCGGCCTTAGCAAGGTAAAAGAGAAGAAGATGCACAAATGGTTTCGGCTTTAGGTCAAGAAAGAAAATAGTGCACAAGTGATCTCCTATTTTAGTTTCCAAAAGAAAAACACACAAGTTTTCTAGACAACTAAATTGCACAAAAAGAATGCCCAAACCTCACTATGCATATTCGGCCAAGAGGAAAAGATGAGAGAAACACTATTGCTTTTGGGAGAGCAAAAAGGCCAAAATGAAATTTCTCCCAAGCTACCAACTTTTCCCAAAACTTACCACAAAAATCGGCTCCTCCTTTAGTCCACAAAACCATCCTTGTTCATGGACAAAATGCCATTAAAAAGTTTCCAAACCTCATCCCTTAATCCATGCCTTATGTCCCCTTATCATTCCAAAAGCTTAGGATTTCATTCCTTAAGTTAATCACTTGCCTTTTTCCCTTAGTCTACTATCCATAAAAGAAAATAGTCCAACCTTACCTTAATTAGAGTTGACCGACACATGCCATACACATGCAAAATAAAAGTCACCTTATTACCATCCATGGGATTCGAACCTCTTCCTTCATGCAATTACTCATGCGCCAACACCACTTTACTACTAGCTCATTTATGCTAACATTAGACACTTAAATTTACTTAAGTGTCAAGATCACTTAATCCACTTCACTAAATTTTCAATACTAAAAAAAAAATTATTCTAGCTTCATTAATAATTCCAAGCCTTCACTAAACTATATTAAACACACAATAAAATCATACCCGGCTAACACAAGTAACAAGATGATACTCAAATTTTTAGGATATTACAATTCTACCCCTTTAAGAAAATTTCGTCCTCGAAATTACCTAATCAAAAGAGTTGAGGAAGCTGGCTGTCTCATCTCATCACATCCTCCGGTTCCCACGTAGCTTCTTCTCGCGCCATGGTTCCGCCATAATACCTTCACTAATGGAACCGACTTCTGCGCAACACTTTCACATCTCGATCTAGAATCGCACTGGTTCCTCTTCCACCGTCGATCGGGCTCACCTCTATTTCCTCATTGCTACGACATGCGATGGATCGAACGATAAGCGTCTAAGCATGGAGACATAGAACACATCATGCAATCGCTTCAACTCAGAAGGCAACTCTAATCGATATGCCATGGTCCAACCCACTTCAAAACCCGATAAGGTCCTATAAACACGGGACTTAACTTTCCCTTGCGACCAAATCTCATCACCTTCTTCCAAGGTGAAACCTTTAGGAACACTTGATCCCCACAAAGAAATTTGATATCCTTCCGCTTAAGGTCTCTGCGTGACGACTTTTGCTGTCCGATGCCTCCTTTAACCGAGCCCGAATTACCTTAACCTTTTCTTGAATTCACCACCATCTCGGGACCCAAAACTTGACGTTCCCTAATTTCGTCCAACACGTAGGAGTGCGACACTTACGTCCATATAGTGCTTCGACGGTGCCATCCGAATACTCGCTTGGTAATCGTTGTTGTAAGCAAATTCCGCTAAAGGCAAAAATTCTTCCCGACTTCCTCTCAAGTCTATCACTGACCCTCAACATATCCTCTAACACTTGGATTACTCGCCGCATCGCCGTCCGATCGTGGATGAAATGCCATAGTGAAATCTAATTTAGTGCCTAACGCTCGATGTAGCGCTTTCCAAAACCAAGAAGTAAACCTTGGGTCCCTATCCGAAATGATAGATACCGGCACTCCATGCAACCTTACAATTTCCGCCACATATAATTTTGCCAACACGCAAGGAATAGTCGACTCTTACAGGAATAAAATGTGCGGACTTGGTCAAACGGTCCACTATTACCCATACCGAGTCCTTCTTGGTAGGCGTAAGGGAAGCCCACTAACGAAGTCCATGGTAATTCTCTCCCACTTGCACTGTGGAATCTTGATTGGTGAAGTAACCTCGACGGAAACGATGTTCGGCCTTAACTTGGCGACATGTCAAACACTTGCCAACAAATTTCAGAACTTCCCGTTTTAGACCAGGCCACCAAAGCTGTTCCCTTAGGTCTCTGTACAACTTAGTCCCTCGGGATGCATAGCATAAGGGCTACTATGTGACTCTGAAGAATCTTACGCCTAAGCTCCTCACTCTTGGCATACTGACCTTTCCTTGAAACACAATATTCCATCACCGGACATACTGTAATTCTCTAGACCACCATTCTGCACTTGCCGCATCTTAGCACTTAAATCCTCATCTGCCAACTGACCCTCTTTTACCTCATTTAACCATGTCGGCTTAACTTGTAACTCTGCTAGAAGACTTCCATCGTCATACAAACTCAGATGTGCAAACATCGCCCTTAGATCTGACACCACTTTTCGACTTAAGGCATCCGCCACTACATTCGCCTTGCCCGGGTGATACTCTATGGAACAATCATAGTCCTTCAGTAACTCCACCCACCTTCGTTGTCTCAAGTTCAATTCCTTCTGAGTCAACAGGTACTTAAGGCTCTTATGGTCAGTGTAGATCACTGACTTTTCTCCATAGAGATAGTGCCTCCATACTTTAAGAGCAAAGACCACTGCCGCCAATTCTAAGTCATGTGTCGAATAGTTAACCTCATGAGGCCTCAATTACCGGGACGCATAAGCAACTACCTTTCCATCTTGCATTAACACGTATCCTAATCCTGTATGAGAAGCGTCACAATACACCACAAAATCCTTCCCTGCCTCAGGCTGAATCAAAACTGGAGCTTCAGTCAACACTTCCTTAAGCTTCTCAAAGCTCTTTTGTTACTTATCCGTCCATACGAAAGGTACTTCCTTCCTTAGCAACTTTGTCAAAGGTGCGGCGATCGATGAGAACCCTTCTACAAACCTTCTGTAGTAGCCTGCCAATCCCAAGAAGCTACGAATCTCAGCCATAGACTTAGGAGGTTTCCAATCTAGCATTACTTCAATCTTCCTACGATCCACCCTTATTCCTTCAGCAGACACCACATGTCCTAAGAATGCAACTTCCTTAAGCCAAAATTCACACTTGCTGAATTTGGCATAGAGCTGTTTCTCCCTCAACACTTGCAACACAACTCGGAGATGCTCATCATGTTCCTCCTTCGTCTTGGAATACACTAGGATGTCGTCGATGAACACAACGACGAACCGGTCCAAGTAGGACTGAAAAACCCGGTTCATCATATCCATGAACGCGGCTGGGGCGTTCGTCAACCCAAACGGCATTACTAAGAACTCGTAGTACCCACATCTTGTTCGGAAAGCCGTCTTATGGATATCCGCCTCCTTCACCTTAAGTCGATGATATCCGACCATAGATCTATCTTGAAAAATCGCTACCCCTTCGGTGATCGAACAAGTCATCTATCCTTGGCAAAGGATACTTGTTCTTAATGGTCGACTTATTCAATCGACGATAATCTATGCACATACGCATAGTTCCGTCCTTCTTCTTCACAAACAGACCGGTGTGCTCCCCACGGAGACACACCGGGTCGAATAAATCCACGATCAAGCAACTCCCGAACCGAGCCTTGAGCTCAACCAACTCCTTTGGTGCCATTCGGTGAGGGCAATTGACATAGGAGCGCTTCACGGTAGTAAGTCAATTCGAATTCCACTTCCCTATCCGGGGTATTCTGTAATTCCTCCGGAAACACATCTTCAAAATCCCTTACGGTTCTAACTCCACTAACACCTTCTTCCTTTGCATCCAACGCACTAATGAAAGTCAAGAAAGCCTTGCACCCTTTCGAACCATCTTCACGACCTTAAGTCTTTGAAACTACGTTAGACAAGTAGTTTCTCCTTTCTCCTATCATGACTATCACTTCGCCCCTCTGGGGTCCTTAACTCCATTCGCTTAGTTGCATAGTCCAACACAGCCCGATGTTCCACTAGCCAATCCATACCAAGTATAAGATCGAATTCCCCGAAGGGTAGTTCCATTAAGTCAGCAGGAAAGTTCACTCCCTCGAGAGGTACACTCCGAAAGATTTTATTCACCACTACAGTTTGGCCTAGAGGGCTTACTACAGTCATCTCCCTATCAGAAAGTTCAGAGGCTATGTCTAGAGTTTCAACTACTCTACATGCAACATAAGAATGGGTCGAGCCCACATCAATCAGAGCAACATAAGGTTTACCAAAAATAAAGAACGTACCGGTTATAACGCCCGGTGCATTTCCATCCTCTCTTCGACGAACCGCGTATACTAGACCCGGCTGTCTTGCCTCAGTATTACTCGCACCTCGGCCCGGTGTTCCTCGTCCTCTGCCAGCACCGTTACCTCTACCATTCGGACCACGACCTCGCTGAGGCTGCTGTCCACCTCTACCGGCCTGATTAATATTCTGGCCCGTTGGGCGGCTCCCGTCTATCTTAATGGGACAGTCCTTAATCATATGGTCCTTAGACCCGCACTTAAAGCATCCGCCCGTCTTCTTCCAACACTCTCCTAAATGCATCTTTCCACACCGATAACATGTACGACATCGCCCTCCTGTATCGCCTTGTCGCACGACCACGCGGCCCTCGGCTCTAGGCCTCTTTTGAACATTTCTCGACGATGCGACGATCCAAAACCTCTTTTTCGCTTATTTGGATCCGAGTTCGCCTACTGGTTGTTCTTGATTCCTTCGCCACCTTAGCCTTCTCTACCAACGCGGCAAACTCACGTTCTTGATGTGGGGCTATCGGTAACCTCGAGATCATCCCTTAGTCCGTCTTCAAACCGGACACATCGTTCATGCTCTGTAGCCACCACTCCTCGAGCATACCGGCTCAACCTCAGAATTCAACCAGACTCGCCACGGACTTGTTCCCTTGAACCGACCCTAAAAAGGCTTTCTCTGTTCATCAAGATAACGTGTGCCGACATACTTTTACGATCACGCCGCCTTCACGCACTCTGTGTCGATCCTCACCGTGGCGCCATCCCGAACTGTTAACCACCACTGATATGCCTCATCGCGTAATAGCGCCACCATTCCTTTCAACTTCTCCTCAGGGGTCAAGTCGAGCTCATCCATAATTCGCTCTGTGGCCTCCAACCAATACTCACCAGATCGGGTGCCACACCAGATACGCCACGAGATCACCTCACTCCGTTGGCTCGGAGTCGCTCGGTCTGAACTCCGAGTTCCCATATTTCCACCTGCTCCGCCACCATTTCCAGAACTCGTAGCACAGCCTGTGATACAGCATCATCCCCCGTCCGATCTTACTGTTCCGCACCAATAATAGGCGGTGGTGGTGGCGGTGGTACCTCATTTTTAGAACCTTGACCCGACCTAACGGGTTCTCGACACGGTCATTATTCGGCCTCGACCGGCGTCCTCAAGACGTTACTTAACACGTCCCTTAGAGCTCATTTCTACTATCGTGCTTTAACTCGATTAAGAAATTTTATGAATTAGTCCTTGTTTCACTTCGATTATTCGCGAAGATTTTTTTTTTTGAATAGAAGTTCAATAGTGGTTCTTTCGATCAATCAAAGTTTCAAGTCTTCTATCCTTATTCAGAGGAACACATTCATTCAATACTCCTACCACACACATTCATTATTCAAACCTTTTGAGTCTATTCCTATCCTGTGGTATTTTCATCATTTGTCCTCTGGTATTTTGGTAATAAACCGAGGTCAAATTGAAAATCTTAATAAATCAAGGGTATTTTCTAAAATTTGCAAAACTTGGAGTTCTTTTTGAGAATTTGTTTTCCAAATCGGTGTTGTTGCAAGAATTTTGAAAATCGGGGGTCATTTTGGTAATTTTGTAAAATAAGGGTAATTTTGTAAAATTTCCAAATTGAAGTATTTTAATATTTTTCAAAAATAGAGTTTTTGAACATTTTATAAAGTAAGGAAATTTTAATGAAACTGTGAGTAGTATGGACATTTTATAAACTAAGGGCATTTTTGTAATTTTATAGCCAAGGGTATTTTAGTAATTTGTAAATCGAAAATATTTTGGAAAAATTTTCAAGCTAAATTATGCTACCATTTAAAAGGGTAATTTGGTGATTTAAAACTGAAGTTTTTATGAAAATACAGCTAATCCCTTTCGGGTTTTAGTTATTGAGTTTAGCCTATGACTGAGTCCTCTTGGTTAGGGTGAACCGAAGCTACGCACCAGGTAGGATTCCAGCGAAGAGGAGGTGAGTCATGAGGACTGCTTAAGTACCAAGATCTTTCGGATCCAATCCTAGACATGCACACAAAGGTTGCCACACCCTAACTCGGTGACTTAGTTCACAGGTTTGTTTAATTAGGCACTTAAGTCTTATGTGATTGTTGGGGGTAAACTAGCCCTAGGGTTTAAGTACCTATCATGCTATTCTACGTTCCATTTCTACCCTTCTTCTACAGTTCATGCTATAAATCACCCAAATGAAATAGAGGTACTTACCTGGTGGACTTCGGCTCGGAGACTTGGGTGCCATGCCTGAAAACCTGCTCTTTTCAGAAAAGTTTTTCTCAAGACTTGTTTGGGCCTTATTTTAAAAACATTGTGAGCTTTATACCCAAGGCCGAGAGTTTAAACCTTGCTCTGATACCAAACTGAAACACCCCAAACCCGGCCCACGAGCCTTGACCGGATCTGGTATGTTCCTCAAGTAAAACGGTTCAAAACTTTTTGAGCACTTTAGAAAAATTCGGTTGGTTTTGAAAGAAAATTTTTAATTTGTGTTAGGCTCGAGTTGAAATCAAGTTTATCTATTTGAAATCTAGGTTTTGTAAAACTATATTACTCCATTTCAAAATTTGTCCTAAATAAAAAAATTCATTCACGTTTAGGCGTCAAAACATCTAACGTTTTTTTTTTTTTTTTAGGAAAAATTCATTTGAGTTCAATTAAATAAAATCGTATCAAAATAAAATAACTTAAAGACATGCATCAACAGTTTAACATCAGTGGCCTTATTACAAATGAAAACAATACCCAAAATAACTCCAAAAATATAAAATATAAAAGTCCCAAAATTAAATAAAACTTCAAGTGAGCATGGCCACCACTAAACTCCCGCCGACCCGGTCCATCACCGATCGTCACTGAAAGAAAATGTTCTCAACGGGGTGAGTCAAACAGACTCAATGTGTAACCAACACTAGACCTCAATAATTCGGGCATATCATATTAATTCATAAATATATATAACAGATAAAAGTAGTGATGCAAACCCAACCCAATCCTAGATACCATCCGCTACACATCACCCGTACCAACTCGCACACCGTGGGGACTACTAAGTCAACCCTCCATCCGCTACACATCATCGAAGCGCCGCTCAGCACGACATGCTCATCGCCTTATAAATTCGTGGCATAGCCACCGATAATTATTATGTGACCGAAGTCACCACATTGAGATAATGTGACCGAGGTCACCACATTCACTTCCCTTTCATAATCACCCATATGCCCATGTCATACATATCATGCAAAAATCATGCCTTATTTCACATTCTTATCATGTTCACATATGCCATATCAGTTCATTTCATACTCAAAGTAGGAGTAGGAAAACGTACCTGGGTACTTTGTACCATTGCATGGTACTTTAGCCACATTCACATTATTATAAGCATACATATTAATTTAAGCCGTAATCTAATAGAGTTTAGTGTGGTGTACACACCTTATATACTTAACAAATTCGCTGAAAGCCCCGAAAAATCCCAAAAAATCCCGATCTACTACTTTAGATCCTTGATTCCTATATTCGACCAACACTTAGATCAATATCGTAGGCCATTCGGCCAACAACAAACCTTAGTCTCAAAAGCCTTTGGCTTTTCAACCACTAAAAGAATAATGAACTAACATAGATCCTTACCACTTGATTTACCAAAATTGATTGTCAAAGAAAAGAGGCTTAGATTGACTGCTTCCAAAGTCTTGAAGAACATAGGAGAAATTGATTCCTATGAATGGTTAGAATCTTGCTAACAATTGCCCAAAAATCGGCTTTTGCTCACATGAAAATCGACAGAGAGAAGAATAAAGGAACAAAGAAATTCGGCCAACACTACTTACCTTTCTCAAAACAGATTGAAGAAGAACCCAAAAGAGATTAACCCTTGTTGATATTCGGCCAAGACAAATCAAAAGGAAAATGGGAAATTTCGGCAAAGTGGTTGAGTGATGAAGGGAGTTTCGGCTATGGTTGATTAAAGATAGCAAATAGAATTCGGCTAGAGTGAAAAAGAGAAAGAAAAAAGAAAATAAAATGGAAGAGGGAGATGGGAGGTTTAAGGTGTTGCGGAAATGGTTGGATTGGAAGAGAAAAGTTTCGGCCTTAGCAAGGTAAAAGAGAAGAAGATGCACAAATGGTTTCAGCTTTAGGTCAAGAAAGAAAATAGTGCACAAGTGATCTCCTATTTCGGTTTCCAAAAGAAAAACACACAAGTTTTCTAGACAACTAAATTGCACAAAAAGAATGCCCAAACCTCACTATGCATATTCGGCCAAGAGGAAAAGATGAGAGAAACACTATTGCTTTTGGGAGAGCAAAAGTCCAAAATGAAATTTCTCCCAAGCTACCAACTTTTCCCAAAACTTACCACAAAAATCGGCTCCTCCTTAGTCCACAAAACCATCCATGTTCATGGACAAAATGCCATTAAAAGTTTCCAAACCTCATCCCTTAATCCATGCCTTATGTCCCCTTATCATTCCAAAAGCTTAGGATTTCATTCCTTAAGTTAATCACTTGCCTTTTTCCCTTAGTCTACTATCCATAAAAGAAAATAGTCCAACCTTACCTTAATTAGAGTTGACCGACACATGCCATACACATGCAAAAATAAAAGTCACCTTATTACCATCCATGGGATTCGAACCTCTTCCCTCATGCAATTACTCATGCGCCAACACCACTTTACTACTAGCTCATTTATGCTAACATTAGACACTTAAATTTACTTAAGTGTCAAGATCACTTAATCCACTTCACTAAATTTTCAATACTAAAAAAAATTATTCTAGCTTCATTAATAATTCCAAGCCTTCACTAGACTATATTAAACACACAATAAAATCATACCCGGCTAACACAAGTAACAAGATGATACTCAAATTTTTAGGATATTACACCCTATGCCCAAGACCCCATACCTCTAGGCCCAAAATTCAGGGCGTTACAAGAAATAATAAAGATCTTGATGATTCTTTGGAGAAAACCAAAAGAAACACTCTGGAATCAATTGTAACAGAGATAATATATTTTCTAAATATATATACAAAATAAAACAACATCCAGTAGAAATAGAAGAATAGCCTCACATAAATTTTCACCAACAACTTTTATTACAAACATAACAGAATAGAATCCCACGGAGAGAGATAAGAAATGCTGCTCATCAACCAACCAGACCAACGGTGCTCTCATTTAACATTATAAGCAGCTAGCATTCTCATACGACAAGAATTTCATCAGAAAATGAACAGTCAGACATATCTCTGAGGATAAATGAATATATATAATACCCAGGAGAGATCATCATAATCTATTTAATTACAACTGTTACACTTAGACATCCTTACGATTCAAATATCATTTCTTTGACTAATCCTGTCATCACTAATCCCGTATTATTCCATTCACTAACGAAAATCAATCCGGAGGAATTTTTGGCAAATAAGTACTTTAGACATCATACCTGAATGAGTCGATTAACCGAGATTAACTTTTTCCTTAACTGTGACGTTGCAAAATCTGGATGATCTTTAGAATAATCTAGCATCTTTTCCAGAACTGTATTCACTTGTCAACTATTCTTAACTCTAACCACATTATTAGTCATTCCGCTACTAAATTCTTTAGTCTCTTACTTGTGAGCTCATTCGACTTAAATCTCGTGAAATTTCGTTATAAAATTCCACATTGGTAAGTGGGTGAGGTCGTAAAGCCTCTAACTCGACTCTCATAAATACACACATATAACTTAGCATTCATCATCAACATAATATCTTCACAATCATATAATTCACTTCAAGCTAATTAACATACATATTTATGTTACACAAACTTTCAGATTATCTTTATTCAAACAAGTGTACTTAAACATACATTTCATAGATTTGAGTAAGTTTACTTATCACATTCACTTAATCAAACAAATTAGGCACATAACATCATATGAATTCCAAATAAACATAGATGAGCTTATCACAATATAAACTTTCATTTCATTTCACTGTTTCATATTTCAAGAATAATTCCTATTGAACTATTGTAATTTCGATTGATACTCGGGTAGTATACTCAAGGTATACATGTCAACAATCCGTCAATTCATACTCAAAAGTTCCCTTTTGACACATATTCATGGAGCAAACTTTCAAGCCACATATGACATAATAGGATTGCCAATTCAGGCTAAATCCTTTCGATAACGTATGTTCTAAAGGCTTTCTCTGGATTACCCTTCCGGGCTAAATCCATTTCATAACATATGCTCGAGAGGGCTTAATTCAGGATTTCCGTTCTGGGCTAAATCCTTTTTGCAACATTTAAAACTTTTTATCTGCTTCATAAAATCACCATAATCCATCGAAATACAATGTTCAACCAGAACAATGAAATTTTATTCATATTTCTCAACTTATGGTTATTTCATTTTGTACATCATCACATACATATCATGAACTCTTATCCATACCCTTCCAAGTTTCAACTCATCACAAACACATTTTCAAATATCTTAGTATCACTTTCACTATTTTCGGAAATAGCTCGGCTGGAAATCATCTCTGCCTCAACAAAACAATTTCATCAGAGTTGGGAGATAAAACACTATCAATGGTAGTAATATGGCATGTGTAGCTAGACTCTCACACATGCTAGGTTAGTCTGAGAATCGACTAAACCGTAGCTCTGATACCACTAAATGTAACACCCTTTACCTGTATTCGACGTCGAAACATGGTACGAGAATTACCGGACTCCCATCACAAGAAATCACACCATTCCGAGTCATAAAATTTGCGTCCAAATTAAAACAATTCATATTCGATCATGAAGTCCCTATTACAAGCCTACGAGGCCCAAAACATATTTTAGAAGTGGTTCGAGACTAAACCGAGAACTCAAAAATTTTCCATGTTTCAGGGCTCACACGCCCGTGTGACCCTTAGACACGCCCGTGTTGCAGGCCGTGTCCAAATTAGGGTGCTCTCTGACCTGTGCCATACGGCCGTGCCACACGCCCGTGTGATAGGCCGTGTAGCACACATGGCTGAGACACACGCCCATGTCTCTGCCCGTGTGCTCAATTCTGGACATTCTATTTTTTTTTCAAAATTAAGGTGCAGGGGACACACGGCCGAAACACATGCCCGTGGGGCAGATTGTGTGTCACACACGACCTAGACACACGCCCGTGTGTCTACCCGTGTGGACAAATTAAAGGCTATTTACCAATCCGTTTGCCACCCTTGTACACACATACACTTACACCAATTCAAGGCACATACATAACATACTTAGGTAACCAAATCATCCACAATTATGACTGACACAATATCCACATCTATCATACTCACAACATTTACTAAGTCACAATTGACTACTTTCAAGATACCTAATTGTACACCACTTTATCATTTCATCAATAGACCACATTTCCAAACATCTCACATTCATGTCATAAATAATATTTCTATCATTCACCAAGCATACTATGACCATATCACCAAAGTTATTAGCACACACATATATATATACCTAGGCTTACAACCATGATAGCCCAAATAAACCAATCTACATGGTCAATTATCAAAACAAGCATTTGACAATCACAAGCCAACACATTGGCTACAATCACAATGACACATTTAACAAATGACTAAGTCCCTATACATGCCATAGACTTAAAATACTTGAATTCACTTATACCCAAAATGATAGCTTGATAGTGTGATAGGATCCCCGGCGAACTCTAACCCAAGCTAGCTCAATACCCCTAAAAGACATGGGAAAGGAAGGAGGTAAGCTATATAGCTTCGTAAGTTCATATGTAAATAATACAAAACATTATTCATGCACTTGACATACAATTAACTTAACAAATATTAATATAAATGTCATTAAAAATTCACTAACTCAACTTACTCAAGCCCAATCTTACCAACAGCTCATCATATGAATTACACAACATATTTCCATATGAATGTCATTAAACTTCATGAGTATAATTTACCCAATCACATTCTAGCCTATAGCTCATCATATGAATAACATAACATATATCAATATAAATGTCATTAAACTTCATAAATGTCATATGAACATAAATGTCATTTGATATCAACATAACACATATCAACATAATTGTCATATACCAATAGTTCATCATATGAATTACATAACGCGTATCAACATAAATGTCATTTAAGCTTCATACGCACAACTTATTCAATCATAGTCTTACCAATTGTTCATCATATACTGAGCTCATTTTCTTTGAGTTTTTCGTACATACATGTACCATCTCATAACATATTCATATACTTTCTCATCTTTGACATACCCGTTAAATTTCCCGTTGAACCACTTGGAATACTAAAGGATACTCGGGGATCTCAAACACATAGTACCGTACCAATGCCATATCCCATATATGGTCCTACATGTAATCTCGTATCGATGCCAATAGCCCAGCTATGGTCTTACACGAAGTCTCATATCGATGCCAATAGCCCAGCTACGGTCTTACACGAAGTCTCATATCGATGCCATATCCCAGATATGGTCTTACACGAAGTCTCATAACGATGCCATATCCCAGATATGGTCTTACAAGTAATCTCAATAGCCCTAATGTCATGACATTTGTATCCTAGCTATTCCTAAGGTTCAACCGGGATTTCTCGATTGTCGAAACTTGACGAATACTTTCATAGAGTTAATCACAATTCATACAACTTTAAAGCATTTAAAACATAAATATAACAATGCATTATTTACATACGAACTTACCTCGACATAAAAATGGCGAAAAGGGCTAAATCGTCAAATACTTGTTTTTCCCCCGTTCTAGGTCCAAACCTCATTTTTTTTCTTGATCTATAACATCACATTTAACTTATTTAATCAACATATTATTCATTTCAGCCCAAAAATCACATTATGGCAAAAATTACATTTTTACCCCTAAAGTTTGACATTTTTACAATTTAGTCCCTAGGCTTGTAAAATGATTTCCATTCAATTTCATTACACCCAAGCCTAGCCGAACCTATATCATGCTCATAGAAGCCACATTTTTCATTTATTCATACTTTTACTACTCATTTTACAACTTTTACGAACAAGTTCTTTTAGGCATTTTCACCGAAAATCACTTAGCAAAAGTCGTTTATCATACACCAAACATGCATTTTCTACCATTAGACATCAAAATACACAAACATCCATCATGGGTAAAATTTTATACCTTGACATCTCTTCAAATTGATGGTAGAAATAGAAAGATCGAGTTACAACGACTTCAAAAATGTACAGAGCATTAAAAACGGGGCTAGAATAGATTTACAATCAAGCTTGGAAGTGGCCAAACCCTAGCTATGGCTTCCCCCTTGTGAATTTCGGCCATGAGGAAGAATATGGACAAAAATTGGCTTTTAATTTGGCTTTTTAATTCATTTAATTACTAAATTACCAAAATGCCCTTAATGAAAAACTTTGAAAACATACCAACCCATGTCCATTTTTTTCCATCAACTTAACCAATGGTCTAATTACCATTTAAGGACCTCTAATTTAAAATCTCATAGCAATTAGACATCTCTAACATATAGAATTCAAGTTTTGCACTTTTTGCAATTTAGTCCTTTTGACTTAATTGAGTGCCCGAACGTCAAAATTTTCGAACGAAATTTTCAAAAATCGTTCCATAAAATTATAGACCATAAAAATATAATAAAAATGAATTTTACTGCGTCGGATTTATAGTCCCGAAACCACTGTTTCGACTAGACCCAAAATCGGGCTGTTACACCGCCCTTAGTTGTTTTTATGAACAATAGGGGTGTTGGTTGGGCAGCCATCATGAGGAGTTATTTGGGTCATTTTGTATGTTGCATAACTAGGTTTAAGTCGGATATTTTGTACCCATTTATGGGTGAAGTTATTGCTGCTTGTTAGACTCTCTCATGGCTTCGATCTTGGCATGCGAAGGATGTCATTCTAGAAATTGATAATCGTCGTTTTTGGACAGCCCTATCTCATGGCTCTTTTGTTTCTTCAAATTCGAGGCTACTGATTCAAGATTGTATCCACCTTAGTACTTATTTTAATTCTTTGTCTTTCTATTGGACTAGTAGAAACACTAATAAAGCAACTCATTCTCTAGCAAGGACGGCTTTATTTCAAGCGGACTACTTTGAATTTGTCATTTCTCTTTCTTCTATTGCGGATATTTTAATTTCGAATTGTAATGGTGATAATGAGGAAAGCTAAGATCGGGTACATTGGGTAAGTCTATTGACTTAGGGTTAATTTCTTTTTCTCATTTTCTCCAATTTTTCGGATTATTTTAATGCTATGATAATTTTGTAAAAGGAATGATAAACATGCGGTTGACTTGAGTTTGAAAATTGGCTAATCATTAAGAAACCCTAGGAATAATACCGGACACAAGTTCATGCATGTCTTTGATGATGCCTATAATTTATAGCTATTGGAAACCCCTTTTTATTATATATATTCTTTTCTTTTCTTTTCTTTTCTTTTCTTTCCTTCTTTGTTTCTTGGTGACCTTAATCTAGTCCATATTTCATTAAGTATATTCAATAATTGAGCAAAAGTTCATACCGAGTGTTTGGGACCTTAATAAGGGGACCATAATTGAGAGATATATACTAAGTCGGCCATATGGTATTATGCAGCACGTGAATTTTCATTGAAAAATAAATAAATAAATAAATCATAACCAAATGTAATTAATGGAAAAAAAAATGTTTGAAAGATTGTTCCGCTTGTGGCGATTGATTGGGTATACGATGTGATTACAAGCACCAATGTAGATAAGTAGTAGTGGTTTATTTTTTTTAGTTTTTTTAAATTTATAGATTTTTAAGTTAATATAATAGTAAAAAATTACATTTTACTTTTAATTTATGATTCATCTTTGGTCTCCTTTAAAATAATTTTATAACTTTGCCCCTGGTCACAGATTTTGACGTAAGTGAAATTAATGATAGAGTAAAATATATTAAAAAAATAATAAAGTTTACATAGTTTGGATTTTACCTACGCCTATGGGATCTTGTCTAGAGAAAAAATCAGTACTAAACTCACGATACAAACAATGATTCAAACTCAATCTACCCTAACCCTCAAATAATTGCGACCTCACCTTAATACATTTAGTATGAATTTTCCCCAAACATCCAACTAAAAGCAATAAAATACCAAAATTTCTTACAATGAACCAATCAACTCTCTCATAGTACACCACCCTTGAATCTCACGAACCAATCATATATAAATGCTACAATATTATCTCCATGTAAAATGGGACAAAAACCCATTTAAATTCAAAAGCTTTATGCTGATTTTTTTATCTTGAAGGCTTTTCAAAAATGATAACAGGGCAGCGTCTACACAAGTCCCAAATTAATATGGAGTTGTTTCAAAGGAGAAGACTCGATTTTAACTCGATAACTCTAGATCGAATCCTAGGGATAGCTAGCAAGGTGAGTTTTTAAGCTTTGGAAGATGCTTTCTTGATAACTAAGAACACAAAAACAACAAGTATAATAATTAAAAACAAAACTAAATAACAAGATAAATAAAGAAAACAAAAACAAAAGGTGAGAGATGGAATAGATAAGCCGATGGAGATGAATAGAAGAATAAGTCTCCGATTGAATCCTTCGAAAAAGATTTTTCAACAAACTCAATCAATGGCTCTAACTAACCTTCCAAAAACGAATTCTTAATAATCCAGAGCTTGAAGAACTTTTCCAAAATCTTGAACAAGATTAAGTAAAAAGAATCTTTTTAAATAGAAACTATGAAATGACCTAAAAGACAAAGACACAATCAATAGAGTCGTTATTCTATCAAAAAATAGTGACAATTTATTTACAAGAATAAATTTTATTTTCTGAAAAGCTCAAAGTTTTTTGTTCCCATAGAGAAAAATTAACTTTCCCACTGAAAGTTAATAAAAATTTTCATTTTGTGTGTTTGGTTCGTTTTGATTGAGCCTACACTCAAAGCAATTCGGGATTTAAAGATAGCGGAAAAGATCATTTGGTAGAAAGTCGGGAAATGACTTAGACCGCCTCGCAAGAAGCACATGTAATAATTTGGTTTATGGTTTATTACTATAAATAACATGGAAAATTTTGAACTTTCAATGTGCCTAAAAACACTGTTCAACATTCTCTAGCTCTTTTAGTGCTAATATGGCTACACATCAAATTTCTTCATCAGTTCAAAATCAGGTGCATGCTCACTCTCAAAAACTTGTAGCTCTCCATCCCAGACAGTTCTAGATGTCTAGTGGTTCTTAGTTTGCCAAAACAGTTCTCATGAGGCCAACGCATGTCTATATCAGCCTACTTCCTTTGCGGAGAATCAGTTCTTGGTGCATGACACTAACATGTGTGACAATCAAAAGATGACAGTTGCTTCTTCGTGCCAACTCATGGTTGTCACTCCATTTGGTATCTGGATTCAAGAGCTACAGCTCATCTTACAAGTGATGCAACCAAACTGCTAGCACTCAGTATAATAGTACAGGTAAAGTTGTGGTAGCAAATGGTTCTCCTTTGTGTATTTCTAGCACTGGTCAAAGTTCTTTAATCTCGAAGTCTAGATTGTTGCTTTTGAAGAATTTATTTGTACCAGGAATAACTAAGAATCTATTTTTTGTTTCTAAATTCACTAAGGGCAATGGTGTTTACTTGGAGTTTCACCCCACAAGGTGTTTTGTTAAAGATTCTCAATCTCATCGAGTTCTCTTACAAGGCATTGAATAGGGAGGCCTTTACAATCTAGCTGCTGATTCTTAAGTTTTGGCAAGGAAAAAATTTCAGTGTTGCACAATAACAGTTCAGCCCGAGAATGTTTCTAATTCTAGTGTTGTCAAGTCAGAAGTTTGTTTACATGATCTTTTGCACTGGAGACTTGGACACCCCTCTTTTGATGTAATGTCCAAAGTCTTGCAATCATGTAATTTCAATATTCCCAAGAATAAAAATCTCTCTGTTTCTGCTGCTTGTCAAATGGGAAAGAGCCATAGGTTGCTCTTTCAAACATTTGATACTATATACACTGCTCCTTTGCATTTGGTTGAGTCTGATGCCATTCTTGCTTTTCAACTTTTTTTAAGAACAAGCTGAGTTGAAATTTGACACTAAACTTAAGGGGCTTCAAACAGATTGGGGTGGAGAATTTAGAAATTGTTCTCAGTTGCTGGTGAATCAAGGCATTAAACATAGGCTGACATGTCCTCACACCTCTTAGCAGAGTGATTTGGTTGAAAGAAAACATCTTCAAATAGTAGAACTTGGTCTCACCTTGTTAGCTCAGGCTTCTCTTCCACTTGTTTACTTTGTCAGTTCACCAGCACCGTAATCTCCTGCTACGGTTGCTGCTCCATCAAGTTCAGTGGCTTCTACACCAGTTTTTGTAAATAATCATCTCATGGTTACAAGGGGAAAGGAAGGTATTTTCAAACCATAGGCGTACTTGACAAAGGGTCTTGGTGACCAGGTGCCCAAGGATGTTCATGAGGCCTTAGTACACACTCCCTTGTTGGAAGAAAGCTGTTGAAGAAGAAATTTTAGCTTTAATTAATCAAGGCATGTGGAGCTTAATTGATTTACCTATTCATCGAACTCCAATCGGATGTAAATGGGTGTTTAAGGTAAAAAAGAATGTTGATGGTAATGTAGCTCATTACAGGGCTCGACTAGTTGCCAAGGAGTACTATCAAACCCCTGGGCAGGATTTCAAAGAAATTTAGCCTTCTTGTTAAAGATACTACGTGCTCGCACTTGCTTTGACAAATCATTGAAGATTAAGACAAGTGGACTTCAATAATGCCTTTCTCAATGGAGATTTGAAGGAGGAAGTCTACATGAATCAGCCTCCTAGTTTTGAACAGGTTGGTGAAGGTCACAATCAGCCGGTGTTCAGGTTTCCTAAAGAACTATATGGTCTCAAACAAGCCCTCGGGCTTCTTTTGAGAAATTGAAAATTTACTTGAGGGAACTTGGTTTTGTGTATTCTAAAGCTGATGTAGCCTTGTTCATTCGTGTAGTAGAGGGTAAAAGGATCTATTTATTGGTCTATGTAGATGACATAGTGATAATGGGAGATGACATAACTGAAGTTGATAAATTGGTCGTATAGCTAAACAAAAGGTTTTCATTAAAGGACCTGGGAGACTTGAATTTTAATCTTAGTGTAGATACTCACAAGGTTGGTGAAAATGTTATTTTGAACCAAAAGAAGTATATCCAAGAGGTACCACAAGTTGTTGCGATGGCAGATTGCAAACCTTTAGCCACACCTACGGTTGGCTCACCTAAGTTAGAAGCATCCGCAAGCTATTTTCTTCTTAAACCTTCTCAGTACAGGAGCGTAGTTGGCAAGCTTCAGTATTTTTGTGCCACAAGGCCAGACATTATGTTTGCGGTGAGCAAAGCAAGTTAGTTTATGCATCAGCTTATGGATGGTCATTGGCATGCACTGTAGAGGATACTTAGATATTTCAGAGGCACAATTAACTATAGGATTCTATTCAAAGCAACAAAAAACATGAGTCTTGTTGCCTTTGTTGATGGGGACTGGGGGAGCAGTCTCGAAGACAGGCGCTCGACCTTGGGTCATGTGGTATTCTTGGTGGAAATCCAATCTCTTGGAGCTCCAAAAAGCAACCTGATGTTGCTTCGTCTACAGCAGAAGCTGAATACAAGAGCGTAGCCAGCACAATGTCAAAGCTTATGTGGGTTAGATTCTTGTTGGAACAGTTGGCAATTAAAATTCCCTACATGCCAGTTGTCTGGTGTGACAAAACCAGTGCAGTAGCGATGTCTGAAATCCAGTTCTTCATGCCAAGTCCAAGCATGTGGAGCTTCATCGGCATTTTATGTGAAAACATGTAGCAACTCACAAAAGGGAAGTGAATGACGTACCTACGCAGGAGCAAGTGGCTAACATCTTTGACCCAGCCTTTGATTGGTAGATCTTTTGTGTATTTCAAGAGGAAACATGGTGTTTGTTTCAGTTAGTTTTTTTAAGACCAATGGGGAATGTTAGTGTAAGCTGGTTCAATCAAATATCAGCTGAGAGTTTGTTGAAAGGTGTTAATAAGTTTTTCACAGTTGCATTATTTTCTCTGGATATTTTATCGAGTTTTTCATAGTTTGATCCATCCCATCTGAGGTGATAGGGAAGGTTTATATAATCATTTCTCGTCAGGAAGACGCGCGAGTGGCAAGAAGCAGAGACCGATAGAGAGAAAAAAGTAATCAATGTTCTTTTAGGGCTTTTCGTGCAAAAAACAATCATGATATGATGAATATAAAATATTTTAAAATTTATATAAATATTTAAAGCACAAATACAGAAACACAAGGTCTAACGAATCTGTAAAAGAGAAACTAAGACTCTTATTGAATATCAATGGATTACAATTTTTCTTTTTTCTCAAACTTGTTTTTAATTACAAAAAAGGATTTGTTGCCATTGCCCCCTATTTCTTAATCCCGTCTTCCCCACAAAACACTAGACTGTCCTCAAATCGTCCTTTTCAGCATGGGCCTCCCGACTTCCTCAACTTACTATTCAAATACTGCTTCACGCATGTTTGATTTGTCTCGAAGATGAATGGCATTCCCCTTATCTGCAAATAAAAACCACCATTTACAGCTTAAAACTTCTCAAAATGTTCATATCCCAACCCTAATCTGAAAACAACTGCATGCATGTCACTGTCCAATACCCATTACCACATAATTCATGAAAAGCAATATCATCAAAACAGTACCTCAATCAAACAACCCGAATCAAGGCTCAGGCTCTGTCCAGGACCTACTTCCTTGTTATTTATCGATACCGAACACTTGCCGAGATTTTTAAGATGGAATGATCCATCGTCTTCCAAGTTGAAAATTGCCTAAACACACGAGAGGAACCATAGAAAATTAGTATGGCAGCTTATTATACAACAACGAATTACTATTCTCATGTATTACTACTATCTTCTCTATAATCCATGAATTTATCAAGTCATCACACCTGCCGCCTTGACACTTTATTAGCACACCCTTCTCTTCCCAAGTCGATGTCAACAACAAAATCTTCTGTTGTTCTACCCAGTAATATCTGCGAAATCAAAATTATAATGTATTACTGAAATTTTCTTTCATCAATTTTCATTTACTCGCCTAGGAACAAAAACCCTATAACTGCTACTAGCTTCAGATACTGATAAGCAGTTTAGAAAGCATGGTTTTCTTACTGGACTTTATTATGTGTACAATTGAGAAACCATTTACTTCAAAGATTAACAAAATATCATTCAAATCATAAAGGCAACATTGAGGAGAATGGTAAAAAAGTATGGATATGGTACAAAAGCTTAAAAATAAGGACTTCTTAATTGTAGAATACCTCAGGTTTCTTAATATAATGTTTGGAATGGCGGCCATACAAAATGGCAAAAGCTCCATGGGATGCAATGGCCCTTTGCATGTAAGAATGGGAAACCTGCTCCAGCCTAATAATTGCTTTTTTATAGTCCTCATGCTGATATCTAGCAACTGCACAGAAAGTAAAAATTATCTTGCAATTCTAGAAAACAGATTCAAATACAAAAAATTAGAACCCACAAGAGGTGGAGGCGGGGAAGAAAAATAACACTTTTTTCTCTCTCTTCAGTAACTGCAGATATTACCAAACTACTACGGCAGGGCTTAATAGATAAAAGTTAGCAATTTAAAATTTATTCGGTCAACATACTACCTTCCTGATCCCACAAATCTTGGTCATCAGGATCCAAGTCCATATCAAGAATCTGTTCATAAAGCATAAAAGAACATGAATAGCAGACAATAATGATGACTATAATAAAAGTGACGACCAGTGGTAGTTCAAGACATACCATTGCCTCAATATCTGAGAAATAAGGAACATCATCATCACTTTCAATCACTAACTCTTCTAGATCAGGAGGTGGATGATCAATAACTGGTTCTGGAGAAATAATATCCATGGGCCCCACCTCTGCACTAGTGGCTTGGTGATCTTTAATCTTTTCTAGAGCATCCACTTCTTGTTTAATGGCAAAAGAATTCAAACTATTGTGGTTATCAGAACAAAGAGCAGGTTTCTCTCGTAAAGAATCAGCAGAAGTATGACCTAAATGCTTTCCCGATATTATACTTTCACTCCTTTCCTTCAGCAGTGTCGGTTGGAGAGTGCCTTCAGTAATATTTTTGGAATTAGTTTGAGCTGAAACATTGGCCAGAAAACCATCGGTTTTAGGTGCTACACATGAAGAATCCTCGCATTTAACTCTGCAATTGTTAACTGGATGAAGTTGACCCATTTCTGGTACCATTTGTGATTCTTTCGTTTGAGAGGCTCCAATAGATTGCCCAGGATCTCTTTGATCTCTCTGAACCAGAAAGGGACCTCCATCAGTTTTCTGACCCCCAGAAAAATCTTTAAAAGATGCAGATAATGGATTGCCAGCTTCTTTGAAAACGTGTTGTGTTGAGGAAACAACTGATGGGCACAGCTGTTTGGAGAACACATCTTCATTGCAAGGAATTTCTGGGTCCTCAGTATTTAATGTGCAACAAATGATACCATTAGTCAGTTCAGGGAACTGACAATTTGAAGTTAATACAGAAGAAAGCATCAAGGCCTCTGAATCACAAGAAATAGGCCCATCTGCTGCAGAAGATCCTGCAACTTCATCCAATTCACCAAGACATGAAGACACATTTGCGAGATTATCTTGAGCTTCCGATGCCATAGCTTCAGTTACATCAGGCATTTGATCTTGATCACAGTTATTAGGTGAACTTGCCAAAAATGAACTCAGGCCATCAAAGTAAGACTTATCAATCACATCTTTCGCATCAACATCCATGAAAAAGGGTTCATCATTCATAAGGGTGTTAGTAATTTCCACCAAATAACCTTCTGTATCAGCTGTTTGATGTCCCATTTCTGCACATGGCATGTCAGGTTCCAACTTAGAATCA
This sequence comes from Gossypium sturtianum, assembly GCA_025698515.1. NCBI lineage: Eukaryota > Viridiplantae > Streptophyta > Magnoliopsida > Malvales > Malvaceae > Gossypium > Gossypium sturtianum. Next base: position 124,196,752 of record CM046943.1, on the reverse strand, counting down.
GTAGCAACATCATGCTCTGCTGCATGATCACTCTTAGTATCGATGTCACCAGGAAGTGCATATACATCTCCCTGCATATCTTTTTCCTCATGACCGTCAGTGGGAATAGCAGATGCAGACAAGCCTTCATCAGTTCCCCATATAGACAATCCACAATCCATAACTGGTGTGTTGAAGACCTGGTTGCCCTCAAACTCAGAGCAGATATTCTCTGGATCATTGTTAACTTGATCGAAAGTAGATGAAGGTTTTACCATTAAATCATTAGCAGAAAACAAGCTGCTTACAGGCAGTTCCTTAGATTCATGCAATTCCTCAATGCCAGACCCACTCTCTAGAAGAAACTGATTCTCTCTGAGCATATGAGGAATTTCCTTATGTAGATTAACTGGCTCTACAGGAAAACTACTATCATCTGGATTATGATTAGTAGTCTGAAAGCCATCTGTTGTGCACTCATCCCCCACTCCAGCACCATCATCAGCTAACATTTGCGGAAAAGAACAACTCATTATATTCATATTTGTTTCTTGAACTCCAAACTGATCTGAAATTGGATTGCCAAGCATGCAGTTTCCAGGTAGAGGCTCATCTTCAAGCCCAACATAGTTGCCATCATTAGGTGCGATAAGGAAACTCAGGTCCATCGTGTTAAAAGGCTCATTGCAAATTCTTTTGCGCAATGCATAGTAACAGCTACGCACACTCTCAGACTTTCTCTTTCCACCCAAACTTTTGCTATCTTTTGAATTTCCTGTTCTGCCAAATTTCGAAGACAAGGAAGAAGCAGAACGCTCAAACTCGATTATGCGAGAAGAAGCCTCCTCGGAAACAACTGGATCATAAAGGAGAGAATGCCATCGATCTTGCAGTTCTCTAACGGAGAATTTCCTAGAGAACTGCACTGCACCCTTAGCAAGAGATTCCAAAGAAGCACCAGCCTGCAAAAGGATACAAAGAAATAGACTGAAACAGGGTTCAATAAAGTAGAAACACAATTCATAGGACGATAAGAAAAACAAAACGAAAACTGAAGTAGAGTGAGGTGATAATGTCATGCTAAATGCACAATTTGGATCCCTTTTTCCTGTTGATATTCATGCACTCTTTGCAAATAAGGGCACTACCAGACCAACCATAATGTCATTTCATGTTTTAGAAAAACTACTAGCATCCATGAATAGAAACACTTTGGCACAGCGCAAACCATGTTTATTAGTAATATTTCTACATCGCATTCTCACAAGCAATCTATCTACTGACAAATTTTGGCATTATGCAATAGTATTCCTCTGAAACAACAACAACAACAACAGGAGGATAATCTTATGAATATCCTAACTTTATAAACATAATGCAAGAATCGTATAACTTTTTTTTAATACAACCAACTTATATTGCAATGAATCCACGCTTTAACACAATAAACCCAGAATTTGAAGACTAGAACAGTGGCAGTGCCATACATCCAAAAGACTAAGAAGGACGCGTAAATAAGTTCTGCAACTCTAATAAATAAAACAAGGAAATAGAAGGGGCGAGAAATTTAAAAGAAAAAAAAGGCATTATTTTCTAGCTACTAGAAAAACAAAGAAGACTTCAAGTTGACAGCAAATACGAACAGAAGAAAAGCCGAATTGAGACCACAAGTAAAACCAATTCCTGAAACAAGTATGAAAAAGACCCAATCTTTATTTTATTCCTTTTCTTAAAAACCAATGAAGGAGAAAAGAAAAGGCAAGTACCTCAATAGCGTTCTTCAAAAGAAGGTCATCTTCAGGTATCCAAGTGGAAAGGACTGGAGCCAAAGCCCCCATCTATTTTGGAGCACAACCAAGCAAGAAGGAGCCGCCTTTCAACCCCTCCGCCCTTTTCTTTATATTCGTTTTACAACTTTGTCTTCCCACGATTTCTGTCTGGCGAAGCGTCGTTTTGGGTCTCTCCAAGTGTGTGAAACATTAAAACGAAAAACAAAAGAACAAAAAAGAGTGAGTGGGAGGGAATTTTAAGAGGAAACCTAGAACTAAAAACTGAAAGCAGGGGGATGGTGGGGTTTTACTGTCGAAAGTGGGGGACAAATTAGATTTGATGATTTCACGGATTTTCAATCAAATCGGAGTCTGGTGATGCCAACCAAAAGTTAACTACAAATAAAAGCCCCCCCTGTTTCTTTCTTTTGGGGTAGAACTTGGCTTCTTTACCTTCACTAACCCTTTCTCTCGCTATCTCACGGTAATTCTTCAGGTAACTGCACCCGTATTGGCTTTTGGTTGCGGCGCCGCGTAATTGGTTTTGACCGTTGACTAAACCGTCTATCACCTACCTTCAAAGTGGTATAGATTTTGATTACAGTAAATTTTAGGTTTTTTTTAATTTATTTTAGATTTAACTTAGTTGTAGGGCATACATCATTTTTAACTATAACAATAATTACATTGATTGAAATCAGTAAAATATTTTTCAGAAAGTGATTTTTGGAAAATAATTTATTTTTTTGGAAAATAATTTATTTTTCTGTAAATGATGGTATTTGGATGAGTCTATGTAAAATATTTTTTGTTGTTTAACAGATTTTCTGAAAATATTTTATAAAAGCTATTTTAAATGAAACAAATATATATTTAAGAATTTATTATATTTTCATTGTTTAATTAGGTTTATTATATATATATATATATAATAAATTTATATTTTTCTTGCCTGTATTGCAAGATGCAGCATGCCAATCTGGTAGAAGCCTAACAAGCTTTTTCCTTTTAAGCATGCAACAAAGCTTATATTGCAATCAACAAGCACTCACTCAAAAATGGCTAATCCCACATCTAGAAATAACACCCACAGTTTCAATGATTCTAGTTCTCTTAGCCACATCTCAAGAGCTAATTTTACAACATACAAATAAGTTCAAGTCAATTATGCTCATACTGAAATAATAGGACCAAGAGACCTCAACAACTTCAAGGCACAGAGGCCAATTCTACAACATACAAATAAGTTCTAAGATTATTCAAGAGGATCCCAGTGAAGGGAAAATTCTTTTTCTTCGGACTCCTTTACCAGTATAATAAATTCAAATACTAATATTTGAACAAAATGACATCTTATAACTGCATAATCTAATCGTGACATTAAGCAAAACTTGGAATTGTGATTACTAGATTTACAAATGAAAAGAGTGACAAATTTATGACCAAAACTTGTAAAATTTTCATGTTTGAAAAACACTTGGTTTTCTTCACACAATCATTACATTGTACAGAGAAAAGAGAATTACACCAATCAACACCTCTTGATACAAGCAACGCCTATGATCCCTCATCATCATCACATAGTAAAAAATATTAGACCTAAAACAAGGACTAAAAAATATATATAAAACTAAATGTGAAAAATACTCAACACTACCAACCCATTTGAATAAACCACCCGACTTCTACCTGGCTGTGCCTCAATTTACAGACGGAGAAGCCCAACTTGCAACTTTCAGCACATATCCAAAAGGAAACCTACGCCGTGCACAATCTGCTTCTCTAACTTGTATCTTTCATACTACCACAGCACCTTGCAATCTGGTTCCCAAACTGTGCATCTTTCATAATCTCAAAGCAGTGCACTCACCAGTTCAATTTGTAAAGAGGAAGACATGTTTGAAACACTGCAAAACTCTGCAACCCTAAGAGACCGACTTGCTCCACGCAAGGTTTTGAAGAGTTTTGATAATAACCGCATAAAGCCATACACAAGACCCTTCCTAAGGCAAAGCTGTCTCATGCCTGGCCACAAACAATGTCCACTCCTCACCTAAAACATCACAAAACAGGCTTTCAAACTTAAATACCATAAACCAACATATATGTAAGAAAAAGTTCCCACAATAAAAATCAATGGATTTCAGAGAAGCTCTGCAGACAATAGTAATACAATATCACAAAAAAGCGATTTGGAACTATTAACCAGATTGTAAACCACCAATCATTTCTCATTAATACATAGTACTACTCTGCATTAAATGATTTCAAATAGTTCATATCAACATACACTACTTAATATATATATATATATGGACAAAGCAACAAGTTCAACTGTTCAAGTTCATATCGAAGTCGATGCTTTACTTTATGAGTTGTTGGAAACAATTCATACCATATAATCCAGAAAACCAAAACTCCAAAACAAGCCAAATAAACTATAAGCCAGTTTTTTCAACCATGAAGCACTAAACAAATCAAACCCTAAATAAAAAAACTCAAATAAAGTTCATAAAATTCTTAAGCTAGATCAGAACTAGCCCATGAAACCCTAAAATCAACAATACCAAAGTTGGCAAATCAATCGACTGGACAGAACAAAATGGAATTTTAGATCTTGAAATCTGAAAAAAATAAGATCTTTACAAACAGATGCCAATATATTTATCGAAATAGATCCAATTAATCGATGAAACCTTACCCTAATTACACCAAATAAAAATTTACGAGAAATCACGAACAAAGAAATCAAAACCGAAATAGAAAAAGAAGCTGTAAAGAGAAGATTACCTTCTGGGAGAGATTCGGAATCGAGAGCTTGCTTCGAAATCGAGAAGATTAAAAGAGAAGACGATTGAAAATTTTCAATTTTGATGAGAAACTTGGGGGAATTTATCACAGATCAAAGCAAACTCTTACCGAAAAGGATGGGGGAAGGGGAAGGGGAAGGGAAAGGGAAGATAGTGTTGCTTCTTTTCCTGAAAATGTCTTACCGAAATAAAAATGGTAAGATATTTTCCTAAATTAAGGAATTTGTTTTCCCGTGTTTTGTAATCCATTTTAATTAGGAAATTGTTTTCAGCCAAACAAACACTGGAAAAAGCTTAAAAGCTTTTCCGGAAAATGTTTTACTGCCAAATAAATGGATTCTTATATTTGATATGAAAGTGAATTTATATTGATAATCAATGATAATGATTTATCGTCTCAGGTGTAAATCTGAGTTCAAGTCGTACTAGTCATGTTATTATTAGAGTTTTGACTCTCCTTTTGTAATTCACTAAAAAAAAATCTTGAAATTAAGTTTCAAGAGTCTAGTAAAATTTTTAAAGTTTAATGAGAATTTTTTTAAAAATTTGGGGTCCAATTAATTTTTTTTATGAGATTAATGTGAATTTTCAAAAAAAAAATTAAAAGAACTTATTTATAATTGTCAAAAAAAAAAAAACTAAAAAATATAATGAGAATTTTTAAAAATTTGAGGTGGTCTAATTGAATTTTTCTAAAAACTTCAAGGAAAAATGAAATTTTTCAAAAATTTTGAGAGACTCTAATTAATATATTTTTTATTTCAAGGAAAGTGATAGCGTATGATATATAGACGTGCGAGTTTGAACTTGCATTGTATAAAAAAAATTGTCTACATCATTTGGATTTTAAGTGATCAACTTATTTTAGATTTGAGTCATTCAAATTTAATATCGGGATTGTTTAGGTTTAATATTCGAGTTATTTAGGTTAAATATTTTTTTTCAAATTTAATCATTCAATTTTGGCGGTCAAATTATTTAGGTTCAGTCATTTTAAATTCAAATTATTCATATTTGTTATTGAGACTATTTTTTTTATTAAGTTAATTTCTTAATTTTAAAATAAAATTAGTTAATAATTATTAAAGAAATGTTGTTAATTATTAACACACCCTTTATTATGGGCAATTTACTAAAATATACCAAAATAAAAAAAATACAGAAATGGGCCGAAAAATTTATTATTTACGGAAAATGGTCATTTCCCTCCAAAACGCGTTCACGTCAATTTTTTTTTACCGTTGGAGGCCCAAAGGTCAGAAAAAAAAACCTATAAAAACCCCCCACCCTTTTATTTTTTTCACAACAAAGTCATTATTCATTTTTCTCTCAACTTTCACTCAAATTCTTCTCAAATTTCTCTTAAATTTCTTGAAACTTCCTCTCAAATTTCACAATAGTCCTTTTATATTTACAAAAAAAACCCTTTTTTTAAATTTTTTGAAATATATTTTTTTGATAAATTTTAAAATATTCGATCGTATTAGCAATGGCTGGGGAATTAATTCGTCTTGACAATAAACGCATTTCCGTCGATCAAATGACAATGGTAAGTTTTAATTTAAATTTTAATTTTAATTTTAATTTTAATTTTTCAATACTATTTAATATTTTTCAAGTTTATGCAAATTTAATTAAATTTTATTTTATAATTTTTTAAACAGTCTGTAGATCGGGTGTTGCAATGCTATATTCGCAATATGCCTGGTCCGCCATCGCCGTTGATCGAGAATTACCTGCGGGAAGCGGGTTTTTGGCACGTGGCCACGATAGGCCGGGGGTGCAAGTTGGACCCGAAGTTAATCAGTGCGTTGATAGAGAGGTGGAGACCCGTGACGCACACTTTCCATCTTTCATGCAGAGAGTGTACTATCACTCTGGAAGACGTGCATTTGCAATTGGGATTGCCGGTGGATGGGTCCGTAGTCACCGGGTCGGCAACTTCTAGCGATTGGACCATCGTATGCTACGAGCTTTTGGGTGCCATTCCGGATAACATTTACGGAGGTCGGATCGAGATGGGCTGGTTACGAGACACATTCCCAGAGCTGAATAATCCTTCGATCGAAATAGAAAGAATACGGTATGCTCGGGCATACATTCTTGAGATGATTGGAGGCTATCTGATGTCGGACCTCTCTCGGAACCTCGTACACCTGAGATGGCTGCTGAAACTCGTTGATTTTAGAGCAGCCGGTGAATTGAGTTGGGGGTCTGCCGTGCTAGCAAAATTGTATCGGGAGATGTGCAGGGCGATGCGGCCGAATAAAGCGAAAATCGGAGGTTGCCTATCACTACTGCAATCATGGGCACGGTTTTGATTTCCATTTTTACGTCCTTGAGTCGACCACCCATATACATTCCCACTCATAACGAGGTAAATTTAATATTATATTTTACAATTATTACGTAGATTTAAAATATAATTGTATGCTAAAAATTTATTTAATTAGGTGGAACCATTTGGCGAGTTATGTTGGAATACCTACCTCGCTTGAAGATATACGGTTTCTATTAGAGCAACGGTCGAAATCACAAGTAAGTATTAAGTAAAATATATTTCCGTAATAAAATAGTCATTTTGAATTTCGTATTTAGAATTTAGTATTTCGTATTTAGTATTTAGTATTTAGTATTATGTATATAACTAATATTTTTATCATGTTAATATAGTTTTAATGGACACCATACGAGGATTCGGCAATTCGGGCAGTAATTCCGGAGGAGTTCTTGATAAATTCGAACCTTTGGCATGTGAAGGTCCCATTGATCAACTATGCCACCGTGGAGATGCACCAGTCAGATCGGGTTCTGCGTCAATTTGGATTTCAACAACTGATTCCCGTGCCACCTGAGGTGTTCGATGATGAGCACAAAGTCGACTTACGGCAGTTGCACACGGATTGGCCATGATTTTGGTCAGCATATATCGAAATGTGGGAGAACCGGTATGATTATATACCTATTCGGGAACCGGTTGTCGTTCTTGAGTTAGCGTCCGTGCCGGAATACATGCCATGGTTTAGGATCCATGGCAAGCCGTATTTATTGTCGGAAGAGGAGAGGCAACGACAACTTCGTGAACAAAGGGAACGACGGGGCCCTTTAAATCCAAGGAGAAGGGGTGATGAGACGGGACCATCAACAGCGCCGACACAGTCACCGGGCCCATCAACAGGGCCCACACAATCACCGGGCCCAACACTTCATCTGACGACACCGACATCACAGCCTTTGGCCTTTATGTCAGGTGCGTACCCTAGCCCTTATATGTATTCTAACCCTTATATGTTTCCTTTTCCCAGTCCCACTGCGCAGTTGGAATGCATGGCCCGGTTCGAGTCCGTTCGACTACTCCGATCGCGGCCGATCTTGAGGCCGCCGTCGCATGAGGGATCACACGAGGCGTCATCGGGAGCTCTTCTTTTACCGTCTCCGTCGCCTTATGGGATTCGACACCCCGCCATGGTTTATGCAAACACCTCCGCATGATCGTTATTTTATCAAGGTGGGTCATCCTCCCAACACCCACAACCAGACCCACCGCCGAGGAACTAGAAATCACTTTGAGGTTCCACGACTTCGTAGGAAGCTAGAAGAAGGAGGAATCCAGTACAGAATCGCCGACTACCCCATGTGGCATCGATTCCGAATGGCACCAACATTGATTCCGACCGCCTTTTTTATTTTTTATTGTAATATAATTTTTATTTTTTAATAAAATGAAAGTTGTTTATTTTTTTGTAATTTAATTTTAATATCTTTAATAAAATAAAAGTTGTTTTTATTTTTTATTGTAATTTAATTTTAATATCTTTAATAAAATAAAAGTCCAAGATGTTTCTTTTGTAATTTAATTTTAATATCTTTAATAAAATAAAAGTTGTTTTTTTATTTTTTATTGTAATTTAATTTTAATATATTTAATAAAATAAAAGTCTAAGATTTTTTTAATTGTAATTTATTTTTAATATCTTTAATAAAATAAAAGTTGTTTTTTTTTTATTTTTTATTGTAATTTAATTTTAATATATATAATAAAATAAAAGTCCAAGATTTTTTTATTGTAATTTATTTTTTATATATTTAATAAAATAAAAGTTGTTTATATTTTTTTATTGTAATTTAATTTTAATATCTTTGATAAAATAAAAGTCCAAGATGTTTTTTTTTTGTAATTTAATTTTAATATCTTTAATAAAATAAAAGTCCAAGATGTTTTTTTTTTGTAATTTAATTTTAATATCTTTAATAAAATAAATGTTGTTTTTTATTTTTTTTGTAATTTAATTTTAATATCTTTAATAAAATAACAGATTGTTTTTATTTTTTATTGTAATTTAATTTTAATATATTTAATAAAATAAAAGTTGTTTATTTTTTTAATTGTAATTTAATTTTAATATCTTTAATAAAATAAAAGTTGTTTATTTTTTTATTGTAATTTAATTTTAATATCTTTAATAAAATAAAAGTCCAAGATTTTTTTTATTGTAATTTATTATTTTTTTTGTTTTGCAAATTAGTCCTTCTACAAAAGTTCACCGTTTTCATCAAGAAATAAATAGAATTTACATAGCCACCAAGATACAAAAAAGCTAAGAAGACTATCAACTATTCCGATTTGGACACGAGCGAGATTTATGGCACAGGTTCCTACACCATCCGCACAACCCACGTTGGTTGGCCGCTTCTCGGATATCCATATTGTTGCGTATTCTAGTCGAGCAAGGTCGACCTTTGGGTTTTGCGCCTCGATTGTCTATCCGCAATAGCTTATACGGTGCAAGCGATCTCGCGGCCACTTACGTTCATCCGGGATTTGTGGGAATACGTGTCTCCACACGTTGTACATGTTTTCTATTTTATACACTTCGTCGACATAGCTCATGGGATCAAGACGGAGATTCTGGCAAGCCGCAAGTACATGAGCGCATGGGTAACGAAGTGCATCAAATATCCCACAGTCGCAGGTCCTATTTCTCAAGTGTACACGATATTGCCCGCCAAAAATACCTTGGTTCGGTCTGTCAAACTTCGTCACACGAAACCATAGGTTGTCGCGATCGTGACACACTGTGTGCATGGTGTTGGCCCATGCCTTCCCCTTGTTAATTTCTCGCAAGACCTTCGCGCCCCATACATGGCCTCCTTGCATTTGGCCTTCATAACTCGCTGCTCGCTTTGAAAATAGTGCCGCTAAACGAAAATATGTCTCTCGCACAACCGATGTTATCGGTAAATGACGCGTTCCTTTTAGAACAGAATTTATGCATTCGACCAGGTTTGAGGTCATATGACCATATCGTAGGCCGCCGTCGTATGCTTGTGTCCTTTGTTCGAAAGGAATATTGCATAGGTAGTTTGTGCCTTCTTCGTTAACTGATCGCACACTAGCCAACATCTCGTGAAAACGGTCCTTATTGATCTCGTACCCTGCCAATATAAGTTGATAGCGAATATTACATACCACCCTTCAATTAAGAATAAATTGAATATTACAAACAGAATTATATTAATAGATATTACATACCCATATTGGTCACTTGCTGTCGCTGACTTGTAGATCGATGTTGCCCATGGTAGTTGGACGCAACATGTCTTAGGCAATATCGATGGTGTGTGTGATGCCACAGGCTTCCCTGTCACTCTATTGTGGCTAGTATTCCAGGGTTCCGATCCGATATAACGCATATATCAGGTTGGGGGCAGACATGCCTCCTTAACCTAGATAGGAAGAAATCCGATCATCACCGACTTCGGTGTATTGCAAACGCAATTGGAAGGATTCTCCCACTGCCGTCCTGTGCCACAGCTAGCAATAGCCGATGCGTATATCTCCCATACATAAAGGTACCATCAATTTGTACCAATGGCTTGCAGTATATAAATGCATCTCGGCATTGCTTAAATGTCAAGAACAGACGCTTGAACACTGCGCATCCACGGAGCAATCGATCGTTGTAGTACACTGGTTCCGTTTCGAGGTCTGTTATGCTGCCTGGGACATATCTCTCCAGCACCTGACACCACTGCCACACTTCATTACATGAAGCGTCCCACCGACCATGCAACTTTTCCAATGCCTTCTGCTTGGCTATCCAAGTCTTCCGATAAGAGGGCGTGTACCCCAATTGGCTACGAATATTGCCAATTAAGGCCGACACTGTAGTCTTGGGATCGGCCTTCACCGTCAATATTATTAAGTCAGCCAACATCTTTGAATCCATCTTCGGATGATCTTGTGAAACACTTGTCAACGAAGTACGTTAAATAATGCAACATTACGTAATATTAGTATTATTCAAAAACCTTGAACACCTAGTGATACTGTACCGGCAAGACATGTATGTGGACCTTTGTACTTTTTGATCTCCCACAAGCCTGTCCTTTTCCTTAACGAGGCCATAATTTTCCATGAACATGTACCGTCTTGCACTGCATACTTCGCCTCGTACTTATCGAGCGTGGATTTAACCACGTTGTAGTTAACCCCGTTCTTGATGCTATATTGTTTCAATGCACCAAGAAAAGTATCCTTGTTTGAAAACTCTTTACCAACTTCTAATTTGCCCGAATCCAATAATGAACTTGTACGGTCACGCGTTCTGTGTGGTAGTTCAGGAAACTCCAATGCATCATCTTAAGATAGATCGACATTATGCATGTGGGCTGGAGGCGAGTACGCCCTGAATAGCGGATCTTCTTCTTCTTCATCTGAACCGCCTTCAACATCTTCAGGTACGGTTGGAACAGGCTCCGGTTCAGAAAATAATGCAACTTCTGCACCATCGGGCTGGGCTCTCGAGGTGGATCCACATCGGACTCATCACCCGACCCACCATCATCTGCAACGAACGAGGGCCCCTAGCCGGTGGATGTCGTGGGGAGTACATTATCCCTTCTTAAATATCTTTCGTAACGTTCCCAATCATATGTGGATTGCCAACCACTAGAAGTTGATGACGTTCCCCAATATGTATTTCTATCATCGAACGTCGAAGGAAGGATATACATGTCCCATCCACCAACCGAGTGTCGTGCAGGGGTTGTGTTTTCCATACTACCACCAAACACGGGCACTTCCGTATTCTATCTCCCACTAACAGAGTGTCGGCTTGGGGTCGTGTATTCCTTCGAATAGCAATAGATGTTGAGGTCGAAGGAAGATCACTTGGCGATGAAAATTGTACATATACCTCAAGATAGGGTGATCCACTGGCAAGATGAGTCTCCACCATTGCCTCAAATCTCCGAGGACCTTTGATGTCAAATGAGTCATATCTCACCGGATCAACCGAAGCGCAAAATCTATACTTAATAGACTGAACTTTCATTGGCGTTGTTCCGAAGATTTTACGCCTAATTCTTTTGCGAAGTTCTGTCAAATCTATGTTCCGATTAAACCCCGGCCGCTACTGTGTTCTCCGAAAAAAACAACACCATTTTCGGTGTCACAAACCTCACCATCGTAGTAAATAATAAAGCGATTAATACGTTCACTCATTTTCAGTTTCTATTTTTCTTTTGCCTCAATTTCTGTTATGCAACCTGAGAATGAAATTTGGCTGATTTATAGTCTAAGGATTGCCAGAGACTACTGTAGCAAAAGAGCGTCCACGTGGGAGCTTTTTGAGTAAGATTTCATCGATAAGTGCATCCGCTTGAAGCGTTTTGGACACTATTTGTTTGGAAACGTCTTCTCAAAATTATTTTGCCAGAGATTACTATAGTAAAAGAGCGTCCACGTGGGAGCTTTTTTCAGTACTCTTGCCGACGGTGCATCTCGCTTGAAGCATTTTGGACACTATTTGTTCGTAAACGTCTTCTCAAAATTATTTTGCGAGATCATGTAGCAAAAGAGCGCCCACGTGGGAGCTTTTGATCAAGATTTTGCCGATGCATCCTCGCTTGAAGCGTTTTGGTCACTATTTGTTCGAAACGTCTTCTCAAAATTATTTTACGGATACTATTTGTACCAAAAAGAGCATCCACGTGGGAGCTTTTTCCAGTACTCTTGCTGACAGTGCATCCTGCTTAAAGCGTTTTAGGCACTATTTGTTCAGAAACGTCTTCTCAAAATTATCTTGCCAGATACAAATGTAAAAAAAATTCAAATAATTTTTATTTTGCCGATCTATTTTTTCTAAAACCCTAAATTTAAAATTATTCTAATTAATTAACCCTATAATCTAGTCCATTAATTTTTCCCTAAAAATCCTAAACCCTATGACCCTAAAAATCCCTAAACCGTAGCCCTAAAACCCTAAAAACTCATACCCTAACACTAAAAACAGCTGAAAAGGTATCGGGGGTAGAGGACAAAAGCGCTCCCTTGAGGGAGTGCTTTCTTGCTGCATCCCCCCAAAACGCGCTGACGTGGACGCGTTTTGGGGGGAAATGGCCCTTTTCCGTAAATAATAAAATTTTAGGCCCATTTCCATAATTTTTTTTTTATTTTGGTATATTTTAGTAAATTGCCCCTTTATTATAATTTTTTAAAAGAAAGAATCATATAATTACATAGAAGGCAATAATATAAAAATTATAAGCAATACTATAAAAAAATTAAAATAAATTAACAGAATAAAAAATTTCATATATATAAAGGAAAATTGAAAAAAGAAATTGAGTTAAGGAAAATTCAATTTATGTATGAAATCAAAGGACTATAATCATATAGAACTAATATGACTCCCTACCACGGTTGGGTTAATTAATTTTTAACTAATTGATAGCAAGATAAATTCGTATTTTTAATATATATATATATTTTGTTAATTATCGGATAAAATATTATTAAATTTGAGTTTTTCTTATCAGTATTGAAGTTGGTGTGCTGAATTCAAACTCTTACAAAAATGGGCTAAATTGGAACAAAAAAAGCAAAGAGGAGAGCTTGATTGAAAGACTGAAGATTTAAATATGGCTGGATAAAGATTGAAGGGTTGAAGATTTAAAAAAAGTGACTAGATAAAAATTAAAGGATTTTTTATATTGTTAAAACTCTATAATTAATTTAAATTTAATCTCTAGTTTAAATTTGATTTTTAAATTTTTGATTTATTTAGTGATAATATTTAAAAAAATTCTAGCTAAATTTTAGCACTAAAAGTGTGAATAAATACCTAGTGGCTACAGCCAATTAAACACACACTGACCTTTGCCATTTAATAAATTCTTTATTTCTTTCCCCTTCCTATGTCTCTGCGCCTTCTATTCAGCTGTTTCATTTTTTTCTTTTACTTTCAACCTTTATTGGTTTAATTACCTTCTAAGCCCCCTTCTCTTTCCACCTTCTACAATTCCATTTAAACCATTTATTTTCAAGCATGATTTTTTCCATGATTAACTAAACCCCTATTTAGCTTTAGTCTGGAAATTGCTCCAACAAAACAATCGTGAGATACGAACCTGCTCCAAAAAAACCTCTCAACGCAGTATTTTCTATCTCTATGGTATCTAGGATAGTACAAATTCGTCCCTTAAAGTTGATTCAGCTTCGATTCAAAGTGTACGTTGGGTTGGATTTGTTTGGCATATAGTTGGGAAGTCGAATCAGCCGTGCTGTGTTCGAATTCTCACGAACAAATTGGCGTGTCTAGGTGGAAAATGCATGTTGGATTCTGTCAAGGGAGATAGAGATAGGATTTAAACGACCCATGCGGTTGAGGCCATTGATTTGAGTTGGGCTTTTCAGATCGTAAGGCTGTCAAAATCTTGAATTGCGAACACATGTATCGCAGTTAGAAATTTGGCAAGAGTCGGTTTGCAGGTCGTACCGAGATCATCTACATAAGGAAAAGTTGGCGGTTAGGACGTTCTTGGTCACTGTAACCAACTTATCGCTTTGAAGGGAAAATCTATTTCAAGGATCGATTCAAGATTGGAGTACACCGAGGTTAAGGCTAAGTTTAAAAATATTTTATTTACCAATTTATTTTATTTACTTAAATTTATTTTTGCAATTTTGAATCTAGTTTTGTTTTTATTTTTATTTTATTACACTACGCATTTCCTTATTTTATTATCTTTATCAATTTAAACCTCCCATTTTTTATTTTTCAACATTCCTACACATAGATCGTGGGCACGACTGTGACCGCGACAGCGATTCTGGTCACGGAAAAAGGCGAAATTAGATAGCCACTCCCTGTGGATTCGACCCTACTGCTCTATACTGCTATTTAGTGTTATCTTGTCGTAGGAATTTATATTTGGTGGTTTCGACTCCCATCATATACTTTAAATTTTTAGTCTTTATATTTTTATTTTTAATAAATTAGTTTCTCTACTTTTCGAATTTAAAAATTCAACTCCAATTGTTAGTACCATTAAATTTTTCAGTTAAATTCATTGAAAATGACCTTTAGAATTTTTTATTTAAAAAATACTCACATGGTAACCATATAACAAAAAAAAACATTGTAATGGACGTGAATTTAATGGATAATTTTAATGTTGTTAACAACTCTTAAAAATTGTATCATCATTTCAATCAAAATAAAGTATTTAGACTAATCAATGACATTGTAAAAGTTGAGATATTAAATTATGTCAAGAAGTTGAAGTATAAAAATTAAATCTTAAATTTAGACGTCGTATAGAGACCAAAATTGAAACTTGACCATTTTTATATAATCTATTGAAAAATGTCACTTTTGACCATTTTTATATAATCTATTGAAAAATGTCACTTTACCATGTTCGTAGTCTTTTTTTCTTGCCAAACGCTTATAAATATTTGAAAAAATCACTTTCACCTTTCAACTAGTAATAAGTTTTTTTATTCTTAGACACTTGTCAGCGTATAAAAGATATGATAGTTAAATAGTAAGATAAATATTTGATGGCTGTCGAAACCACCAAATATAAATTTTCTACGTTCTAACTTAATTAAACAGTAGTATAGAGAAGTAGGGTCGATCCCATGGGGACTAGGACTCCTAATATCGTTTTTACATTACCAGATTCCAAAGTCATGGTAGTTGTCGTGCCTACGATTTGTCGCGCTGAACTGAAAAATAAATAAAAGGGGATTTTAGTTGATAAGGGTTAAAATAATAAAATGAATAGAATGAAATAATAACAAAACAATAATTACAAATTAAAATTAAATAACTGAAATTAAATTGGTAAATCGAATATGCGAGTTCTTAGCCTTAGACTCGATAAATTCTAATCTTGAATCGATCCTTGAAAGTGGATTTTTCCTTCTAAATGATAAGCTGGTTATAGCAACTAAGGACACTTTAATCGTCAACCCTTCCTTGTGTAGTTGATTTTGGTACGAACTGCAAACCAACCTTTACTGACTATCTAACCACGTAACACGCGTCCGCAATTTAAGGTCTCGGCAACCTTGTGATCTAGAAGAGCCCAACTCGAATTAACGGCCTCAACCACGCAAATAGTTTAAATCCGATGACTATCTCCCTTGACGGAGGTCTAACTGGCCCCTTACCCACCTGGACACGCCAATTTGTTTGCGGGAACCCGAATGCTATAGACAATCGACTCATTTTCCCAATTATATGCCAAATAGCTCCAACCCAATGCATGCTTTTTGAATTGAAATTGAATTAACTTTAATGGACGATTGTGACTATCTCATATTCCGGAGAGATAATGAATATCGTATTATAAGGTTTTAGCGCAGGTTCATATCTCATGATTCTCAATCGGAATGATGACCGACCTAAGGTTAAATGAAGATTAGTTGAGCATGAAATTAATCATACTCGATTGGTGTTTAAGAGTGGGAAAGGCAATTGTACCAAAATATAAAAAGAAGAAAGAAATGGCAGAAAGCTTGAACAATATGCTTAATTGCTTTCTAAATTCAAGTGTAAAATCAAGTGTGTTTTCAAGTCACAATTACAAGTCTTTATATAGGCCTCTCAAAGAGCTAATTTACCATGATTTTCTCCTAAATCATGTTTAACAACCAACACAAAATCAACATTTTTTTCTAAATATAAGATTTGACCAAGTCAAAAATCTAATTTTTTTATCAACCCAAAAATAATCTTGCAAATTTCAACTCAGCCCCTTGTCTTGCTTTTTGTTCCAATTTAGCCCGATTTTGCTTGTTTTTGAACTTCAGCACTCCAATTGCATCCCTGACATTTAAGCAAGAAATCACAAGTTTAGTAGCATTATATTCAAAAATTTCCTAAAAATAGGTACATTAAACATACGAAATTAGTTTGCTATCAAATTCCCCCTACTTAGCCGATGCTTGTCCTCAAGCATGTTGTGAATTCCCATACTAGAAACTATTCAATAATTTTGTTCCAAAATCAAGTCTCATTCAACAGCCATGTACAATGCAAATAATTTAGGTGTTAGCATGAATAAGAACTTACTCATTTTAACCAATCAAGTGTTTATAAAATTTTAACAATGTGCAAAATCAACCATTTTACTAAATTGAAGCTCAATCAAACTTGCAAGACAATTGTTCTCGATCAAATTATTCAACAAATTTGGGACATATTCAAATCTTTTTACGCGAGATGAGATGACAACTCAAGCACTTCACCTCAGTTACTCAATTTGATACGTCTCCAAATAGATTATTTTTCCCTACTCATGGCAGCCCGGCTAGCGGAGTGTTTGCAAGTTTCAATTCGTCACTCAAATCTTTTGACGCAAGGTGAGATGACAACCTAAGCACCTCATCCTGGTTACTCAATTTGGTCACATTTTCGAAATATTCACTCATAACTAAGCCATCAGTGGAGTAATATATACATACAGTTTTTATTTATATATATTTTTCTATATATATACTCACTCACTCTCTCTCTCTCTCTCTCTTTTACTTTTTATTTTTTATTTTTTATAGTAACATAAAATAAAATGACCAAAACGATATAAGACTACTTTTATTAAGCAAGTTTAAAGAACTAACAATTTTCATGAGATGTTGATTTTACCACAATATTTTCAATTCTATAAAACACTTGTCAATCAAACTAAGCAATAAACAATTACTCATGAATCACCCAACCATTTGAATTAACTAAGCATAGGAATTAAAGGCTCAATTTCAAACAAATTAAGGAATAATCTTAGTATAAGAATTAACACATGTAACGAGTAGCAAACAATAGCATGACATGTCCTACGACTCCCCCCTACTTAGTCCACATTTCCCTCAATGTGCAATAATAAAAACATAAGAAAGAGAAGGGTCAAGTATACTCCCCGTGTATGTTTAACTTGTCGGGTTGGTTCAGTCGAGTTGGATCGGTTTGGTTTGGTTTGGTTTGATTGGGTGTTTGTTTCAACAAATGGCAACACTTAAATTTGACAAGGCGTGCCCCCACCATAGAAGATATTCATTTCCAATTTTTAATGAGCTTCCATAAACCTCAACCACGTAATTAACTTATCGCGTAGGCACGTCTTAGAAGCATTTTTCGCATTTTTATGTTGTCGCCTTCACCATGGTTCTTAGAAAACAACACATTAAAATAGCTTAAATAATAATCATATTATATTTGTTTATTTTCAACATAAATTAAACCAAATTCAAAATTAAATAAATTAAAATAAATATGGGTTGCCTCCCAAAAAGTGTTTTTGTTTAATGTCGTTAGCACTACAACCTGAAAATGTTGTCTGTTTGGCTACTTGAGAATTAACTTTTCCTCTACGTTTACTTGGAAGTTAAAAGGTTTCAACCTTTATCCATCGACCTTGAAACTCTTCCCGAATTTCTCGCTCTTAATTTCAACTACACCATGAGGAAATAATTGAGTAATAACGAAAGGACCTAGCCATTTGGTTTGAAGTTTACCTGCAAAGATCCTTAATGTGGGATCATAAAGCAACACTTTTTGTCCTACTAAAATCCATTTACGAGATATCTTCTGATCATAAAACACATTGGTTTTATCTCTATAAATTTGGGCATTTTCATATGTATCATGTCAGATTTCTTCGAGCTCTTGAATGTTTAATTTTTGATATTTTCTTGCTAAATTTTTAATTATAGTCACGCCAGTTTTCCTAGGTACTACTTGAACTGGGCTAACCCAACTACTATCTAAAATTTGGTATATCCTTTCGGCCTCTAGTAATTTTTGAATTTCCTCTTTCCTGTCCTCCATCATTGGTAGATTGAGGTGTCTTTGAGCTTCTCCGTTTAAGATCGCCTTTTCCTCTATCGAAATCCTTAAATGTTCTGGTAATGGTTTAAGCTTCAATTTTGGGTCTTGCGAAATGGAAGGCAAGAGTTTAGTTTGCAAATGAGTCAATTCAAACTTTTTACCAAAACTTCTGGGAAACTATGATGCCTCTATGCGAATGACAGCTTCATGTATTGGTTTTTTTATTGTCAATAATTCTTCTTGTTTTTCCTTATCATCGAGATTTACACTCCTGCAAAGCAAAATTTGTAATTTATCCTTTTCAAAATGTAAGTTTTTCAATGGTTCAATTACATCGACGCTAGGGACATTTTTTATTGCACTAGGGTGACTCATATCCTCATAAACATTGAACTTGACCACTTCACCATCAGATTTCATATTGAGTGTTCCACTCTGAACATTAATTTTTGTTCATTGGTCAGCTATTTAACGTCACAACAATAATGTGCAAGCGTACACTGTCAATGCAAGTATAGTAGATAGATATGAGTCTGTCAGATATCGATTCCACGAGGATGGTTGTCTTTTGTTTATCAATGTCAGTGCATTAAATAGATGGAAACGAGATGAATTGTGAGAGTAGGTGTCGAAGCAATAACTTGAAAACAACAAGATAAAATATGATAATGATAAACTGGGATCCCCAACGTGAATATTCAACAGAATGCTAAGTGCTCACAAAGTATAAAAGGATAGGTGATTGTCGATGCATTAAATTGCAATGAATATCTTACCAAGCTTAACTTCTATATTTAATTTTAGACTTAAACATGCACATTAACTCCACCTTCTGCTGCTGGCAATGAAACACTATTAAGAACAAGTGGAATCCTTAAGCAACTTCCGTTGTCATGCTTGTTAGCTTGAACTGTCACTGCACCTTCTAGTGTCAGTGACCGCAATAACACTTCCGTGCTAAAAACATTCAAACCCAAAGATTAAACAGTAGAAGCAAGATTGAATAAAATAACATTTAACCCAAAAATCATGTGTACTTCCATACTAACATGAAATAGAAAGTAATCACCAACGTTTAGAAAAGAAAAATAAAAGAAACAAGTGGAGAATACTAGTCCTAGACAACTTGACTTGAATATCTCTATTCCTTCTTGTGTCGCACTCAAGGCTCCTCGTTAGAAGCTGGTCTGCATCCCTTTCACGTCGGTTCACCGGTAGGAGACTTAATCTGCCATAACCGAAAGCTTCCAAGATAAGTTGAAGAAGATAATCCACTCAAAAGCCCTTTTTTTTTCCTTTTTATGTGAATATTTTTTCTTTTTCCCCAAATAGCCTAAGTGTCCTTTCATCAGAATCATGCTGCCTCTGTACGTACAAGTTAGTTGTACTAGACTAGACAGCTCACGCATTTTTGTTCCTATCTAGACAGCTGTCAGATGTGGCGACAATTTTGGGCGCAATCTAAAAATACTAATGCAGCGACATCAATACCAAAACATGACAAAATTAAGGATAACTAAGTTAAGATCCACTAAGTTATAAAATGTAAATTACTAAACTGAAAATGCTAAAATATGTGCTAAAGATAACTAAATGGGGAAAAATTAAACCAATAAGTAGGGAGAAAACATATGTTCTTTCTAGTACTATCATTCGCGCGGTGCTTAAAAATGGTCCCCGAGTAGAATATCGAAAGAATTTGTTGAGTTTTCATCCTCCATGTCAACGATGTAAAAATTTGCAGGAAAGATTAGCTCATTTACGTTGATGAAGAAGTTTTGCAACACCCCGTCCGGATACACAACTGACCTATCTGCTAATTTAATGATCACCCCTATCTCTTTCAAAGGACCTGTGTTTAGTAATTTGAAAATAGATAAATGCATAATGTTAATAAATGCACCTAAATAAAATATGGCCTTTTTAATGCCAACATTATCTATTTTGTAAGATATAGAAAACATACATTGGTGCTTACATTTAGGCAGAATTTTCTTTTGTAAAACTGCAGAGACACTTTCTCCTACACTTACCCTTTCATTACCTAGGAGTTTCTTCTTGCCAGTGCATAATTCTTTTAAGAATTTTGCAAAGCGTGGAACTTTCTTTATCGCATCAAGCAGAGGTATGTTAATTTCAAATTTCTAAAACGTCTCTAGGATTTCTCTCTCTTCTCGCTCCTTTTTACATTGGGCGAGCCTTCCAGGAATGGGGGTGGCACCACAATTGATTTATGTGGAGTCGACTTTGTAGTAGCTGCTGGATCATGTTTCTATTTTTCCCGTCTAGTTTCGTGGTCAAGATTTGTGCCAAGTGTTGGCCCCAAAATCGTTTCACTTTTTAATGCCATAGCACTTACATGTTGTCGTGGATTTGGCTCTGTTTAAGACAACAACTTTCCTTGGGATTCCAAACGACTAACCATAAGTGCAAGTTTATTCATTTTCTAATTTAATTCTTGTAGGTGTGCTTTTGTCTTCTATTGGAAATTTTCGGTACTAGCAGCTAATCTCTCCACTATAGCCTCAAAAGATGTCTTAGGGGGTTGAAATTGTTGAGTTAGAGGTGGCCTTGGTTAATACAATTGGTTGTACGGAGGATTCAATCCATAGCTTAGATTTGGGTGATCCCTTCACTTCGTATTATAAGTATGTGGATCATATTACCTTTGGGATGGTCTTGGGAAGTTCCTAATGGCATTTACTCGTGTTGTTGTATCATCGTATAAAATCAGACACGAGTCTGTTGGATGATCAGGCATGACACAAATTTCACACAACTGAGCTGGGTTCATTTTTCCTGCAAGTAAATTTTGAACTGTATTAGTGAGCTTGTCAATTTTATCTTCTAAGGATGAAATACTTAGCCCATGAACCCATTTTGTAGGTTCTGTAGTTGGTCAAAATTGTTGGGAACTCGTAGCCATGATTGAAATCAATTCCCTTTCTTTTTGAGGAGTCATGTTAACAAGTGTCCCTCCACTGGCGGCATCAATCATCTTCTTTTCCATAGGGAGTAACCCCTCATAGAAATATTGAAGAAGCGATTGTTCAGTTAGGCCATATTTTGGGCAACTTGCACACAATTTCTTGTACCGTTCCCAGTAGTCATAGAGCGATTCGGTCTTCTATTTTTGTATTCTGACAATATCTCTCCATAATTTGGCGGCTCAAGCTGCTGGAAATAACCTATCAAGAAACAAGCAAGACATGTCAGACCATGTATTAACTGAACCTAGAGGTAAATAAAACAGTCACTCCCTAGCAAAGTCGGCTAACTAGAAAGGAAAAGCTCAAAGTTTAATTTGATCTCTTGTTACTCCCTGATGTTCCATGCTTAAGCAAACCATGTGGAAATTTTTAAGATGAGTGTAGGGGTTCTCATTTGCAAACCGTGAAAAGTGGGCAATAGATGAATTAAGCTCAATTTTAACTCAAACGGTGTTCCTCCCATCGGATAAGTTATGCACAGTCGATGTTGCTCATCTGGTGCCACAGCGAGTTGTCGAATGATTTGATTCACCATTTCTTCTGGTTCGTTGAGTGTATCATAAATGTTTTATGTGTAAGATAGTGTTTCATATTCAGATACTTTCGCTTGCGGTTGTTTTCCATGTCGAATAGCTTATCTTCATAGTGATCAAGCTAACTTCTATTTTAGGTTCAAATTCTAAGCTTCTCGGTTCTAACCTGGTCATTAGTAAAAAAAAAACAAAAATTAGAATTATTTTCCAAATCCTTAGCAATGGCGCCAAAATTTGATGGCTGTCGAAACCACCAAATATAAATTTCCTATGCTCTAACTAAATTAAACAGTAGTATAGAGAAGTAGTGTCGATCCCTCAGGTACTAGGACTCCTAATATCGTTTTTAATTGACTAGATTCCAAAGTCATGGTAGTTGTCGTGCCCACAACTTGTCGCGTGCTGAACTAAAAAATAAATAAAAGGGGATTTTAGTTTATAAAGGTTAAAATAATAAAATGAATAAAATGAAATAATGACAGAACGATAATTGCAAGTTAAAATTAAATAATTAAAATTAAATTGGTAAATCAAATATGCGAATTCTTAGCCTTAGACTCGGTAAATACCAATCTTAAATCTATCCTTGAAAATGGATTTTTCCTTTTAAACGATTAGCTGGTTTTAACGACCAAGGGTGTCTTAATCGCCAACTCTTCCTTGTGTAGTTGATTCTGGTATGACCTACAAACCAACCCTTACCGACTATCTAACCACGTAACATGCGTCCACAATTTAAGATATCGGCAGCCTTGCGATCTAGAAAAGCCCAACTCAAATTAACGACATCAACCGCGTAGGTCGTTTAAATCCAATCACTATCTCCCTTGACGAAGGTCTAATTGACCCTTACCCACCTAGACACCAATTTGTTTATGGGAACCCGAATGCGATAGACAACCGACTTATGTTCCCAACTATACGCTAAACAACTCCAACCCAACGCGCGCTTTTTGAATTAAAATTGAATTAACTTTAAGGGACAATTGTGACTATCCTATATTTCATAGAGATAATGAATATCATATTGTAAGGTTTTAACACGGGTTCATATCTCATGATTCTCGATCAGAATGATGACCGACCTAAGGCTAAATGAAGATTAGTTGAGCATGAAATTAATCATACTTGATTGGGGTTTAAGAGTAGAAAGACAATTGTACCAAAATATAAAAAGAAGAAAGAAATGTCAGAAAGCTTGAACAAGATTAATTGCTTTCTAAATTCAAGTGTAAAATCAAATGTGCTTTCAAGTCAACATTACAAGCCTTTATATAGGTCTCTCAAAGAGCTAATTTAGCATGATTTCTCCTAAAATCATGTTTAACAACCAACACAAAATCAATTTTTTTTTCTAAATATAGGATTTGACCAAGTTAAAAATCAGATTTTTTTATCAGCCCAAAAATAATCTAGCAAATTTCAACTTAGCCCATTGTCTTGTTTTTTGTTCGAATTTAGTCCAATTTTGCTTGTTTTTGAACTTCGACACTCCAATTGCGTCGCTGATAAAATTTAATTGAAATCACAAGTTTAGTAGCATTCTATTAAAAAATTTCCCAAAAATAGGTATATTACACATACAAAATTAGCTTGATATCACTATCACATATAAGTATGTAAATTATTTGAACGAACTAATGCCATTATAAAAATAAAGGACCAAAATAAAGTTAAAATATAAAGATTAAATATCAAATGTGAGCATAGTAGAGAAATCAAAACTGCAATTTTACCACTATCTTATCATGATTAAAAAGGGAAAAAAAACCATGTAATTAGTTAATCTAAATAATAAGGACCGTAAATAATTTTGGCAGCTAATGTAGATTTTTTAATAAAACTTATTTCAACTCATTATGCCAAAATAAATTTTCTTGTTAGAATAGTATTTTTTAAAAAATTAATGTCTAAAATTTTATCAAAGTAATCAACAATATTAAGTATCTGGACTAAATATTATAAAAATTTGGGACCAAATTATTGTAGAACTTTAAGTATAAAGATTAAATCTTAATTTTAGGCCTAGTTGAGGGACCAAAATTGATATTTGACCATTTTTCTATAAAACGCAAAAAAGGAAAAAGAAAAGAGAAAGATTGAACATGTGTCAAGTAGAAGGACCAAAAATGATATTTGACCAATCTTCTATAAAATGTAAAAAAAAAAAAAAAAAAGGAAAATAGAAATATTGAACACTTGTGAAGTAGGAAGGTCATTTGAAGCTTTCTTTTATATAACACGTATGGGTTTTGTCCACGCTTCACTTTGGGTTGATTATTGTTTGTGTTAAATTATAAAGGACTATTAAAATATGCTCTAGGTCCTTGTACATTTCGTGTATTTAGAATTTAGCCTCCCTACATTTATATTAAAAAATTAATGCCTCTAGTTTTCATATTAAAAAATTCAAGTCCAATTATTACCATTGTTAAAATTCTTCTATTAAATTCTCTGGTGTCACATTTTGAAAAAAAAAAAAAAAACTTGATAGTCAACAATAAAAATAACTTTGAGAATATAGGTGAAGATTTTTTTTTTCTAAAAAACACTCATTCAAACTCGTTATAATAGAATAATTATTTCATGTTGGAAAAGTATTCTTAAGAAAAATTGAAGTCATTATTTTAATTGAAATAGTTAACAATAGTAGCTATTTACACTAATTAATGATTTTATAAAACTAGAGGGATCAAATTATGTCAAAAAGAAAAGTATATAGATTAAATCTCAAACTTCAACATAATCTAGGGGCTAAAATTGAAATTTGACCATTATCTTATAATGGGAAAAATGCGACGTAAGCCTAAAAGAAATGAGGAGTCACATGTCAATCTCTAGGACTTTTATTACTTTCAAATTATATATAATCATGTAATATTTTAATTGAAAAGTTAAAAACATTAATTATTTGGGCTAATTAATAATATCATAAAAATATAAAGATCAAATTATGTTTTAAATAAAGTATAAAGATTAGATATCAAATTTAAACATAATAGATGGACTAAAATTAAAATTTAACCATTTCTCTAAAATATAAAAGGAAAACTTTTTTTTGAAAATTAAATCAGCTGATGCATTAAATAAGGGGAAAAAAATAAATTACAAAAGCTTAAAATCAGCTTAGCCAACTATCCTAACCTAAGGAATTCCTGTGGGTGGTGCCTTGAAACAAGGGCAATTTACCTAAAAATACCGAAAAAATAATAAATTTACGAAAAAGGGCCGAAATCTGGAATATTTACGGAAAAGGGCCATTTCCTCACAAAGCGCGTCCACGTCAGCGCGTTTTGTGGGGAAAAAGCAGGAAAGCGCGCCCTTGAGGGAGCGCTTTTGCCCCCTTCCATGTTTGATTTTTAGCTGTTTTTAGTGTTAGGGTATGAAATTTTAAGGTTTCAGGGCTAGGGTTTATGATTTTTTAGGGTCGTTAGATTTAGGGTTTTTAGGAGAAAATTAATGGAGTAGATTATAGGGTTAATTAGGGTTTAGTAAAAATATGTTTAGGGTTTTGGGCAAAACATATTAGCAAAATAAAAATTGTTTGAATTTTTTTGACAGTTGTATCTGGCAAAATAATTTTGAGAAGACGTTTCTGAACAAATAGTGCCCAAAACGCTTCAAGCAGGATGCACTGTCAGCAAGAGTACTGAAAAGAGCTCCCACGTGGACGCTCTTTTGCTACAGTAGTCTCCGGTAAAATAATTTTGAGAAGACATTTCTGAACAAATAGTGCCCAAAACGTTTCAAGCAGGATGCACTGTCAGCAAGAGTACTAAAAAGAGCTCCCACGTGGACGCTCTTTTGCTACAGTAGTCTCCGGTAAAATAATTTTGAGAAGACGTTTCTGAACAAATAGTGCCCAAAACGCTTCAAGCAGGATGCACTGTCAGCAAGAGTACTGAAAAGAGCTCCCACGTGGATGCTCTTTTGCTACAGTAGTCTCCGATAAAATAATTTTGAGAAGACGTTTCTGAACAAATAGTGCCCAAAACGCTTCAAGCAGGATGCACTGTCAGCAAGAGTACTGAAAAGAGCTCCCACGTGGACGCTCTTTTGCTACAGTAGTCTCCGGTAAAATTATGACTATAAATCAGCCAAATTTCATTCTCAGGTTACATAACAGAAATTGAGGCAAAAGAAAAATAGAAACTGAAAATGAGTGAACATATTAATGCTGTTATTTACTACGATGGTGAGGTTTGTGACACCGAAAATGGTGTTGTTTTTTTTATCGGAGAACACAACGCGACTGGGTTTTAATCGGAACATAGATTTGTTAGAACTTTCAAAAGAATTAGGCATAAAATCTTCGGAACAACGCCAATGAAAGTTCAGTCTATTAAGTATAGATTTTGCGCTTTGATTGATCCGGTGAGATATGACTCATTCGACATCAAAGGTCCTCGGAGCTTTGAGGCAATGGTGGAGACTCATCTTGCCAGTGGATCACCCTATCTTGAGGTATATGTACAATTTTCATCGCCAAGTGATCTTTCTTCGACCTCAACATCTACTTTTGTTCGAGGGGAATACATGACCCCAAGCCGACACTCTGCTAGTGGGAGGCAGAATACGGAAGTGCCTGTGTTTGGTGGTAGTATGGAAAACATAACCCCTGCACGACACTCGGTTGGTGGATGGGACATGCATATCCTTTATTCGACGTCTGATGATAGAAATACGTATTGGGGAACGTCATCAACTTCTAGTGGTTGGCAATCCACATATGATTGGGAACGTTACGAAAGATGTTTAGGGAGGGATAATGTACTCCCCACGACATCCACCGGCAGGGGCCTTCGTTCATTGTAGATTACGGTGGGTCGGATGATGAGTCCGATGTGGATCCACCTCGAGAGCCCGGGCCCGATGGTGCAGAAGTTGGATTATTTTTTCAACCGGTTCGCTCCAACGAAGCATTCGAAGATGTTGAGGGCGGTTCGATGAAGAAGAAGAAGATCCGCTATTCAGGTATGCATCGCCTCTAGCCCACATGCATAATGTTGATCTATCTCAAGACGATGCATTGGAGTTTTCGAACTACCACACCGGACACGCGGACCGCATAAGTTCGTCGTTGGATTCGGGCGTAATTAGAAGTTGGTAAAGAGTTTTCCAACAAGGATGCTTTTTTTTGTGCATTAAAACAATTCAGTATCAAGAATGGGGTTAACTACAGCATGGTTAAATCCAAGCTCGATAAGTACGAGGCGAAGTGTGCAGTGCAAGACGGTACATGTTCATGGAAAATCATGGCCTCGTTGAGGAAAAGGACTGACTTGTGGGAGATCAAAAAGTACAAAGGTCCACATACATGTCTTGCTTCTGATGACAAGATCACTATGTATTCAATGTTTTTGAATAATACAAATATTACGTAATGTTGCGCTATTTAACGTACTTCGTTGATAGGTGTTACACAAGATCATCCGAAGATGGATTCAGAGGTGTTGGCTGACTTAATAATACCGACGGTGAAGGCCGATCCGAAGACTATAGTTCCGGCCTTAATTGGCAATATTCGTAGCTAATTGGGGTACACGCCCTCTTATAGGAAGACTTGGATAGCAAAGCAGAAGGCGTTGGAAAAGTTGCATGGTCGGTGGGACGCTTCATATAATAAAGTGTCGCAGTGGTGTCAGGTGCTGGAGAGATATGTCTCAGGAAGCATAACAGACCTTGAAACGGAACCGGCGTACTACAACGATCGTTTGCTCCGTGGATGCGCAGTGTTCAAGCGTCTTTTCTGGACATTTAAGTAATGCCGAGATGCATTTATATACTGCAAGCCATTGGTACAAATTGACGGTACCTTTATGTATGGTCGATATACGCGACGGCTATTGCTAGAATGTGGGTACGTAATGCAGCAGTGGGAGAATCCTTTCGATTGCGTTTGCAATAGCACCGGGGGAGTCAGCTGATGACTGGGATTTCTTCCTATCTAGGTTAAGGAGGCATGTCTGCCCCAACCCGATATATGCGTTATATCGGATCGAGGACCTGGAATACTAGCCACAATAGAGCGACAGGGAAGCCTGTGGCATCGCACACACCACCTAATCGATATTGTCCAACTACTACGGGCAACATCGATCTAGAAGGCAGCGGCAGCAAGTGACCAATATGGGTATGTAATATCTATTAATATAATTTTGTTTGTAATATTCAATTTATTCTTAATTGAAGAGTGGTGTGTAATATTCGCTATCAACTTATATTGGCAAGGTACGAGATCAATAAGGACCATTTTCAAGAGATGTTAGCGAGTTTGCGATTAGATAACGAAGAAGGCGCAAACTACCTGTGCAATATTCCTTTCTAACAGTGGACACAAGCATACGACGGCGGCCTACAATATGGTCATATGACCTCAAACCTAGCCGAATGCATAAATTTTATTCTAAAAGGAACGCGTCATTTGCCGATAACATCGGTTGTGCGAGAGACATATTTTCGTTTAGCGGCACTATTTCCGAAGCGAGCAGCGAGTTATAAAGGCCAAATGCAAGGAGGCCATGTATGGTGCGCGAAGGTCTTGCGAGAAATTAACATGGGAAGGTATGGGCCAACACCATGCACACAGTGTGTCACGATCGCGACAACCTATGGTTTCGTGTGACGGAGTTTGACAGATCGAACCATGGTATTGTTGGCGAAGCGATGATCGTGTACACTTGATAAATAGGACCTACGACTGTGGGATATTTGATGCACTTCGTTACCCATGCGCTCATGTACTTGCGGCTTGTCAGAATCTCCGTCTTGATCCCATGAGCTATGTCGACGAAGTGTATAAAATAGAAAACATGTACAACGGTGGAGACACGTATTCCCACCATCCCCGAGATGAACACAAGTGGCCGCTTTCAGACGCTTGCATCGTATAAGTCATGCTTGCGGATAGACAATCGAGGCGCAAACCAAAAGGTCGACCTTGCTCGACTAGAATACGCAACAATATGGATATCCGAGAAACGGCCAACCAACGTAGGTTGTGCGGATGGCGTAGGAACCCAGGCCATAGATCTCGCTCGTGTCCAAATCGGAATAGTTGACAGTCTTCTTAACTTTTTTTGTCTCTTGGTGTCTATGTAAATTCTATTTATTTGTTGATGAAAACGGTGAACTTTTGTAAAAGGACTAATTTGGAAAAAAAAAACTTTAAGTTACAATAAAAAACAAATATTGGACTTTTATTTTTATAATTAAATTACAATAAAATAAAATTAAACAAATTCTATTTTATTAAAGATATTAAAATTAAATTACAAAAAAAAAATTAAACAACTATTATTTTATTAAATATATTAAAACTAAATTAAAAAAATAAAAATAAAAAACAACTTTTTATTTTATTAAATATATTAAAATTAAATTACATATAAAAAAATAAACAACTTCTATTTTATTGAAGATATTAAAATTAAATTACAAAAAAATTAAACAACTATTATTTTATTACATATATTAAAACTAAATTACAAAAATAAAAATAAAAAAACTTTTTATTTTATTAAATATATTAAAATTAAATTACATACAAAAAAATAAACAATTTCTATTTTATTAAAGATATTAAAATTAAATTACAAAAAAATTAAACAACTATTATTTTATTAAATATATTAAAAGTAAATTACAAAAATAAAAAATAAAAAAACTTTTATTTTATTAAATATATTAAAATTAAATTACATACAAAAAAATAAACAATTTCTATTTTATTAAAGATATTAAAATTAAATTACAAAAAAATCAAACAACTATTATTTTTTAAATATATTAAAAGTAAATTACAAAAATAAAAATAAAAACAACTTTTATTTTATTAAATATATTAAAATTAAATTACATATAAAAATAAACAACTTCTATTTTATTGAAGATATTAAAATTAAATTACAAACACAAATAAAAACAACTTTTATTTTATTAAAAAATAAAAAATATATTACAATTAAAAATAAAAAGCCGGTCCGAATCAATGTTGATGCCGGTCGGAATCGATGCCACACGGGGTGGTCGGTGATACTGTGCTACTGGATTCCTCCTTCTTCTAGCTTCCGCGGGATCGTGGAACCTCGGCAAGGGATTCTCGTTCCTCCGCAGTGGGGTCCGTTGTGGGTGTTGGGAGGATGACCCACCTTGATAAAATAATGATCGCGGAGGTGTTTGCATAAATCACGGCGGGGTGTCTCAATCCCGTAAGGCGAAGGAGACCGGTAAAAGAAGTGCTCCCGACGGCGCCTCCCGTGATCCTCACGCGACGCCGACTCAAGATCGATCGCCATCGGAGTAGTCGAGAACGGACTCGAACCGGGCCATGCATTCCAACCTGGGGTGGGACTGGGAAAAGGAAACATATATGAGTTAGAATACATATAAGGGCTAGGGTACGCACCTGGCATAAAGGCCAAAGGCCTAATAAAGATAATAAAGATAATAAAGAAAACCACACATTTCCTAAACTAAAAGAAAAACTCTAAACCCTAAACTCTTCCCCTTCTTTCCTTTCTCCGTTGCTCCGGCATCGCCGATGTCCTACATCTGAGAAAACTAGTTCTCATCATGTCGTTTGCATGAATGTCTTCAACTAAACCAGTCCCTCCGTTCTGAGTTCATCGGGTCTCCGGTCGCCAATAACTGCTCACCTCGGACTTAGATCTTAAACACTTCCAGATTTTAAAAATGTCATCCCATATCCTTTATTACCGTGGAATCAATCTTCGGTGGAACCTCTTCTACCTAATAAATCGGTGACTTGCACTCTCGACCCCAGACGACCAGTTCACGTGCTACCTTGTTCGCCGAGCGGGGAACGAACCGAAAAGATGAGTTCCTAAACTTCGTAGCTTTAAGTTTTATTTCTTTCAAAATATTGCATATCACAGACCTATCATCTTCCTTATTGCTAAGTTTTTTTATGACAGTGAGAGAGTCTCCTTCTACCACAATGTCTCCAAATCCCATTTCCTCTGTGAATGTTACTGCTTGAAGACACGCAACTGCTTTCGCAGTGGTTGGATCTCGAATGTTGATAACCGGGTACACACATGCTCCCATAACTAAACCCATATTATTTCTTATAATGATGCCTAAACTTGCACTATATTTTGACTGCTGATAAGAAGAGTCGAAATTAACTTCGACTTATTCTTCACTTGAGGGCTCCCAACTTTTTATTTGTGTACTGGATCTGTGAATAGACAGACTCTCAAGATAGCCTAGATTAGCGATATATGCTTTATTGAATCCAGCCACGTTACACACTCTTTTCCTAAACCTTTAATGATGGATCTTGTTTCTGTTATGCCAAATAGCCCAATATACTATTGCTATGCTAACACATTGTTGACTACTGTTGTTGTTAAAAAGTTGTACTAACGACTGTAACCACTCCTGGTTTTCATTTGTGGACAAGGTTAACACTCCTACTTCCTGAAGCACGGCCTTCATAAAGAAATAGTCACGAAATAAGTGGGCAACCGTTTCATCATCTTCTCTGCAAACTAGGCAGAGAGCGTTGGTCTTTAGGTTTGCTTAGCTTTAGATTACAGAATGTAGGCAAATAGTTTTTAGTGATTCTCCATAGATTTATTTTGATTTTGCTGGAGATATTAAGGCTTCAAAGTTTTGTATAATAAGTTTTTGTAGCATTTATATGTGATATGTGTCCATCCCCCAGCAAGATCTAGTTTTCTGTAATGCTCCATCTGTAGCTATTTTTGCTGTATAAATCCGAAATTTATCACCTCACCATGCTAGAACATCCAGTTGAGATGTATTTACCAGCGAGATGGAAACTATTCGTTGGACTTGCTCCTTGCAAAACAAAGAGTCTAAGGTACTAATATTCTAGCTCCTTAAGTCTTCATCAATCAGATCCGCTACCATTGTATATCTCCAATTAATGTTTTGACCTTGTATTTTTCCTTCACCAGGGTTGGGTAGCCACGGGTCATTCCAAATGTTGATTGTTTTGCCATCTCCAATTTTCCAACCTATGCCCTTTTTCAGAATGTCACAAGCACCCCAAATGCTTTGGCAGGTAAAGGAAGGGTAAAAACCTAAACCTGCACTCATGAAATCGCATCTCGGATAGTACTTGTTTTTCATTACTTCAGTCAATAAGTTGGTGGGGTTGGTTATTAGCTTCCACCCTTACTTAGCAAACAAGGCTTTAATAAAAATTGAAAGATCTTTAAAAACAACACCCCTTTACGCCTTTGGGGTACATAATGATTTTCGCGATTAGTTCTTAGGTTGCGCCACCAAAATATGCATAATAATACTTCTAATTCACGATATAAAGAAATTGGCAAATTGAAGCACTGCATAGCTT
The DNA here is from genome assembly GCA_025698515.1 of Gossypium sturtianum. NCBI lineage: Eukaryota > Viridiplantae > Streptophyta > Magnoliopsida > Malvales > Malvaceae > Gossypium > Gossypium sturtianum. Next base: position 124,164,203 of record CM046943.1, on the reverse strand, counting down.
AGATTGGGATAGACTGTAAAATAGATTTAATAAAAACCTCATTGCCTCCTATTAATAGATTACAGATACTCCATCCTTTTATTTTTGTCAAGAATTATTATTTGATTTCAGCAAAAGCTTTTTTCTTACATCGTCCTACCATTATTGGTAACCCTAGATATTTCTCCGGGTTATTGGCAATTCTGACACCCAACTCCCCACCTCATTGCAACTTTGATTCTTCTGAAATATTATTGCTAAAATATAACAATGATTTATTGAAATTTTCCAATTGTCCTGAAATTCTCTCATATTCATTTACCATCGCCTTTGTTGCCATAATTCTTCTTTTGTTGCCCTCCCAAATAAGATGCTATCGTCTGCAAAAAATAAGTGAGTTATTGATAAGCCTCCTCTCCCTACCTTTGCTCCTTCGAATTTTTTTTCTCTTTTGGCTATGTTGAGAAATTTCGAAAAGCCCTCTGCACAAATGATAAATAATTAAGGGCTTAGAGGGTCTCCTTGCCTTAAACCTCTTGAAGGTCTGAACTCGATTCCTTTTCCTCTATTGAGCACCACCGAATAAGAGACACTGTTAACACATCTCATGATCAAAGTTATCCATGCTTCACAAAATCCAAATCCTCTTATCATTTTTTCCTCAAATTCTCATTCAACCCTATCATAGGCCTTACTCATATATAATTTTACAGCAAATGACCTTTTCTCGCATATTTTTTTCTTAAAAGAATGTAATAATTTGTATGCCACTATAATGTTGTTGATAAGTTATCTCCCTAGCACAAAATCACCTTGAGTTTCTTCAATACAATAATTTAGGGCATTCCTAAATCTGTTGGCAATTGCTTTTAAGATTACCTTATAGAGGACATTACAAAGGCTAATTGGCCGAAACTGACCCATATTTCTAGGCACAGAGACTTTGGAATTAGAATTATATTTGTCTTGTTCACCTCTCTAATCTCTTTTTGATTATTTAATATTTCTAAACAAAACCTCGTTACATCTACCCTCACAATGTGCCAATATTTTTTATAAAAAAATGCGAGAAAACCATCATTTCCTGATGCTTTTAGTGGCGCCATAGATTTTAAAGCTTCCACCAACTCTTCTTCTTTAAAGAAGGCCAATAATTCCTCATTCAAACTACTAGGGATACTTGGATGGATTTCTGCTAGCAGGTTTTCACAATTATAGATTGTCTTAGATGTGAACAGATCCACAAAGTATCTTGTTGCTATCCCAGTTAACTTCTCCTCTCCTTCGACCCACTCACCATTCTCGTCTTCAAGGCATTTTGCAAAGTTCTTCTTACGTTGATTAGCAAACTTATGGAAGAAAGATGTCTTACGATCACCCATCCTAAGCAAATTTCTCGTGCTCGTTGCTCCCAATAATTTTTTTCTTTATCAGCTTCCATGTTCAGTGCTAGCTTAACTTTTGTTACCACCGCCAAGTGGTCATCATCTGGTTCTTCTTCATTAAGCTGTTGGAGTCTTTGATTCAACTCCTCTTTTATTTAAACTTTCTTCCATTTATTAGATCTGGCCTATTCTTTTAGAGATCTTCCTAGAACCTCTAATTTTCTCGAGAGCTCCAAGTTGCTTGAATTCCAAACCGCCTTAACACGCTCTTCAAAGTCTATTTTGAGGGCCTAAATGACATTAAAATAGAATGGAACATCTCTTCGTGAACCAATGACCCTTCTACTCCCTAAGGTATCTAAAAGCAATGGAAAATGGTCCGAAAACCGATGATTGAGATGTTGTAAGGAATAATCTAGAAATCGTGCCCACCAATACACGTTGGGCACTCCTCTGTCCAACCTTTCCCTGATATTGTTTCCTACCAATCGGCCTTTCTCCCACGTGAACCAATGGCCTGAGAACCTTAAGGCACCTAAATCACACTCCTCTAATGCGTCCCTAAATGCTGCCAATTTTTTTCTTTGTCAGCTTCCATGTTCAGTGCTAGCTTAACTTTTGTTACCACCGCCAAGTGGTCATCATCTGGTTCTTCTTCATTAAGCTGTTGGAGTCTTTGATTCAACTCCTCTTTTATTTAAAATTTCTTCCATTTATTAGATCTGGCCTATTCTTTTAGAGATCTTCCTAGAACCTCTAATTTTCTCGAGAGCTCCAAGTTGCTTGAATTCCAAACCGCCTTAACACGCTCTTCAAAGTCTATTTTGAGGGCCTAAACGACATTAAAACAGAATGGAACATCTCTTCGTGAACCAATGACCCTTCTACTCCCTAAGGTATCTAAAAGCAATGGAAAATGGTCCGAAAATCGATGATTGAGATGTTGTAAGGAATAATCTAGAAATCGTGCCCACCAATACACGTTGGGCACTCCTCTGTCCAACCTTTCCCTGATATTATTTCCTACCAATTGGCCTCTCTCCCACGTGAACCAATGGCCTGAGAACCTTAAGGCACCTAAATCACACTCCTTTAATGCGTCCCTAAATGCTGCCATTTGTTTTTCCTCCTGAGGTCGACCTCCTCTCTTTTCAAAGGAGTACATTACTTCATTAAAAGTCCCCTATAACTAACCATGGTAACTGACTTCCTACTTTCAAATTTTGTAATCTATTCCATGAATCCTTTCGCAAGTGTTCTATTGGGGAGCCATAAAACCTCGTAAACCTCCAATCTTCTCCTCCACCTTCCTCATGTATTTTTCACATCAATATGAGTATTTTAATAGCTTTTTAGATCAACTAATAAATTCTCCTTCCATCTCAACGATAATCCCCCTTGAACCATCTGCACTTATATCAATTCCATTCACGTACCCAGACTTCCTTCGAATATTAGAAACAAAAGTTGGGGCTGATACTGTCTCAATATGTTCTTGAGATGTATGACCATTCGAGGTTGCCCCAACCCACGAACGTTCCAACTTAAGGTTTTTATTATGACCGAACGGATTGCTTTTTAACGACTGCCGATATAATAATGTCGAAATCTGTATCCATCTGTGTTACTGAATTGTCCCCCACTTGTGACCTTCTTTGTATTTTCTACCGTTCTATCAATCTAACTAGCTCGTCTTTATGATTTGCTCCCTCCACCGTCAAATTGATGCACTCAACTCTAGTATCGCTATTGAAGCAACTATTTTGCTTCCGACCCTCCTCTAATCTACCTCTCATAATTGGCGCATCATGTGTTCCTCTCTCTAACATATGTAGAGCTTTTTTTCTATCCATTGTTCACTGTTTAAACTTCCTCTAACTAAAGCTTTTGGTTCCCCACGTAGTCATCTACTATCCACCGGTAATGATTTGTTCGGTTGTGCTCGTAAAGAGCTATCCCATTCTAGGGTTACTTCTTGGTTTCCCAATATAATCTTGGGGACAGAAAATTTCTCTATGCCCTAATCTTCCACACAAAAAAAAAAAACAAGGAAAGCTTTTCGTTTTGAAAAATCACATAGGTCGATTTACCTTGACCATATATGACGCGTTTCTTCCTTTTAAGGGGGCTTCGCACATCTAGTTGTACTTTTATACGCATAAAATTTTTCACACCTCTTGCTACTATTGTGGTGTCATATTCTATGAATTTTTCAATAAAATTACCCAACTGTCATGCCATCCCTTCTAACATTGACCCTACTGGGAGGTTATAAATTTGGACCCAAAAATTTGAGAATACTAGGGGGACTTGAATCGGATCTTCATGTTTTTCCAGCCGATGAAATAGAATTAGGTGTCTATTAAAAAATTGGGGAATCCCATCTAAAACTCTTTTGAGATCCAACTTATTAAAGAATTGGAACATGCTCCTCTTTTCCTCGATTTCAGTTATAGAAATGCCTTCCATTGGATGCCAAAGTTCAGCGAGAACGTTTCTCATTAACGGAAAGTGGACTACACTGCTCGTTAGAACCTTCTCTACCAGACATAGATTAAAATCATCTTCGCTTTCCTCTTCTTCCTCTTGATTATGGATGGGTTGTTCTTCCTCGTCGACAATATTGAGATTTGCTAATTCTTCCTCCATGGATTTTTCAACCGTATTGTTCTATGGATCTTGGAAATAAAATTATGCCCTAATCAGATTAATAAAAGGAGGAGTCTCTCCAAACCTGCTACTGATGGCAGGCGAAAAGAAACTTTTAGAGAAAAATTCTACGACCTTCTGCTACTGTTGGCAGACTTTTTCTTCTGTAAGTTGTTTATACCATGTGAAGTAAGGATTCTTTGTTAGAGTTGTGTGACCCAAATTCTAAGAGATTGCTTGCAAGTCAAGTTAAACAAAATATATTTTCTTTCTAGAAGATTTAGTATTTATTAGTATAATATATTTAGCATTTATTAGCATAGTTTATTTGACCTACTAATTTAGCCTATAAATAGGTTCTTTTACAACCTTAGAATATACACCCATTAGAGATTAGAACTCATAATACATTTAGAGAATCTTTTGTTTACGTTTTGAGAGTTCTTTGTTTTTGGGTTTTCGGGGTTTAGTTTTATCCCCATCTTTGTACTCTTCATTCTTTCGTCATTATAGTAAAATAATATTTGCTTGTGGTTTTTTATCCTCTTTGGAGGGGTTTTTCCACGTTAAATTTGTGTGTTCAATTTCTCAATTTATTCCGCTATTTTTTTTTACTTGTTGCTTAATCGGGTCGGTCCTAATAAGTGGTATTAGAGCTAGTTCAATTTTCATAGATCATCCCATTCAGAGATGGCAACAACAAGGTTTGAAATTGAGAAGTTCAATGGTGAGACAAATTTCAATCTGTGGCAAGTTCGGATGATGGCAATTCTAGTTCAAACCGGATTGAAAAAGGTTGTTACTGGGAAAAAGCCTGAGAATCTAAATCAAACAGAATGGAAAGAGCTTGATGAAAAGGCCTTGTCTGCAATCTAGTTGTGCCTCACGAATACGGTATTGCAAGAGTTATTGATGGAGAAGACCTCATCTACCTTGTGGAAAAGGTTAGAATCTATTTATGCGACTAAGTCTCTGGCTAACTGTTTAGTGTTGAAACAACATCTATTTACGTTTCGCATGAACGAAGGTGAGCTTTTTAGGGATCACATTAGTCAATTGATTACTCTTTTAAATAATTTAAAGAACATTGAGGTTCATATTGATGATGAAGATCAGGCTATGCTATTATTATGCTCTTTACCCCCTTCATACAAGTCTTTCAGGGAGACCCTGATTTATGGTAGAGACAAACTCTTGTTCGAAGATGTAAAGGGTCAGGGAGACCCTGATTTATGGTGGAGACAAACTCTTGTTCGAAGATGTAAAGGGTCATTTGTTGAGTAGAGACAAACTCGACAATGAGTTTGGTTTGGATAGCAAGGCAGATAGGCAAGCTTCCGTTTTGGTAGCATCAAAGAAACGAGACAAAAGGTGTCGCTATTGTAAAAAGTTAGGCCACGTCAAAGCAAATTGTTATAAACTGCGAAATAAAAGAGCTGCTGAGAGAAACGAGGAAGATGTAGTTGGTGCTAATTTGACCGATGAAAGCGGTGATTATTTCTTGTTAGTGTCAACGAGCGATAACTCCAAGCTCATGACTGAGTGGATCCTAAATTCGGGATGTTCTTTCCACATGTGTCCCAATAGAGAATGGTTCTCCACATACAGTTCGATTGAAGGTGGAGTTGTGCGCATGGGAAACGATTCATCTAGTAAGGTAATTGGTATTGAAACACCCCACACCCGGCCCACGAGCCTGAACCGGATCTGGTATGTTCCTTAAATAAATCGATTTTCAATGTTCTAAATGACTTAGAGAAAATTTGTGTAATTTTAAAAAAATTGTTTTAGGTTGGGCTTAATTTGAAACCTATTTAATAAATTTCTGAAATCCAACTTAAATAAGGTGACAAAATAATTTTTGGGTTTATTATTTTAAAAGAAATAAATTTACTTATCTTTAATCAAACATAAATTGTATCATATTCAAATAAAAATAAATGAAATAAAGAAAATCCAATTGGGCCTTATGGCCTTATTACATCATTCAAACCCAAAATAAAGTTTAAAGTACTAAAATTTCATAAAGTCCAAATTCCAAATAATTTCTTCAAGCGATGCATGGCCACCTTTAGCTCCTGCCGACCCGGTCCATTACCGCTCATCACCTGAAAAATAATTCCCCAACGGGGTGAGTCAACAGACTCAATGTGTACATAGTACTAATTTCCAACAAATCAGGCATACAAGTCATATCAATATCATGTTCATACAAAATAAAGGATGATACAACCCAAATCCAAACCTATTTGTCCATCCGCTACACACCACCCGTACCAACCTGTACACCGCGGGGACTACTAAGTCGACCCTCCATCCGCTACACACCATCGAAGGCAGTCGCTGCAGTCGACGTGCTCATCGCCCACTTATGTTGTGTCATTAGACACTGTATTCACTGGATGTAACCGAAGTTACCACTTTTCACTTTATGTGACCGTAGTCACCACTTTACGTTGGTGAGACCGTAGTCATCACCTTCACTTTCTTCCTCCACAAATATCCCGAATGCCCCAATTATTTCATAACATATTTCACATACTTAATTTTCATTCATGTTACTAATCACATGTTCAAACTATATCACATTCACAATCCTATCAAAAGTAGGAAACGTACCTGGGTACTCCTTACCACATTTGTGGTGCTTAGCCACATTCACATATCTGTTACATATTTACATATCTAATGATTGCCATGCAATTTATTGAAAGTTAGTAAGAGTACACACCTTTTTCGCTTAATAGTTCCCGTGAATTCCGTGCAGAAGCGATCTACCGATCTAGATCTTTCACTCCTATATTCTGGCCATTAATTAAAACATATAAATAAACCTATTTGGTCTTAAAACCAAATCCTACTAGAAGTAGAATTACTTACCTAGTTGCCGAATTGATTTAATCAAGTCCCAACATTGCTAGAATTCCTCTTCCTTGAAATCGGCTAATACTAGGTATGTAACCATGTCGGTGTTCGGTTTTTGAAATAATGGAAAACACTTAAACAAATTATGCCTTGGCCGAATATCCCTTACCTTATGATGGGATTCCAAATCAAGAGGATTCCTTTATAAGCCTGTTGAAATCCTATAACTTCGTGTTAGATTAGATCTAACTTTGAAAACGTGAATCATAATCTTTAACCACATATTTATATTTATAATCCTTACCTTAGATCCTTAGATTTCCGAAAGATCCCCTTTTGATGTTGTGGATGATTGCCCTCTTTCTTAGAATCCACAAAGATTCAAATTTTAATGAGAGAAACGAGAAGAAAATAGAAGAAAAGAGAGGGATTTTTGCTTAATGAAAATTCGGCAGAGAGGGTTTTGCCTAGGAGAATTTTCGGCAGAGAGGAAGAAGGAGCAAATGTTGATGAGTAGCCCTCCTGTCCTCCTTTTATAGCCAAAGTTATCGACCTAGGAGTCCTTTACTTGGCCACCACTCCTCTTTTGATAATATTATCTCTTTTATTTAAAAGATAAAAGCCTTTAATCCATCAATTATCTCCTCAATTATCTCATTAGAAAATAATCCTTTATTTATCTCTTATTGTTCACATATTTATGTGAATAAAACTCCTTTATTTATCTCTTATTATTCACATATTTATGTGAATAAAACTCCTTTATTTATCTCTTATTATTCACATATTTATGTGAATAAAACTCCTTTATTTCTCTCTTATTATTCACATATTTATGTGAATAAAACTCCTTTATTTCTCTCATATATCCAAGTTTCCCGAAATGTTCAAGTTTCCATTTTTGGATCATTTCCAAAAATGTTTAGGTTTCAAAAATGTCTAAGTTTCCAAAATGTCCATTTCCATTTCCATTTTCATTCATTTCTAGGTTTCCAAAAGTATCAAAAATTTATTCATAATACTTAAGACTTGTCATTTCATACAATTGATCCGAAAAATGCATAGGCCCTTCCTAGGATGTTACTGATTCTACCCCCTTAAATAAAATTTCGTCCTCGAAATTTCCTAACTAAACAGATTGAGGGTATTCTTTGTCGCATTGTCTCTTCCGCTCCCACGAAGCTTCTTCCGATCCATGATTGCGCCATAACACCTTGACTAAAGGCACCGACTTCTTTCAGTAGTGCTTTCACGTCACGTTCCAAGATCTGAATCGGCTCCTCCTCGTAGGATAGATCCGCCTTAACTCCACTTCTTCAACAGGGGTACCACATGAGACGGATCCGATCGATAGCGCACGTAGCATGGACACATGAAATACGTCGTGCATTTGATGCAACTCGTGGCAACTCCAATTGGTATGCCACCGCCCAACTCGCCAAGACTTGATAGGGCCCTATAAACCTTGGGCTTAGCTTCCGCTGCGATCGAACCGCATAACCTTCTTCCAAGGTGAGACCTTTAGAAACACTTGGTCTCCTACTTCAAACTCAATTTCTTTCCTCTTAAGGTCTGCGTCGACTTACATCATCGTAAGCTTCTTTCAACCGTGTCTCGAATTAATTCCACCTTCTCCTCGTTTCGCCACTAACTCTGGACCCAAACGCGCGCGTTCTCTAACTCGGTCCAACAAGTTGGTGTTCTACATTTCCTTCCATACAATGCTTCGTATGGTGCCATCCGAATGCTTGCACGATAGCCGTTGTTGTAGGCGAACTCGCCTAGAGGCAAGTAATCTTCCCAACTTCCTCGAAAATCCATCACATGACCTCTTAGCATATCTTCCAACACTTGTATAACCTGCTCAGATTGCCGTCGATTGTGGATGAAAAGTCGTAGTGAAGTCTAGCTTAGTGCCTAATGCTTGATGAAGTGCTTTCCAAAATCGAGACGTAAACCTTGGGTCTCTATCGGAGATGATCGACATCGGTATTCCCGTGTAGCCTCACGATCTCCGCCACATATAACTTGGCTAACTTTTGAAGGGAATAGTCGATCCTCACAGGATAAAATGTGCGGACTTGGTCAAACGGTCCACTATCACCCATACCGAGTCCTTCTTAGTGGGCGAAGGGGAAGCCCACTAACTAAGTCCATGGTAATTCTTTCCCACTTCCATTGGGGAATCTCAATTGGTTGAAGCAATCGATGGGACTTGGTGTTCAGCCTTTACTTGTCGACATGTCAAACATTTCCCCACAAATTCAGTCACCTCTCGCTTTGTGTCGACCACCAAAATTGTTCCTTAGATCTCTATACTGACTTGATGCCTCCGGGATGCATAGCATAAGGACTACCATGCGCTTCCCGAAGAATCCTTTGTCTCAACTCCTTATCCCTCAAGATACAAACCTTTTCCTTGTGTAAGCACTCCTTCATCATTGACGCCATAATCCTTTAATCCTCCTTGCCGCATTACTTGCGTAACTTAGTACTTAAGTCCTTATCCGCCAACTGTCCCTCTTTCACCTCCTTCACCAAAGTTGGCTTGACTTGTAACTCGCCAACAAAGCCCGTCATCATACAAACTTAAGTGAGCGAACAAAGCCCTTAAATCCGACACAACCTTCCTACTTAGTATGCCGTCCTACCACATTCGCCTTGCCGGATGGTATTCTATCGAGCAGTCATAATCTTTCAATAACTCCACCCACCTTCGTTGCCTCAAGTTCAACTCCTTTCGAGTCAACAAATACTTAAGGCTTTTGTGGTCCGTGTAAATTATCGACCTTTCTCCATAAAGGTAGTGCCTCCAAACTTTGAGGGCTAAAACCACCGCCATGAGTTCCAAGTCATGAGTTGGGTAGTTCACCTCATGCACCTTAGCTGTCGAGATGCATAGCGACTACCTTTCCTTCTTGCATTAGCACACACGCCCTAACCTCGTGTGTGCGAAGCATCACAATATACTACGGTCCTTACTCGCTCTCATTTGAATTAACACCGAGCTTCACAAGACCTTTTAAGCTTTTCAAAGCTCTCCTCGTTGCTTATCCGTCCACACAAACGGTACTTCCTTCCTTAGTAACTTTGTCAAAGGTGCGGCTATTAGCGAGAATCCTTCCACGAACCATACGTAATAGCTCGCTGTGCCTAAGAAACTCGATTTCAGCCACCGACCTAGGTGGTTTCCAATCCAACAACGCTTCGATCTTCCTAGGATCCACTCTTATTCCTTCTGCGGATACCACATGTCCTAGGAACGCCACTTCCTTGAGCCAAAATTCGCACTTGCTGAATTTGGCATAAAGCTTCTTTTCCTTAACACTTCTAACACAACTCGGAGATGCTCATCGTGCTCCTCCTCCGTCTTGAATACACCAAAATGTCGTCGATGAACACCACGACGAATCTATCCAAGTAGGGTTGGAAAATCCTATTCATCATATCCATGAACGCGGCCGTGCGTTCGTCAACCCAAACGGCATCACCACAAATTCAAAATGACCGTACCTTGTCCTAAAAGCGGTCTTATGAATATCACCTCCTTCACTTTGATTGATGATACCCCGACCTTAAGTCGATCTTTGAGAACACAAATGCTTCCCCTTTCGGTTGGTCGAACAAGTCATCTATCCTTGGCAAAGGATACTTGTTCTTGATGGTCAGTTTGTTCAACTGACGATAATCTATGCACATCCGCATAGTTCCATCCTTCTTCTTCACAAAGAGAACCGGTGCTCCCCACGGAGACACACTGGGTCGAATGAACCCACGATCCAACAACTCTTGGATTTGAGCCTTGAGCTCCACTAACTCCTTTGGTGCCATTCGGTAGGGAGCGATTGACACGTGAGCTGTTCACGGTAGCAAATCTATTCCAAATTCCACTTCTCTATCTGGGGGTATTCGGGCAACTCCTCCGAAAATACATCCTCAAAATCCCTTACTGTTCTAACTCCCTTAACACCTTCCTCTTCTCCTCTTAACGCACTCACGAAGGCTAAGAATGCCTTACATCCTTTCTTAACCATTTTCTCGGCCAAGGTTGCGAAACTACGTTAGACAAGTAGTTCCTCCTTTCTCCGATCATCACTACTACCTCATCTTCCGGGTTCTTAGTTCCATACGTTTAGCCGCACAATCCAACACGGCTCGATGCTCTACTAGCCAATCCATTCCAAGTATAAGCTCAAACTCTCGAAGGATAATTCCATTAAGTCGGCCCGAAAGTTCGCCTCCTGAATCTCTAGGGTACATTCGAAAGATCCTATCTATCCTCACCGCTTGGCCTAAAGGGCTTACTACGCTTATCCGCCTATCGAAAGTTGAGTCTAGGCCTAGTGTTTCAACCACACTACATGCAACATAGGAATGAGTTGAGCCCACATCAATAAGAGCAAAATAGGGTTTGTCATGAATAAAGAACGTCTAGGTTATAACATCCGCGCGTCTCCCTCTTCCCTCCGGCGAACCGCGTAAACCAAACCCGGTTGCCTTGCTTGGCAAGTATTCGCACCTTAGCCCCGAGCTCCACGGCCTCTACCACTACCTCTGTTGGCCGACCCACGACCTCTTTGAGGTGTTGTCCGCCTCTACCGGCTGGTTAGCATTCCGAGTCTGGTTGGCTCTCATCTAATAGCTTGGGGCAATCCTTAATCATATGGTCCTTGGACCCACACTTGAGACATCGTCCCGCCTTTTTCCAACACTCTCCCCGTGCTTCCTTCCACAATGTTCACAAGGAGGCGAAATTGCCACCGTACCACTGTTGACTTTGTGGCTGTCAACTCTAGGCCTCTTGTGGCCTTTTCCAGATGGCCCAAAACCTCTTTTGGGCTTATTTCTCATCCCACACCGCTTGGTGGCGTCCTTAATTCCTCAACCACTTTAGCCTTTTCCACCAAGGAGAGAATTCCCGCTCACGATGCGGTGCTATCAAAAGTCTCAAATCGTCCCTAAGTCCGTCCTCAAAACGAACAGCGTTCATGCTCATCGCCACTACTCCTCGGGCATATCGGCTCAACCTCAAGAATTCCGCTTCATATTCGGTGATGACTTACTTCCTTGTACCAACCCCGTAAAAGCCTTCCTTTGCTCATCTATATACGGTTCCTACATACTTCTTCCGAAATGCTTCCTTAGCATATTCCTGTGTCGATCTTCCGCCGTGGCACCGCCCCGAAACGGTTAACCACCATTGATACGCTTCATCGCGAATAAAGTGCCGTCATCCCTTTCAACTTCTCCTCGGGGTCAAGTCGAGCTCATCCATGATGCGCTCGATTGCTTCCAACCAAAGACTTCTAATTTATCTTGGGTGCCACTCCCGATACTCCTCTAAACATTTCAGCTCCATTAGCACGAGCCGCTCAGTACAGACTTACAATTTCTGAATTGTTTCCTGCACCACCACCAATTCCAAAACTCGCAAAGATGACTGCGACATCAAGCATCTTCCACATGCGAGCCTCGCCGCTCAACATTGACAACCTGGGGTGATGGTGGTGGTGGTATCTCATTGTCGTAACCTTGTCCCGATCTAACAGTCATCCTTCCTCTACCTCTTCCACGACGACCACGTCCTCTTGAGCTCATTACTGAAGCGAGATCCGATTAAGGAATTTTATGTATTAGTATTCTTGTTTCACTTATTACATGATGATATCTTATGAAGAAGAGTTTAAGAGTGGTTCTTTCGTATTCATACATGCATACGATCTTGCATTCATTCATTCATCCATCAACAAATATGAACTTTCGTTCATTCAAAGAAACGCGTTGAAGTTCTTGTTGTTGTTTTCGTTATTTTGCTTTTCCACTACCTAGGGGCATTTTCGTAATTTTATCCTACTGAGGGTATTTTCGTAAATTTTCAAAAATAAAAAGTCCCCTGGTGATTTTGACGAAAGTATTTTGGTACTTCTAAAGTTCCGGGAAATTTTGAAAGAATTTTGAAATCAGGGTATTTCGGTAATTTTGATCTCGTGGTATTTTGATAATTTTTCAAAAATCGTGGTAAATTTGTAAAATTTATTAAGTTAGGATATTTTCCAAGATTGTAAAACATTGAGGGTTCCTTTGAGAGTTACACTTTTCAAAGCAATGATATTGTAAAAATTTTGGAAATCAGGGTCGTTTTGGTAATTTTGTAAGTTAGGAGCAATTTTGTAATTTTCCAAAATCAAGATAGTTTGATATTTTACAAATTAGGGTTTTTTGAACATTTGATAAAGTAATGAAATTTTGTTAAAACTATGGGTGGTTTGGTCATTTTATAAACCAAGGGTATTTTTTTTTTTTTAGAAGAAAATGTTGTAAAATAGTTCTCATAAGTTTCTAAGAGTTTTAAAACTAAATTTTGGTTATACATTTTTTTATTAAAAGAAAACGGATAAGTCCCTTTCGAGTTTTATTCTTTGTGTTTAGCCTATGACCGAGCCCTCTTGGTCGGGGTGAACTAAAGCTACGCACCTGTGCAGATTCGAATGAAGAGGAGGTGAGTCACGCGGATCGCTTAAATACCAAGCTCTCACCGACCTTTCTAGACATGCGCATGAGAGGTTGCCACACCACCGAGCCTTCTCGAGTTAGGGCGAACCTGGAAGCTACGCACTGGTGTAGGATACTGCGAAGAGGAGGTGAGTCACTAGGATCGCTTAAATACTGTGCTCTTAGGATCCAATCCTAGACATGCGCATGGGGTTGCCACACCCTAGCTTAATAACTTAGTCATAGGTTTGTTAAGTTCATTAAGTCTTATGAGTTTCAAGTGTTTGAGTAGTCTAATCCTAGGGTTCAAGTTCCTATCACACTATTCTACGTTCCATGCCTTTGCTACCCTTTTACAATTCATAATTCACATAATCACACAGATGGTTTAGAGGTACTTACGGTGGATCATGGTCGGAGACTTAGGTGCCATGCCATAAAACTCGCTTATTCCAAAGAAATTCATTTGGGCTCGAATTGAAAACGTTTTGGGCCCTGAGCCCACGGCCGAGAGTTTTAAAACGGGCTCGATATCAATGAAACACCCCACACCCGCCCACGAGCCTGAACCGGATCTGATCGTATGTTCCTTAAATAAATCGGTTTTCAATGTTCTAAATGACTTAGAGAAAATTTGTGTAATTTAAAAAAATTGTTTTGGGTTGGGCTTAATTTGAAACCTATTTAATAAATTCGAAATCCAACTTAAATAAGGTGACAAAATAATTTTTGGGTTTATTATTTTAAAAGAAATAAATTTACTTATCTTTAATCAAACATAAATTGTATCATATTCAAATAAAAATAAACAGAAATAAAGAAAATTCAATTGGGCCTTATGGCCTTATTACATCATTCAAACCCAAAATAAAGTTTAAAGTACTAAAATTTCATAAAGTCCAAATTCCAAATAATTTCTTCAAGCGATGCATGGCCACCTTTAGCTCCTGCCGACCAGGTCCATTATCGCTCATCACCTGAAAAATAATTCCCCAACGGGTGAGTCAACAGACTCAATGTGTACATAGTACTAATTTCCAACAAATCAGGCATACAAGTCATATCAATATCATGTTCATACAAAATAAAGGATGATGCAACCCAAATCCAAACCTATTTGTCCATCCGCTACACACCACCCGTACCAAACTGCATAACCGGGGACTACTAAGTCGACCCTCCATCCGCTACACACCATCGAAGGCGATCGCTCCAATCGACGACGTGCTCATCGCCCACTTATGTTGTGTCATTAGACATCAGTATTCATTGGATGTAACCAAGTTACCACTTTTCACTTTATGTGACCGTAGTCACCACTTTACGTTGGTGAGACCGTAGTCATCACCTTCACTTTCTTCCTCCACAAATATCCCGAATGCCCCAATTATTTCATAACATATTTCACATACTTAATTTTCATTCATGTTACTAATCACATGTTCAAACTATATCACATTCACAATCCTATCAAAAGTAGGAAACGTACCTGGGTACTCCTTACCACATTTGTGGTGCTTAGCCACATTCACATACTGTTACATATTTACATATCTAATGATTGCCATGCAATTTATTGAAAGTTAGTAAGAGTACACACCTTTTTCGCTTAATAGTTCCCGTGAATTTCAGAGAGCGATCTACCGATCTAGATCTTTCACTCCTATATTCGGCCATTAATTAAAACATATAAATAAACCTATTTGGTCTTAAAACCAAATCCTACTAGAAGTAGAATTACTTACCTAGTTGCCGAATTGATTTAATCAAGTCCCAACAGTTGCTAGAATTCCTCTTCCTTGAAATCGGCTAATACTAGGTATGTAACCATGTCAGTGTTCGGTTTTTGAAATAATGGAAAACACTTAAACAAATTATGCCTTGGCCGAATATCCCTTACCTTATGATGGGATTCCAAATCTGAAGAGGATTCCTTTATAAGCCTGTTGAAATCCTATAACTTCGTGTTAGATTAGATCTAACTTTGAAAACGTGAATCATAATCTTTAACCACATATTTATATTTATAATCCTTACCTTAGATCCTTAGATTTCCCGAAAGATCCCCTTTTGATGTTGTGGATGATTGCCCTCTTTCTTAGAATCCACAAAGATTCAGCTTAACAGTAGAACGGAGAAGAAAATAGAAGAAGAAAAAGAGGATTTTTGCTTAATGAAAATTCGGCAGAGAGGGGTTTTGCCTAGGGAGAATTTGTGAGAGAGGAAGAAGGAGCAAATGTTGATGAGTAGCCCTCCTGTCCTCCTTTTATAGCCAAAGTTATCACCTAGGAGTCCTTTACTTGGCCACCACTCCTCTTTTGATAATATTATCTCTTTTATTTAAAAGATAAAAGCCTTTAATCCATCAATTATCTCCTCAATTATCTCATTAGAAAATAATCCTTTATTTATCTCTTATTGTTCACATATTTATGTGAATAAAACTCCTTTATTTATCTCTTATTATTCACATATTTATGTGAATAAAACTCCTTTATTTATCTCTTATTATTCACATATTTATGTGAATAAAACTCCTTTATTTCTCTCTTATTATTCACATATTTATGTGAATAAAACTCCTTTATTTCTCTCATATATCCAAGTTTCCCGAAATGTTCAAGTTTCCATTTTGGATCATTTCCAAAAATGTTTAGGTTTCCAAAAATGTCTAAGTTTCCAAAAATGTCCATTTCCATTTCCATTTTCATTCATTTCTAGGTTTCCAAAAGTATCAAAAATTTATTCATAATACTTAAGACTTGTCATTTCATACAATTGATCTGAAAAATGCATAGGCCCTTCCTAGGATGTTACAGTGTATTGGTACTGTTAAAATTAGGATACACGATGGGATGATTGGGACACTCTCAGATGTCAAGTATGTACCTAATTTACGAAAGAATCTCATCTCCTTGAGATGTAGAATCAACATCGAGTCGAGTGACATTAAAGTATCTTGTGGAGCTCTCGTTTTGTTAAAAGGTAAAATAACCGACAGTCTTTATATTCTGGAAGGTTCTACAGTGACCGGTGAAATCGGACGTCCCTCGTCCATTACGGAGTCAAAGTCAACTCGTTTGGAGCGGAGGCAACTTGGTCGTAGGAGGGAAAAAAGTATGACCGTTTCGTTGAAGAGAGGTTCTCTTTTGGATGCAGGTTTTGAAAAGTTAGGGCACTGTGTTAATGAAAATTAGACCCGGATTAGTTTTGATTTGGCAGTGCACAAGTCGAAGGCTAGAAGTCTTCCAGCTTCTAAGCACAGATTCGACTCAGTTAATTCCCTGCATAGTTCAAGATAGGCCCGTGGCGGGCTTTAGCAAAGATGGCGTTGTAAGAATTCGTGTCAAGGTGGAGATTGTTAGAGTTGTGTGACCCAAATTCTAAGAGATTGCTTGCAAGTCAAGTTAAACAAAATATATTTTCTTTTTAGAAGATTTAATATTTATTAGTATAATATATTTAGCATTTATTAGCATAGTTTATTTGACCTACTAATTTAGCCTATAAATAGGTTCTTTTACAACCTTAGAATATACATCCATTAGAGATTAGAACTCATAACACATTTAGAGAATTTTGTGTTTACGTTTTGAGGGTTCTTTATTTTTGGGTTTTCGGGGTTTAGTTTTATCTCCATCTTTTGTACTCTTCGTTCTTTTGCCATTATAGTAAAATTATCTTTGCCCGTGATTTTTTATCCTCTTTGGAGGAGTTTTTCCACGTTAAATTTGTGTATTCAATTTCTCAATTTATTCCGCTATTTTTTTTACTTGTTGCTTAATCGGGTCGATCCTAACTTTAATCACTGTTATTTATAAAAGGAAAACTTAAAGGAAAAAATAGAACACATGAAAGAAGGAAAACATAATGAACATTACTTTAATATATAGCTATATAGATAAGTATAGATACATGGTAAAAATATATTAAATTTAAATTACGTTGAATTGAAATAATTTTTATTTTTCCGTTAAAAAATAAAATTATTATCAATTAGTGATATTATTTACAGAAAGATGTTATAAACATAAATAAACTAAATAATTAGTATATATTCATCGCAAAAATTGCATCAAATTTTAAAAATATAGAGTTACGATTATGAGAAGTTAAATATAATAATGATTTTGTCGATTGGGTCTTAGTTCGATTGGCATCGGTATTGTTGTTAGTGCAAGTAAACATGGGTTCGAGTGCGCTGAAGCTCTTCCTATTTAAGGGTTGAGAATGGGCTATGAATAGTTCTAGGTACTGTATAAAAAATAGTACATATTATAAGAATCTATAATGAAATTTAACTTCAATATATATAAATTGATTATTCATAGTAAATTTGTTTATGGAAGATAATTAAATTGTAAATTTTTTGCTGAATAACTTCTAAGTCAAAAGGCCTTTGTTTGTTGACACATGCCATTTTTAGTTTTTCTTTTGGGATAAATTACACACAAGGTTATTAAGTTTAACTTTTGGTTATTCAATTATTTGAAAATTATCACTTAATTATTCAAAATTTAAGTATTAAGGGATTCTAATTATTTAAAAGAACTAATGAGATTATAATAATAGTGGGAGAAAATTAGATCAAATAAAAAAAATATACAAATTAAATCATAAATTTAAATATAGTAGAGTGATCAATATCACAATATGACTTAAAAAGACAATCTATACATATCACAATCATTTTTTTATATAGATAGTAATTGAATGTATAATAAAAAACTAAATATTCAACATTTTTCTATCTATTTTTTATGGATTTATATATATATATATATATATATATATTACATATTTGGATATTAAATATATTATTTAGTAGTAATTCATAGTGTATAAGAATAATTACTTAAATTTACTTTAATTTTAATACAAAATTTTGGATATTGAAATTTGTTACTAAAAATTGAATTACTCATAAGAATAAAGAGTTTGGGTATTTAAATTGAATATTCATTTTTTAATAATTTAAAATTAATTTAGTAAATTTTAATATTTTCAAAAATCTAATTAAAGTATTTTATTTTTATAGTAATTATATAAAAGAAAACAAAAATAATTATCTATTCTTTTCATCTATTTTTATACTTATTTTTTTTTATATTTTGTATTTTTATCTTCAGAGTAAAAAGATAATGATAATGATAGAAGTAATTGGCCAACTTTCATTTCTACAAAATAAGAAAGTGAAACCTTAATAATATAAAAATGGAGCTAAATTTTAATTTTAGGAATTTTTAAATTAATATAATAATAAGTTTATGTTTTTCTTTTAAAAAATATTTTTAATTAACCTTTTGAAATTTTAAATTTTTACCTTTTCTGCCGGTCTTTTCTTTTTCCTAGAAAATTAAATAATTTAATATTTAAGGATGAATCTTTTAAGGCATGAGTAAATTTTATGTGCGAAGCAAGAGATACACACTAGTTTTTATAATTGTAATACTATAACCTTATTTATAATATAAAAATCATATATATGTAACTATAGACAATAAAAATTAGGTCAAATTATATTATTAGTCCCTATACTTTTAAATTTATCAAATTTAATCATTATACTTTTAAAATTTTGAAATTTCAATCTTGGCCCAAATGACAGCAATTAAATTTGTTTGATTAGATTCTACTACTAGTTATGTACTATGCATAAAATTGTAAATTCAACCCATGCTCTCCAATAGATCATTCTTAGTCACTATAATTTTTTGAATTTCGAAGTTTTAATCTTGACACAAACAACGGTGTTAAAATCATTAACTTTTTTTTGTGAGAAATAAGTGAAAACAACAAATTGACATAACATTACACATGCGATAACATGTTTGTTGTATCCGAATTTTTTGAAATAGTAGAAATTAACAATTATCATTAGGTCAAGACAAAAATTTTAAAAATCGAAAAGTATAAGACTAAAAATGACCATATTAAAGTACAATGACTAGATCTAAACCATGCCTTCCTAGTTGTTTTAACGATGACAGTGCCAACTGAACTGAAACTCAATATGCCTAAATTATATATATTGTACACATGTTATAAAAGTTTTCAACCCATTTTTAATCGAATCTCAATTCAATTGTGACATTGACAAAAATTCTTTTTATTTATAAATTAAGAAATATTACAATGTGATTTTTTTTATATAAAATCTAAAGCAATAAGCGCATGAAGAAATTGAACCTAAAGCATTTTAGTCTTCAACTTCTCACCTTTACCACTCCAATAAAAGTCTCATTTGTTTTTTACATCAATTTTTTCTATAAATATATTTATTATTCAATTTGAAAATGATTAAAAACTCTCTGACAAATATTATTATGAGAATATTTTTATAAAAAATCCAACCTTATATAATATTTAAAATCAAATCCTATAAAAAATGTAAACGATCCTATATAAGACCTATAGTTTTCACAAATATTCCGTCATATATTATATCATGATTGATTCTTGCTTTAAAAAACCCCTAATCATATCATTATTATATCAATCTTTCTTTGAAAAATTTAATATTATATCTTTATTATATAATCTTATTTTTATATAAAATTCTAATAAATTACAATCAAAAGAAAATTTAATAACCAAAACTGGCGTTGGACGCTATAAACAATTATAATCACACATAAATTCAATATTAAAAAAATTAGTAACAAATTCCATAAAAAAGTTAAATTTTGCGCTTTGTAAAAATTATGGATTTGGTCCTTATACTTTAATTTAGTCATTTTTAATCTCTACTTTTTGAATTGATTAATTTTAGTCCATGTACTTCTCAACTTTTGAAATTTTAGTCTTGACCTAAACAATAACAGTTAAATCTATTTGGTTAAATTAAATTATTAATCTTGTACTATGCGTACCGTCGAAACCATTTTTTGTTTGAAAAACGGGACGACTTTAAAAGGAAAATGGAGTCGCCACCAATCTTTTTTTGAAGTGCGATTGGGCCACTTTTGAAAACATTTTGGTCTACGAATTTTAAGAAAACGGGTCAGAGAGTCACACGCATTTACGAGGAAGGATTAGCACCCTCGCAACGCCCAAAATTGGTACCTTATTGATTGATTAATGTCCTAATATTGAAAATTGAAAAAGATTTTTAAAATATGAGTCCTTTAAAAAGTGTTTGGATAATTCGAATTGGATATCGAAATTCTCTTGTTACGAAAAGACGAAATACCACATCCAGCACGATAGGACACGATGTTTCAAACCCTCGATACCAAGATCATTTCATGATTTCCAAAACTCATGCATTGCAATATAAAACGGGTATTCCACTATTTGGCCAAACTAAAAATCGAAACCCAGCACGATTGGGTACGATTCCTCGAATTCCCAAATATGAAATATCGCCTTTGTTTAAGAAAACCCGGTCAAAATCTCTAAAGGATATTTGGTTATTTGGACGAATGGAAAATCGAAACCCAGCACGATTGGACACGATCTCTCGAACTTCCAAACACGAAATATTGCCTTATTTAAGAAAACATGATCAAAATCTTTAAAGGATATTTAGTCATCCAGACGAACGAAAAATCGAAACCCAGCACGATTGGGCACGATTTCTTGAACTTCCAAACACGAAATATTACCTTTGTGAAACCCTTTTCATGAATTTTTAAAAAAAATGCAAATATAACAACTCATAATAGTAAAGGAAAGTAATAAAAATGATAATAAGAGTGATGAATATAATTAATAACAAAAAAGGGGTAAGTATTAAAATAATAATAATAGGATAATAATAATAATAAGCAAAAAATAAAGAAAATAATAAAATAATAAAATAATAGTATGTAATAAAATATAAAAATAATAAAAGTAAAAAATAAAAAATATTAGTAATAAAATAATATAATGATAAATATAATAGTAAGTATAGTATAGTAATAATAATATATATATGTAAAATAATAGCAAGGAAAAAAAATAAACAAAATGAAATGTTAATAATAAGAACATTAGGTTTAACAATAATAATAGCAGAAAGAATATGACTATAATAATAGTATACATAAGAAGTAATAAAAATACTAAAAATAATTAATATGATGGTAAAATAGCCAAAATAAACGAAAATGGACTAAATCGGATCAAAAACAGAAGCGTGGGGCCAAATTTTAAAAAAAAGATAAAAGGGCTAAATTGTATGGCGCGCACAACCTAGAGGGACCAAAACAGCAATAAACCCTCCCTCTGAAACGCAGCGTTCGACTGTGGACCAAATTGAAATGAGGAGCGAACTTTTGGGCCAAATTGAAAATAAAATAAAAACTGCTTGGGAACTTTAAAAAATCGGAGGGGCTAAATGCGCAATTAGCCCCTCCTTAAAAACGCGCAGATCCTCTTACCAGAGCGGGTCGGGTCGCGGGTTAGAGGCCCAAAACGACGCCGTTTTGGCCTCTGACCCCCACCTTCCAAACGGCGCCGTCCTGCGTGTACTATAAAAGCCAAATTTTTTTAAAACCTTCATTCTGCCTTATTCTCTAAAAAAAAAAAGCTAAAATTCTCTCAAAACCTCCCAAGCCTTTCCCCCCATTCCGACCGAATCACGATCGCTGGACCACCGTCGACCGCCGTTGCCGGCCACCGTACACGGTGGCCAGAATTTGATAAATGTGAGTTTTTTCTTCCTTTTTTAATACCGTATATTATTGTAACCTTTACGTATTTTTTTTTAAAAAAAGAAAAGCTTAAAAAAAAACACAGAACAGTTTCGAAAAAGTGAATAAAAAAAGAAAAAAGAAGAAGATAATAAGACCTTTTCTGAATATTCTCTGTATTCACCTGTGTGTATTCGAAAAAGTGTGTAAAAATCCCCCTTTTTACAAGTGATCTCTTGGCCTTTTATAGCCGATTTTAAGAAATAAAGAAAATACAAATTCCAGATTCTGTTTGCTATGTTGCTCTCTTTTCCTTCTTTTTCGCAGGTGAAAGCGTCGTGGAGGACGTGGCTCGGTGGTGGGGGAGCGAGACGTGCGGCTTGTGGAGGCTGCTAGACTTGCGGCGCAAATAAAAAAGGTGGCTAGGGTTTTTCTGATTTGTTTTCCTTTGGGTTTAGTGGGCTTAGGGTTAGTATAAATGTAATTGGGTCTCAGGAGTTTATTATTTTTGGACTGTTTAAAAATTTTAGATTTTGGTTTGGATCTTATGGGCCCGGGCAAAATTTAGGCCCAACAGTTGCCCCTCTTTGCTCGTTGTCGTGTAACGAGAATGGAGCAAAGACTTTAAGAGGGTCAATTTTGCCCGGTCTTGCTGAGTCTTGATTTCTTGATGCCTCCTTTCTTTAGGTAGTTTCGTTTTAACCCATTTCATCTTCAGAGGTATCAGAATTCTGTTTCAATCCGCTCCCCTACTACTTAGGGAGATAAGATCTGTAATTTTCAGCCTGTTCCATTGCTGCTTAGGGGGTAAGGCTAGTGGTTTGAATCTGCTCCATTGCCGATACATGGAGATAAAATTCGTCATTTTCGATCTGCCCCACTCCTGCTCAGTGGGGATAAGATCTGCACTCTTCAGTTTGCTCCATTGCCGATACATGAAGATAAGACTTGTTGTATTCGATCTGCTCCACTCCTTCTCAGTGGAGATAAGATCTGCTATTTTCTAGCCTGTTACCCTACTGCTTAGGGGACTAAGGCTCATCGTCTTCGATCTGCTCCACTCCTACTCAATGGAAATAAGATATGCCATCTTCCGTCTGCTCCATTACCGATACATGGAGATAAGATCTGCTATCTTCAGTCTGTTACCCTACTGCTTAGGGAATTTAAGATCTGTAATTTTTAGCTTATTACCCTACTGCTTAGGGGATTAAGGCTCATCATCTTCAGTCTGTTACCCTACTGCTTAGGGAATTAAGACTCATCATCTTCAGTCTGTTACCCTACTGCTTATGGGATTAAGGCTCATCGTCTTCAATCTGTTACCCTACTGCTTAGGGAATTAAGATCTGTAATTTTCGGCCTGCTACCCTACTGCTTAGGGGATTAAGGCTCATCGTCTTTGATCTGTTACCCTACTGCTTAGGGAATTAAGATCTGTAATTTTCGGCCTGTTACCCTACTGCTTAGGGGATTAAGGCTCATCGTCTTCGATCTGTTACCCTACTGCTTAGGGGATTAAGATCTGTAATTTTCGGCCTGTTACCCTACTTCTTAGGGGATTAAGGCTCATCGTCTTCGATCTGCTCCACTACTGCTTAGGGAGATAAGATCTGCTCTCTTTGGACTATTACCCTACTGCTTAGGGGATTAAGGCTCATCATCTTGACCGCTACCCTACCGCTTAGGGAATTAAGATCTGTAATTTTTTCGACTGTTACCCTACCGCTAGGGGATTAAGGCTCATCATCTTCATCTGTTACCCTACCGCTAGGGAATTAAGATCTGTAATTTTTGGCTGTTACCCTACCGCTTAGGGATTAAGGCTCACGTCTTCAGAACTCCCATCAACTTTGCTACATTGTCCTCTGGAGAACCTACCTGTAGAATTAATTTCATGGGATCTATGCTTATGCCAATATGACCGGGATGTCATGCTCCTAACCAATGTATTGCGAATGAATGGATGAATGCCAAATGTCATGAGCATGATCCAATTTTTTAATTTTTGGGTTATCACTGCTCGCTGCTTGTTAGGGTGATACCCCTGACGTATGTCTTCCTGTTCAGTTGAACTTCTAACAGAGAATCCGAAGATGTCGTCACTGCTTAGACTCTTATTTTAAGGGTTCCGAGCCCTTTAAGCCTGGTGAGTTCTAAATAATTGTCCTGTTTGGATTCTTGTATTATTTAGAGATTTGCGGAGTAATATCTAGAACTTCTTTCATGAAAACATTGTTAGTTCATTGATCATTATTTCAATATACAATGCTTGAAAAAGAGATCATTACAATGGATAAGAAGGAAATTACTTAGGAGCATTGCTCAAAACAAATAAGTTAAGCAAAGATAGCAAATGCAACCTGTAAGGAAATTTATTGGTAGTGTAAAATAAAATGGCAAGGTAAGATGGAAACTAGGTGCCCAGATATCATGAGCATGAGCTTCTCTCTGTTCAAACTTCTTGAGGACCATTTTAAGCTCAATATGTGTTTAGGGGATCCGGAGTACTTTGTCGATGCCCCAAGACGAAACATACTTCCTCATTGTTAATTCAAGCCTAGCAAGACTACTGTATGTCCCATCATACTTCGATCACAATTTGAGCCGCCCTTTTCGGGTTTTCGACTCAAAGCCCATTTGGTCTCAAAGCGCCCTTTGCGGGTTTTCACCTTGGCCTCTCCCTTTTTTTTTTGAACTCAAGACGCCTCTTTTTCGGGTTTTCGCATCGGCCCATTTTCTTTCTTAAGCGAAGTGTTTCCTGACTGAGTCTGCATTAACTGGGTTTGGCTGACTCTTGCCGTCCATCTCGGCTAGTACCAATGCTCCTCTAGAAAAGACCTTCTTTTCAACATAAGGTCCTTCCCAATTAGGCATCATCTTTCCTCTGAAGTCCTTTTTGCATAGGGAGGATATTTTTCAATATCAAGTCTCCTTCATGGAACATTCTGGGGTGGACTTTTTGTTGTAGGCCCGTATCGTTCGCTTCTGGTACATTTGACCATGACGGATGGCTCTTAACCTTTTTCCTCGATCAGATTCAGTTGATCATACCGAGATTGAACCCATTCTGCTTCATCCAACTTCAGTTCTGACAAAATTCGGAAAGAAGGAATTTTAACTTCGATGGGCAATACTGCCTCCATCCCATAAGCCAATAAGAAAGGTGTTGCCCTGGTGGAGGTCTTGGCCAATATTCGAGAAGCATAGAGGGTAAACGATAATTTCTCCCTGCCAAACTTTACAAGTCTCAATCATCTTTCGGAATCTTTTTGGATTTTTTTTTGAATTCGAATTCGGATTTTGAATTTGAATTCGATGACTGTTAACTTTGTAACGTTGGCCCATGAAGTGACCTTCACCCTCTTAGCGAAGCAATTGACAATCACGAAGAAGAATTGGTGCCGACTAGATGCTTTTGACGATATCGTCCCCATAACATCTATGCCCCCGTATAGGGGAAGAAAAATAATGGAGGAATCATATAAGTCTTGTCTTCCTCAATTTGACGTTCACGGCATAACTGATGCAGTCTCCCTTTTATGGTAGACCAGCAGTACCCGAACCTTATAATCGGCCTAGCTATCAGAAAACTCTTAGCATGCGCTTTTTCGAACACTCCATAGCCTCCTCGCGCCTAGGCATATCTTGATGCTACCATGCGTAGACATCTTTGAATTCTTGGAATAACTCAATGACGTCTCACTTTGTTTCTGTGGTAGGCAAGGCTTCGATCTTCACTCCTTTCCTAGACTCACTCTGTCCACTAATCCTTTGTTCGGTAGAGTCTATTTTATTTTGTTCTGCCATCCTTAACAAATCAAGAGATAAGTTACAATCTCTGTCATCTTCAAAATCCTCAGATCCCTTTAGACCCATATCTCACTCAAAAGGGAGTCAGTAACATCGTTACTCATGTTGTTGATATCTGGAGACCTATTGTAGGCATGAAAGAATATCCAAAGAATAAATCTAAGAGTGGCTTATTTGTATGGCACGATTATGAATGAAATGAGAAAAATAAAAAAATGTATTTGCCCGATATGAAACACAAAAATGCATTTTTTATTGAAAGTAAAGATGTTTGAACATGAGCCTATTTCACGAAAGATTCTTATTGTTTCTAGGCTTAAAACAACAAGTGTGTTTTGAATATTACTCTGCGTTAGCTCTAAAAACTATAGGAATTTCCTCCGCAGTCCAGTTGTTCAGAACACTTCCAGACTCATAGGGGCGTATGCCCGCTAAATTTCCTTCCTTTGATCCCTCTTTAAATACGGTGTTGATGCTCACAGTTTTCAACATGTCTTCAGCCGTTTCTTCATTCATGTTCTCCGGTCTCGGATGGACAATTTCTTCCGATACGAATGCATTAGATATATAGGGAAAAGTCATTGATCCCCATTTGACCTCGGCGTCCTTCTCTACTGACTCTACTCCTATAGTGCACACGTTTTCTCCTTCAGGAGAGTCAAAGAACTCCAACTCTTTGTTATCCATTAACCCTTGAACTAGGGCCTTGAATCCCTACATTGCTGGATCTCATGGTCCTTCTTATTGTGGAACTCACAGTAGTTCCTTGCATCTCGGGATTTGCTCTCCAACTCCTGCAGAACTAACCCTCTTTTCTGCATTTCCTTCCAAACCTCCCTTAATGGGGTTCTTACTTCAGCAACCGTCTGCTTGATTCTTCTTCCCATGCTCTCGACTATCGCGTTTACCCCTTTATCAATATGATTGGGTAACAAATTTCCAATGACAGGCGCATCATCGAACTTCACAATGCCCATTTCAATGAGCCTTTCGACTAGCTTTTTGAAAGGGAAGCAATTCTCTATCGGGTGCCCTATTATCCCTGCATGGTATTCACACTGAGTGCTTGCATCATACCATTTAGGATATAGGGGTTGCAACGGTTTTGAGTAGACAGGGGCTACAACGTGTGCATCGAACAGAGTTTTATACAACTCCCTATACGTCACTGGTATGGGAGTAAACCAAAATTTCTCGGCATTCTGCCTTGTGTTGGGCTCTTTTCTTGGTGAGACACCGCAGCCCATGCAGCATCGCTCTCGGCTGGATCGTGATAATGAGTTTTGGATAACCCGAACCTACATTGCTTACTTTATTTTCTCCTTTCTTTGGAGCTGATCTTTTCGTGCTTTCTTCAGTCTCTATTTTCCCGCACCTTATCGCGTTCTCTATCATTTCACCAGACATCACTATGTTTGCGAAACTCTTAGTCGCGCTCCCCAACATATGATTGATGAAAGGTGCTTTCAGGGTATTAATGAAGAGCATGGTTGTTTCTTTTTCCAGTAGCGGGGGTTAGACCTGTGTAGCGACCTCCCTCCACCTTTGGGCGTACTTCCTGAAACTCTCGCCTGACTTTTTCTCCATGTTTTGCAACGTGATCTTGTCAGGCATTATATCAGTCACATGGCCATAATGCTCATGAAGGCATGTGCCAAATCTTTCCACGATTTGACTTGGGTACGACTCA
Source organism: Gossypium sturtianum (assembly GCA_025698515.1). NCBI lineage: Eukaryota > Viridiplantae > Streptophyta > Magnoliopsida > Malvales > Malvaceae > Gossypium > Gossypium sturtianum. The sequence goes on along the minus strand of CM046943.1, from coordinate 124,136,712 downwards.
ACTGATTGTACCATTTGGCCGCAGCCCCAGTCAAACTATCCTGGAAACAGTGGATCAACAACTGGTCGTTGCTGACATATCCCGTCATTCTCCGACAGAACATTGTAATGTGGGCCTCAGGGCAGCTGGTCCCGCTATATTTTTCAAATTTTGGCATCTTGAACTTTGGTGGGAGTACCAGATCAGAGACCAGACTCAACTTCTTTGCATCTACCTCGCATTGGTAATCAGCGCTTTCCAATGCTCTGAACTTCTCCTCCAACCATTTGCATCGATCCTCAAACTCCTTTGGGAGCTCTGCCTTTGCTTTTTCCCCTTCTACTGCATCATCGAAGTCAGGGACCATTGGTTTTGTCAAATTATCTCCGGGGTTGGAGCTCGAGCCTGTTGAAAAGTTTACCGGTACTGAGGTACCGGATTGATACTGGGGTTTGATATTGACAGACACTTTTGGTGGTTGTACTTGGAAATTTACCGGGGCAAGGCCTGGAGGATAAGCAGAATCTTCATTATCATCTCCGGCGTAGACCATAGGGCTCTTTCCCCTATCAGGCCCTCCAGTCAACAATTGTGTTAACTGGCTCATCATACTTCTCTGAGATTCTAGCATTTGATCCCTTATGTCCTGTTGGATCTTAGCCAACTGTTCTTGCATCTGAGTTTGCAGTTGGTCTTGTATCTCCTTCTGCATCTGCTCTAACCTCTCTAACCTTTGATCCATGACTTGTGTTTTTCTTCGAGTATAGTAACGATGTTCCAGGGTAGCTATAACACGATCTCTAGTTAATAGGGTTCTTTTATGATAATTGATGCATATGATGTGATGTAATGCAAATGCATGAAATGCAATGCAAATGAATGAATGCAAAAAGAAAGAGAGGCGTTGATTCCGAACTCAATTCCATTAGAAGAACTTTTCTAGAAAATAAATTTCTTTACATAAAACAGATTACATATGCAGCTTCATCCTCATAGTCCAGGTGAAGACATCAATCTTTTCTCATTGTGTTCACTTGGACTATATTTGGACGAACGCATTATAACCCACTTTATCAAGAAATCCATTTTCTTATGACAAACTCTTCTATTTAGCAATCGAATATGAATCAACACCTCTTTTCTATGATGATGAAATGCAATGTAGTTATAAACAAAACAAAACATGTTAGTGCAAAAGAAATAGACAGCACAGAACACCTGTCCGGGTGACCACTCGGGTTTGGCGTGGCTTCATCTAGGTGTGTGCTCCTAGAGGTCTGCTATATGTGACTTGGTTCTAAAGGAAGGGTACTTGAACCAACAGATTCCTCAATCCTCACCCATTATAGGCTCATACGGATCGAGTTCAGTTCAGGGGAATACATTTCCCTATAGCCATGCGGAGGTGAAAACCTCATGAAGACATAGGTACGGATGTATCCCGGAAGTAGTCCACTAGCCCATGCGGAGGTGAAAACCTCACGAAGGCATAGCTTCTCGCTCCCACTTAAAGGGTGTGACCACAACGGTCATGCAATATGAATGTAGAAATATCCTACGAAACTCAAACCACACAAACGGATGACACAACACGAGCTCGTGTAATGAAAGAATCGAAATCAAATTTTAATTTTTGATAAAAGGACGTTAATCAACCAATTTTACGGCTTGACTCTCTTATTAGTCCCCAGCAGAGTCGCCAAGCTGTCGAAACCATTTTTTGTTTGGAAAATGGGCCGACTTTAAAAGGAAAATGGAGTCGCCACCAATCTTTTTTTGAAGTGCAATTGGGCCACTTTTGAAAACATTTTGGTCTACGAATTTTAAAAAAATGGGTCCGGGAGTCGGTTACGCACGAGGAAGGATTAGCACCCTCGTAACGCCCAAAATTGGTACCTTATTGATTGATTAATGTCCTAATATTGAAAATTGAAAAAGATTTTCAAAATATGAGTCCTTTAAAAAGTGTTTGGATAATTCGAATTGGATATCGAAATTCTCTTGTTCCGAAAAGACGAAATACCACATCCAGCACGATAGGACATGATGTTTCAAACCCTCGATACCAAGATCATTTCATGATTTCCAAAACTCATGCGTTGCAATTTAAAACGGGTATTCCACTATTTGGCCAAACTAAAAATCGAAACCCAGCACGATTGGGCACGATTCCTCGAATTCCCAAATATGAAATATCGCCTTTGTTTAAGAAAACCCGGTCAAAATCTCTAAAGGATATTTGGTTATTTAGACGAATGGAAAATCGAAACCCAGCACGATTGGGCACGATCTCTCGAACTTCCAAACACGAAATATTGCCTTATTTAAGAAAACATGATCAAAATCTTTAAAGGATATTTAGTCATCCAGACGAACGAAAAATCGAAACCCAGCATGATTGGGCACGATTTCTTGAACTTCCAAACACGAAATATTACCTTTGTGAAACCCTTTTTATGAATTTTAAAAAAAATGCAAATATAACAACTCATAATAGTAAAGGAAAGTAATAAAAATGATAATAAGAGTGATGAATATAATTAATAACAAAAAAGGGGTAAGTATTAAAATAATAATAATAGGATAATAATAATAATAAGCAAAAAATAAAGAAAATAATAAAATAATAGTATGTAATAAAATATAAAAATAATAAAAGTAATAAATAAAAAATATTAGTAATAAAATAATATAATGATAAATATAATAGTAAGTATAGTATAGTAATAATAATATATATATGTAAAATAATAGCAAGGAAAAAAAATAAACAAAATGAAATATTAATAATAATAACATTAGGTTTAACAATAATAATAGCAGAAAGAATATGACTATAATAATAGTATACATAAGAAGTAATAAAAATACTAAAAATAATTAATTTGATGGTAAAATAGCCAAAATAAACGAAAAGGGACTAAATCGGATCAAAAACAGAAGCGTGGGGCAAAATTTAAAACAAAAAAAAGATAAAAGGGCTAAATTGTAAGCGCGTGCAACCTAGAGGACAAAAAAACAGTAATAAACCCCTCCTCACAAACGCAAAATGCTCGATTTGTGGACCAAATTGAAACGAGGAGCGAACTTTTGGGCCAAATTGAAAATAAAATAAAAGCGCTAGGGAACTTTAAAAACCGGGAGGGCTAAATGCGCAATTAGCCCCTCCTTAAAAACGCTGTGGATCCTCTTACCGAGCGGGTTGGGTCGCATGGTCGAGGCCCAAAACGACGCCGTTTTGGCCTCTCGACCCCACCTTCCAAACGGCGCGCGTCTTGCGTGTACTATAAAAGCCAAATCTTTTTTAAAACCTTCATTCTGCCTTATTCTCTAAAAAAAAGAAGCTAAAATTCTCTCAAAACCTCCCAAGCCTTTCCCCCCATTCCGATCGAATCACGATCGCCGGACCACCGTCGGCCGCCGTCGCCGGCCACCGTGTACGGTGGCCGAAATTTGATAAAGGTGAGTTTTTTCTTCCTTTTTAATACCGTATATTATTGTAACCTTTACGTATTTTTTTTAAAAAAAGAAAAGCTTAAAAAAAAACAAAGAACAGTTTCGAAAAAGTGAATAAAAAAAGAAAAAAGAAGAAGATAATAAGACCTTTTCTGAATATTCTCTGTATTCTCCTGTGTGTATTCGAAAAAGTGTGTAAAAATCCCCCTATTTTTACAAGTGATCTCTTGGCCTTTTATAGCCGATTTTAAGAAATAAAGAAAATACAAATTCCAGATTCTGTTTGCTATGTTGCTCTCTTTTCCTTCTTTTCCGCAGGTGAAAGCGTCATGGAGAACGTGGCTCGGTGGTGGGGGAGCGAGACGTGCGGCTTGTGGAGGCTGCTAGACTTGTGGCGCAAAGAAAAAAAGTGGCTAGGGTTTTTCTGATTTGTTTTCCTTTGGGTTTAGTGGGCTTAGGGTTAGTATAAATGTAATTGGGTCTCAGGAGTTTATTATTTTTGGACTGTTTAAAAATTTTAGATTTTGGTTTGGATCTTATGGGCCCGGGCGAAATTTAGGCCCAACACGTACAATTGTAGATTTAGTCTACTTTCTCCAATTGGATTGTTCTAAGTACATATACTTTTTGAATTTTTAAATTTTAGTCCTATCGCAAATGAAAGTTGTTAATTCATTAACTGGACTTTTAGTGAGTAATGTGTGAAATTAATAAGCTGAAATGCCATTACACATGTGACAATATGTTTGTCGCATTATATTTTGGCAATATAATAACTTAACTTAACAAATTTAACAATTATCGTTTAGTGAGGTCTGAAGTTTTAATATTTAAAAAATACAAGGTCTAAAAATGACCAAATTAAAGTATAGGGATTTAATCCATAACTTTTCTAAAGTACATAAACTAATAGTAAAATTTAACCAAAATTAGTAACAAAGCATGGCTGGCTTTAGAAATTTTAACATCAATAACATTTCAAAATTTCTTTATTTCATGTGATTAAATATCTATTAAAACATTTATCTCATGTGTGCGTATGGAAACTGCATATTTAGGATACAAATATTTATTTAAAAATAACATATAATAAATAAAAAATATATGGTTTGAAAATAATAATAATAACACATGCAATATCTATTAAATGAAATATGCACTATGTGTGGATGAAATTTTTTGTGTAATAGTATTAAAATGTATAAAGAGATATCAAAATGAAAGATTGGTTCTAGCGTTAAAGCTGATGTTTTATCCATATTGATAGCATTGGTTTAAATCTATCATTTGCAAATTTTTATTGATTTTATTTAAAATGCGAAAAAGATAAAAATACCACTGTAAGAATATAACTTATTTCCTCGATCGAGTTGGTGTCTAGTTGACTCATTGACACCAACTTTGTTGATCCAAATCTATACTATTATTTAAATCTTTAATCAGATTGGTGTCACAAGACAACCAGATACTAACTCTATTAGAAATTTACTAAAATATCCATTTATATACAAAGTACCTTATATTATTATGAAATATTTTTGGTTTTTTTATAATTTTATAAACTCAATAGAAATTCAATCATCACTACAAGAAAACTGCATTAGCAACCAAAATTTTCAAAACATTTTATGTCATTCTGTAATACAACAACGACATTAAATGTGGTTATGTAATGATTTTTAGATGATGTTGCTGAATTTAATTTTTAAGATACTATTAATTGCAGTGACTAGGTTTGTCAATGCAAATTATTACAATTAGATAACAATAAAATAAATTGTTGTTATATATTATAATATTAGCAACGATTTTACAATGTCGTTAGGCAATTTAGTTTTCTACTTGTTAATCGTAACGACACAATTTATCGTTGAAAATGTTGGAAAATTTATATTTTATGAGAACTTTGAGGCATATTCATAATTGATAAAAGTTGAGAGTTAAATTATAAAATTATGGTTTTATATTCTACTCTATGAGACCTTTACAACGATATATCATATGCTCAAAATGGTTGAGTGATGAATGAGAAATTGGTACTCAAAGTAAGCTACTTGTGAATATTTGTTGAGGAAAAGAAAAGCTTAGATCCCATATTGGTTAAATACCAAATGTGAGGTATGTATATATATGAGAACCCACTTATAAAAGTTGAATGATTAAGCTTGAAACTTTGCCTTGTGCTTAGGGGGTGTAGGTCCAAACTCGTCGGGGTTGGGGCATACTTGCACGACGTGGGTGATGTGAAATGTCGTTACACAAAATTTATTTTTTTTCTCAGCAAATATATACAAAATATGATTTATAAGGACATATATCCTGATTTTATTTTATTCTAATAAATTTGATTTGATTTTACTCAAATTGATTTAATTGCTCCTTTAATGCAGATTTTGTCTCCTTATACATGGTTATTTCCAAAATTCCTCCACTTTGAATGCATATAAAAGGCTAAGATTTCTTCAGAATTTTTTTTCTCAATTTCACTCTCTCACATCGAGATTATTTTTCTTTCCAAAATTCTTCTCTTTTCCTCTCCATTTTTTCCAACGTTTCGGTGATAGAAAAGGGCAATATTTGTTCGTTGATCACTGCAGAGGTGCTACTGCTTCAATCATCATGTTGCTATATCCTAGGAGACATTCGACCAACGTTTCTCCAAGTACCGTAAGAGCGGCTGAATCTGTCTTAAGGAAACCATGTAAAACAGGCCTCAACATCTAGTAAAACTCGTTTCTTCTTTTTGATTTCTGGTTTTTATTATGTTATTTATTGGTTTTTCATATCCGATAATTTCAATATAAATTGTTCAATTTATTTTATTTTATATATATAAATATTTGTTTATTTATATATTTATATATTTTTGTTCGCTAACGTGTTTTGTCCGATAATCTTAAGACATATTTTATATTATTTTGCAATTCTCTAATCCGAGACGAACGAGACACCAAGGCGAAAAGAAAAAAAAATATTTTTTTTGAAAAATAAAAATTATTCTATCTTTGAATAAAATCTGTTTCGGGATTTATTCTCACCGATCAACAGATTTTATTCCATTTTTTATTTTGTTTCCAAATGAGAAATTAAATTTAAATAAAATCTATTTTGGGATTTATTCCCACCGTTTAATAGATTTTATTAGATTTTAGTTTTGTTTCCAAATAAAATTAAATTGAATAATCTGTTTCAGGATTTATTCCCGCCGTTTAATAGATTTTATTCGATTTTAATTTTGTTTCCAAAATAGAATTAAATTGAATAATCTGTTTTGGGATTTATTCCAGTCGTTTAACATATTTTATTCGATTTTGATTTTGTTTCCAAACGAGAAGACTTAATCAAATAATTATGTTTCGGGATTTATTCCCTTCGCTTAACAGATTTTATTTTGATTTTGTTTCCAAACAAGAATTAATTAAATAATTTTGTTTCAGGATTTAATCCTGCCATTCAACAAACTTGATTTTGATTTTGTTTCATAATATTAATTTTGTCGTTTAACAAATCAAAGAGAAAATTTTCTGTTTATGGTGGCCTTAATTGTGGCTTTAAATTGTGAAAGTTTAAATGTAGCTTCAAAATTGTGACATCAAAGGAAAATAAATTTATCAACGGTGAATTAAAAAGACAATATGAGAGTGCATGTCTAGGATTGGTTCTTTGAAAGACTTGGTATTTAAGTGTGCCGAGTGCACCACCTCTCTTTTAGGGTTACCTACCTGATGCATTATTTCATTGTATTTTTCGATTAGACTGTATAAACTTTTGTTTCGGGTTTTATTAAATTTCTGTCGTCTAACAAAAGTTGATAAATTTTCTAATTCTGGTTTTGTTTCTTAGCAGAAAATGGAAACTCTTACCAATTCAATTAATTCGCAATTTGAAGCTTTGGTTCAAATGCAATCTTCGATCCAAAACTCAGTGTTACCGGTGGCAGCTGTTGTAAGCCACAACGAGAAACCTGCAAAATTCTCGGGAAAAAATTTCAAGACTTGGCAACAGAAAATGTTGTTTTATTTGACCATATTGAACTTGGCCAAATTTTTGAAAGATAACCCTACTACTGTTAAAAATGGTGAGGTAGATGAAGTTACTGCTTTCACTATTGTTGAAGCTTGGAAACATTCTGATTTCTTGTGCTTTAAACTACATCCTGAATGGATTATCGGATGCACTGTACGAAGTGTATAATGTTAAGAAAACAACTAAGAAATTATGAAGATCATTGGACCATAAATACAAAGCTGAAGATGCTAGAGCTAAAAAGTTTTTAGTTGCTAAATTCTTAAATTTTGTAATGATTGATTCTAAATTAGTTGTGAATCAAGTGCAAGAACTTCAACTGATCATTCACGACATTCTTGTTGAAGGGATGATGATAAGTGAATCCTTCCAAGTGGCAGCCATTATTGAGAAGCTGCCTCCTGCTTAGAATGACTTTAAGAATTACCTAAAGCACAAAAGAAAGGAAATGTTAGTGGAAGATTTAATTGTCAGACTTTGGATTGAAGAAGACAATAGAGGTGCGAAAAAAAAAGCTCAACAAAGCAGTAAATGACAATGGTGCTAGGGCACTCGTCATAGAAGTTAAGAAAGACTTTAAGAAGGGAAAACAACCTCAGAATGGGTCTAAACTAGGACCAAAAGGTGGCGTTTCCAGGAAGCAAAAATTTCAAGGAAAATGCTTCAATTGCAACAAGATGGGGCACAAGTCATCCGACTGTAGGATCCCAAAGAAAGTTAGAGCTAAAGAGGCCAATGTTGTGGAAGAAATTTCCAAGGAAGTGTCCGATATAGACTTATGTGCCTAACATACGCATTAACTATGAATAAGAATGTTTCTTTCTAAAGGGGGGATGTTTGTAGGAAGGAGATATGTATTAAACTAAATGCAATCTCTGTAAAAGCAAAACTATGAATAAGAATGTAGCTTCTTTTTCTGTTTATATGCTTAAGTCATTTAATTTATGGCATAGTAGGCTCGAACATGTTAATTATGATACTTTACGTACATTAATTAACTTAGAGCACATTCCCCCGTTTCACAATAATTATAATTATAAATGTGTAACATGTGTTGATGCAAAATTAACAAGGTCAAAAACCATTTGATCTAATACATAGTAATGTTTGTGACCTAAAGTTTATTCAAATGAGAGGAGGGAATAAATATTTTTATTACCTTCATTGCTACGTATATTTACTTAAGAGCAAAGATGAAGCTATAGAGAAATTTATTCTCTATAAGCAGGAAGTTGAAAACCAACTTAATAAAAAGAATAAGATGGTGAGAAGTGATTGTGGTGGTGAAAATGTTGAATCATTTGAATACTATACACAACCTGATATTATTCATGAAGTAACACCATCATACTTTCCTCAATCAAATGGAGTAGCCGAATGGAAAAATAGAACTCTTAAGGAAATGATGAACACCTTGCTAAAAAGCTCTGGGTTATCACAGGAAATATGGGGGGAGTGTTTCTATGAGTTAATTACCTTTTAAATAAGGTGCCCCACAAGAAAAGGGACAAGACACCATATGAGTTACGAAAAGGTAGAAAACCATCCTACAACCACTTAAAAGTGTGGGGGTGTCTTACTAATGTAATGTATAATGGTAAGTCAAGACATAAGCGTCGTCGACACAATACCTTTAAACAACTGATCTCAAACGGAGTTATCTCTATTGATTTTGTAAAATCAAAAGATAACATTGTAGATCCACTAACTAAAGGCTTAAATCGAGATCATGTTTATAAAATACTGAAAGGAATGAGACTAAAGCCCATGAAAATAAAAGGCGCTATGTGAAGGAAAACCCTACCTAGTTGACTAGAGATCTCAAGATTTAGGTTCAAAGGGACAACTTAATTGCATAGACCTTGTGAAGTCACTGTGGGGGTACTTATCCCAAGTTCATTCCTATGATGTAAACAGTGACTAAAAATTGGATAGGTTAAGCAATGCTTTTAATGAACATTATGTGTTTCGATGAGCCGAACAACATAAGTCACCTATGTGAGAGTAAAGTGGGGCCGCTTCGAGGAGACTATTGTGGCATAGTTCTCTCAAACTCTTGCAGAACTAGGAGATTTCACGACTATATGAACATACCCATGATAACTAAAACATTGCCAATGAGGTAGTTGTGTAAGGTATATCATCGTTTACACAAATGGTAGAACAATTCAAGGACATCACGTTTACTGGTCAGCTAGTAAAGTAAATTGATCGCTGTGAATCAGAGTTTTAAAATTTATAAAAGAATGATCGAACCTGGAAACTAACTCTGACAACGATTGAAGGCAAGTGCACCTATCGAACAGTAGTATAGTTTAGGCAAGACCGGATTATCGAACCCAAAGGAACTAAAAGTACTAATACTAACTTTCTTTTTATTATTTAGCCTAAAATAAGTGAAGTTTGTTTATTAAACTAAATTAATTAACTACTAAAATAAAGACTCTAAGACAAAGAAGAATGAATTTGGAAAATAAAAACTCAGTTGATTTAGACGATACCCTAAGAAGAATCCACCTAGACTTCACTTGTTATCTAACACTGAACCATACGATTTATTCACTTAGTTTGATCCGTAAGACTCCCTAACGTATATTAAACCCTCTCTCAAGGTGAATAACATCTAACCCTAGGTTAATTAGTGGAACTCTCGTTCTCTTATAATAACCCCTAGAATATAGCAAGAATCGATCTGTGGACTCCCATATTAGGTTTCACCCTAATCTGGCAAAATCTCGTCACCCTATCTCTAGGCGTGCGATCAACTCCACTTAATTATGTTGGATCTACTCTTAGGTAGGGTCTATTCCTCCTCCACCTAAGCACATTAAATTTGGATTAAGCTCACATAATTAAGAACAAACTAAGTATTTATCATATAATTCAACTAATCAAATAACAAGATTCATCATAGTTTCATCTCTTCTGTATCCGAAGGGTTTAGTTCATAATAATAAAAGAAAACATCTCAAGAGAAAAGATAAAACAAAACATAAGAAATACCTAAAACTCCCTGAAGGAATTGAAGGAGAGATCCGCTGTCTTGAGTAGAATTTCGGCTTCTTGAGATGGATCAATTGGCTATCTTCGAGTGATCCCCACAAATCTGACCTTTTCGGCTTGGCTTCTTGGCCTAGCTCACCGCCCCCTTTCAGCTGGTACCTAGGGTGTTTATATAGGCTCTTGGAATCTGTTTCTTCTTCCCTAAGTATCAAAATCCGACTAAAACTCTTCTTTGCCACGACAGGGGCACTGCCTTGGCACACACCCGTGTGAATCGGGGTCAAACTGTGTTCAGATTTCTTTAGTGAGGCACGGCCGTGTGAATCGAGGTCAGGTCGTGTTCTAGAAGGAAAGGTGGCACGGCCGTGTGGCTGGAAGCCCAGGCCGTGCTGATTTCATGGCTTGGCCCAATTTGGTCCCTTTTTAAGCCTGTTTCTCGTTCTTTTTGTCATCGGGTGCTTTCCTGAGTATAAGACATGAAAAGAAAGGATTAAGAGCACCTTTTTACATAAATCGGGGCTTAAATCATCCAAAAGCATATTAAATGTGGGCCTAGAATATGTTACTATTTCGGTTTATCAAATACCCCCACACTTAAGCTTTTGCTTGTCCTCAAGCAAAATTCTCAACTTACAATTAAAACGAACTTTCCATGTTTCATAATTCCTATCAACAATGTTTTATCATAATTCATAGATAATTTATACATGGATAATTCAACTCAAAGAGTCCTAAAGATTCAAACAGTTCTAAGTCATAGATTTGTAGCACGAAAATATAGGTGTTTCCCCTCATCTAAATAATTACCTCGATTGAAATCGAAAAGGATTGACATCCTCACAAAAGATTCACTCAAATCACTCAAAGTGTTTAAGGTTCAAAATTTAGGCACTCAAAAGTCAAACATGAAGAGTTAATCCCATAGGCTTGCATGAAAATCAAATCTCCACCAACTTTGAAATATGAGATGAAACACAAATCAAAAGGTCTTTGTTAGGGTTGTACTTGAGGCTAGGGTTAAGGTGTGGAAAAGGCTAAATTAGAGGTTAGAATCGAGATTGAATTGACAAATTACCTAACTAAGAACTAATGAACTAATAATAATAATTACATCAATTGAAAACTAATAATACTAATAATACGAGCTTCTTTTTTTGATATTTGGATTTTAAATGTATAAGCTCGTTTAATCACATACTAATAATGAATATACTTCGTTTTTTTTAGGTACAACTAAATACATAATAAGGGATAAATTACTAAAATTCATAATTAGGCAACTAATCAAATCAAATCTCGATATAAGGATATTCAAAAGGAATGGTGATAACAAAAACAAAGGGGTTCTGGGTTAATATTAGTGGTTATATCAATAAAAAGGGTTGTTAGGATTAAAAGGGGTTTACTAGGGGTTAATTATGAAGGTAACCTTTTTATGGAGTAAGTGGGTTAAATCCTAGGTGCCTTTATCATCTCTGTATATCAAATCAAAAAGTGTGGTCTCGACATGTATAATCAATGCAAGTTCTAGAATAACAAATCAGTGTTGACATACTCATAATCAATAAAGTGAGCAAGAAAAAGAATATATGCTCTATAAGGCTCAAAACTCACAAAAATTATGGGTATTTTGATGTCAACCCTCGTAAATTTCAAACTTCAAGATAATATTTAAATTCAGGTAGACAACCTAGAAAATTTTTAATTTTTTGAAAAATTAGACTTATCATGCTTGATTCCCTAGTATCTTCAAGTTTAATTATCAATGCACAATTAACTATAACTTGATCTAAAACATTTCAATAAAAATCATAAATCACCAGAAATTTTATCCTAATTAGTAATATGAGAAAATTACTTTTAAGGCAAGACTAAATTCAGGGGTTTGAGAATAATGCAAAAAGTTTGGTACGTCTAAGATTCACCCCCCACACTTAAGATGTACATTGCCCTCAATGTACGAAGATAGATGATGACAGTAAATATTCAAAATCAAAAGAGAAGGGAGAAAGTGACATTCCCTGAATTAATGGATGATTTCCTTAGAGGATGGTAGAGTTCGTGTTGTCTGATGACTTGTGTAGTAGTGAATTGCTCCTAGTGATGTCCTTGAAAGCGCTAAGTCATCGTTAGAAATCTTTAGGGCGTAATTAAATAAATGTTAGGAATACTCGAAGGTTAGATGTTGATGAAAATGGTGATAAAAGTTGTCAATGAATGATGAAAATGTTCAAACTTAAGACAAATTGAAATTGAAATAACGAGAAAATAAAACATAAAAATAAGAAAAAGAAAGTCTAAATAAAAGGACTCAAAGGTCCTCATCATCAGTCGGGTCTGTGGTGGTGCTTGGTGATGAGATATGGAGGTTTGGCATATCTGTTGGAGGGTGGCCTCTATCCTATCAAAATGTCGAAAGTGTTGTCAACGAAAATTTCGCCGAATGGTCGAGGCGTGCGAAATGTACGCCAATGAGGTTCTTTGTATGGGATGGCCGGCTCGAGAATCGGTGCCTCTGTGATGGTGGTGGGACATCATCGAATGTCCTCGAGCTCCCCTAAATGCGTGGCGATCACTAATCGGTATTGAGGGGGTCGGTCCCTCGTCGGTGTTTAATCATCCTCATGTGTAGCATTGTCTGGATGCCTTGAGGTACCATGTTGCCGATCAGTGTGAGGGAGGTGATCTGAGCCTCAGTGTGGAGGAGGCCAAAGTATCGAGCCAACCTAGTGATGTACGGTCCCATCGATAAAATTCCCTTCCTGTGTGGCTCTGTCTGGTGTTGAATTGCACAGGCGATGAAGTATGCCAGGTCGAAAATGTGCCTTTCTGACATGCACGATAGGAAGTAGACATCGTGCTTGTTTACCACCCATGTGCTCTCACATCGTCCTGTGATGGTGTGAGCGAGAATGGCGTGAATATATCGTAGGTGTGGGCCAAGGGCTGTCGCCTTCGAGCGACTGGGGTCGTAGACATTCGTGGTGGGTGCTAAGCTGTGCCAGCAGTAAAGGGAAGTGCAGTGGAGTTGACGGTCTAACTCGGAGAGTGGATTTTCTTCTATAAATTCCTCCGTATAGAGTCCGAGTGCCGTGCCAAATTGTGGTACGCTTAGTCGATGTACCGTACCTCCTAAACGGAATTGCACTGCGGCAGGTTGTCATCTTTGGGCCATCACGATGCACTGTAAGGTAAAAGTAGTGCAGAAATCAAGGGTGAATTCCAAATAAGTTGGCTCAATGATGGAGAAAAATTGTTCCCACGAGTCTATCGATATGAGGGCTCGAATATCGGGTGCGAGCCCCACTTGTTCTACTGCGTTCCAATCAATACACCTACCGGTGCTGAGGGGTCTGTCTCGGATTATTTTGTAACGCTCTTCCTGAGCTGCTTGATAAAATTTGAGGAATGGGTTTCGAAGCTCAGAAGAAGCACTTGCGGAGGATGATCCGGGCCCCTTTCTTTTCTTGCTTGTGGTGGCTGTGGATCGTTTAGGTCGTGGTGATGACATTTGTACCTGAAATTTGTAATCAAATATAAAGCAAGTTCTTTTTTGATCAAGCCTCAATAATAGTCTAACCAGAATATGCCATACTAAATCAAGTAAAATTTTGAGAAGTTAGAATTTTAAGCATGTTAATCAGTAGAAATTAGCAGTGAGCAAATGAATGTATCAATCTTATTAGTTCTAAAATGCAAGAATTTATTCCTAAAAAATGAACTTGAAATCTAGTAAGTAACAACCAATAAATATTCATGGGGATTGAATTTTTGAGGCAAGATTCCTAAACAAAAATCATGCTTTTAATACTAAAACTAAACAAAAGATGAAAATAAAGAGAAGTGCCATAATGTTTGTCAAGTTTAAGTCAAGAAAAAGGAACCAGGGATGGTGTAAAAGGATCGAGCACGGTCGGAGCACGGCGGTGGCACGAGTTGTAGCACGAACACGGCGGTGTGCAGGCGTGGCGTTGATGAGCACGAGCGTAGTGCGGGTGTGCGGGCGATTTTTGGACGAGTTTTTGAAGAGAAAGGCAAGGAGAATAGTTTTGGGGTGGAGGAGAATGTGGGTGTGGCTGGATTTGGGAGGAAGGCTGCTGAAATTTGATTTTAGGTTAGGTTTGTGGGAAAGTGACGGTTAGATTTTTGTTATATAGGGAATGGGGCACGGTTCATTGCCACGCCCGTGCTCTGTTTTGGATGCCCGTGTTTTTTTGCGATTTCGGATTTTAGGCGCGTTCAGGTGGATTTGCCACAGCCGTGTTGCAAATGACACGCCTGTGTGTTTATTCACACAGTTGGTTTGAACGGGTGTGTTTAGCCCGTGCTCGATAAGTCAGTAGCCTCGCATGGTTGTAAGACACGGGCGTGTTTGTCCCGTGCTTATCAAGTCAGTAACCTCGCACGGAAGGTTGGCACGGGCGTGGTTTGATGTCGCAGCCCGTGTGGGAAAATCGTTTCGTCCCTATTTATGCACGGCTACTGGCACGCCCGTGTTTTATCCCCTGTCTTCCACACGACCATGAGCATGCCCGTGTCGAAAGCCGTGGGGTTTAAAACCTGTGCTTTTATTAGTCTGAATTAGTATGGAGTGAGATGCTGAGTAAAAGTAAAAATAAAAATAAAAATTTGAAAATAAAATGTTAGTGAATTAGTGCTCGGGTTGCCTCCCGAGAAGCACTTGTTTATAGTCTTAAGCTAGACTTTCTCTGATTTCGGTTCTAAAAGAAGGTTCATGGAGCAAAAGCTCCTCTCTCGTATCTCTAAAATTGGTAACATTATAAATTTTGAGTCGGTGGCCATTTACCTTGAATGTGCCCTTAGTGGGATGAGTTACCTCGATTGTGCCATATGGGAAAATTGTTTTGATCATGAATGGCATGACCATCTTGATTTCAGCTTCCCAGGGAATAATTTAAGCCTTGAGTTGTATAGTAGGACCAAGTCCCCTACTTTGAATGGTTTCGACTTCTTTAGACGAGCGTCATGGCGTCGCTTAGTTGCCTCTTTGTATAGTTTTGAGTTCTCGTAGGCTTCAGCTCTCCATTCGTCTAGCTCGTTCATCTGCATCATTCTTTTTTTTCCTGCAGTGCTAAGATCAAAATTTAAAAACTTTATGGCCCAAAAAGCTTTGTGTTCTAACTCGAATGGTAGATGACAGCTTTTCCCATATACAAGTTTGTATGGGGATGTCCCTAGAGGGGTTTTAAATGCTGTTCTATAGGCCCATAAGGCCTCTGTAACAGTCCGAATTTGACCCTAATCGGAACGGTGGTTTCGGGACCACGAATCCGAGTTCGAATAATAATTAAATAGTATTTTATGTGTTAATTATATGTGAATTAGTATGTGTGAAAGTTTCATAAGAAAATTTGCTAGTTTGGGTGATTAATTTAAGAAAAAGGATTAAATTGTTTAAGAGGTAAAAATAGCCTTTATTTTAATTGGAAGGATTTAATTGATTTGTTTCTTGCATGCATGGACTTGCATGTCAAATTATCCAAAATCTAGTTAAGTGTATGGCATGATGATGGCTTTTTAATTTTTAATTATTTTCTTTAAGTTAGTGGAATTAAATAAATAGTTTAAATGATTATTTCTTTTAATTTAAGTCATAAAATAATGAAACAAGTGGAAAGAAAGAGAACATTCATATGTTCATCTTCTTGGCCGAATGTAAGAAGGAAACAAACACCATTTTGAAGCTGAGGTTTCGGCATTAGGAGAGCTCAATTTGGGTAAGTATTTTGTTTAGTTTTTGATCATTTTTACATGCTTGAGTTCGTTGTTTTGAATGCTATAAAACCCATGTTGAAATTTTTGGAGTTGAGGCATGTTGAGGATTCGGCCATTGATGAATATTCATGATTTGTGATGTTTGATGGTAGACTATTAAGAGTATGTTTGAAATCAACATGTATGTTTTAAATCAACATGTTTTGAATTAGAAATTTTAATGAAATTGAGTGTTAGGGATTAAATTGGAAAGAATAAAATTCTTGAGGGACTAAAACATGAGTCTAATGAAATGCATGGTCTTGTATGAAGCCTAGGAGCATTCGGCCCTTGAGGTGTGTGGCCAAATTTGGTGTATTTTTGTGTTTTGAGCAAATAGGACTAAGTTGTAAAAATGTGAAACATTAGGGGCAAAATAGTAATTTGCCCATTTATGTGTTTTGGGATTAAATTGAATAAAAATGTGTTTGAATGAGCTTAATTTGAACATGTTTAGATCAAGAACAAAGAAAAATGGACTTGGATCGGGGAAAAACGAAAATCATCGATTAGTCGGTTTTCTGTTGTCCGTCGATATCCGAGGTAAGTCTTTAAGCAAATATACGTCGTAAACCATTTACGTAATCTATTATATGCTGAATTATTGAAACATGTAATTATGTTTTGTGAAAGCCAAATGTGACTATGAATTATTGAGTTGGTTAAGTTGAAGTTGTTATACGCTAATTGAGTGTTTATACTATGATTCGAAATGGGTAATAAGTTGATATATGAGATGATTTATGTAAGATAATAAAAAGTATTGCTATTCAGGCTTAGAGCCTAGCAAGCCTTGGGTGAGTGAATTTTTCGGGCTTTATGCCTAGCAGTGCTTAATGCTTAGGTGAATGGAGATCGACTGCGTGTCTCAGCGAGCTTAGTGCCGGTGTGAAAAATTCAGGCTTTATGCCTAGCAGGCTTAATGCCGGTGAATGGAGATCAGACCTCGGGTCTAGCAGGCTTAGTGCCGGTGTGAAAAATTCAGGCTTATGCCTAGCAGGTTTAATACCAGTGATAAGATATCAACTTGTGGCTTATGAGAGTGCATTGTGATATGTTATGGAGCAAGTAAGTTAATATTACGAGATATTTATATTTGGCCATACAGGTAAGTGCCTATAAGATATTTAGTTGAGCTTCTATATTCGATCAATTAAGTAAGCATATACATGTGTTTTATTGGGCAAGAATGTGACTAATGACTATATATGCATATTCGGCCTTTGGTTATGTGATTATAATATTTTTACATGGATATTGAATACTTAGATATTTGAAATGTTGAATGGGTAAGTATATATATATGTTCTTGTATGTGGTTTTATTGAATGTTGTGCACATGAAATGGGTATATGGCTGAAAGTTGATACTTATTATTTGAATCTTGAGCCGAGAAAGTAATTTATTTGTTAAGGTAAGATAATGAAGAATGCTTAGTTAAATCTGTATGGGGGGTTAAACAATGAGATACCATATGAGTTTTTGTTAGAGCTTAATTGATATTAAGTATTTAAATTACTTTTAATTGCTTAAGACTTACTAAGCTAGTTAGCTTACTTTGTGTGTGGTTTCACTCTGTTTTATAGATTTTGATCAAGCTACGAGCTCAGGGAATCGTCATTGAAGACATCCACACTATCGTCTTATTTTGGGTACTCTTAAAAGTTGAATTTTTGAACTTAAGGCATGTATAGGCTAGCTTAATGCTTGAATAACATTTTTTTGAAAGTATATAAGCCATACGAAAATGGCTTGTCTTATTATTAAATAATCTAATGTTGTGCAAGTCTTGATTAAATTAAGGGTGCAAGTTTTGTTTGGATGAAGAGTATGGATGTGTTATAAATCATGCCAAGTATGAAAGTTTGTGTATGTATGTTTGATATGAAATCATTATATATGAATTATTGCTAACTTTTGGAAGGTGAACATATGTGGTGGTTTATCAAGTATGGAATGAGATTTGGTATACATCGCTTTTGATGGGTAGTATAAAAAAACGTGAATCCACCTTATAAACTTTGTATTCGGCAATATGTGTCATTAATGGATATGTAATTGAATAGCACATTCGGTTATGAATGGCATTGGTGCATGTGTATTAACTTCAAATTATGTGATTTGGTAGTAAAATGGCCAAATTATGGTAATATGGTCTTGATGGTATTCGGCCATGATGCTTGATCTTTATAAAAAGTACAATCGGTAATGTATGTATGCATGTGTTGGTAATTTATTTGAATTTTGTATCTATTATGTCATGCCTTTGGTTTAGTATATTGTTGTTTTAGAAGTTGATCTTATTATGCATTTTTGAAACAAAAGAGATTGCATTGGGGAAATTGGTACATGCGCAATTACATTAATAGGGACTATGATTGATAAATGCTAAATTTGATTACACAAGATTTAGTATGTCAATATATATATACACGCATACTTAGTTTTGATATTTTTTATTTTTTTCAGGTTTAGTAGTAATGGATATGTGCATATTCAGTCATTGAAGATTAGGTGACCAATTGATTAGTGATAAAGATATTTGTTGAAACATGCTTCTATGTGAATTTGGCTAAATAATTTATATTATGTATTTATAAATGTTAAGTATTTAATGGAATTACAGTACACCTTATGTATTCGATTATGTCTGCTTGAGTCGTAAAAATTTGATATGGCTTGTATTATGCTTAGTAATGCCCCTTTAACCCTAATTCGGCGACGGATACGAGTTAAGGGTGTTACAGCGTCATCTACTTTTAATGCCCAATATTTCCTGTTTGATTCAACCGTTTTTTCTAGAATGCGTTTAAGTTCTCGGTTTGCTACTTCAACTTGCCCACTGGTTTGAGAGGTGATATGATCTAGCTATCCTGTGGTGTACTCCATATTTTTTTAAGACTTTGTCAAATTGAGTATTACAGAAATGAGTGCCCCTATCACTAATGATAGCTCTAGGCATTTCAAATCGAGAGAATAGTTTCTTGAGGAACTTAACTACTACTCTAGCATCGTTAGTAGGTAGAGCTTCGGCTTCCACCCATTTTGACATGTAATCCACTGCCACTAGGATGTATTTATTTCTGAATGAACTAGGGAATGGTCGCATAAAATCAATACCCCATACATCAAATATTTCACATGATAACATATATGTTTGAGGCATTTCATCACGTTTAGAAATATTACCTATTCTTTGCATTTATCACACGAGGTAACATACCTGTTGGCATCTTTAAATAGAGTAGGCCAATAAAAACCTGATTCGAGTATTTTGTGTGCTGTCTTAATGCCATTGTAGTGTCCTCCTGAGGGTCCTAAATGGCAATGTTCCAGGATTTTGCTTGCTTCTGTCCTTGTAACGCATCTTCGAATTACCTGATCTGCACATATTCGGAAAAGAAAGGGATCTTCCCAAAAATAGTTTTTCGCATCAGAAAAGAATCGCTTCTTTTGGTGATGTGTTAATTTTTTTGGCAAGGTGTTAGTGGCTAAAAAATTCGCAATATCCGCAAACCATGGTACCTCAGAATGAGTTATCGAAAAGAGTTGTTCTTCTGGGAATGAATCGTTTATCTCTCCTTCATTTAGCTTTTCGATATAGGGGTTTTCGAGCCTAGTGAGGTGATCAGCTGCAAGGTTCTCAGCTCCTTTCTTATCCTGTATTTCCAAATCAAATTCTTGTAAGAGTAAAATCCATCCATCTTATGAGTCGTGGTTTCACATCATGTTTAGTTAATAGATAACGAAGAGCTGAGTGGTCAGTGAAAACGACAACTTTAGATAATAATAAATACTGTCTAAATTTGTCAAAAGCAAAAACTACAGCTAGCAGTTCTTTCTCCATGGTGGTGTAATTTTCCTGTGCGGGTGTCAAAGTCCTGCTAGCATAATAAATTGGCTGAAAATGCTTGCCTCTTCGTTGTCCCAGAACTGCACCTATTGCGAAATCACTTGCGTCACACATTAGTTCAAAGGGTAGATTCCAATCAGGTGCAATTATAATCAGAGCATTTATTAGTTTATCCTTAAGGATACTGAATGTATCTAAACATTCCTGATCAAAATTGAAAGGAACATCTTTTTCTAGTAGTTTTGTTAAAGGCTTAGCTATTTTAGAAAAATCCTTAATGAATCTTCTATAAAATCATGCGTGCCCTAAAAAACTTCTAATGTCCTTAACTGAACTAGGAGGAGGTAAATTTTCTATGGTTTCAATCTTTGCTTTATCTACCTCAATCACTTTACTAGAAATTTTATGTCCTAATACAATTCCCTCTTGTACCATAAAGTGACATTTTTCCCAATTTAAAACAAGGTTTGTTTCCTCACATCTCATTAGAACTCGTTTTAAATTTTTAAGGCAAAGATGGAAAGAATTACCGTATACTGAGAAATCATCCATAAATACCTCCATAATATCTTCCACGAGTTCATCAAAGATTGCCAGCATACAACGCTGAAAAGTAGCAGGAGCATTACATAATCCAAAAGGCATTCTTCGATAAGCAAACGTACCGTATAGGCATGTGAACGTTGTCTTCTCTTGATCTTCAGGTGCAATTGGAATTTGGAAATAGCCGGAGAGTCCATCTAGGAAGCAATAGTACATATGCCCTGATAACCTTTCTAACATTTGATCAATGAAGGGTAGAGGAAAGTGATCTTTTCTAGTGGCGTCATTCAGCTTTCTATAATCAATGCAGACTCTCCAACCTGTGACCGTCCTGGTAGGAATTAGTTCATTCTTTTCGTTAGCTACCACGGTCATGCCTCCCTTCTTTGGGACAACCTGCACAAGACTCACCCACTTGCTGTCAGAAATAGGATAAATTATTCCTGCATCTAGAAGTTTAATTACCTCGGCTTTTACGACTTCTTTCACATTGGGATTCAATCTTCTTTGTGGTTGCACGCATGACTTGTACTCATCTTCCATTAGAATTTTATGGGTACAAAATGTTGGGCTTATTCCTTTAATGTCGGAGATTTTCCAAGCTATGGCTTTTTTATGTTCTCTTAGTACCTGTATCAACTCCTCTTTTTCCTTAGGTTCTAACTCTGAAGAGATAATTACTGGTAACGTAGAATTTTCCCCAAGGAATGCATACTCTAAATGTTTTGGAAGTTGTTTTAATTCTAATTTGGGTGGTTCATCAACAGAGGGCTTTTGTTTTAAATCGTCATCGAATTCAATGCTTTCTTTTTCCGTTTGTTTTGATGAAAATATTTTTGAATTTAGCTCGTGGACTTCATCTTCTTCCCCCTCTTCTTGAGTGTGACACAGTTCCATCGTGTCATCATGTAGAATTTCCTGTAATGAGTTTTGAATGAGATGGTCAGTAGTATCAACAAAATAGCATGAATCATCTTGTTCTCTAGAATATCTCATGGCATCGTACATTTGAAAGATAATTTCCTCATCGCCTATTCTTAATGCGAGTTTACCATCCCCTACATCGATAACAGCCCTAGCAGTAGCTAAAAAAGGACGCCCTAAAATTAAAGGAACATCAATGTCTTCATCCATGTCTAACACAACAAAATCAACAGGGAAAATAAATTTATCAATTTTCACCAAGACATCTTCGATAACTCCTCTAGGGTATTTAATAGATCTATCAGCTAACTGAATACTCATCCTAGTGGGTTTTGGTTCCCCAAGATCTAGTCGTTTAAACATTTTATAAGGCATTAAATTAATATTGGCACCTAGATCAGCTAATGCTTTCTTAATATTTAAACTACAAATCAAACAAGGAATAGTAAAACTTCCTGGGTCTTTTAATTTGGTTGGTAGCTTGTTTTGGAGGATGGCTGAACATTCTTCATTAAGCTTCACCATGGATACTTTTTCAAGCTTCCTTTTATTCGTTAGGAGTTCTTTTAGGAATTTTGCGTACGTCGGCATCTGGGAAATGGCTTCAACAAAAGGTAAGTTAATATGTATTTGTTTAAAAAGTTCAAGAAACTTACCGTATTGGGCATCTAATCGTTCTTTCTTTAACTTTATTGGATATGGGATTGGTGGGTTACTTTCTTTGTGTACGGGATTTACAACCTCAACTCCCTCTTCTCTTGCTTTGTTATCTTCGTGTGGTATTTTTTTTCTTTGGTTCGACTAATTCCTTTCCACTTCTTAGTGTAACCGCCTTTACCCATTTGGTTCCTTTAAGACAAATCTCTGCCCGTATTTCGCAAACCATTTTAGTAAGTAATTCAACTGACTTAGTAAATTTCCCAACTTGGTTCTTGATTGCCTTAATCGATGTTTGTTGATTATCAAGTGTTTCTTCGGTTTTTTGGAAGCAAGTGTTTGTAACTACCATGAAATTTGTTAGCATCTCTTCAAGATTTGGTTTCTTTTCCTGTGGAAAGGGCTGATTTTGGAAATTCTGAGGAGGTTGTTGTCTTTGATTTTCTTGATTTCCTTGTCCTCCCCACGAAAAATTTGGGTGGTTCCTCCAACCTGGATTATAATTATTACTATATGGGTTATTATTAGATCTGAAATTGTTACCTATATAGTTCATATGTTTGCTCTCTGTGCCCGGTTGGTAGGGTGGGTACTCAGGATTCGCCACAGTTCCACTTGCGTCGCACTGCATGACTGGATGTACCTGCGAAGAACACAAACTATCAATCTTCTTATTCATCAACTCTACCTGATTTGATAGCATGGTTACTGCGTCGAGGTTGTAAACTCTGGCTGTTTTTGTTGACCTTGTTCTTGTAACTTGCCACTGATAGTTATTCAGCGACATCTCTTCAATAAACTCGTAGGCTGCCTAAGGAGTTCTATTATTCAGGGTTCCACCGGCGGCTGAGTCGATTAGTTACCTCGTTGAGGGGTTTACACAGTTATAGAAAGTTTGGACTTGGAGCCACAAGGGTAAACCATGGTGTGGACACCTTCTCAAGAGATCCTTATATCTCTCCCATGCATCGTATAATGTCTCTAAATCCATCTACACAAAGGAAGATATATCATTACGTAATTTGGCCGTTTTGGCCAGTGGGAAATATTTTAATAAATTTTTTTCGGTCATTTGTTCCCATGTAGTGATTGACCCTCGTGGTAACGAGTTTAACCACTGTTTAGCTTTATTCTTTAATGAAAAGGGAAATAACCAAAGTCGTATGGCATCATCAGAAACGCCATTTATTTTGAAGGTATCAAAGAATTCTAAAAAGTTAGCTATATGAGCGTTTGGATCTTCGTCCTGTAAACCATCAAATTGAACAAACTGTTGAATCATTTGTATAGTGTTAGGCTTTAATTCAAAATTATTAGCAGCTATAGCAGGCCTAACAATACTAGATTCGGCTCTTGTTAAATGTGGTTTAGCATGATCAAACATAGTACGAGGAGCATTATTTTCTCCCACATCTTGTGGTGGAAGATTATTTTCGTCCATCCCTTCAGTAGGATTGGATCTGTCTTCTCGCTCTCCTTGGTAATTTAGGGCTCGCCTAATTCTCTCTGCGATTTCTTGAGCGGTAGCTTCAATATCACATGTCGTATTCTAAAGGTCCTCTCGGGTTCCTTCTAGTCATAAACTAGAGGTACCTGCGAGGAAAAGAAAGAAAGAAAGTTTAGCAAATTTAAAATTAAAACTAAAAATAAAAATAAATTGCAAAAAATAAAAATAATGGCTAAAGTAATAAAAATAGAGTTTTCTTAATACTTTAGTTCCAAACAATGCCGCCTAAAAACTTGAAATTGTGAATCAGAGTTTTAAAATTTATAAAAGAATGATCGAACCTGGAAACTAACTCTGATAACGATTAAAGGCAAGTGCACCTATCGAACAGTAGTATAGTTTAGGCAAGACCGGATTATCGAACCCAAAGGAACTAAAAGTACTAATACTAACTTTCTTTTTATTATTTAGCCTAAAATAAGTGAAGTTTGTTTATTAAACTAAATTAATTAACTACTAAACTAAAGACTCTAAGACAAAGAAGAATGAATTTGGAAAATAACTTGGGAAAAACTCGGTTGATTTAGAGGCGATACCTAGGAAGAATCCACCTAGACTTCACTTGTTATCTAACACTTTGAACCATACGATTTATTCACTTAGTTTGATCCGTAAGACTCCCTAACGTATATTAAACCCCTCTCGAGGTGAATAACGTCTAACCCTAGGTTAATTAGTGGAACTCTCGTTCTCTTATAATAACCCCTAAAATAGCGAAGAAATCGATCTATGGACTCCCATATTAGGTTTCACCCTAATCCGACAAAATCTCGTCACCCTATCTCTAGGCGTGCGATCAACTCCGCTTAATTATGTTGGATCTACTCTTAGGCAGGGTCTATTCCTCCTCCACCTAAGCACATTAAATTTGGATTAAGCTCACATAATTAAGAACAAACTAAGTATTTATCATATAATTCAAATAATCAAATAACAAGATTCATCATAGGTTTCATCCCCTTCGGGTATCCGGAGGGTTTAGTTCATAATAATAAAAGAAAACATCTCAAGAAAAAAGATAAAACAAAACATAAGAAATCCCTAAAACTCCCTGAAGGAATTGAAGGAGAGATCTGTAGTCTTGAGTAGAATTCCGGCTTCTTGAGATGGATCAACTGGCTATCTTCGAGTGATCCCCACAAATCTGACCTTTTCGGCTTGGCTACTTGGCCTAGCTCACCGCCCCCTTTTAGCTGGTACCTAGGGTGTTTATATAGCCTCTTGGAATGTGTTTCTTCGTTCCTAAGTATCAAAATCCGACTGAAACTCTTCTTTGCCACGACAGGGGCACGGCCTTGGCACACGCCCGTGTGAATCGGGGTCAAACCGTGTTCGGATTTCTTTAGTGAGGCACGACCGTGTGAATCGAGGTCAGGCCGTGTTCTAAAAGGAAAGGTGGCACGGCCGTGTGGCTGGAAGCTTAGACCGTGCTGATTTCATGGCTTGGCCCAATTTGGTACGTTTTAAGCCCGTTTCTCGTTCTTTTTGTCATCGGGTGCTTTCCTGAGTATAAGACTTGAAAAAAAAGGATTAAGAGCACCTTTTTACATAAATCGGGGCTTAAATCATCCAAAAGCATACTAAATGTGGGCCTAGAATATGTTACTATTTCGGTTTATCATAAATATACTTTCACAAGAGAAGGTTCAAGGGTAGATACCTACCTATCCTATGCAACTATCGATCGTATATTCTATCACCACATCGAGTCAATTTTTTTCATTAAAACTATCAATTTTCATTCATATGGGGGATTGTTGGAAAAACTTGAAATTTATGAGAACTTTGAGTCATATTCTCAATTGGTAAAGGTTGAGAGTTGAATCATAAAATTATGGTTTTATATTCTACTCCATGAGACCTTTACAATGGAATATCATATGCTCAAAATTGTTGAGTGATAAATGAGAAATTGATGCTCAAAGTAAGCTACTTGTGAATATTTGTTGAGGAAAAAAAAAAGCTTAGATCCCACATTGGTTAAATACCAAGTGTGAGATGTGTATATATATGAGAACCCACTTGAAGGGTGATTGAATGACTAAGCTTGAAACCCTACCTCGCGCACAGGGGGTGCAGGGCCAAACCCGCCGGGGTTGCAGCGCACCTGCACGACGTGGGCGACGTGAAATGTTTAGACCAGTCGGGCCCAAAATGGGCCTACGGATATTTTAGCCCAACACGAAATTTATTTTTTTCTCAGCAAATATATACAAAATCTGATTTAAAAGGACATATATCCTGATTTTATTTGATTCTAATCAATTTGATTTTATTTTAATCAAATTGATTTAATTGCCCATTTAATGCAAATTTTGTCATCTTATACATGGATATTTCTAAAATGCCTCCACTTTGAATGCCTATAAAAGGCTAAGACTTTTTCATAATTTTTTGCTCAATCTCACTCTCTCACACCGAGATTATTTTTCTCTCCAAATTTTTTCTCTTTTCCCCTCCATTTTTCCAACGTTTCGGTGATAAAAAAAGGCAACGTTTGTTCGTTGATCACTGCAGAGGTGCTACTGCTTCGATCATCATGTTGTTGTATCCTGGGAGACATTCGACCAATGTTTCTCCAAGTACCGTATGTAACATCCTAAAATTTGGAATTTTAGGTGTGGCATTGTTTTTGGTGTTAAGCTTGTTAAATTATTAATTGTGTATGTTTAGGAGGTCCTGAAAAGGCTCGGGATTTATTTGGACCTAGTGAATTTTTTGAAATTTAGCACTTTAAGGAGATAGAGTAAGTGACCTTAAAGCATATGGAAATAATTGAGTAAGTAGCTAGCATAAATGAACAATTGATAAGAAGG
The DNA here is from genome assembly GCA_025698515.1 of Gossypium sturtianum. NCBI lineage: Eukaryota > Viridiplantae > Streptophyta > Magnoliopsida > Malvales > Malvaceae > Gossypium > Gossypium sturtianum. The sequence continues at coordinate 124,110,173 of CM046943.1, read as the reverse complement.
ATATGGCGCCATATGTAGTACCTTGAGGGAAGAGGTTCGAATCCCTTTGTGTGCATATTTGACTTTTATTTTTGCATTCCTTCCTTAAAGTGTCGGCCAAGGAGTATTTATAGCAAGTTTGACTTCATTATTTTTGGTAAGGTGGCTATATGAATAAGGCAATGTTGAAGTTAGGGAAAGGAATCAAGGGAAATAGGAAAGAAAGGGGGACATGAGGCTTATTTCGTGGGTGATGTTTTGGAAAGCTTGGGTGGCCAAACTCTTATCCTAGGGGGGGATGCATGTGGACGGTTTTGGGGAGAATAGGTAGCTGAATTTTTAGTTGGCATTTGGTAAAGACTTAGTAGTGTTTTGGCAAAAATTCCCTTTGGCAACTTTGTGTCATTTCTCCCAATTTGCAACCCTCCTTGCCGAAACATATTAGCACAATAGTGCATTGTTTTTCTCTTTTGTTTGGTCACATACTCATTTTCTTTCCACCTTCCTTGATAGCCGAATTCTCCTTTGCCTTTTGATTGAATTTTTGGTGCTTGTTAGGCCAAAACCTTTCTCTTTGCACTATTTGGTATTCTCCAAATTTCTTTCTACCTTGTGCCTAAATTACAAGCCACTAAAGAACATATTTTCTTCCTCCTTTCTTCTTGTTGCCGAAAGTATCCAACCTTTGTGACCAAATCATCTTTTCTTATCATCTTTTGGAGAAACCGAAACTAGTTTGCACCTTTTCTCTTCTTTTAATCACCTTTCAATTCTTCTTCCATTTCTTAAAAATAAAACTCCATCTTGATCAAAACTTTTTCTTTCATTCATTTCCTCCATAACTGAATCTAATAGCAAATTAACCCTCCACTATTTCTTCTTTTTCCTTTATGTTTGAACATTATCTTTTGAAAAATCGGTAAGTAATATTTTCTTCTCAATTTCTTCTCTATGGCCGAATGTATGTTTTTGTCGTGGGATGATTCTATTAATCGGAATCATCATTCCCTTTTCTCTCTCACAACATGATCATTTTTCCTTTTGGTAGAATCCTAGCGGGAGGCCGAACATCACTCTAAGTCTTAAGTCGAACGACGAACATCAGATTCAATATCGTACTGTAAGAAATCATTATGGATTATTGATAGTAACCAATAAGCCAATTGATGATCTAAGGAGTAATAAATTGTTGACTTTATGTTTTAGGGAATAAATCGTTTGATCCATCCAATTGTTGATCATTCGGGATTAGTGGTAAGCCGATCTTCACCCTTTTTGACAAATCCATACTTATCATAATACTAATCGATGGAGGCTTGTGGTAACGATTCAAAAGGGAAGCCGAGTGGAGATCTCAAAAGGTGCGGGTTAGCGATCCCTACTCCTAAATTCAAACGAAGGGCTATTTCGGCGATTCGAGACTTTCCTCCGGGTTGTGGACCCTCATCCGGTGAGAATCAACTATTCGAGGTTGTTCGCAATTATGAGGCATCAGCGATTCGGGACTTTCCACCAGGTTGTGGACCATCAATCGAGGAAAACCGACAAATCATAGTTGTTCGCGATCCCAAGGGTAAAATCTTAGATCGTTTGTTTTAGAGTAGATTTATTAAATAGTAAGCAATGTCTAATCGAGCGTTATAATATTTTAGGTATCGACGATCAGGAAAGCGTAGTGCTTATCAGAATCGTGTGTGTAATCTCACACCGTATTTCATGGGTTAGATATTTAAAACGTGTTAGTGGTAAATCGCTTGATTAAATCACATTTTGGTGAAATTGGGTAAAATGGCATAATTATCACTATTTTGGTAAAGACTATGAAAGCGGTATTAAGACTATGAAAATTGCGAAAATACCCTTAAAGGGCCATTTGATATTTGCTAAATGGGCCATTTGATATTTGCTATATGGGCCAGATTGAGATAATTGCTATATGGGCCAGATTGAGATATTTGCTATATGGGCCAAATTGAAATAATTGCTATATGGGCCATTTGATATTTGTTATATGGGCCATTTGATATTTGTTATATGGGCCGATATGTTATAAATTGTTATAATGGACCATAATGTTTGTAAGAAATATCTAAATAAATTGTTGTGAATGGCTATGCATTATATACATGATTTGCATGGGATGTGATATTGATGAAGAGAAGTTCGTAGCTCGCATCGTAACTCAGTGGCTCGCCACAAATATGAAAAATGGCAATGCCATGTAAATTTCTGTTAATCTGGTGGCTTGTCCACAAACTTGATATATACGGCTTAATGCCTATTTTTGGTGTGTTGGCGGGGTGGGTAACTAAAGCTCCCCACACGGTGTCTTTGGTTGGTATGTGGTGGTGTGTAGCGGATGGAAATTAGGTTTGGTTTGGGAATTGCATATCATATGCATATTATATATGATATTATTTTTTTATATATAATTGTAAATGAGTTTTGGCCCAATTGAAAGTTTAATTGGAATTTTGGTGATGGACAATGGTAAGTGGGTTACACATTGAGTTCTAGTAACTCACCCCATTTTCCTTATCCCTTCTGGGTAATGATCGATGATGGAGACTTGGGCCGTGGATGACTCGGTGGAGGCCATACTGTAAAACGGTTAAATTTGGATTTTGGATTTCTTTTAGTATTTTTAATTACTTTACTATTTTGAATTAAGGTTGTAATAAGGCCTCTGGATTAATTTTTGTTTTGTTTATTGTGTGAAGAATTTTATAAACTGCTTAAAGTATTTCAAATTATAATATTATTTTTCTAAAAACTTAAATAAATGATTTATTCTAAAATGAATATTTAGAAAGGATTTCATAATAATTTTTCATATTTTAAACCGGAAAATTACTCTCAAGATTTTCATCGATTCTTTTCAAAAAAATACATTTTTATTTCTTTTAAAATTTTCTCGATCTGTTAACGCTATTTTCAAAACTTCGATATATAAGATCTTACATCTCAAATTGCTGATTTATCAATCAAATCTTTTACCCGATAAATACTTCGTCAAAACTTTGAAATCTGTTTCACTTAAAAAGGAATCAAAGTATATTTATTTTGTGTAACATGTCAAATCTGGCCTTAACGCATAGGCCGGGTTTGGGGTGTTACACCGTAAGAGCGGTCGACTCTGTCTTAAGGAAACTGTGTAAAACAGGCCTCAACATCTAGTAAAACTCATTTCTTCTTTTTGATTTTTTGTTTTTATTATGTTATTTATTGGTTTTTCATATCCGATAATTTCAATATAAATTATTCAATTTATTTTATTATATATATAAATATTTGTTTATTTATATTTATATATTTTTGTTCGCTAACATGTTTTGTCCAACAGAGAATTTATAAAATGTGTAACAACAAAATAAGTTGTTGTTAAACGTTAAAATATTAGCAACAACCTTAAAATATCGGTATATAATTTATTTATTTTTTTGCTTATTAATCGCAACAACATGATTTGTCATTGCCAATTATTAATAGAATTTGTAACAATAAAACAAGTTGCAATAACCTTGAAATGTCGTTATGTAACTTATTTTTCTACTTATTAATCGCAACAACACAATTTGTCGTTGTGAATTATGAATAAAATTTGTAACGATAAAACTAGTTGTTAAATGTTAAAATATTAGCAACAACCTTAAAATGTCATTACATATGTACAAGCCCATTTTTTGCCCAGCCCATTAAGCCCAAAAGACCCCAAACCAATTAACCAAACCAACAAGCCCAAACCCTAGCCCAATACCAAAATAAAAATCAAGAAACCCTAGAAACCCTAGGTCAGCCGCCCTAGTTGCTGCCATGTCTGACCAGCAGTCCCATCCACCGCCGGCCACCGCCCTGTCACGTCTCCACCGCCCTCAAGTTGCACCTGCAAGCAACAGTGGCATCAGAATAAAAAAAAAGAGCATTTGTAAATGGCTATAAAAGCCAACTAAAATATTGTAATGGGGGGATCCTCTTTTTCAATACATGAAAAGGAACAGAGATCAAACATAAACAAAAAAAAAGCATCGATTAAGCACTAAGAAAAAGAAACCTACTGAAAATCGGAAAACAAAGGCAAAAAAAAGGTGATTTCACACTTTCATTTTTTTTTTATTTCGAATCTTTCTTTTTAAATCTATTTGTAATATAAAAAAAGGGGGTAGGAAAAGAGAATCACCGTTGAAAACCAAAGAAAAGGGACGTTTGATTTCACATACACACACATACGGGCGTGGCGATTTGACGGCGCATGGCGGTCAGTGACCTGGCGGTCTTTTAACTCTCACCCAGCAGAGAGAGAAAAAGAGAGGAGGAAAGTTTTTTTTTTCAGCAAAGAATAAAGATTGATTTTTTTAAAAAAATTGGCCTTAAATAGAAAGGCAAAACGGCGCCGTTTCATTAGCCCCCCCCAGACGCCCAAAACGGCGTCGTTTCGGGGGGCCGACCCGAATCCGACCCGACCCAAGGCTGAGGATCCACGTGTTTTGATGTAATGGGCTATTTGCGATATCAATCCCTCCGCTTTTGAGGCCGGCTCCGATGCAGTCCCATTCTATTTTCTTTATATTCGATTTTCGCCACAAATTTCATTTTTATTTCAATTTAGTCCTCAAACCTTATAATAAGCGAGTGCACAAAACGGGGTCACTTTGGGGATAAGGAAAAATTGTTTTATGACCCCTGTAATCCTTGCGCGTTTATATTTTGGTCCTTATAACAAAAATGCGCGTGTGGGTAGAAGGGGTATTATCGCGTTCAGTCCCTCTCCTTTTTAACGCGTCTTATTTTGGTCCTTCCTTCTTTGGATTATTTGTAATTCACCCCGAATGTTTGTTTTAATTCAATTTTCGTCCTTTTTGCCTATTTTCACCCATTTATTATTAAATTAATTATTTTAATATTATTATTACATTGCATTTAGTATCATATTTAATACTTTATTATATTATTATGTATTATTATTATTTATTATTATCTACTTATTATTATTACATTATTTGTATTACTAGTACTATTATTATTATTATTATTATTATTTTTACTATTATTATTTTTATCATTTTTATTATAACTACTACTACTACTATTATTATTATTATTATTATTATTATTGTTATTATGGTTATTATTTTTATCATCAATATTACTATTAACATTTTCATCAATATTACTATTAGTTTACCTTTCGCCATTATTACTATATTTCTATTTATTTTCGTATTTTAATACTATTATCATCTATTCATTTATTTATTTTATACTTATATTATTTCACATATATACTGCTATTATTATCAGTTTTATATATTTCTACTTATGTTTATATATTGATATCATTTTCATTATCACTATTGTATTCATTATTATTACTATTATATTGTTATCATTACGTTATTTCAAATGAATAAATACTATTACTATTATTATTATCATTATCATTATATTATTAGCATATTATTATTATTTTCTTTTATCGAAATATCCTTATTAACACGTTTTCACTTTTGTTATATTTATTATTATTATTATTATTATTATGCTAATATTACTCCCATTATTATACCATTATTTCTTTACTATTATTGCTATTATTTTATTATTATTACTATTATAATTGTAACACCCCAAATCCGGCCTAGAAGTTAGGCCCGAATCTGGAATGTCACATTAAAGGCGCACTTCAAAACAATTTACTAGTTAACCCTTTAAGGCCCAAAAGCCCAAAACAAAAGATTATTTCGAAAACCATATTAACACTTTAATAATTTTATGAAATTTCTTAAGTGGGCAGTTGAAACAATAATAATAATAAACCCAAAATTCAAAGTCAAATAGGAGTTACATGGCCTTATTACAATCCAATGAAAAAACAAAGTATTTAAACAGAATCATTTGAATAAATTAAAACATTTGAACAACTTGTTGTGTGGCCATCTCTGAGTCCTCTCCCTCGTCGAGCCGCCTATTCAGGATTACCTGAAACATTTTAAATTAAGGGTGTGAGTTTCGAAACTCAGTGTGTACAACCCTTGGCAATCAAATCACATACAAATATTCACATTGGGCCTAAGCCCTAACAAAATCGGTGGTCTTGGGCCTTAGCCCACAATGACCTCATATCATATCATATCGTATCATTTATAAATAGATAATGCAAAACCCACCCCAAAAATCCATCCGCTAAACACACCATTTCCCTTCCAACCTTATGACTCCTGTGGGGAATTCTAGCTCGACCCACCCCTCCGCTACACACTAAGGGTAGCCCGGTTGCTGTACTACCGAACGTTGCAGCAAAGTTGCTTGATCACATACATTGGGCTTAAAGCCTCCGGTGGATCCATACCATACGGCCATGCGATCCTGGATCCATACCATACGGCCATGCGATCCTCAAATATTGACACAGAGTCATCAATATATATATTAGGCACATAGCCACGGTAAATATGATTGGCACAAAGCCATAATAACAGCACAAAGCCTTCGGTATTGGCACAAAGCCCATAATTACGGCAAAGCCCATAATTATGGCACAAAGCCTTCGGTATTGGCACAAAGCCCATAATTACGGCACAAAGCCTTCGGTATTGGCACAAAGCCTATAATTACGGCACAAAGCCTTCGGTATTGGCACAAAGCCCATAATTACGGCACGAAGCCCATATTAATGGCACACAACCCTCGGTAACATTATCGGTGCAGCATGGCTGCTCGGTGGCTAATAAGCCTGTGGTGGATCCATACCATACGGCTATGCGATCCCGGATCCATACCATACGGCTATTGGACCCTCAAATATTCCTCCGTACCATAATTCCCACCCATATGCATCCTAAGTAGAATATCATATGAATGCATCAAACACAAAAGTAACATCCACAAACCCATATTCATCACATAGAGGTATTTTCATCATTTCACTACCCAGGGGTATTTTCGTAATTCTACCCTACAGGGGTATTTTGGTAATTTTGCAAATTAGGGGTATCTTGGTAATTTTACAAATAGGGGTATTTAGTAATTTTACAATATAAGGGTATTTTAGTAATTTTACAATATAAGGGTATTTTAGTAATTTTCCAATATAAGGGTATTTTAGTAATTTTCCAATATAAGGGTATTTTAGTAATTTTCCAATATAAGGGTATTTTAGTCCCTCTCGGGTTTTAGTTATAAACTTTGGCCCAAAAACGAGTCCTCGCGATTAAAGTGAACAAACACTATGCACCAGGTAGGATCTCAGAAAAGAGGAGGTGGGACACTCGGACCGCTTAAGTACCAAGCTCTCACTAGATCCAATCCTAGACATGCATATGTCGGTTACCACACTCTAACTAATCGACTTGTCTACAGGCATGTTTAATTAACTTAAGTCTTATGAAATTGAAGAGTCGCTCAAACTAGGCCTAAGTCCATAACCCCTAGCATATCCGCTACGCCCCCATAAAGCCCATCAAACCCAAATTACAACCTTACGGCCCATTAGGCCCAAATCTTATCATATGACCTATTAGGCCCAAAACATATCCAGATCATGCATCATGCAAGACTAATCCAATTCGTATAACAACCAAACCATTCCATCAAACTTAGCCTCAGGGCCCACCGAGCCCATTTAGCCACTCTCGGCTTTTCGGCATTGTCGATATCATTTGTGTTGTGTTTGTACACACCTGGTAACCTCGTGTGCTGTAAACCCCTTAGTCACGAACCTACAATCGACATTACTAGCGATTAACCAAAGTTTTAACACATACTGATCAAAAACCAAAACCTCACCGTACCCTTACCGTGTGCCTCACGTTCTAGTAGCCCTTCCTTTGCTACTATTGGCGTTTATCCTCTAGATCTGCACCCAAACACCTATAACGTCAGAACCAAGTGACCCATATTGTTCATAAGTCACCCCTATGAGCCACAATAGATCCGGTCACTTATTAAAACTCTAACTGAATCGAGAATACTTACTGCCTTAATAACAATCCTTACCTACCACACTTGCGATTGCTGAACCTCACCCTTGTTAATACATGGTAACGGCAAAGAGGGGTTAGATAGCCCTTCGACTTTCAACAAAACGTACTAAGGGAGTTAACAGAATACTTACCGAATCCAACCTTAGATCCTGTGGCCTACCAAACGAGATTCGGCTTTTAACCTTGACTGAGAGTAGATACCAACTGATTTGTGATAGAGAAAAACAAAAAAGATTAGGCACTAATGGGGGATTTCGGCAAGAGAAGATAATGGTAATTCGGCAATAGAAAAGTTTGGCTAAGAGAGAATTCGGCAAAAAGGAATGATGGTTTTTCGGCAATGGAAGAATTCGGCAACAGAAGAATAGAATGAGGGGGAGAAAAGAAAAGATCAAATGTGCTTGTGTGAGGGTAACTACAGGATATTTGGTAAAGAACAGAAGGACTAACTTATTTGCAAAACTCTCCAAATGCCGAAAGCCATAATGAAAATTCATAATACCCTCTAAAAGACCCAAAAACGGCACTCATTTACCCTCCTAAGTCGAATTTATACACTTCCCACTTCCTACAACGACACCAACTCTTCACACTTCTCAGCTCCTAACTTTTCTCCCTGATAACTCCTCAATCTCATCCTAAATTTTCTCTAAGATAAGCTCCTTTATCCCTTCCTTAATTTTCTCTCATGAACACTTCCTTCAGAGTTCACATCCAACGCCACTACTAACCATCTAGAAGGCAAAAATTAAATCCCCAACAAAATGTCATGCCACTACTCGAACCTTGGACTCCCTTGCCTGCTAATGGCGCCACCTCCACTAGGACACAAGCTTCTTTGTGTCCTATTTTCTCTTAATCTACTTAAGAGGCCTACTGACTGAAGTCACAGTTCCCTTGGGGCTAAAACAAAAATTTTTCCTGTACCTTTACTTGATCCCAGGACTTCTCCAACACCCCTAGACACTCCAAATTCATTAACCCTCAGAGCCCACATACCAATTTTCATTTTCTCGCTTACTTAAAAAAAATTTCTGAGATCCAAAGCTCAAAGCCCAATTCTTCTAGGCCAAAATTCGGGGCATTACAATTCTTCCCCCCTTAAAGAAATTTCGTCCTCGAAATTTCCAACTAACAGGGTGGTCGTGTATCAACTACCCCACCACGCTATCGCTGCGCACTTTGACCCTAATAATTTTAATACATACCCAAAACATCCACCTATCGCAACCCTTCTCAAACATACGCAGAATAAGTAACAAATTTTGATTCAAAAGTTTACAAATCCCTAACACTTCCACGGCCTCGGCTGCGGCCTCTTCCTCCTCTTCTAGCGCTCATCGTTGTTTCTCGTATTATCCGAATTAGGAATTTTATGAAGTTATTACATAGTTCAACTTGTTTAGGGCACATGTCTTATGGGAGTAAAAAAAAAATTTAAAGCTATTACGCGGTCTAGAATCCACTACAGGCTTAAGTTTCCTACGGGCTTTAGTCTCTAAAAGCCTATTCTTAAGTAGCCCATTATCTATACAGTTCAGTAATTTAAACAAATGTAGTACAAAAAACTTACTTGGCTTGACGTCGAGGACTCGATGAACCACACTTCAAGAATCCTGCAAAAACTTTTTAATCTACTCATTTAAAAACCCCAAAACATAAGACCCATTTCACAGCCCGAGCTTTGCAACCTGGGCTCGATACCACTAAATGTAACACCCCAAACCCAAACCTAGAAGTTAGGCTCGAACTGAATGTCACATTAAAGGCGCACTTCAAAACAATTTACTAGTTAACCCTTTAAGGCTCAAAAGCCCAAAACAAAAGATTATTTCGAAAACCATATTAACACTTTAATAATTTTATGAAATTTTTTAAGTGGGCAGTTGAAACAATAATAATAATAAACCCAAAATTCAAAGTCAAATAGGAGTTACATGGCCTTATTACAATCCAATGAAAAAACAAAGTATTTAAACAGAATCATTTGAATAAATTAAAAAATTTGAACAACTTGTTGTGTGGCCATCTCTGAGTCCTCTCCCTCGTCGAGCCACCTATTCAGGATTACCTAAAACATTTTAAATTAAGGGTGTGAGTTTCAAAACTCAGTGTGTACAACCCTTGGCAATCAAATCACATACAAATATTCACATTGGGCCTAAGCCCTAACAAAATCGGTGGTCTTGGGCCTTAGCCCACAATGACCTCATATCATATCATATCGTATCATTTATAAACAGATAATGCAAAACCCACCCCAAAAATCCATCCGCTAAACACACCATTTCCCTTCCAACCTTATGACTCTTGTGGGGAATTCTAGCTCGACCCACCCCTCCGCTACACACCAAGGGTAGCCCGGTTGCGGTACTACCGAACGTTGTAGCAAAGCTGCTTAATCACATACATTGGGCTTAAAGCCTCGGGTGGATCCATACCATACGGCCATGCGATCTTGGATCCATACCATACGACCATGCGATCCTCAAATATTGACACAGAGTCATCAATATATATATTAGGCACATAGCCACGATAAATATGATTGGCACAAAGCCATAATAACAGCACAAAGCCTTCGGTATTGGCACAAAGCCTATAATTACGGCACAAAGCCTTCGATATTGGCACAAAGCCCATAATTACGGCACAAAGCCTTCGGTATTGGCACGAAGCCCATAATTACGGCACGAAGCCCATATTAATGGCACACAGCCCTCGGTAACATTATCGGTGCAGCATGGTTGCTCGGTGGCTAAAAAGCCTGTGGTGGATCCATACCATACGGCTATGCGATCCCGGATCCATACCATACGGCCATGCGACCCTCAAATCTTCCTCCGTACCATAATTCCCACCCATATGTATCCTAAGCAGAATATCATATGAATGCATCAAACACAAAAGTAACATCCACAAACCCATATTCATCACATAGGAGTATTTTCGTCATTTCACTACCCAGGGGTATTTTCGTAATTCTACCCTATAGTGGTATTTTGGTAATTTTGCAAATTAGCGGTATCTTGGTAATTTTACAAACAGGGGTATTTAGTAATTTTACAATATAAGGGTATTTTAGTAATTTTACAATATAAAGGTATTTTAGTAATTTTCCAATATAAGGGTATTTTAGTAATTTTCCAATATAAGCGTATTTTAGTAATTTTCCAATATAAGGGTATTTTAGTAATTTTCTAATATAAGGGTATTTTAGTAATTTTCCAATATAAGGGTATTTTAATCCCTCTCGGGTTTTAGTTATAAACTTTGGCCCAAAAACGAGTCATCGTGGTTAAAGTGAACAAACACTATGCACTAGGTAGGATCTCAGAAAAGAGGAGGTGGGTCACTCGGACCGCTTAAGTACCAAGCTCTCACTAGATCCAATCCTAGACATGCATATGTCGGTTACCACACTCTAACTAATTGACTTGTCTACAGGCATGTTTAATTAACTTAAGTCTTATGAAATTGAAGAGTCGTTCAAACTGGGCCTAAGTCCATAACCCTAGCATATCTGCTTACGTCCCCATAAAGCCCATCAAACCCAAATTACAACCTTACGGCCCATTAGGCCCAAATCTTATCATATGACCTATTAGGCCCAAAACATATCCAGATCATGCATCATGCAAGACTAATTCAATTCGTATAACAACCAAACCATTCCATCAAACTTAGCCTCAGGGCCCACCGGGCCCATTTAGCCACTCTCGGCTTTTCGGCATTGCCGATATCGTTTGTGTAGTGTTTGTACACACCTGGTAACCTCGTGTGCTGTAAACCCCTTAGCACGAACCTAAAATCGACATTACTAGCGATTAACCAAAGTTTTAACACATACTGATCAAAAATCGAAACCTCACCGTACCCTTACCGTGTGCCTCACGTTCTAGTAGCCCTTCATTTGCTACTATTGGTGTTTATCCTCTAGATCTGCACCCAAACACCTATAACGTCAGAACCAAGTGACCCATATTGTTCATAAGTCACCCCTGTGAGCCACAATAGATCCGGTCACTTATTAAAACTCTAACTGAATCGATAATACTTACTGCCTTAATAACAATCCTTACCTATCGCACTTGTGATTGCTAAACCTCACCCTTGTTAATACATGGTAACGACAAAGAGGGGTTAGATAGCCCTTCGACTTTCAACAAAACGTACTAAGGGGAGTTAACAGAATACTTACCGAATCCAACCTTAGATCCTGTGGCCTACCAAACGAGATTCGGCTTTTAACCTTGACTGAGAGTAGATACCAACTGATTTGTGATAGAGAAAAACAACAAAGATTAGGCACTAATGGGGGATTTCGGCAAGAGAAGATGATGGTAATTCGGCAATAGAAAAGTTTGGCTAAGAGATAATTCGGCAAAAAAGGAATGATGGTTTTTCGGTAATGGAAGAATTCGGCAACAGAAGAATAGAATGAGGGGGAGAAAAGAAAAGATCAAATGTGCTTGTGTGAGGGTAACTAAAGGATATTCGGTAAAGAAAAGAAGGACTAACTTATTTGCAAAACTCTCCAAATGCCGAAAGCCACAATGAAAATTCGTAATACCCCCTAAAAGACCCAAAAACGACACTCATTTACCCTCCTAAGCCGAATTTATACACTTCCCACTTCCCACAACGGCACCAACTCTTCACACTTCTCAGCTCCTAACTTTTCTCCCTGATAACTCCTCAATCTCATCCTAAATTTTCTCTAAGATAAGTTCCTTTATCCCTTCCTTAATTTTCTCTCATGAACACTTCCTTCAGAGTTCACATCCAACGCCACTACTAACCATCTAGAAGGCAAAAATTAAATCCCCAACAAAATGTCATGCCACTACTCGAACCTTGGACTCCCTTGCCTGCTAATGACGCCACCTCCACTAGGACACAAGTTTCTTTGTATCCTATTTTCTCTTAATCTACTTAAGAGGCCTACTGACTGAAGTCACAGTTCCCTTGGGGCTAAAACAAAAATTTTTCCTGTACCTTTACTTGATCCCAGGATTCTCCAACACCCCTAGACACTCCAAATTCATTAACCATTAGAGCCCACATACCAATTTTCATTTTCTCGCTTACTTAAAAAAAATTTCTGAGATCCAAAGCTCAAAGCCCAATTCTTCTAGGCCCAAATTCGGGGCATTACAATAATTATATTTTACTTTTCGTATTTATACTTATAATTATTATTTTTTATTATTTTCTTACTATTATTTTTCATTATCTTCATTTTTGACTCGTTCATTTTATTCTATTTCATTTTAGTTCTTTATGTTATCATTCGTACTAGCGCATTTATTTCCATTTTTTGCTACGCATATCCGTATCGTAATTGGTTTTTACATTTCATTATAAACTTGCGTTACATCAACTTTCGCCCGGCACAAAATTAATTCCTTTCATAAAGGCAATATTCCGTATTTAGGAATTCGAGAGATTGTGCCCTAACATGTTGGGTTTCAATTCTTCTCGTTTATTCTAAATAACCGAATATCCTTTTTAAAAACAAATACGTAACTCTTAAATAACAAGCTTATTCTCGAAAATTCGAGATATCGTGTCCTAACGCATTGGATGTGATATTTTGTTATTTCGAGATAAGATTTTCTAAACCAAGGCAATGTTCCGTATTTAGAAACTCGAGAAGTCGTGCCCTAATGTATTGGGTTTTCGATTTTCTCGTTCATTCTAAGTAACCGAATATCCTTTCAAAATTAAATACATAAGTTTCGAACAAAAGGCAAGTTTAGCTTTGAAGGTCGAGGTGTTGTGTCATAACGTATTGGATATGACATTTTACCTTGAGACGAGACAGCCTTTGTCACACATTTTTAATTTATCCAAATGTTTTTAGGCATCAACAACAGAGAGGGATCGCGTTTTAAAGTCTTTTAAGTTTTTAAATATTCGACACTAAGACATCGATTAATCAACTAGGTACCAATTTTGGGCGTATCAAGGGTGCTAATCCTTCCTCGTGCGTAACCGACTCCCGAACCCATTTTCTGAGTTTCGTAGACTAAAATTCGTTGTTTTGATAAATCAAACTGTTTATTAAAAACAACCGTTTTACGAGGTGGCCCGATCACACCTCAAAAAAAAAGATTGGTGGCGACTCCCAAGTTTTTTCGTTTTCATTTTCAAAAATCCAAGTCGACTTCCGTTTTTCCAAAAAAATGGTTACGATAGCTTGGCGACTCCACTAGGGACTTCAAATAAAAGAGTCAAGCCACGAGTTGATTAGTTTTTGTCTTTTGTCGAAAATTGAAAACTTGTTTTAAATATACAATCCTTTCGTTACATGTCATGCATCTCTGTTACGACTTTTATCACTTTGGTTCGCTTTTTGGTTTGATTTTTTTGATATGTCTCTGCATATTGCATTACATGATCGCTCGATTATACCCTTTTAAGTGGGAGTGAGAAACTACTCCTTCGTGAGGTTTTCACCTCCGTGCAGGATAGTGAATCGCTTTCGGGATACATCCGTACCTATGTCTTCGTGAGATTTTCATCTCTGTGCAGCCATAGGGAAATGTATTCCCCTGAACTAAACTCGGTCCATATGAGCCTATAATGGGTGAGGATTGAGGAATCTGCTGGTTCAGGTACCTTTACTCTAGAACCGAACCCCATATAGCGAACCTTAGGAGCCCACCATAGGTAGAGCCACTCCGAATCCCTAGTGGTCACCCGGATAGGTACTCTATTTTTGTTTATTTCTCCTGTGCTAACATGTTTTGTTTCGTTTATGATTGCATTGCATTTCATTGCATTGCATCGCATCGCCTCATCTTATAAAGGAGGTGTTGATTCATATTCGATTGCTAAATAGAAGAGTTTGTCATAGGAAAATGGATTTCTTGATAAAGTAGGTTATAATACGGTCGTTTGAATGTAGTCTAAGTAAACAACGGGAGAAGGCTGATAGTTCGCAGAAGAATACAAGACTTTGCCCGGGGATTCAAGCCAACAAGGACTATTCGATAGTCATCACGTCTAAATGAGCATCGCGGAGGATAAGTGAATGAAGAGTCACGGCTTGGATCAAGCAACAAGGAGCTAGAAGAGGCATCTGTTAAGAAAGTTCGCGGGACGCGACCATAACATCCGGATACGAAGAAAGGGATTGGTATATTCACCTGGACTATGAGGACAAAGCCGCATATGTAATCCGTTTTATGTAAAGGAATTTATTTTCTAGAAATGTTCTTCTAATGGAATTGAATTCAGAATCAACGCCTCTCTTTCTTTGTGCATTCATGCATCTGCATGACATTACATCATATGCATTAGGTTTCATAAAAAAGGGACCCTGATTAATTAAAAATTATTTCAGTAACCTGGAAACCGACAAAAGTCTACTGAACCGAGTGTCGTTACGGTACTCGCGCAAGAATAAAAGCCATGAACCGAAGGTTGGAAAGAATAGAGCAAATGCAAATTCAGATGCAGGAGCAATTGACCAAAATTCAATAAGAAATGCGGGAACAAATGTTAGAATTCCAAAAGAATATGATGGGCCAGTTAGACCAGTTACTAGCTGGAGGACTAGGAAAAAAGAGTGGCCTAGTGGTCAACAGTGTGGATGATGATGAGGACATCGTTTATTCCCCAATAAGTGTCCCGACTCAACCAGACACGCATTCGCCTGGGGTACCCATCAATATCGAACCCCAATGTCAGACTAATACCTCGGCCCTGTTAAACTTCCCGATGGGCTCAGGTTTTAACCCGGAGGATGATCGAGCCAAACCGTTTGTTTTGGCAGAAATAAGGGAAAGAGGAGTGTGGACATTAAAGGCCTCGAAGAAGAAGGAAAAAGAAGCGAATAGTACGAGTAGGTATAACAAAGGTCATTCAGAGCCGATTACAGTAAGCCAACCAAGGACGATAACTACCAGCCATCAGGTCCCCCCAAGGCAAGATCCCATTCCAAAATCGAATTCAGAAAAACCCCAGTTCACACCTATTCCAACAACGTATAGGGAGTTATACCAGAGCTTATTTGATATGCATGCTGTAGCTCCTCATTACCTGAAACCAATGCAACCCCCGTACCCCAAATGGTATGATTCAAATGCTCAATGCGAGTATCACGTGGGAATAATGGGTCACTCAATCGATAACTGCATTGCGTTTAATAAGTTGGTCGAAAGGTTCATTAAAATGGGAATTGTGAAGTTCGATGATTTTTCAGAACCTGATCATTCTAACGAAGCAGTAAAATGTGATAATTGAAAGTGGGGGCAGGAGAGTTATGTTTTCTTGAAGAAGTCATCAGAAACCTAGAAATCGGGAAATCATAACACCAATGGCGTATCCGAAGAGGGAACCAGGGAATAAACTTTTCCAGGCTTCTACCTTTACGTACTTGGGGTGTTTTTAACAAATGGGGCTGTGGAAGAGATCCTTATGTTTTTAGAACTAATTTAGAGTAATATTCAAAACACGCTTGTTGCCTTAAGCCTAGAGGCAATAAGAGTCCTTTTGTGAAATAGGCTTGTGTCCAAAATCTTTATTTCAATAAGATGCATCTTTTGAGCAAATATTCTTTTACTGAATTCTTTTATTCTTTGAGCTCTCTATCAAATATTCTTTTATTCTTCATCCATGATCATACCATACAAATAATCATTCTTAGATTCATAGGTACCTAGATATCAACGACATGAACGATGTTGCTACTAACCCAGAATCTCCTTTTGAGCGAGATATGTTTCTAGAGAGATCTCAGGACTTTAAAGATGACAGAGATTATAGCTTATCTACCTGATTCGTTAAGAATGGTAGGGCAAGATGAAAAATAGATCCTATCCTACAAAGGGTCATTGGACATTGCAAGCCTAGGAAAGAGAGCCTAGCTCACCACAGAAATAAGGCGAGGCATCATGTTTTCGCACGATCATATCAAGACACGCCTGGGCTACTAATATGTGGGTATGCTGTTAATGCTAAGGAAATCTTAGAAGAGGTCCATAAGGGTATTTGAAGTTTACATGCTAATGATTTTACGATAGCCAAGCTAACAATGAGATTCAGATTCTGCTGGTCCATCATAGAAAGGGATTGCATCAGTTGTGCCATAAATGTCAAATTTGTGAAGGCAAGAGTCATGTACCTTCTTCATTTCTTCGTAGACCTTATCTATGTGGGGCATGGAGTTTATTGGGACGATCTCGTCGAAATCTTCTAGCAGGTATTAATTATTTCGCTAAGAGGGTGGAAGTAGCTTCGTAGGCCAATATTACAAAGTCGATAGTTATCAGATTAAAAAAGAGAAAAAGAAAGAAAGAATACCAAAAAAAAGAGAGAAGAAGTCAAAAGATCACATTTAACCGCACAATGTCAAAAGTTTGCGTATCAGGTGCCACATCACCGTGCAAAAAAAAGGGCAACAAAACAAGGATTATTAAGAAGATGACCTAGACTTGTAAAGATTGGCGTAAAGAAGTTACATTTACCCTATATGCTTATCAAACATTAGCCAAGAACTTCGCTGGGGTAATGTCATAATTTGTGGAATAAAAGCATTTTGTCTATTGGAGTCGATATGTTTTTCGAGTCTTGTCAGAACTGAAGAGGTAGAATGAATTTAATCCCGATATGATCAGTTAAATTTGGAGAAAAAATGTTAAAAGCTATATGTCATGGTCAGATGATGCGAGCTTACAACAAAAAGGTTCGCCCTAGAAAATTTCATGATATGGCTTTGAAGAAGATTTTTTCCATGCAAAAGGGATTTCAGAAGAAAGTGGATGCCAAACTGGGAAGGACCTTATGCAGCAAAGAAGGCATGTTCTGGGGAAGCATGGATATTGACCGAGATGGATGACAAATGACCTGTCCAATCTGGTGAATTCAAAAAAAAAAAGAGAGAGGCCAAGGCGAAAACTCACAAAGGGCGCTTTGAGACCAAAGGGGATTTGAGTTGAAAACCCAGAAAAGGAGGCTCAAATTTTGATCAAAAGTGGGGCACATAGTAGTGTTGCCATGCCTAAATTAACAATGAAGAACTATGCTACGTCTTGGGGCATCAACAGAGTACTCTAGATCCCCTAAACACATATTGAGCTCAAAATGGTCCTCAAAAGGTTCGTACATACAAAGCCCAGGCAACGATATCTGGGGCACCTAGCTTTCTATTTTACCCATTTTGAATTTACTATCTTTGATTACCTTATTCTTTTCAAGATATGTCCCTATAAATTTCCTTCTTAATTGCATTTGCTATCATTGATTAACTTACTTGCTTCGAGCTATACTCCTAATTAGTTTCCTTCCGGTCCATTGTTATGATATTTTCAAGCATTTTGCATTGAAATATCGATTAGTGGACTAATAATACTTTCATAAAAGGAGTTTTGCATATTACTTTGGAAGCTTCTAAATAATACAAGGATCTGAAACAAGACTGTTGTTTATAACTCACCAAGCCTAAGGTTTGGAAATATTGGAGAAAGATGATTATCTCTTTGGAATTTTTTTTTTGGTTGAACAGAAGACAAGACATTTCATCAGTGATACAACCTCGACAAATAACGAGCAATGTCAACCCAAGTGTATAGGGGGATCATTCTCGGGAAAAGAAAAATGATACTCTGCATTCATACAAATTCCAGGCGTATACATCTAGTCATTACACCCAGCGAATGGTGTAACAGATCAAATTGATTGAAGATGATACAAATCCTATACCTCGGAGTTGCAGCAGGATGGATGGAAGAAACCAAATATTATTCTTCTGAAGTTGCAGTAGGATGTACAAATTTTATGTCCCAGAAGGCACAGTGGAAGGGACTCTGAAATTACAGCGGGGCAAGTTTGCTGAGCAGAATATGATCGTTTCTTTGGGTTTTCTATCAAAGATACCAACTGAACGAGAAAGCATGGTAACGCATCAGTGGTAGAACCTTGATGAACTACGAGCAATAATGACCCAAACATTAAAAAGGGATCATTCTCATGCATTCATGTAAATATCATTCATACACATCCAATTAGGAGCATTTGAGTCATTCTGATCATTGCATCCTAATCGTTGTATATTTAAAAAAAAAAGGATCATTCTCATGACATTCTGCATTCATGTAAATGTCGTCCATAATGCATTTAGTTAGGAGCATTAGATTTATTCTGATCATGGCATCCTAATCATTTGACATAAACATAGACTGTAAAACCGATTCTACAAGGCAGGTTCCCTAGAGAACAATATAGCAACATCGGTGAATCCACCATCCTATTTCCCTGACCAGCAGTGGAATAGGTTGAAAATTGTAGATCATGTCACCCTAAACAGTAGTGGGGCAAAGATCGAAGGCAAATCTTGTCTCTCTAAACAGTAGGGAAACATGATTTAAGCCACCATCCTATTGCCCTGACTAGTAGTGGAATAGGTTGAAGATTGTAGATCTTGTCACCCTAAATAGTAGTGGGGCAAGATCGAAGGCAAATCTTGTCTCTCTAAACAGCAGGGAAACATAATTTAAGCCACCATCCTATTTCCCTGACCAGCAGTGGAATAGGTTGAAGATTTTGGATCTTGTCACCCTAAATAGTAGTGGGCCAAAGATCGAAGGCAAATCTTGTCTCTCTAAACAGTACGGAAACATGATTTAAGCCACCATCCTATTGCCCTGACCAGCAGTGGAATAGGTTGAATATTGTAGATCTTGTCACCCAAAACAGTAGTGGGGCAAGATCAAAGGCAAATCTTGTCTCTCTAAACAGTAGGGAAACATGATTTAAGCCACCATCCTATTGCCACGACCAGAAAGTGGAATAGGTTGAAGATTGTAGATCTTGTCACCCTAAACGATGAGTGGGGCAAAGATCGAATGCAAATCTTGTCTCTCTAAACAGTAGGGAAACATGATTTAAGCCACCATCCTATTGCCCTGACTAGCAGTGGAATAGGTTGAAGATTGTAGATCTTGTCACCCTAAACAGTAGTGGGGCAAGATCGAAGGCAAATATTATCTCTCTAAACAGTAGGGAAACATGATTTAAGCCACCATCCTATTGCCCTAACCAGCAGTGGAATAGGTTGAAGATTGTAGATCTTGTCACCCTAAACAGTAGTGGGGAAAAGATCAAAGGCAAATCTTGTCTATCTAAACAGTAGGGAAACATGATTTAAGCCACCATCCTATTGCCCTGACCAGCAGTAGAATAGGTTGAAGATTGTAGATCTTTTCACCCTAAACAGTAGTGGGGCAAGATCGAAGGCAAATCTCTTCTCTCTAAATAGTAGGGAAACATTATTTAAGCCACCATCCTATTGCCCTGACCAGCAGTGGAATAGGTTGATGATTGTAGATCTTGTCACACTAAACAGTAGTGGGGCAAGATCGAAGGCAAATCTTGTCTCTCTAAACAGTAGGGAAACATGATTTAAGCCACCATCATATTTCCCTGACCAGCAGTGGGATAGGTTGAAGATTGTAGATCTTTTCACCCTAAACAGTAGTGGGACGAGATCGAAGGCAAATCTTGTCTCCCTAAACAGTAGTGGAACATGATTTAAGCCACTATCCTATCTCCCTGACCAGCAGTGGAATAGGCTGAAGATTACAAACCTTATCTCCATGAAGATCACGAACCTTATCTCCCTGAAGATTACAAACCTTATCTCCTTGGAGATACAACGAAGCAGGTTGAAATTACCAATTCTCACCCCTTTTGAAGTTTCAGCGAGAAAGGTCGAAAATACAAATCCCTTCTCCCTAAGATCACAATGGAGCAGATCGAAGCACCAATTCCTATACTTCTGAAGTTGCAACGGAGTAGAGCGAAACCACATATCTCATCTCCTTGAAGTCGCGATGGAGTGGATCGAAGCAACAAGATGCAGTGGACTGGAATGAGGCTACTTGAAGAAGAGAAGCACCAAAGAAGTCAAGACTCTGTGAGACCGGGCAAAATTGGTCTTTCTTAAAAGTCTTTGCTCCATTCCCGTTACACGATAACGAGTAAAGAGGGGCACCTGTACAAGCCCATTTTTTGCCCAGCCAATTAAGCCCAAAAGACCCCAAACCAATTAACCAAGCCAACAAGCCCAAACCCTAGCCCAATACCAAAATAAAAATCAAGAAACCCTAGAAACCCTAGGTTAGCCGCCCTAGTTGCTGCCATGTCTGACCAGCATTCCCATCCACCACCGGCCACTGCCCTATCACGTCTCCACCGCCCTCAAGTTGCACACCAAGCAAGCAATGGCGATGGCATCGAAAAAAAAAAAGAGCATTTGTAAATGGCTATAAAAGCCAACCAAAATATTGTAATGGTGGGATCCTCTTTTTCAATACATGAAAAGGAACAGAGATCAAACATAAACAAAAAAAAAAAGCATCGATTAAGCACTAAGAAAAAGAAACCTACTGAAAATCGGAAAACAAAGGCAAAAAAAAGGTGATTTCACACTTTCATTTTTTTTATTTCGAATCTTTCTTTTTAAATCTATTTGTAATATAAAGAAAGGGGGTAGGAAAAGAGAATCACCGTTGAAAACCAAAGAAAAGGGGACGTTTCGACTTCCATTGCACACAAGACGGCGGCGTTGAAAGCGCGCGCATGGTGGTCGGTGACCAGGCAATCTTGGAACTCTCACTGCGAGAGAGAGCAAAAGAGAGGAGGAAAGTTTTTTTTCAGCAAAGAAGAAAGATTGATTTTTTTAAAAAAATGGCCTTAAATAGAAAGGCAAAACGACGCCGTTTCATTAGCCCTCCTCAGCACGCCCAAAGCGGCGTGCGTTTGAGAAGCGACCATCGACCCGACCCAAGGCTGAAGATCCGCGTGTTTTGATGTAATGGGCTATTTGCGATATCAATCCCTCCGCTTTTGAGGCCGGTTCCGATGCAGTCCCATTCTATTTTCTTTATATTCGATTTTCGCCACAAATTTCATTTTTATTTCAATTTAGTCCTCAAACCTTATAATAAGCGAGTGCACGAAACGGGGTCGCTTTAGGGATAAGGAAAAATTGTTTTATGACCCTTGTAATCCTTGCGCGTTTATATTTTTGTCCTTATAACAAAAATGCGCGTGTGGGTAGAAGGGGTATTATCGCGTTCAGTCCCTCTCCTTTTTAACGCGTCTTATTTTGGTCCTTCCTTCTTTGGATTATTTGTAGTTCGCCCCGAATGTTTGTTTTAATTCAATTTTCGTCCTTTTTGCCTATTTTCACCCATTTATTATTAAATTAATTGTTTTAATATTATTTTTACATTGCATTTAGTATCATATTTAATAATTTATTATATTATTATGTATTATTATTATTTATTATTATCTACTTATTATTACATTATTTGTATTACTAGTACTATTATTATTATTATTATTATTACTATTATTATTTTTATCATTTTTATTATAACAACTACTATTATTATTATTTTTTTTTGTTATTATGGTTATTATTTTTATCATCAATATTACTATTAACATTTTCATCAATATTACTATTAGTTTACCTTTCGCCATTATTACTATATCTCTATTTATTTTCGTATTTTAATACTATTATTATCTATTCATTTATTTATTTTATACTTATATTATTTCACATATATACTGCTATTATTATCAGTTTTATATATTTCTACTTATGTTTATATATTGATATCATTTTCATTATCAGCTGTTGTATTCATTATTATTACTATTATATTGTTATCATTACGTTATTTCAAACGAATAAATACTATTACTATTATTATTGTCATTATTATTATATTATTATTATATTATTATTATTTTCTTTTATCGAAATATCCTTATTAACACGTTTTCACTTTTGTTATTATTATTATTATTATTATTATTATTATTATTATTATTATTATTATTATTATTATTATGCTAATATTACTCCCATTATTATACCATTATTTCTTTACTATTATTGCTATTATTTTATTATTATTACTATTATAATTATATTTTCTTTTCGTATTTATACTTATAATTATTATTTTTTATTATTTTCTTACTATTATTT
The DNA here is from genome assembly GCA_025698515.1 of Gossypium sturtianum. Taxonomy (NCBI): domain Eukaryota; kingdom Viridiplantae; phylum Streptophyta; class Magnoliopsida; order Malvales; family Malvaceae; genus Gossypium; species Gossypium sturtianum. Next base: position 124,087,199 of record CM046943.1, on the reverse strand, counting down.
TTCATTATCTTCATTTTTGACTCGTTCATTTTATTCTATTTCATTTTAGTTCTTTATGTTATCATTCGTACTAACGCATTTATTTCCATTTTTTGGTACTCATATCCGTATCGTAATTGGTTTTTACATTTCATTATAAACTTGCGTTACATCAAATTTCGCCCGGCACAAAATTAATTCCTTTCATAAAGGCAATATTCCGTATTTAGGAATTCGAGAGATTGTGCCCTAACGTGTTGGGTTTCGATTCTTCTCGTTTATTCTAAATAACCGAATATCCTTTTTAAAAACAAATACGTAACTCTTAAATAACAAGCTTATTCTCGAAAATTCGAGATATCGTGTCCTAACGCATTGGATGTGATATTTTGTAATTTCGAGATAAGATTTTCTAAACCAAGGAAATGTTCCGTATTTAGAAACTCGAGAAGTCGTGCCCTAATGTATTGGGCTTTCGATTTTCTCGTTCATTCTAAGTAACCGAATATCCTTTCAAAATTAAATACATAAGTTTCAAATAAAAGGCAAGTTTAGCCTTGAAGGTCGAGGTGTTGTGTCCTAACGTATTGGATATGACATTTTACCTTGAGACGAGACAACATTTGTCACACATTTTCAATTTATCCAAATGTTTTTAGGCATCAACAACAGAGAGGGATCGTGTTTTAAATTCTTTTAAGTTTTTAAATATTCGACACTAAGACATCGATTAATCAACTAGGTACCAATTTTGGGCGTATCGAGGGTGCTAATCCTTCCTCGTGCGTAACCGACTCCCGAACCCATTTTTTGAGTTTCGTAGACCAAAATTCGTTGTTTTGATAAATCAAACTGTTTATTAAAAATAACCGTTTTACGAGGTGACCCAATCACACCTCAACAAAAAAGATTGGTGGCGACTCCCAAGTTTTTTCGTTTTCATTTTCAAAAATTCAAGTCGACCTCCATTTTTCCAAAAAAAATGGTTACGACAACATAATTTAATTTTCTGCTTACTAATTGTAATGACACAATTTTTCGTTGCAATTTATTAATAAAATTTGTAATGACAAAACAAACTGTTAAACATTAAAATATTATCAACAACCTCAAAATCTCTTTTAGTGTTTTAATTTTTTGCTTATTGATTGCAACAACATGATTTGTCGTTGTGGATAAAGCTTATGTGGTGACTGTGTCATAAAAACCATGGCTATGTCTAGTGCAAACGGGTCCGTGATCGTGCTCTTAAATTTCAGTATGCGAACTGATTGGTAAATTGGTCTTTTTATTTCATCATTGGATGGTTCTAAAATTTTGACATTATTTAGATCCAACATATTTCAACCAGTATAATAAAAAACAATAATATATGATAATTAATATAATGTACTACTACTATATATAATTGTCATTATATTTTAGATTATTATAAAAGATATAATAGTACATGATATTATAATATTCAATTATTGATGCATATATATATATATAAACTATTAATATATTATATATGATATGATATGATATAACTTTATATAATATAGTAGGAGAGCTAACTTTCAAATGTAAGAAAAGTATAGGGACTTAAAGCATATTCCAACTAGTATAATAAACAATTATATATGATAATAATTAATATATTATGTATTACTCTACTATTATAGTATGTTATATAATATTAATGAAATAATATATTTTATAAGTATTAATATAATAACTATTAATATATTATATATTATAATAAAAGATATAGCATCAATAGTTATGTGTAACTTAATATATTAATATACATATTTATAATTATAACTAACCATATATAAAATATTATTAAAAATTTAATATCTTAATAAAATATTATTTTTTAAAATTAGATTTTGAATTGGGCTTTAACTTTTACAAATTGTGTTTGGATATTAAACTTTATTTTGGACTTAAGATTTGGGCTATAATTAGTTTATTTTCAGTTTGGGCAATAATGAATATATTATTTAGGTTTGGGTTTAGTATAATATATATGAGTTTTGTAATAAATATTTTAGAATATGAATATTAAATTTATAGATTTAATAGGAAAGATTAAAAAAATTATTCAATTGTCAATAAAAGATATTTTCGTTGATTTATATAATCTCATAGAATAATACATTTTACATATAATAAACACTTTAATTATTTTATATAAAATAATTTTATTAAATATATATAATTTATGTTATTTATAAGGAAAATTTGAATTACTTTATCATCCTATAAAAGTTAAATGAATTATTATATTCAAAATTAAAATATTTATAACTTAAAAGATTCATAATTATCTGAATCAGTCAGAGCCCATCCGATTCGATCCAAGCCCGAATCCCAAAAAATTTAAATTTGAAAAAATCTAAACCCAAAAAAACCTAAACTCAAAAGAATTCAAACCCCAAAAAAATCGAGTATGTAGTAAGCCTGACCCAAACCGACCCATTTGTCAACTCTAACATTAGAACAAATCCCTATGTACAGGGGCCTTTCGTGCCATTAACCCTTTTATTTATCCATATATAATAACCAAGAATAAAAACGGGGTTCATTAATTTTTTAGGTAAATTACACCAACAGTCACCCAACTTTAGGGTAACTGACAAAACAGTCACCTAGGTTTCATTTCAGTCACTCAACTTTCGAAAAGTTACAAAACAGTCACTAATTAACAATTACCGTTAGGTGTTAACGGAATTGCTGACGTGGCAAGTCAATCAGCTTGTAACACCCCAAACCCGGCCCAAACGCTACGACCAGATCTGGTATGCTACGGGGTTTAACGTTAAAAAAACTTCACTTGGATGATTTTCGAAAATTCAGTTTGTTTATTTAGGTATTCGCTAAAATAAGTGATATTTGAAGAAAACCCTTGCTTTTTCTTTGAACGTGTTTGAAAATCCCATATTATTACTTCTTATAGATAAGTCTTAGAACATGAAGTTAAATTTTAAAAAAAAAAGAATAAAGACATTAACAAGTATAATTTAAACCTAAGCTATGGAGCCTTATTACATAAATAGTCCCAAAATTGAAAACTTAAAGGAAAGTGAAAATAGTCTATGAAAATATAAGACTTGATGGGCCTCGAGTCCGCCTCGGCTCCCATGTCCACGATCTATCGCTCATCCGAAAAGTCGGGAAAATAAAGGGTGAGTCACCAAAACTCGGTGTACAATCCCGAAAACACATAAAAGGCTTGAGGCCCACAAACAAATTATGGGCCTTGGCCCATACACAATGGCAACAAAATAATCACATCTTTGCATGGCCCAACCCAACCTAAAAGTCCATCCTCTACACACCACCCGTACCAGCCCATCACACCTCGGGATTTCTACAATCAACCCACCAACCGCTACACACCATATCGACAGTCATGCTGTCAGTTATAACGCCGATCACCATGTGACCTTATAATCCACCGTGGCAAAGCCACCGATCACTATGTGACCTTATAATCAAGTGTGGCAAAGCCACCGATCACTGTGTGACCTTATAATCAAGTGTGGCAAAGCCACCGATCACTATTGTGACCTAAGTGTACATATCGTGGTTTAACCACCGATCACTAGGTGACCTTTTAACATGCTCTTCCCCTTCATCATATCAACCCCATCCTATGCATACATCCATGCAGAAGCAAAATAATATACAACCTAAAAGATCACAGTCTATCACATACATCGATACACATAGAAAAGTTTCTATGATTACGTACTTGGCATCCCTTGCCTACCCTTTTCGCAAATAATCTGGTATCCATCTGACTTTTTTCGGCTTTTAGCCCATAACATATATAGTAGTGATTAATTAGTGTGATAGAGATCTACACACGATTCTGATCAAGATGATACTTTATATGTCAACACAATCGATAGCCGATCTGATCGCTAAGCGCCTTTGGTTTTGTTCTGAAGCCGGTCCACAACCCGGTGCCTAATCCCGAACTGCTGACGCCATTCGTTTCTTAAACTTAGGGGTTGGATTTACGGGTCCAATCCCCTCCTTCGCCTGATCGACATTTGATTCCATCAAAAGACCTTATCAGTTGCTACCACCCACATATGGTTATTAATCCGTAACACAGGGTTAAGACCACAAATACAATAAACGAGCCTAACAAAAATCTAAAGAGAACCCCTTACCTTGAAATCCCGAAAAGAGGTATGGGTCTCAGAGACTAGTGATTTCCGGCTTTTGGGATCTAGATGATTTGATCTACTTCGATTCCCGAAATGTTGCCCCAAGATGAGAACACAAGAACAGTCAAAACGTTACTCCAAAGTTAATCTTATCACATCAATTAGCCTTTCGGCTTTAGCCTCCAAAAACCAAAAGAGAAAGGAAGAACAGAAGAAATCGGCACTTACCTTAACACAGAGAATTCGACAACTTCTAGAGAATTTCGGCTTTTGAGAAGATCAAAAAGAAAGATGTTGCAAAGGAATCTATGGAGGTTCGACTTAATGAAGGAATCAAAAGAAAAAGATGCAGAGAAAGATTATGAGGTTTCAGTTTGTAGGAGAAAGCAGAGAAAAATAATGGACATTCGGCTTTAGCATAAAAGTGGAGATGAGAGAATAGAATTAGGGGTTTCGGCTTTAGCAGAGAATGAGAGAAGAGAGTAAGAGAATAAAACCCAAATGCTGAAAATAAAGAAGTATTCCCCTCCCCTAAAGAGAATTTCGGCTCTTACCAAACAAATGCCGAAAATGCCTATTTTGCAAACTAAAACCCATCCTATCAATAGGAAATTTGGCACCCTTAGCCATACAAAACCGATTCCCCCTTCCCACCTAGAGTTTGAAAATCGCCACCACTCGACTTACCGGATAACTCTTAGATTTTCTCCTTATCTCCATCCGATCACTCATCCTCAAGTGGCATGGATAACGCCACCTCTTCCTTCCTTTATCTGCCACAATATCAGCCATATTATCCACATTATCCCACTCATTAAATCTCCCTGTTTTTAAGCATTCCAACCGACTCCAACTCCCTCTCTTTTGACGCCAAAAACATTTAAAATAAGTGGGTAATGCGACTCGAACCTTGGACCTCCTTATTGCTTATCACGCCACCTCAAAGCCCTAAGTAACGCCATCGACCATGGCCACAAGCCCATTTGTGTGTCTTACTTTACTGAGATAATATCTTTTAAGCCCATATTCTAGCGGCTTTCCACTAAAGTGCCCAAGCGAGAAAAATTTGACTAAGGCCTCGGCCCCATTCTGAGCCCAATCAACCCCTTAAACACCCTAATTACACATTAGAGATAACATAAACATCACAAAGCACATTAAATGCAAAGGCCCATTAATTCAGGATGTTATAGTTCTACCCCCTTAAAGAAATTTCGGCCTCGAAATTACCTGATCAAAATAGATGCGGGTATTACTACCGTACGCTTCCTCTCGTTCCCAAGTAGCCTCCTCGTAACGCAGTGATTCCGCCACGTAACTTTAACCAACGAAACCGTCTTTCTCCGCAATACTTTGACATTACGATCCAAGATTTCTACTGGCTCCTCTTCAAAGGATAAATTGGGTCTTACTTCGATTTCTTCCACAGACACCACGTGGGATGGATCCGAACGGTAACGTCTTAGGATAGAGGCGTGGAATACATTGTGAATCGGCTTAGCTCGGAAGGTAGCTCTAGCTTATAAGCTCACCGGTCCCACTCGTTTCAAAGACCGATAAGGTCCGATAAATCTGGGACTTAATTTACCTTTCCGTCCAAACCTCGGTACTTTCTTCCATGGCGACACCTTCAAGAACACCTTGTCACCCATCGCAAATTCTATGTCCTTACGCTTGTGTCAAGATAGGACTTACGCCGGTCTAACGCTTCCTTTAATCGAGCCCGAATTAACTCTACCTTCTCCTCTGTCTCGGTAACCAATTACGGACCCAAAATCGGCGTTCCCAAATTTCGTCCAACGGTAGGTGTACGACACCTCCGCCGCATAATGCTTCATAGGCGCCATCCGAATACTTGATGGTAGCTATTGTTGTACGCAAACTCCGCCAACGGTAAGAACTCTTCCCAACTACCCTCAAGTCAATGACACATCCTCTTAACATGTCCTCTAAGATCTGGATTACCCGCTCGCATCGTCCATCGGTGCGAGGATGAAATGCCGTATTGAAATCCAACCGCACCCAACGCTTGATGCAACGCCTTCCAAAATCGTGAGGTGAACCTAGGGTCCCCTGTCCGATATGATTGATAATGGTACCCCATGCAACCTCACTACCTCCGCTATTTATAGCTTAGCCAATTCTGCAGAGAGTAATCGACACGTATTGGTATGAAATGAGCAGAACCGTCAAGCGGTCAACAATCACCTGCATCGAATATTTCTTAGTAGGCGTGAGGGTAGCCCACTAACAAAGTCCATTGCGATCCTTTCCCACTTCCATTGTGGAATCTTCACCGGCTGCAACAACCACGATGGTAGCGATGTTCGCCTTTACTGCCGACAGTTAAACACTTCCCCACAAATTCGGTCACCTCTCGTTTCAAACCCGGCCACGGGTAATCGATCTCGCAAATCTCGATACATCTTACTTCCTCCAGAGTGCATAGCGTATGGACTACCATGCGCTTCTTGCAAAATCTCATGCCTCAACTCGGGATCTTTCGGCATACACACTCTCCCTTGAAAACATAATAGCCCTTCCTCATTTACACTAAATTCGTTGATCCTTCACTTGATCCTACGGAAACTTCTCCTTTAGCAACTCGTCGATCATTGTTTCTCCTTAACTGACCGACCCGAAGAGGGTTTCTTTGGAAGTTCAGCTAATAAACTCCCATCATCATATAGACTAAGGTGAGTAAACATTGCTCTCAAGTCAGAGATTACTTTACGACTTAGAGCATCCGCCACCACGTTGGCTTTACCCGGATGGTACTCGATCGAGCAGTCATAATCTTTTAACAACTCGATCCACCTCATTTGCCTTATATTCAACTCCTTCTTGGTAAACAGGTATTTTAAGCTCTTATGATCGGTATAAATGACAGATTTCTCCCCGTACAGATAATGTCTCCAAATCTTCAAAGCAAAAACCACCGCCGCCAATTCCAAATCATGGGTGGGATAACTTGCTTCATACGGTCTTAACTGTCGAGATGCATATGCAACAACCTTTCCACCTTGCATCAACACGCATCCTAGTCCCGTGTGTGAAGCATCACAGTACATCACGAACTCCTTCCCAGCCTCCGGCTGAATCAATACTGGAGCCTCCGTTAAAATCCTTTTTAACCTCTCGAAACTCTCTTGATGCTTATTAGACCAAACAAACGGAACCCCTTTCCGTAACAACTTAGTCAACGGTGCTGCAATCAATGAAAATCCTTCAACAAACCTTCTGTAATACCCAGCTAAACCAAGAAAACTTTGAATTTCTACTACCAACTTAGGCAGCTTCCAATCCAACACCGCTTCAATCTTCCGGGGATCGACTCTTATCCCTTCCGCTAATACAACGTGACCTAGAAAAGTAACTTCCCTTAGCCAAAATTCGCACTTACTGAATTTGGCATACAACTGCTTCTCCCTCAGAATCTACAAAACCACCCGAAGATGTGAATCATGCTCCTCTTCCGATTTTGAATAAACCAGAATATCATCTATAAACACCACGACTAACCGATCCAAGTAGGGTTGAAATACTCGATTCATCATATCCATAAACGCTGCTGGTGCGTTAGTCAACCCAAATGGCATTACCATGAATTCGTAGTGACCATAGCGAGTCCTAAAAGCCGTCTTATGAATATCCGCCTCCTTGACCTTAAGCTGATGGTACCCTGATCTCAGATCTATCTTTGAGAAAATTGAAGCCCCCTTCAGCTGATCGAACAAGTCATCGATCCTCGACAACGGGTATTTATTCTTGATGGTCAACTTATTCAGCTGGCGATAGTCAATGCACATACGCATTGATCCATCCTTCTTCATAACGAATAAATCCGGCGCTCCCCAAGGCGACACACTTGGTCGGATAAACCCTCTATCTAGCAACTCTTGGATCTGAGCCTTCAATTCCACCAACTCCTTCGGCCCCATCCTGTACGGAGCGATAGATACTGGCGCTGTTCCCAGAAGAAGATCAATACCAAACTCCACTTCACGATCCGGGGGTAATCCCGGAAGCTCTTCTAGGAAAACATCAGGAAATTCCCTCACCGTCCTAACGTCTCCAACAGTTAGTTCATTGGCTTCCAGAGCCCGAACAAACATTAAAATTGCCTCGCATCCTTTCCTCACCATCATTTCTGCTCTTAAGGCAGACACCACATTTGACAAACATTTCCCCCTTTCACCTATCACCAACACTTCGCCACCCTAGGGAGTTTTTAACACCATACGCTTGGCTGCACAGTCCAAATTTGCTTGATACTTCACTAACCAATCCATTCCTAAGATCAAATCGAACTCCCAAAATGGTAGTTCCATTAGATCAGCCCGAAAAGCTACCCCTTGAACTTCCAGGGTACATCCTATATACGATTTGCTCACCACTACAGTTTGTCCTAGAGGGCTCACTCTGGTCATCTCCCTAGAAGAAGTCTCATAATCTAAGTTCAAAGTTCCCGCTATAGGACTAGCAACATAAGAGTGCGTCGAACCAATATCAATCAAGGCAAAGTATAAGGCAAACCATAAATTAGGAACGCGTCTGGGTTATGACATTCGTCGTCACCTCCTCTCTCGGCGTGCGGGAGCATAAACTAACCCTGGCTATCTCACCTCGGTATTTCCTGCCCCTCGACCTAGTGCTCCACGGCCCCGATCGGAACCGTTACCGCCTCTGGCTGGACCACGACCTCTCTCGTGGCTGGCGACCACTTCTTCCCCTGCTTGTGCATTCCTTGACCCGTGGGCCTTTCAACGCCCGTTCTGCTGTGACGGTTTCTAACTTGGTGGTCCGTAGATCCACACCTGAAGCACTTCTCACTGCCTGCCCAACACTCACTTACGTGGAATTTACCACATCGAGCACACTTCTGTGTCTGACTAGCAGCAGGTCTCTCATCTCGTCTCGGTCCGTCTGACCTGGGTCTTTTCTGAATACGCCCAACTGCCCCTGATTATCCAAAATTTCTCTTACTTCCACTCCTATCTCTATTCCGATTCAATTTTTCTGTCCGCTTAACCTCCTAAGCTATCTTAGCTTTTTCCACTAGCACAGTAAATTCCTTCTCCCGCTGTGGTGCTATCAATACACGCAGATCGTCCCTCAAACCATCTTCAAATCGAACACAACGTTCATGGTCTGTGGCCACCATCCCTCGAGCATAACGGCTAAGGCGTAAGAATTTTGCTTCATACGCAGCCACCGACTTACTTCCCTGAACCAAATTTAGAAACGCTTTACGCTGCGCATCCACATAAGTCGACCCAATGTATTTACTCTGAAACACCGTTTTGAAGAGATCCCAGGTGATATGGTCAGCCACCATACCATCCATAACCGTAAGCCACCATTGACAAGCTTTGTCCCGCAGGAGAGATACAACCCCTTTCAGTTTTTCCTCTTCCGTGAAATTAAGATCATCCATTATACGCTCAACCGCCTCCAACCAATACTCAACTGTACTCGAGGCTATACAGAAAATTCCCTAAACATTTCTGCCTCATTGGCTCTAAGTCGCTCTGACATAGATTTCCGGGCTCCTGTGCCCATGCCTGCCTCAGCAACCCTCTCTAAAACCCTTAACATCGCCTGAGATACCGCATCATATCTGGCCGTCTGGTCCTGAAATTCCACCTCCGCAGTGGGTGGTACCGGCATCTCGTTTGCAGACCCATAGCCAGATCCTACTGGTTCTGACACAGCCATCCTACCCCTACCACGGCCACGCGCAGGACGTCCACGACCCCTTGTACTCATTCTACCGATTTGCGTTTATCTGATTAGAAATTTTATGAATTATTAATTTTTTTCACTGATTAACCACGAACAATCTTATGGACAGTAGTTTCAAGAGTAGTTCTTTCGAATTCGAAATTATATCCACGAGTTTCAGTCTCAAGTCTGTATCTCCTAGTTCTAGGAACCACATACATTCAACCATCATACATCAACATACAAGTAGCATCCATGAACTCACATTCATCACATAAGGGTATTTTCGTCATTTCACTACCCAGGGGTTTTTTCGTAATTTTATCCTACAGGGGTATTTTCGTAATTTCCCAGAATAGAGTATCTTCGAAATAGAAATATTTTGGTATATTTTTTTTAAAGCAGGGGTATTTTGGATTTTTTTTCCAAATCGAGGGTATTTTGGTAATTTCACAAATTTTTATAATTTTGTAAACCGGGTGCTATTGTAAATCTAGGGGTTTTTGGGTAAATTTTCAAAACATGGGTATTTTGGTAATTCACAAAACTAAGGGTATTTGGTCCCTTTCAGGTTTTAACTATGGTCTTTGGCCCGTCAATAAGTCCTCGCGGTTAAGGTGAACAGTCACTACGCACCAGGTAGGATTCCAGCGAAGAGGAGGTGAGTCACTAGGACCGCTTAAATACCAAGCTCTCCCTGAATCCAATCCTAGACATGTGCATGCCTGTTGCCACACCCTAACCCAACGACTGGTTTACGGACATGTTTAGTTAGATTAAGTTTTATGAATTTAAAGAATTGTTTAAACTAGGCCTAAAGTCTATTAATTCCTATCATACTAGTCTACGTCCATGAAGCCCATCAAACCCAACATGCATATCAAATCAACAGTTAGAATACTTACCTGCATGGATCGGGTGCCGGTAGACTCGAAGGCCATATCTCAACCATAGCATTTTACCAATTTATAAACTACTACTGGACCCATTTCACAGCCCGAGTTTTGCAACTGGGCTCTGATACCAAAAGTGTAACACCCCAAACCCGGCCCAAACGCTACTACAAGATATGGTATGCTACGGGGTTTAACGTTAAAAAAACTTCACTTGGATGATTTTCAAAAATTCAGTTTGTTTATTTAGGTATTTGCTAAAATAAGTGATATTTGAAGAAAACCCTTGTTTTTTCTTTGAACGTGTTTGAAAATCCCATATTATTACTTCTTATAGATAAGTCTTTGAACATAAAGTTAAATTTTTTTAAAAAATAGAATAAAGACATTAACAAGTATAATTTAAACCTAAGCTATGGAGCCTTATTACATAAATAGTCCCAAAATTGAAAACTTAAAGGAAAGCTGAAAATAGTCTATGAAAATATAAGACTTGATGGCCCCTCGAGTCCACCTCGGCTCCCATGTCCATGATCTACTGCTCATTTGAAAAGTCAGGGAAAATAAAGGGGTGAGTCACCAAGACTCAGTGTGCAAATCCCGAAAACACATAAAAGGCTTGAGGCCCACAAACACATTATGGGCCTTGGCCCATACACAATGGCAATAAAATAATCACATGCTGCATGGCCCAACCCAACCTAAAAGTCCATCCTCTACACACCAGCCCGTACCAGCCATTACACCTCGGGGATTTCTACAATCAACCCACCAACCGCTACACACCATATCGCCAATCATGCTGTCAGTTATAATGCTGATCACCATGTGACCTTATAATCCACCGTGGCAGAGCCACCGATCACTGTGTGACCTTATAATCAAGAGTGGCAGAGCCACCGATCACTGTGTGACCTTATAATCAAGTGTGGCAGAGCCACCAATCATTATTGTGACCTAAGTGTACATATCGTGGTTTAACCACCGATCACTAGGTGACCTTTTAACATGCTCTTCCCCTTCATCATATCAACCCCATCCCATGCATACATCCATGCAGAAGCAAAATAATATACAACCTAAAAGATCACAGTCTATCACATACATCGATACACATAGAAAAGTTTCTATGATTACGTACCTGGCATCCCTTGCCTACCCTTTTCGAGTAATACGACTGTCTATACAGCCTTTTTCTGGCTTTTAACCCATAACATATATAGTACAGATTAATTAGTGTGATAGAGATCTACACACCTGATTACAGTCAAGATGATACTTTCTATGTCAACACTATCGGTAGCCGATACGACTGCTAACTGCCTTTAGTTTTGTTCTGAAGCCGGTCCATAATCCAGTGCCCAATCCCGAACTGCTGACACCGTTTGTTTCTTAAACTTAGGGGTTGGATTTACGAGTCCAATCCCCTCCTTCGCCTGACCGACATTTGATTCCATCAAAAGACCTTATCAATTGCTACCACCCACATATGGTTATTAATCCGTAACATAGGGTTAAGACCACAAATACAATAAACGAGCCTAACAAAAATCTAAAGAGAACCCTTTACCTTGAAATCCCAAAAAGAGGTATGGGTCTTAGAGACTAGCGATTTTCGGCTTTTGGGATCTAGATGATTTGATCTACTTCGATTCCCGAAATGTTGCCCCAAGATGAGAACACAAGAACAGTCAAAACGTTACTCCAAATTTAATCTTATCACATCAATTAGCCTTTCGGCTTTGAACTCCAAAAACCAAAAGAGAAAGGAAGAACAGAAGAAATCGGCACTTACCTTAACACAGAGAATTCGGCAACTCCTAGAGAATTTTGGCTTTTGAGAAGATCAAAAAGAAAGATGGTGCAAAGGAATCTATGGAGGTTCGACTTAATGAAGGAATCAAAAGAAAAAGATGCAGAGGAAGATTATGAGGTTTCGGTTTGTAGGAGAAAGCAGAGAAAAACAATAGACATTCGGCTTTAGCATAAAAGTATAGATGAGAGAATAGAATTAGGGGTTTCGACTTTAGCAGAGAATGAGAGAAGAGAGTAAGAGAATAAAACCCAAATGCCGAAAATAAAGAAGTATTCCCCTCCCCTAAAGAGAATTTCGGGTCTTACCAAACAAATGCCAAAAATGCCTATTTTGCAAACTAAAAACCCATCCTATCAATAGGGAAATTTCGGCACCCCTTAGCCATACAAAACCGATTCCCCCTTCCCACCTAGAGTTTAAAAATCGGCCACCACTCAGCTCACCAGATAACTCCTAGATTTTCTCCCTTATCTCCATCTGATCACTCATCCTCAAGTGGCATGGATAACGCCACCTCTTCCTTCCTTTATCTGCCACATTATCAGCCATATTATCCACATTATCCCACTCATTAAATCTCCCTATTTTTAAGCATTCCAACCGACTCCAACTCCCTCTCTTTTGACGCCAAAAACATTTAAAATAAGTGGGTAATGCGACTCGAACCTTGGACCTCCTTATTGCTTATCACGCCACCTCAAAGCCCCTAAGTAACGCCACTGACCACTGGCCACAAGCCCATTTGTGTGTCTTACTTTATAGATAATATCTTTTAAGCCCCTATTCTAAGCGGCTTTCCACTAGAGTGCCCAAGCGAGAAAATTTGACTAAGGCCTCTACCCACCCCGAGCCCAATCTGAACCCCTTAAACACCCTAATTACACATTAGAGATAACATAAACATCATAGCACATTAAACGCAAAGGCCCATTAATTCAGGATGTTACACAGCTGACGTGGCAAGTCAACCAGCTGGCGTGGCATGTTAACTTGCCACATTGGTGAAGCAGCTCATTTTCTTCTTCTTTTTCTTCTTCTTCTTCTTCTTCTTCTTCTTCTTCTTCTTTTTCTTTTTCTTTTTCTTCTTCTTCTGTTTAGTGCTCTGCTAGTAGCAGCAATGGTAATGGCCCTTTCATTTCAGTGGTTTGAGTGGGTAAAAACGTGATTATCGACTATGGTTCTAGTGCATGGTTGTCGTTTACTAATGCAATTTTATCTGAGAGGTTGAAGATGGAAGATGGAAGCTTGGTGTTTCAACTTTATACAGAGGCAACCAACAGGAAAGGGAAAAAACAAGAATATAAAAACGTAAAAAAATTAAAGCAAGCCATTTGGGGTAGTTAAATTAGAGGAGGCTTGACCTTAAGAACGTTTAGACCAGCATGCTTATAGTTACCATAGTGATTCGGATGAAATGAGTCAGATGATGAGTTAATCACGGTGACACGATTTCTATGGATTAAGGTTACAAGAAACGACTTCAATACGGTAATGCCTAATCCAAATGGTCCTACAATGGAGGTTTTCATTGATCAAGTGAAATCAATGTCAAGCAGTTTGGGGTATATTGTTAATGACTTTTACGAGTTGGAAAAAGTTTATATTGATAATTGGAACAAAGTGGGAAAAGTCCCAAGGTTTGTTGTGTTGGACCATTGTGCTTAGCTGAACCCGAACTTGAACCTCAAAAGAAACCCTTTTGGATTCAATGGCTAGATCAAAAGCTCGCTCAAGGGTGCTCCGTTTTATACGTAGCATTCGGCTCTCAAGCTGAGGTCCCATCAGAACAACTTCAACAAATAGCGATGGGATTGCTAGAATCAAAAGCAAACTTCTTGTGGGTGTTAAGGAAAAAAGAATCTGAATCAATATTGGATGAAGGGTTTGAAGAAAAGGTTAAAGGGAGAGGCATTATGGTGAAACAATGGGTGGATCAAAGGCAAATACTGAAACACCAATGTATTGAAGGGTTTTTGAGTCACTGTGAGTGGAATTCAGCGTTGGAAAGCATATGTTATGGGGTCCCGATCCTTGCATGGCCGATGATAGGCGAAAGAGTGCAATGAATGCGAGAATAATGGTGGAAGAAATCAAGGTAGGGTTAAGAGTTGAATCGACATGCAATGGGATGAAACCTGGGTTTGTGAAATGGGATGGGTTGATGAAGATGGTGAAGGAGTTAATGGAAGGAGATATGGGGAAACAAGTGAGGAAAAGAGTGAAAGAAGTTGCAAAGTTGGCTAAACAAGAACGTTTAGACAAGAACGTTTACTACCTTCGAAATGAAAGGGCCATTACCATTCTTTGCTACTAGCGAGCACTAAATGTAAGAAGAAGAAGAAAGAAGAAGAAGAAGAAGAAGAAGAAGAAGAAGAAGAAGAAGAAGAAGAAGAAGAAGAAAATGAGCTGCTTCACCAACGTGGCAAGTTAACTTGCCACGTCACCGATTGACTTGCCACGCCGGTGATTGACTTGCCACGTCAAGCAATTCCGTTAACACCTAACGTAGCGTTAATTAGTGACTATTTTGTAACTTTTCAAAGTTGAGTGGATGAAATGAAACCTAGGTGACTGTTTTGTCAGTTACCCCAAAGTTGGGTGACTGTTGGTGTAATTTACCCTAATTTTTTTTCCTCATCAAATGGAAATTTATTAAGAACAGAAGAAAGATTACGGAACGACGCCACAATAAGAGCAACAGGCATAGATGCGAATCAGTTTTTTTCTCGTCAAACAGGTTTCATTAGTTGGTTATTGTTATTCTTTGATTATTGGTTTCGATTTTTTTTCTAATCTAATATTCAGTTTAGTCTTAATGTATCTTATATAATCCATGAAGATTTTTTTTTTTAAATTCGTAATTTTTCTTTCAATAATTTTATCTTCAAGATTTGAAATCGAGCTTTCTTTAAGAATGTAATGTACCTTACAATTACACCCTAAACTTGTTGGTAATTAAAATAATAGTCTTCATTAATCAAAATAATATTTTGAATAAACTACATAAATAATCACTTATATATGATTTAAATTACATTTTGATTACTAAACTGTAATTTATTATTATGAAACTAGTGTTATCAATCTGTAATATTTTGATCATTGAGTTGCTAACTGCTATTAACTGTATAACAATAAGCTGACGTGGCACGATAAATCATAAATTTTGACAAAAGTTTTAGGTAAAATTCCACAAATAATCCCTATACTTTTCTTTTTTAAGTAATTTAATTCTTTTTCTTTTACATTCTTTTTTTTTAATTTCTCTTGTTGTTCCCCTTTCTTTTTCTTTTTACCTTTAATCCTTTAATCTAATCAAACAGATATCTTAAGCCAAGTTTTTAGTAATTAAAACACAATTATCGACATAGGCATGGTAGCATTGTTATATGCTGATTTATGGAAACCAGAGTTTTAATATCCATTAATGTGGCAGGAAAATTGAGTTGTTAGGTCAATATGGAATTGCTATTAATGTCAAGAGAGGAGAGGAAGAATTCTATTTGAACAACTTGCAAGAAAGGGACGGACAATGTCATTGTTGTCATGAAAAGTCTTTCAATCACATCCTACAATTTTGGTTTATTAAAGCTTACAGGAGCTTTGCAACGTTGGCAATGACATCGCCATGTTTGTTTCAAGTTGTTATAGTAGAAGATTAGGAAGATTGGTTGGTGCTTCAACAACTTTAACACCAATGTCATCCCTTTCTTCCAATTTCATACTGGATGCGTCTCCCCTCAATTCATCTCCACAAATGCTTTCTAGGTACTTTTCGCAATCTTATTAACAAGTTTTTAGTTGATAAAAACTTGTCAAAAGTAGAATATATATATATATATATATATATTAAATCTCAAAAAGAAAAGTATAGAGATTGTCTATGCAATTTGATCTAAATTTTTTTCCTGAAATTATATTTAACATGTTACATCAATTTGTTACATTGTTAACAATAATTAATAGTTTAATGATTAAAATGTTACAAATCGATAACGTTAATGATCATTTCATAATAAATTAAAATCTGATGACCAAAACGTTATTTAAAATATACATAAATGACTATTTTTATAATTTACCTTAATATTATTCCTTAAAACTTTTTTTTATGCCTTAAGCAAAATAATATTACATTTTCTAATTGTATAAATATATATTGCTTTTTTTTAGCTTTAGATGAACGAACTTAATATCCAAAAACAAAAAAGATGATCCAAAATTAACCCCTAATATTTGGGTGTTGGGTCACTTCGGCCCTTAAGGGTGTTT
The DNA here is from genome assembly GCA_025698515.1 of Gossypium sturtianum. Lineage (NCBI taxonomy): Eukaryota > Viridiplantae > Streptophyta > Magnoliopsida > Malvales > Malvaceae > Gossypium > Gossypium sturtianum. The sequence continues at coordinate 124,070,346 of CM046943.1, read as the reverse complement.
TTGGAGCACTTTCATACATAACCTTTGTTTTTTTTTTTTTTGGTCAAATTGGTCATTTTTTAATGGTCTTGCTGACGTGGCCGTTAAGGGACTAACGGCGCTGACGTGGGAAAAAATTTTCCACCTAGGCGCCACACGTATGTAGATGCTGACGTTGCTTATAAGACAAAATAATGCTACGTCAGCAAATGAATTTAAACTTAAAAAATAATTAAAATTAAAAAACAAATTAAAACCCCTAACTAACACACACACGGGCATAATTAAAAGAAATTAGCAGCTCCTAAATGAAGAACCCTAAATCTCAAATCTTCTCCCTCTCCATTGAAATTCTTTAGAAATTGAAGCTTGAAATTTAGTGAGTTTGTAAAAGAATCGAAAATATTGTTTGAAAAAAGTGATTGGAAGCCATCAATGGAGAAGTTGCCTTATTTGAAATTGGTTTTATCACCACGAGGGAAGTTTGTTTATGATGAAGAGAAAAGAAGATGTTTTTGTAACAAGTTAGCTCCGAGAGAGACATCGTGGAGCAATTTAAACCCAGGCAGAAGGTATTATGGTTGCTCAGATTTTCGGATAAGCATATATTTAGTTGATTTGTTTTAGGGTTCAAAAAGAATTAGAGATATTTTATTTTTTTATTGTGTCGACTGGACTAAGTTGGTGCTACAATTCATCATAGCATTAGAATTAGGATTGGGGTAGTCACTGTATATTTAGCCGATTTGTTTTAAGGTTCATAAGAAATTGTGTGATTTTTTTGATTTTTTAATTGGATATTGATGAAACATTTCTTTCTCATGCGTGAAATGTATTCGGGTAAGCATATTTAGCCAATTTATTTTAGGGTTCATAAGAAATTGGGGATTTATTTATTTATTTTTAATTGGATATTGATGAAATATTTCTTTCCCATGCGTGAATATTAGAGTAGTCACTGTATATGAACTCAGTTATGGATATTTCATTTTTCTTGAATGGCGTTACCAGATTACAGAGTTGACAAGTATGACATTAGAATTGCATTTGGTCATTTTAGGATAGGTGTTGAGGATGATAAGCTCAAACATTGGCCTCCATGAATTGTGTTGTTTTCCATTTTTAATAAAATGATTGTTCTTGTATTTTGAAAGTGTTGGGTAAATCTGAATTGGGGATATAGAAATTGTGTCATCTTACAATTTTGTATGTAGAAAGACGGATGAATTTCTCATGGAATTATGATATGTGTAAAAGAGTAATTGAGCTTTTCTACATATACAAAATTGTATATGGGTAATTTTTTTTTTTATTGTGTTGGCTGGACTAAATTGGGGAATTGTAGAGTTTATATAATAAAAAGTCGATTTTTTTTTTGTGTGAAATGTAGGTTGGTGGATGCGGATTTTTTAAGTGGTATGATAATAAGATGTGTAACAGGGCGAATGAAGTAATACGTGAATTACGTGATAGCAAAAGAAAACTTGCAAAAGAGAAGACGAGACTTAGGAAGCAAATAATAAAGTGTAGAAGTGGTGAGATGTTTGAGAATGGCAGTAGAAGCAGTAATGTTGATGTCGAAACCATTTTTTTTTTGAAAAAATGGGGATCGACTTTAAAAACGAAAATAGAGTCGCCACCAATCTTTTCGAGGTGTGATCGGGTCACCTTGAGATTAATCATTTTAATAAAACAATTTGATTTATTAAAATAATGATTTTGGTCTACAAAATTCGAGAAAACAGGCTCGGGAGTCGGTTACGCACGAGGAAAGATTAGCACCCTCGTAACGCCCAAAAATTGGTACCTAATTGATTAATTAATGTCCTAATGTCAAAAATTTGAAAAGATTTTAAAACACGATCCTTTTGATTATTAAAACTTATGTCCTTTAATTTTAAATGGACATTCAATTATTTGGATTTTAAAAAAAAAATCGAAACTCGGTAAGTTACAGCACGATCTTTCAAATTTTCCAAACACCGAATATCCTTTGCTTTTTAGAAATCCTTGCCTCGAGATGACAAAACGTCGCATCCAGTGAGTTAGGACACAACATCTTAAATTCCCGAGAATAGGTTTTTTATTTAAAAATTCATATGTTTTAATTTCAAAAAGGGTACTCAATCATTTGGACTTAATGAGAAAAATCGAAACCCAGTAAGTTAGAGCACGATTTTCTCAAAACTCCCAAATATCGAATATTGCCTTATTTTTAAATTTTAAAAATCATGGCTTTTGAAATATGAAGGTATATTTGGCCACATTAATAGATAAAGATTAATGGATTTTTTTAAAAAAAATAACAAATCTAAAAAACAAATAAAAAACAAAATGTACCAAGCTTTCAAATAATAATGGACAATGTTAAAACAAATAATGTGAAAGAAAAGGATTTTGAAATCGACAATAAAAAGGAATTTAAAAATAAATTCATGTATAAAAATTTTAAAGTAGGTAATATATGTAAAAGTTTGAAATAAATCCAAAAAAAAGATAAAAATAAATAATATATGAAATAGTAATATATAAATGAATTTTAAAATAAATATTATATAAGAAGTAAGTTTAAATAAGTAATATATAAAACAATATATATATCAATCTAAATAAATAATATACAAAATGACTTAAAGAAAATGATATGTGACAAATCCTAAAAAGATACGTATAAGTTTAAAATAAGCAATATACGAAAACTTAAAATAGATAATATAAAACAGTTTAAAATGATATAAAATAAAACCACTTTAAAATAATAGTTATATAAAACAATAAGAAAAATGAATGATATATAAGATAATTTAAAGTAATAATATAAAAAACTTAATCAAAATAAAACTATTTAAAATAAGTAATATCAAAAATAATAAAATAAAACAGTTTGAAATAAATACCACATAAAAATTTGGAATAAATAAATAAAATACAAATTTGCAAAAGTGTGAAAATAAAATAAATCTCTATACAGAAATAATAAATAAACGAATAAAATAAAAAGAATAATTAATAATTAAACAATTAAATGGATAAATAAAAAAGGTTGAAAAAACGAAGATGAATGAAGAATAAAATAAGAACAAACCATAGAAAATAAGAACGCAAGAGGGAGAGAAATTTGAGTGAATGCCCTCAAGAATTCTTATTGCTTCCCCAAAACTTCAGTCCTCTACAGTGAAGGGAGAGGCCTCTATTTATAGTTGAGCCTCCCAAAATCCAATGGTACAGATCAATTACATCAACGGCTAAGATTAAAAGGTATCTACAAATTAAATCTCTAAGATTACAAAATCATATCTTCTAAGATTGCATATCATATCTTCTAGGATTGCATATCATATCTAAGATTTACATATCATATCTAAGATTGCATATCCTTGAAGATTATGTTTCCATATACGTCAAGCTTGTAGATGGACCTTCAATCTTTTCAAGTAATGGGCCATTCCGATCGGGCCAAATGATATGTTTTGGACTGGACTTGGACTTTGTTTTATTATTTTGGGTTAATTTTTTTTTTGTATGGGCCCAAGCTAAATTGGCCTATTACAGTTGAGATGTCTGAGAGTGGTAGTGTGCAAAATGTGGGAAAAGACAACCAAACAAAGAGGTGAATCATGATGTTGTGGATAACATTGAATTAAACACAAAGATTAAGAGCTTGAAGCAAAAATGTAAATCACTCAAGAAAGAGAAAGAGTTTTATAAGAAAATGTTTATCTGCAGTGTATTGCTTATCTTATTTGTCACACTATTTAGGAATGTTATAATTTTACCCATTTATATGTACTAAATGTTTGGGGATTGCAAACATTTTTAATTTTTTTTAGCCTTTGGTAGCCTTAAGGTAACCTTTTTAATGTTGTGAATTATTATTGGATCATTAGTTGTCTGATGAACAGTTTATCCATAATATGGATGATAGTGTTACATGAAGAAAACCATTAGATTAAAACTTCCATCTCTCCCCATAGCAGCCAACAGCTCATCCTTCAATGGACCTTTCAAAAAGCAACCATCCAAACCTAGTATAGGTCTGCACCCTTCTTTCCAACCTCTTTTCAGTGCTTCAAAACAGACATAAAACCTCTTGAAATGTGATGGAGATTCAGGTGTGACTCTATTCACTGCCATCTTTATAGCACTTCTAGGATTCTTTAGTCTCAAGTCATCAGCATAATCCCACAGCATAGCAAATTCTTGTACAGAGTTCCCTGCCAACTTATCCTTCACCATTTTCTTGGCCCTTCTACACCTTGTTATATTAACATTAACATGCATTTCTGAAGCTACCTTTCTTTGTATCTCCCTTAGCTTCATTTTTGGGAGGTCTCCAATAGTAGCTTCAAAATATTTTGCAATAACTTTTACATTGACCATTTTGTTTCTAAAACTAACACAACAGTTGTGCTCATCATGAAAACTTTTCACTTGCATGCATCTAGCCATGTTACTGTAACTTGCAAATATTCCCCATTTTACACTTTTTTGATGCAATGCATTTAACTCTAACCCTATTTGATTCATTCCTGATTATTTTAAGTTCCCTTCTACAACACATTGGGTACTTATGAATTGCATATTTGAATTGCTCACCATATTTAAACAGCATCCCAATACAGAAGTGTGGACTTGTTGAGTTTGGATTGTATATGGGGAACCTACTTCTTCTTCTAAAAACATCACTATTATCATCATCTTTTGACCCAAGTATGCTCCCATGATCATCACTATCAAAATAATCAGTCTCATTTCCATCTTCTTCCCTATCAACACTATCATTTAGTCCTTCACCATCGACTTCTTCAGGGACCTCAACCTCAAACTTCTCTCTAGAGCTTTCACTTTCAGTCTCATCAAGTACTGTTTCGTTACCTTTCCTACTAGTTTTCCCCTCCACTTCCCTCATATTTTTCCTAGCTTCTTGAAGCTCCTCATCATCATTACAATCTGATAAGTACATAACCTTCATCAAATAAGCATTCTCATACTTTGAATCACTATCACTTTCATCCCTAACCCCCTCCTCACCACTTCCATCACTTTCACCACTTTCACTGGCAGCAACATCAACCACCCTCCTCACCACCTTCACTGACAGCAACATCATCACCCTCTTGATAACTCTTGAAAATAGTTATATTTAAAGCCTTTAAATAGAATTAATTGGTTGTAATTAAGTGAATACATTTGCATTTTTAGGTTATTTTTAGAACATTGCATAACAAAGCTTGGATTATGATTTAATGGTCATTATTTGTTACTTTTATCACTTGGGGAGGAAATGTGTGATTTTGTGTGAACACATGTGTAGGAAGAGCAAGAAGATGAAGAGGGAAAATAAAGGAAGTGAAATATTGCTGTGGCAAATGGTGAAATTGATTGCCAACAGATTTACCATGGTAATTTCGAAAAGATGACTCAGCACTTTATCCACGTCATTCTCAACCAGTTGTGCGTGTACCAGAAAATCCAACATGAAAAGAGGAATGAAAAAAGTGTGCTGAGGTGGGACAGATCTACCCAATAAAAGAAGGAGAGAGTTGTAACAGTCCGAATTTGACCCTAATCAGAACGGTGATTTCGGGACCACGAATCCGAGTCCGAAAAATTTTTAAATATTATATTCTGTGCTAATTATATGTGATTTATAATGTGTGAAAGTTTCGTATGAAAATTTGATTGTTTGTGTGCTTAATTAGACAAAAGGACTTAATCGCGTAAATTGTAAAAGTTATAAACTATAGTGAAAGGTGCTAATGTGATGGTGGCTTGTTAATATGGGGTATTAAAAGGAAAATAGCCCATTATTAAGGTGAGTGGACGGCATATGTCTAAAATAACCTTATATATATATGATAATTTTTATTATAATGAAAGGTTATTTTGTACTTTGGTAATTAGTTAATTATAATAAGAATAAAGCTTAAAATAAGCCATGTTCATCATCTTCCTATCACCGAAAATAAGAAAGAAAGAAAAGGGTGTGAGCTTGTTACATTCGGCCATATTTCAAGCTTAAATCGGGTATGTGTTTTTAGTCGGTTTTCGATAATTTTTACGTTTTTGTGATCGTTGCTTCGAATACTATCCGACCCATGCTAGAATTTTTGAGATTAGTGTATATGTGATGTTCGCCATGATAGAAGCTTATGCTTTGTGATGTTTGATGAATATATGTTGAAGTTATGTTAAGGATTAGCATGTTTTGTGTTGGAAATTTTAGTGAATTTGAGTATTTTGGACTAAATTACAAAGAATAAATTTTTGAGGGGCTAAAATGCAAAATAAATGAAAGAAATAGACTTTTATAGTCCCTATGAATATTCGGCCCTTGAGTGGTATAGTAGAATTTTGTGTATTTTGTGTATTATGCAAATTGGACTAAATTGTAAAAATGTGAAACATTAGGGGTAAAATGGCAATTTGCCCATTTATGTGTTTTGAGACTAAATTGATATGAAATGTGCTTGAATGAGCTTAATTTTAATGTGTCTAGATCAAGAACAAAGAAAACGGACTTGGATCGGGGAAAGCAAAAATTATCGAATAGTCGGTCTTTGTTGTTCGTCAATAGTGAGGTAAGTTTTTAAGCAAATATATGTCGAAATTTATTTAAGTAATCTAATAAATGCTGAAATTGGAAAATTATGGGGAATATATATGAAATTGCCGAAAGTTGGTTAAGTATAAAATGTGAATTGATTTTTATTAATGTAATGTGGTTAAGTTTATTCGAATGTGATATGTGATAGTAATACGAAACATATGTGATATATGTGATCTAGGTATTATGAAATATGTATGAAATGATTTAAATTATATTGATACTCGGGCTTCGAGCCTAGCAGGCCTTGTGCCGGTGAAATTGTATCGGGCTTATTGCCTAGCAGGCTACATGCCGGTGTGTCTGATTTGGGCTAATGCTTAGCAAGTTCTATACCGGTGAGCTGAAATTTCGAGCTTAGATTAAGAAATAATTAAAGTCATGAAACAAATCGAGTAAACCTAAGCTTTTGAAAATTAATTTGTTAGTTCGGCTACAAGGTATGTGTTTCTCATACTCATACTCATATGATATATATATATATATATATATATATATATGCGATGCTAATAAGTAAATAAAGAGATGAAAGAAATGTATTATGCATTTGGTTGTTGGAATTTGGTTATAAACCATGCCATGTGAATATTGGTTATTTGAAAGCATGGGAGTAGTTAAAGGTGTTCATGTAGGTATATTTATATACATAAATATGTGTTTATATATTCGGTAAATGATGTACTTTAGTAAGGAAATGAAAGTTGTTAGGTTAAGTGAGGTAATGGTATTCGGCTATGGTTAATTTATAAGTTAAGTCATGTATATTCAATGTCATGAATCGATTGTTTAAAATGTTTGGATGATTGAATGTTATAATATAGTTGCTTAAGACTTACTAAGCTAGTAAGCTTACTTTGTGTGTGTTCATTATTTCGTTTTATAGATTTCGATCAAGCTACGAGCTCAGAGGATCGTCATTGAAGTCATTCACACTATCGACTCACGTTGGTACCTAAAATGTTTAGACTTTTGATCTTAAGGCATGTATAGGCTAGCTAAATATTCGAATGATATAGTTAATGTATAAAAGCCATGCGATATTGGCTTGTTTTTAAATGTTGATGTTCGATAATATAAATCTATCCTTGATGTATTATGCGTGTATGTTTTGCTTGGAAGACGAATGAGGATGTGATATATATATGTTTTTCATGCCAAATAGGTATGTTTGTGTTTGAATGTTTGCCGTGAGGTCATTTGGTATAAATTTTGTTAACTGTTAGAAGGTGGACATAGGTAGTGATTTATCAAGAATGGGTTGAATCTTGGTATGTATGACTTTTGAATGTATATTATAAAATGTCATTAGGTTTAGGCATAGAAGTTAATAATAGATAATTGTTTAAGACATGACGAGTAATATGTGAATTAAGCATCACTTAGAGTTTATGTGTTTGTTTTATCAATTCGGCTATGGTTTAATTATAGGTAATATATGGTTGCTATGTTTCTTAAATAAGGTGGTGAACGAGTTGATTCATGTATATGATAGGTGTGGTGTATGCGTAAGTGGCAACTTCATCAAGTGATTATGTACTTGTGTGTTTAATGAAATATTGTCTATGTTTCAATGTTTAAAATATGGGTTTTGAATTTATGGGAAATGTGCGTACCATACATATATATTTGTATAAGCTACAATAGTATGTTCGAACATGTATATGTTATTATAATTACATATGTGATTAAATAATTATTATAAGAGGAAATTTTGTGTAGTTGGCTTTGTTATATGCGAACATAGATTGAACCATTGATATGTGAATATTCAAAGCAATAGAAATAGTATGTCTTGTCTATGCAATGTATTTATATATTTGTTATAAGTTATGGAGTGTTATAAGATTGTAACAAATATAATTATTGACATGTGATTAATTTAAACCTAGGAATATTAAGGTTGAAATGGTTGATAAGATAAGTGTATTAATGTATTTCATTTTGAAGCATGGAAGTCCGAATGTCCTGCTTTTGAGTGAATATTATTTGGTAATACCTCATAACCCAAATCAAGCGATCGATACTGGTGAGAGGTGTTACATTTGATTGGTATCGAGCTTACGGTTTAGTCAATTCTAGGACTACCGTAGCGCGTGAGAGTCTAGCTATACATGCCTTTATAGTATATACGATAGTGTGGTGACTTCGACATTTCCAATCGTGTTTTATATAGTAAATGGATTTCGATCCCGACAGAGCAGAAAGAGATGATGTAGATAGTGTAGCGCTTTGATCGTCGCACGCGGATCGAGTGCGATGAGACTCTCGACTAGTTACGAGTAGCCATGAGGGGAGGCTAAACAAGCCTTCTACCGGATGATGAATGAATGGTTTACCCAGTTTGTTCAAAATAACTTACTGTACACCCACCCCCACCCCGAATAATCCAACTCCGGTACCTTCAAAGACTTCGATGGTAGATCCGATGAGATCTAGTAGGCCTCCGTTGATAAAATCAAGAAATATAAGCCGAAGAATTCAAAGCCAATGATGATGATGACACAGAATGAGCCGAGATGTGGCTTGATAACACTATTTGGGTACTTGATGAGCTATCCCGTACTCCGGATGAATGCCTAAAGTGTGCTATATCTCTACTTGGGACATGCGATATCACTGGTGGAATACATTAGTATCGGTGGTTCAGAAAGAAAAAGTGACTTGGGACTTCTTCCGGATCGAGTTCCATAAGAAATATATCATCGAGAGATTCATCGATCGTAAACGAAAAGAATTTCTAGAATTAAAACAGGTCGTATGGATCGTGACGGAATATGAGTGGAAGTTTGTTAGATTGAGCCGTCATGCCCGAGAGTGTATATCAACCTGAAGCCATTATGTGCAAAAGATTTGAAGACGGTGCGAATGAAGACATAAAGTTGCTTGTTGGCATTCTTGAAATCAAAGAGTTCGTGGTACTAGTCGAGCGAGCTTGCAAAGTCAAGAGCTCGGAAAAGAGAAAAGAAAGGTGAAATAGAAGCTAGAGACACTCGTAAAAGATCATCGAGTAAGACTTTCCATTCAAAGTGCATAAGAAGTTTAGAGATGACTTGGTGACATAAAGCTACTTCAGATTTGCCTAGACGTGATCGACCTCCGGTGAGTTCCGAGCCACTTTGATGGCTAGTGTTGGTAATGTTTCGCGTAACCGGCCGAGTGCAAACATTGTGGGAAGTGGCATGCTGGGAGTTGTAGATTTCATGATCGGTCCTACTTTAAATGTGGATCGTCGAACTATTTCATTTGAGAATGCCCGATGCTAGCCGAGCAAAATACGGCTCGAGAACACTAAACCGAAAGCAACAAGGCCAAAGATTTGGGGCGGACCACCGGATATTGGGGAATGTAGGTGGCGATCGAGAGAGAAGAACGAAGGACACTGCAGTTCGATCAGAGGCTCGAGCACCAGCTAGAGCTTATGCTATACGTACCAGAGAAGATACTTCTTCCCCAGATGTCATTACCGGTACTTTCACACTTTATGATACTACTGTGATTGCATTGATTGATCCTGGTTCGACTCATTCGTATGTGTGTGAAACTCTAGTATCCGATAAGAAGACTGCTGTAGAGTCTCATCGAGTTTGTGATTCGCGTGTCCAACCCCTTGGGTCGATGTGTACTCGTTGATAAAGTGTGTAAAGGTTGCCCGTTGATGATTCGGGATTCCTGCTTTCCAGCCGATTTAATGTTGCTGCCCTTCGACGAGTTCGATATAATTTTGGGAATGGACTGGTTAGCTTTGCATGATGCAGTGGTGAATTGCAAAAGAAAGATTATTGATTTGAGATGTCAGAATGGCGAGATCATCTGATTTGAATCTAGTGATTTAAATGGGTTACCTACAGTAATATCCTCGATGCTAGCCCGAAAGTATGTGAGAAAAGGATGCGAAGCTTATTTGGCCTATGTATTGGATAATAAAGTGTCTGAAAAATAGATTGAATCTGTACCGATTGTGTGTGAATACCCAGATGTGTTTCCTGAAGAATTACCGGGTTTACCACCAGTACGAGAAATTGAGTTTGGCATTGAATTAGTATTGGGGACGACTCCGATTTCGATTGCTCCATATCGGATGGCACCTACTGAGTTAAAAGAGTTGAAAGCACAGTTGCAAGAGTTGACAGATAGGGGCTTTGAACGACCGAGTTTCTCTCCTTGGGGTGCACCAGTTCTATTTGTGAAAAAGGAAGATGGAACGATGCGAATGTGTATTGATTATCGGCAGCTGAATAAGGTGACTATAAAGAATAAATACCCGTTACCTCGAATTGATGACTTGTTTGACCAGTTAAAAGGGGCTTCAGTGTTCTCAAAGATAGATCGAGATCGGGTTACTATCGATTATGAGTTAGAGATTCAGATGTGCCAAAGACTACATTCTGAACGAGGTACGGACATTTTGAGTTCCTAGTCATGCCTTTTGGACTTACTAATGCACTTTCTATTTTTATGGATCTGATGAATCGGGTTTTCAGACGGTATTTGGATCGGTTTGTGGTAGTGTTTATAGATGATATCCTAATCTACTCCAGAGATGAAACCGAGCATGCCGAGCATTTGAGAATGGTGCTACAAACTTTGCGAGATCAACAGTTGTATGCAAAGTTTAGTAAGTGTGAATTTTGGATGAAGGAAGTCGACTTTTTGGGTCACGTCGTTTCAAAGATCGTGTATTGGGTTGATCCGAACAAAATATCACTATACTTGATTGGAAGCCACCAAAGAATGCTTTCAAAATTCAAGCTTTCGGGACTTGCGGGATACTACTGACGATTTGTCAAAGGTTTTTCCATGATAGCTACACCTTTGACAAAGCTACTACGAGAAAGATGTCAAGTTCGAGTGGTCGAAAAAGTGTCGAAAAAGCTTCGATCGGTTGAAAGCCCTTTTGACCGAAGCTCAAAGTGTTAGCTCACTGAATCGGGTAAAGAATTTATTGTTTATAGTGATGCTTTTTGAATGGTTTGGGTTGTGTTTTGATGCAGAAGGCAAAGTCATAGCCTACGCTTGAGACAATTGAAGCCTCACGAAAGAAATTATCCGACTCACGATCCGGAATTAGCAAACCATTGTTTTCGCATTGAAAATTTGGCGTCATTACTTATTTGGTGAGAAATGTCATGTTTACTCGGATCACAAAAGTCCAAGTATTTGATGACTCGTAAAGATCCGAACTTGAGACAACGCAGATGGTTAGAGTTTGTTGAAGGACTATGAATTGGTGATTGACTACCATCCAGGAAAAGCTAACGTTGTCGCAGATGCATTAAGTCGAAAATCATTGTTTGCTCTTCGTACGTTGAACACACATATGGTTATGTCTAGTGACGGTTCAATCTTAGCCGAGTTAAAAGCAAGACCGATGTTTATTCAACAAATTTGTGATGCATGAGAAAATTGACAAAAATATGATTGCTAGACGAGTTCGGTGTGAAAATGATGCGAGTCGAGTTATAAATTGATGCAAATGATTGTTTGAACTTCAAAGGCCGAATTTGTGTTCAAGAAGGTGGGCTTGATTCGGATGATTTTGAACGAGGCTCATAATAGTCGGTTATCGATACATCCGGTAGCACAAAAATGTATAATGATTTGAAACGATCGTATTGGTGGTCGGGCATGAAACGGGATATATCTCGAATTTGTTTCAAAGTGCTTAATTTGTCGCAAGTAAAAGCGAGCATCAAGTGCCTTCAGGTTACTTCACCGATCATGATACACGAATGGAAATGGGATAGAGTCACTATGGATTTTGTATCCGGTTTGCCTACGACACCGAGCAAGAAAGACGCAGTCTGGGTTATAGTGGATAGACTGACCAAATCAGCTCACTTTGTACCGGTTCGTACGGACTATTCGCTCGATAAACTTGCTGAGTTGTATGTATCTCAAATTGTGAGATTACATGGTGTGCCGAGTTCCATTATTTCAGACAGAGACCCGAGATTCAAATCACGGTTTTGGAAGAAGTTTCAAGATGCTTTAGGTACTAAACTCCACTTTAGTACAGCCTTTCATCTGCAGACAGACGGTCAGTCTGAACGAACCATTCAGATACTTGAGGACATGTTGAGATGTTGCGTCCTCGAGTTTGAAGGTACGTGGGAAAGATACTTACCTTTGGTTGAATTTGCTTATAATAACAGTTTTCAATCTAGTATCAAAATGGCACCTTACGAAGCTCTATATGGCCGCAAGTGTCGACACCGCTGTATCTTTGGATCGAGCTCGGTGAAAATAAGTTACACGGGGTTGATTTGATCAAAGAAACGGAAGCAGTAAAGTGGCTATAATCGAGAGATAGTTTGAAAGTCGCCTCGGATCGTCAAAAGTCCTACACGATTTGAAACGTAAAGACATTGAGTTTCGTGTCGGAGACCGGGTATTCTTGAAAGTTTCTCGTGGAAAAAGGTACTCCGATTTGGTCGGGAAGGCAAACTAAGTCCGAGATTCATCTGACCGCACGAGATCATCGAACGTATTGGGCACATTACTTATAAATTGAAGTTGCCCTCTAAATTAGAAAAGATACACAATGTATTTCACGCTTCGATGCTTCGTAGATATAGATCAGATCCGTCACATGTGATCATTTCGTCTGAGATTGAAATCCGATCCGATATGACGTACGAGGAGGAACCGATCCGTATTTTAGCCCGTGAAATGAAAGAGTTGAGAAATAAGAAAATTCCGTTAGTAAAAGTACTATGGAATCGACACGGAGTAGAAGAGGCTACGTGGGAGCCTGAGGATTCAATGAGGCAACAATATCCGACTTTGTTTAACGGTAAGATTTTTTGGGGACGAAAATCCTAAGGGGGAGAGTTGTAATGATCGAATTTGACCCTAATCGAACGGTGATTTCCGGACCACGAATCCGAGTCCGAAAAATTTTTAAATATTATATTCTGTGCTAATTATATGTGATTTATAATGTGTGAAAGTTTCGTATGAAAATTTGATTGTTTGTGTGCTTAATTAGACAAAAGGACTTAATCGCGTAAATTGTAAAAGTTACAAACTATAGTGAAAGGTGCTAATGTGACAGTGGCTTGTTAATATGGGGTATTAAAAGGGAAAATAGCCCATTATTAAGGTGAGTGGACGGCATATGTCTAAAATAACCTTATATATATATGATAATTTTTATTATAATGAAAGGTTATTTTTGTACTTTGGTAATTAGTTAATTATAATAAGAATAAAGCTTAAAATAAGCCATGTTCATCATCTTCCTATCACCGAAAATAAGAAAGAAAGAAAAGGGTGTGAGCTTGTTACATTCGGCCATATTTCAAGCTTAAATCGGGTATGTGTTTTTAGTCGGTTTTCGATAATTTTTACGTTTTTGTGATCGTTGCTTCGAATACTATCCGACCCATGCTAGAATTTTTGAGATTAGTGTATATGTGATGTTCGGCCATGATAGAAGCTTATGCTTTGTGATGTTTGATGAATATATGTTAAAGTTATGTTAAGGATTAGCATGTTTTGTGTTGGAAATTTTAGTGAATTTGAGTATTTTGGACTAAATTACAAAGAATAAATTTTTGAGGGGCTAAAATGCAAAATAAATGAAAGAAATAGACTTTTATAGTCCCTATGAATATTCGGCCCTTGAGTGGTATAGTAGAATTTTGTGTATTTTGTGTATTATGCAAATTGGACTAAATTGTAAAAATGTGAAACATTAGGGGTAAAATGGCAATTTGCCCATTTATGTGTTTTGAGACTAAATTGATATGAAATGTGCTTGAATGAGCTTAATTTTAATGTGTCTAGATCAAGAACAAAGAAAAACGGACTTGGATCGGGGGAAAGCAAAAATTATCGAATAGTCGGTCTTTGTTGTTCGTCAATAGTCGAGGTAAGTTTTTAAGCAAATATATGTCGAAATTTATTTAAGTAATCTAATAAATGCTGAAATTGGAAAATTATGGGGAATATATATGAAATTAGAAAGTTGGTTAAGTATAAAATGTGAATTGATTTTTATTAATGTAATGTGGTTAAGTTTATTCGAATGTGATATGTGATAGTAATAATCTGAAACATATGTGATATATGTGATCTAGGTATTATGAAATATGTATGAAATGATTTAAATTATATTGATACTCGGGCTTCGAGCCTAGCAGGCCTTGTGCCGGTGATCTATATCGGGCTTAATGCCTAGCAGGCCTTGTGCCGGTGAAATTGTATCGGGCTTATTGCCTAGCAAGCTACATGCCGGTGTGTCTGATTTGGGCTAATGCTTAGCAGGTTCTATACCGGTGAGCTGAAATTTCGAGCTTAGATTAAGAAATAATTAAAGTCATGAAACAAATCGAGTAAACCTAAGCTTTTGAAAATGAATTTGTTAGTTCGGCTACAAGGTATGTGTTTCTCATACTCATATGATATATATATATATATATATATATATGCGATGCTAATAAGTAAATAAAGAGACGAAAGAAATGTATTATGCATTTGGTTGTTGGAATTTGGTTATAAACCATGCCATGTGAATATTGGTTATTTGAAAGCATGGGAGTAGTTAAAGGTGTTCATGTAGGTATATTTATATACATAAATATGTGTTTATATATTCGGTAAATGATGTACTTTAGTAAGGAAATGAAAGTTGTTAGGTTAAGTGAGGTAATGGTATTCGGCTATGGTTAATTTATAAGTTAAGTCATGTATATTCAATGTCATGAATCGATTGTTTAAAATGTTTGGATGATTGAATGTTATAATATAGTTGCTTAAGACTTACTAAGCTAGTAAGCTTCCTTTGTGTGTGTTCATTATTTCGTTTTATAGATTTCACCAAGCTACTACGAGAGCTCGGGGATCGTCATTGAAGTCATTCACACTATCGGCTCACGTTGGTACCTAAAATGTTTAGACTTTTGATCTTAAGGCATGTATAGGCTAGCTAAATATTCGAATGATATAGTTAATGTATAAAAGCCATGCGAAATTGGCTTGTTTTTAAATGTTGATGTTCGATAATATAAATCTATCCTTGATGTATTATGCGTGTATGTTTTGCTTGGAAGACGAATGAGGATGTGATATATATATGTTTTTCATGCCAAATAGGTATGTTTGTGTTTGAATGTTTGCCGTGAGGTCATTTGGTATAAATTTTGTTAACTATTAGAAGGTGGACATAGGTAGTGATTTATCAAGAATGGGTTGAATCTTGGTATGTATGACTTTTGAATGTATATTATAAAATGTCATTAGGTTTAGGCATAGAAGTTAATAATAGATAATTGTTTAAGACATGACGAGTAATATGTGAATTAAGCATCACTTAGAGTTTATGTGTTTGTTTTATCAATTCGGCTATGGTTTAATTATAGGTAATATATGGTTGCTATGTTTCTTAAATAAGGTGGTGAACGAGTTGATTCATGTATATGATAGGTGTGGTGTATGCGTAAGTGGCAACTTACTGAAGTGATTATGTACTTGTGTGTTTAATGAAATATTGTCTATGTTTCAATGTTTAAAATATGGCTTTTGAATTTATGGGAAATGTGCGTACCATACATATATATTTTTATAAGCTACAATAGTATGTTCGAACATGTATATGTTATTATAATTACATATGTGATTAAATAATTATTATAAGAGGAAATTTTGTGTAGTTGGCTTTGTTATATGCGAACATAGATTGAATCATTGATATGTGAATATTCAGCAATAGAAATAGTATGTCTTGTCTATGCAATGTATTTATATATTTGTTATAAGTTATGGAGTGTTATAAGATTGTAACAAATATAATTATTGACATGTGATTAATTTAAACCTAGGAATATTAAGGTTCGAAATGGTTGATAAGATAAGTGTATTAATGTATTTCATTTTGAAGCATGGAAGTCTGAATGTCTGTTTTTGAGTGAATATTATTTGGTAATACCTCATAACCCAAATCTGGCGACTGATACGGGTGAGAGGTGTTACAGAATAATAAAAAGAGAGATAAAAATTTGTGTGAAAAAGAGACTGGTGACAACAATCCTCTCTCTGCACAGAGCAAAACTCCATTGGAGAATTTCAGAGAAAGAAAGGTAGCGGCTACAGAGAGCAGAATACAGACATGAAGAAAGGGAAGAGACATTTATCCTGGATTTACGTACGACCAGAAGATAAAAGAGAAGTTGGAGTGTGGCGAGAAATCTTGCAGTTCTGCCTTTAGTTTTCCTGATTTCTGTGATTCAAACTTCTTTAAATGTTGATGAATGATTTAGATTTTGGTGTTTACTTTTCCACCCATGAACTAAATCTTTTCTGGGTTGGATTTATTTGGGTGGATGTTTATCATCTTTAATGCTCATGATTTGAGATTGCTTATATCACTGTTTCATTCAATTTATGCCTATTTTAAATACATGCATTCAAGCTCTAGACATAGCTGATTGTATGCTGGTATTTTTAATTCTGAAAAAGGTTAAATATACTGGATCTAGAATCGTTTGATGCAAGCGAATATTCAATAGAATATTCGTAGCACTCTAGACATAGATGTTGCGAGTTGTGCAGAGAAGAACGTTCATTGCAGTTATTAACCCAGAATTCTATAGACATACAGTAACTTAGATTTTTAGCTTAAAATCTAGTTATCGAAAGAGGCAGGTTACAGTAGTAACTCTCCGAGTAGTTGATTAGACAATATTTTGCCATGACATTATTTTGGTATGAGCATTTCACCTGAATAATTCCAGCTCTATTCATTCAACAATAAAATTACTCTTGCTTTTCTCTGTAATTTTCCACTACATTTTAATTGTCATATCAATTCTTTGTTTTTAGCATTAAATTGCATTAATTCATTATACCAACATCTTATTCAATTTAAGAGTATTTCCTGCTATTTAGTATAGTTAATAGGATTATAATAACTTAATCAATCTCTTACCAATTTTCGATCCCTGTGGAAGCGATACTTACTTATCACTTTATTACTTGAATGACGTGTACATTTGCATAATTACATTAGTTATTTACACGCAACCTCACCACCCTCCCCACCTAAACCTTCAGCAAACCTCACCACCCTTCCCAACACCCTGACCCTCAACACCCTCACCACCTGTACTGCCAGCAACCTCACCACCCTCACCCTCACCCATTCCCTCACCCTCACAACCATTACTGCCAACAACCTCACCACCCTCACCCTCACCACATTTACTGCCAATAACCTCACCACCCTCACCACCTTCATTACCATCACCACCAAATTACAAACATGCTACAGCTAACGTTGATTCATCATCGACAAAAACAAAAGTATTTCTATTGATTTTATTAGAGTTTGAATTTTAATATATTTCTTTTAAAAGTAATTGTATATAAGATAAATATTAAACTTATACGTGAAATTTGTGAAATTTGATTTAATGGGTGTGATATATCAATTTTGATTTAAATTCAATTATATATTTTTTAAAAATATAAATATATCAATTTAATTTTTATATTGAATAAATATAATTATTGTTATATGTAAATGTGAAATGATATTGTATTATTTGTGTAAATAAAGGATAATCAATGGACTTCGACCCAAAAACAGTAAATATATTTTTAAATTTTTTAAAATTTATAAAATTATAAATTAATTCATCCCTACTACCTCCTAAAACAACTTTTTAGGTTCCTTTAGATAGATATATTGCAAACTTGGAGATGAAACTATGACGTGTAAAGGCTACTAACTGGTAAGCTATGACAAAAGAAAAGGAAAGCATAGTGTGGATGTTGGGAAACTAGATTGTTTTGAGACAGACAACGAAGACAGACTAGGACAGCTCATTTCTTAGCCCTAGTTTAGGAAATTTCCTCAACCCTACACCTAATTCTGTACTTGTCTGAAATTGGATTGCCAGGCTGAATCTTGGCGTTCGCCTAACTTTTTTAATTTTGAATGTTGAACCATTTAAACCTTAATTTGACTTCTCCAAATCTTACCAAGTTTTTTTAATAATATATTCACTTTAAATCAAACATCTCTCAATTCATGCTTTTATTGGTAATTTTCAATTCATTTAACGATGCTTGAGCCAGCTGTTTTCCACATTTTAGCTATTTTAAATGACTTGCCAACATAACTTTTTCAATGTCCGTCCATATTTATACTATAATATAAATGAAGAAACTAATTTGTTCCTATGGATATTTTTTGTATGAAATCAGGTAGATATTAATGCGAGGTTTTTCGAAACATGAAAGCTTCAGAATATGTACTTCTCTTTTCTTTGTTTGTTTTCTACCTTGACGCCCTCCCCTTTTTTAATTATGTAAATTTTTTTGAAAGTATTTATTAAAGATAATCAAATTTTTTTTAAGAGAATATTAAAGGAGTAAACATTGATTATAAATTTTATTTAAAATGAAAATCAAACATTTAACCACTAATTAAAGTAGGAGTTAAAAAAGACGATTGCGATTGTTGCATTTATAACCAATTAAACTTGTATTTACTTTAACAATCCGCGTTTGGCTTCTGCCATAATTTGTAATCTGTACAACTCATTGGCTTCAGCCATTCTGTAATTATTACTCTTATGCCGGTAAAGAGGGTTAAATGAAAAATAACTCAGTGGAGGTATTTTTTATTTATTTTTTAAAATATTTATCAGATCGAGTTTAATAATTAATTCTCCACATTATATAGACTTACTAAAAGAGTAAATATTAACCACGAATTTTAAAAAACTAGATGTATTTTTCTCAAAGTCTACAGTCGTAAAAACCTTATGCGGATGCTGATAATGGCAATTGCGAAAACCATAAACAACTTGCTTAGCTCAAATATCAGTCTGAATTAATAATGTAATATTAATTAATTTGGTACTTTTAATAACCTTAGACCAAAAATTTTGACTACTGTCAACCCAAGGGAAAAAATTTGGAAACTTTGCAAGTTGCAACATCAAGTTGATAAAAGCAGCCAAATTGTAGTTTAAGTGGAAGACTTGGATTTTTACTCTTCCAAATCGTCATCGAACACAGCACATACATTAATTTAACTGAAAATATCAAGTCTTTACTAAACATAAAAGTTCAGTTTCATCGACCATGATTTTCATGTCCTGTTTGCACACTTATCATCCAATTAATTAAACAGTTTGTGGCCGTTGTTGATTTTGCTGCGGTGTGGAACACATGGCACGCGAAATCAAACTTGAAATCGGATCAAAACATTGAGGTAAGAACAGTAGTATTTTGGAGTTGAGCAGTGTGAAAACGACCAAACAAATGGAGACGAAGACAGAGAATGTTAAAAGAAGCAGCATTAGAAGATGTGGGATGTCGCCTTTGACTGCCTCAGCGTATTCCATTGAAGCCAAAGCCAGCACAGACAAGGGAAAAGAGTATGCCCACCACGCCACATTGAACTTTTTCATCGATACCTTAAACAATGTCGGCCTGCAAACCTGTCTCAACAACAAACAGTACCATGTCAATTTATTTAGATCACAATATCTTAATTGACAGTAAATTATGGTCCATGGGTAATTAATTACCAGTGACATGAAAAGGAAGAGTGAGAGGAAGAAGAGCATTTTGGATGCAGTATCGAAAGAGCCGGCAATGGATTGCCAAGCCAAGCTAGCAATGCTTGGTGCTGCGAAGAACAAGAAGAAAACTGGCCTTAACATCGATGGAAGCTGGTCGGTGCCCGACAGACGTTGGTAAAGCGTCACGAACAGCACCAAGTAATGAACCATCCCTAGTGAAAACAACCCAATGGCACTCTCTTTCCACCCCATTTCGGCCGCCGCCTGTGCACCCACAAGGTTCCCTATAACTGATAACTGGCTCGTGGGGTTTGCCACCGCTGATAAGAACTTCTTTCCTTTAGTAAACCATTGACCGTAGATTTTCACATCGAGCACTGCAATAGGAAGAACAGCCAAAACCCACCATATAACCGTGTAGGAGTAGTGGGTTTGGGGAGTGAAAAAGGGGGATGATTGTAGCAAAAGAAGCCAAGAAATCGATGGAGCGAATAGGTAGTTGACTCCTACATGGTGAAAGAACTCCTCTTTCACCATCTTAAAGTAAAATAAACATCTCAAAAGGTAAAGAATCGAGAGCAGAACAAGGGCAAAGAATGAGAGAGACCAGAGAACTGTAAAAGCTGTGGGATGAAACAAATGGAGGGTACGTCTTAAAGTGTGAGTGTCATCCGTTGGGCCTCTTAGTGTCTTCCATAATAAAGCTTGGCCACCTAATGATAGGCTTACCCTAAAATAACCAGCATGAAATTTGGTTAAGGTGGAAGTTAATGATTCCTTAATACCCTTAGCAACAATGGTTGATGACATCAGGCCGCTGCTGTCGTCGGCTGTGTCAACTACGAGCTGAAGCTCAGTGTGAGATGTTACGACGGCAGCCATTGGTAAGACTAGGTATTATCAAGATGATCATAAATGTTGGTGATAAGTTATGCGTATTTTTCTTGGTTAGCAATGGTGGGGATTTATAGAACTCAAGAAAAAGACGTGATAAACTATAAATATATTTTTAGGAAAAGAAAAATTGTATGGAAAATACCTTGCACGTGAGTTAGACAATTTTTCCTGTGGAATTTATTTTGTTGGCACTTTTTGAAGAAATTTTTCTGCAAACTTAAATATTCTCTTTTTTGTACTTTTAAGCCTAACACTTTTGAATATATGGATTATATTCGACAGATTTAGCTTGACTTTCTTGACACGAATTTTCTATTAATTACAAAAGACAATAACTTGATTTTGACATATAATTCTGGTTCAACCTAAGGCGGTTTAATTAGAAAGTAAAGTGACTCATAGCACCTACCTATTTCATAGATTATGGACAAAAGGGTCGGTGGCAAAACTGGAAGAGACAAACGATGCAAGTGACAAAACTGGCGAACGTCCGGCTGGTATGAAGGTGAATCGATCTGTGAAGAAGGCAAGACAGAGAGATGGATGACTGATAAAGCCGTCTACTCGAATGGTAGTATTTCAAACTTCAAAGAGAAGTTACTATTGGGATGTACAGCATCCGATGGAAATACTAGTCTTTTTAATGCTGAGAAATTTGAACTTCGTGCGGATGATGTGTTAAAGAATGTTAGGATGGGAATCCGTCCATCAAATTTTCGAAACAGGTTCATTCGTACATTAATCAGAGCATGACAAATATTGTGGATCTCAAACTTTTGGGCAGGAAAATTGGTTTCAATGCCCTTATGAACCAAGCCATTGCCTTGTGGATGACGTCTCATCTATTTCAGTTAATGGAATTCGAGAATGATTATTTTCTAACAAGATTTAGAACTAAAAGAGATTGTTTGAAAATTTTAGTTGATGGGCCTTGAGGTATTTTTGGTCACTACCTAACAGTGCAACCATGGTTTTTCAATTTTTCAACAAACTTGCTTTTCCAAATCAAAGTGGTAGCTTCAATTCGTTTACCTGGGCTCCCTGCTGAATTTTATAAACAAAGTTTATTGAAAGCAATTGGAGAGTGGTGGGGAAGGTGATAAAAATTGATTTCAATATTGATTTTGGATCAAGAGGTAGATTCTCTTATATGGCAATGTGTATTAATCTCGATGAACAATTGGTCTCGAAGATTCATATCAAGGAATGCCTCCAATAGGTTGAGTATGAATCTCTTCTCAATAACTGCTTCGAGTGTGATTGTTACAACCGCATGAAGGATTTTTGCTCAACAATGTTGTAAAATGAGGAGGGGAATTTTAACATGGACGTTAATCAGGCACCAGATCATTAGTAGGAGGAACGAAAGGAGGAGAAAAATTGTCCCTTGCATGATCGCGGAGCGTAGGAGATGACGTCAACAAAGGAAGAGAGCTCATTAAGGAGTTAATACAAGAGAATTTTTAGGAAATATAAGATTTGATATATTATCAGATAACAAGGATTTGGCAAATTTGAATGTTATTGATGTGGATACGGACATGCCATTGTCTTTCTATTTGCTCGTGAATAAAATTTTGTTGCTCGTATCTTCTTTGTTGTGAAGATATTTGTTCCTCCATCGCCTTCATTCTCTCCTGCATGTCAATGTACTGTTGGGATCTTGATTGAGGATTTTATAAACCTTGGTCAGCTGAGGAAGCTTCGGTATGGGCTTGAGGTGGATGGCTGTAATACCATGGGGAAATACTGATATTACTATTTATATGGGTTAAATCAGTAAGGATTTTGCTAAGTTTGTGCATTAGGGTTAGATCGAGTTCATTGGTAGTGGAATACTGACACCACATTAATTGTTAACCAGTAGGATTAACAAGAGGATGGAATGGTTATTTGGATGGTGGTTCACTTTTAGAGGCAGGTAGCCATTGATGATGGTGGTGGTGTTCTCTGTTTTTGGGGAAATAGGTATGGAGTTTGCAATGGGACTTAGTTCTTTCAACTCTTATTGTGGGCTTTTATACTAAGAGATAAATTTACCTGTGTTTAGAAACTACTGATAGTGAGATCATACTTTGTTCCCTTATAGTGATAGTGATAGTGATGTGATGTCTTAGGGCAGCCGGTAACCTACACAAAATATTCCATACAACGGCAAACTTACACAAAAGCCACAAAAACAACAAAGACTTTACAAAATATTAACAGACTACACCTAAGGAGGACAAAGTAATCCATCCTTATTCAAAATATTCAATAATAAATATGGTGGTTTCCAAACCCAACTTTCAGGAAGTTTACCATTTCTACACTATTTAGTTCCCCAGTTTGCAGCTTCATTTGTTTTTCTCTTTAACACTCAAGAATTTAAACCTCCAACAAGCAACCTTATATGCATCAATATCATAATAAACAAAAGTAATTTTCCAGTTTTTCAAACTTTTGAAACTCATCAATAACTCCTTTAGCATCAATCTCAATCACAACATTCATCCATCCATTATTAAAAACAAACTTCAAACCTTCTTTAACTACATTAGCCTCAGCCATAAAGGTATTATCAACAAGAAACTCCTTACCTAACCTATCAATAGCCCTCCCTTCAGAATCTCTAGCAATAACACCAATTGCACCACTCTTGCTCTCCTTTTTAAAAGTTTCATCATAGTTTATCTCAACCTAATCCATTTCAGGTTTACTCCAAATAGGAGGACAAGTATCCTTAGCAGCATTTGCACTTATATCCTTATTTTGCAATTTCACCATATAAAGAACTTCATCAAATAAAAACTTTTAAACATGCAATAATCCCAAAAATGTTCAATTCCTTCCTACCCACCACAACCTCACTTTGACCCTTCTAAATATACCAAAGTGTAACCACAATCCTAATTAATATCCTTTCAACCCAAAATCTGTTGCAACCAACAATCAAATCACCCAATATTCTTTCAACCTTCATGTAACACCCCATACCCGGTCCGGTTGCCAAATCGAGCTACAAAATGCTACAGCGGTTAACAACAATTATCATTTATGATTTTAGCTTAAACATCTAATCAATCAATAAAGCATTCAATAATCTAAGTATAGTATGATTTAAAACTGAAATCGAGTCTCAAATGAGCTTACAAAAGCTCCCAGGTCAACCTGAAATTGAATTAGACTTAATTGAAAACTAATCAAAAAGTAAGAAAATTTCAGCAATTAAGGGTCACACGACCGAGTGTCTAGGCCATGTGACAGGTTTTGGTCGTGTATGACACAGTCGTTTCATCAAGCCATTCCATTAACTAATCTCGTGTATAAAAGGGTCACACGATCGTGTAATAAATTGAGACTGTGTGGACCTAAATGTAAAATGTTGCAAACATTCACACGGCCGTGTGGTTGGACTTTGTGAGAGACTAAGACCGTGTAAACTGGAGTCACACGATCGTGTATCCAGGCCATGTAACTCAGTGAGACCGTGTTCACCAATTACCAACCGAATCATAAAGACCACAGGACTGTGACACATACCCATGTGTGGCACACACCCATGTGTTACACCGTATATAACTAAAAGAACCTTTCAAAGCAAGTTATGTAACCCTATGATCACTTAAGCCATAAACATGAATTATACCATCCCTCAAACCTATTCAAATGTACCAAAGCATACCAAAAACACAACTTATAACATCCATACTAAGTGCCTAACTAATATGCCACAATTGACACCTCAATTCAACAATTCACAATCATCCACTCACTATAACATATATCATAATATCAATAGTTAAACTTCCATCACAAAAACACCATGTCCAAAGGTTAAAATTCATCAAACAAGATTTACCACTCTAGCACAAAGCACATATACCATTTCATACTACAACTAGCCAAAACAACAATAAGGCTCATATCATTACACATGTATCACTTTAACATAAACCAAAACACAAGTTTCAACTTCACATTACAAAATCAGGTACACCTATTTACATACCACTTATAACCGGGCCAAAATGAGTAAAAAATCTACCAAAAGGGTTAACGGATAGTACGAGCTTTGAAGACAATCCAATCGACAACAAGATTTCTGATAATCTACAAGGAAGAAAATGAAACAAGGTAAACTTACTTAAAGCTTAGTAAGTTTGTATAATTTAAACACAACATAGCTATCATTTAAAATCTTACTAATTGGAATTAACATAATAACATAGTATTTCTTGTCACCTTACACATTCCCTACCATACCAAAATGGTTAATCATGATCATATAATGAACATCAAGACATATAGATAGCATAATACACATAACATTCACATTCTTTTCATGAATAACATCTTATACCATAGGCTTTCATTTCAATTCATTTCCATATCTTGTTTTGCCCGGAGAACTATAGAAAATTAACTTCAGATACTCGAGGTATCTTTGTTCACACGAGCCATAAATAGAGACATTAACCATTACTCGATGCTTCTCACATGAGCTGTAGAGAATCTGCAACAAATGCTGGATCTTAACCATCAGTATGGTATCCACCACCGGTACATAGTACTTGATATAATGAAATCGCCAGTACAAAGTACCTGATACATTAAACCCTAATGACATGTCATTTGTATCCTAATCTGATACATGCACGGATGGGGTAAAATTTATTAAATTCCATTCACCGAAACTGCCAATTTTCAAGTTTGGGAAATTAACACATTTTTGACGACTTTTTGGATGAGATATAGGAATTTATGGGTTGAGATGTCTTCATGACGTTCAAATATTTATCTCTTAGCTTCGAAACGCACTTTGAATCACTCAATTTCAAGTCCGAGAGCTCAAGTTATGACAGTTTTAGTGAAGACTATGCGAGTAGAATTTCTGGATAGGATTATGACAGGAATTATGAGTTTCGGGCTTTTAACTCAAGTTTAAATCATATTGGGTTCGGGTTTTGGGCTTAATTTTTATTATATATGAGCCAAATATTGTATTTATCAGCTCTTATTATTTTATTATTCCGAATTTTTAATAATCATTAAATAGTTTAAGTTATTTAGGAGTTTTATGTCAAAAAGAAAGTTTAGTTTAAAATTACTTCTTTTTTAGATTAATTAAAGTTCTAGTATACTTAAGAGTTTTATTTAGATTTATTTAGCTAACACATATATAGGCATTTGCATTGTACACAAATCACACAATTTGTTTTCATTAATAAAGTTTTCAATTCTAGGAGTTTGTTTCTTGTGCAAAACTTCTTCTTGTGGTTTTTTAGAAGTTGTTTTCTTCTTGATTTTCTTTAAGGAGTCATGGGAATTCATTCTTCACCCTTCAATTTGCCAAGGATTATTTCTTGGAGGGTTGATTAGAGCCATTAATTGAGTTTGTTGGGATTTTTATCTCAAAGGGTTCAATTGGACATTTATCCTTCTATCCATCATAACCATCGATTTACTCATCCATCTTCCACTTTGTTCTTTTTCAGTTTCTATTTCTTATTTATTTATGATTTTTATTCTCAAATTTCTTCTTTTACTATTTTTGATTTCTTTATTACTAAATTTGTTTATTTATTCTTTTCAGATCATATCTAAATCTTTCCTTTTCGAGTCGAACAACTTGAATACGATCCTTGATCCGCTTCCTCCTCTCAAATTCCGTATCATTTGGTATCAGATTCGAGCGTTTTAGGTGTTCTTTGTATTCTTATTAACTGGTTTCCAGCAAATCACTTCAAAACAATTTTTTTTCTTTTTACCCAAAAAGTTTTTCCAAAAAAAATATTTTTCAGTGGGTAAACGCTTTCTAAACGATCTAAAATTTTACATGCTGATTCTTGGCACTATCTTAGAATATATAAAAAAAATATTTCCCACAAAAAAATGATCAAAAAGTGCAAAAAAATGAAAAAAAGAAAAAAAATATTTTGTGGGTTGAATTTTATGCCAAAAATTTCCATATCATATCTACATTGTTTGAGGAGACTCCAATTTAAATTTTGTGATTTTTGGAAATTGGGAACTCCTTGAACGAAAAAATACAAGTTGTTTTCCATTATTTCGGGTTTTTGGTTGGGTAGTTTATTTTCTTTTATTCTAGCATTAGGTTTTCTTTTGTTTTAGTTTTTTTTATTCTATTACGCATTCTAGCACATTTTCGTTTCTTGTGCTAATAGGTACGAAAAGAGTTGCCTCTCCTTTCTCTGCGCAACTTACTTCCTTCGGAGTCGAGTTTTTCTTTGGCTTCTTAGAGCCTTAGGTTAACTTTGTTAGAGAGTGATCCCACATCTTTTTTAATATTATTGATTTTGATTACTCTTTATAAGTTACAAGTGAGAAAATCTTAATTTCTTAGAGTTTTTTATTTTATTTCTGAGTGCATAATAGTGAGATTTGCTTAATTTTAATTTTCTTGAGTGTTGTGTTTTTTTCAGGCTTTCATAATTGTCGAAACCATTTTAAAATCGGTTTTAAATAATGGAATCGACTTTTTGAAAACAAAATGGGAGTCGCCACCAATCCCTTTTTACTTAGGTGTGATTAGATCACCTTGTAAAACGTTTTATTTAAAACATTTAATTTTGGTCTCACATAAAAAAACAGTAAAATAGGTTCGGAGTCGATTCACATTATGAGGAAGGGTTAGCACCCTCATAACGCCTAAAAATTGGTACCTAATCGATAAAATCATGTCCAAATGTTTGAAACTTAAAAATATGATTTCTAAAAAAACTTCGAACAATTTGATTTAAAATTTGAGAATTCTTCGATCCGAAAGATTATAAACATCACATCCAGCATGATTGGACATGGTATTTTTTAAACCCTCGTAACTAAGATCATCTCATAATTTATAAAACTTCAAGTAATTGTGATTTAAAATTTGAGATTTCTTCGATCCGAAGGAATATAAACATCACATCCAGCACGATTGGACATGATATTTTTTAAACCATCGTAACTAAGATCATCTCATAATTTATAAAACTTGTTAAAAGGATATTTAGTTATTTAGCCAAATGGAAAATCGACACCCAAAGACGATTGGGCATTATTTCCGAATTTCTAAATACCAAAACATTGCCTTATTTTAAAAATAAAGTTTTGGATAAAAGTGGCAATTAAAATAAATTTAAAATAATTAAAATAAATGAATAAATAATGATTAAGCAATTAAATGGATAAATAAATAAAAAATTTAAAAACGCATAAGTCAACCTTACTCCCGCAATATGAGGATTCAATGAAATTCCTCCACCAAAATCTAACTCAAACGGAAGCAACTCAAAAATAAATGAAGATGAGCGAAGAACAAAATAAGAACTAGCCACAGAAAATAAGAACGCAAGAGGGAGAGAAATTTGAGTGAATGCTCTCAAGAATTCTTATTGCTTCCAAACTCAAATGTCATTTCAGTCTCCTTACAATGAAGGGAGAGGCCTCTATTTATAGTTGAGCCTCCCCAAATCCAACGGTACAGATCAATTACATCAACGGCTAAGATTAAAAGGTATCTACAAATTAAATCTCTAAGATTACAAAATCATATCTTCTAATATTACATACCATATCTTCTAAGATTGCATATCATATCTAAGATTGCATACCATAACTTCTAGGATTGCATATCATATCTAAGATTTTCATATCATATCTAAGATTACATACCATATCTTCTAGGATTGCATATCATATCTAAGATTTGCATATCATATCTAAGATTGCATATCCTTGACGATTGTACTTCCATATACGTCAAGCTTGTAGATAGGCCTTCAATCTTTTTAAGTAATGGGCCATTCCGATCGGGCCAAATGATATATTTTGGACTGGACTTGGACTTTATTTTGGGTTTATTATTAAGCCCGGGCAAAATTGGGCTCTTACAGCTGCCCCTCTTTGCTCATTGTCGTGTAACGAGAATAGAGCAAAGACTATAAAAGGACCAATTTTGCCCGGTCTTGGCCAAGCCTCGACTTCTTGGTCCTCATCTTCTTCAAATGGTTTCCAACTCCATTGCAACTTCAACGGTATTTGGAACTTCATCTTGATTTCGATAAGTCTGCTAGCTTTATTCTGCTTCTTGCAATTTCAAGAATGCCAAATTGATGTCTTTGGTCTGCTTCCTACAACTTTCGGAAGATAAGATCGAAAGTGTCTTCGATCTACTTCCTACAACTTCAGGAAGATAAGATCTGTTGTCTTCAGTCCACTCTTTTATAATTTCAGGGAGATAAGGCTGAAATTCTTTTCGATCTGCTTCCTACAACTTCAGGAAGATAAGATCTTTTATCTTCTTTGATCTACTTCCTACAACTTCGGGAAGATAAGATCTTCTATCTTTAGTCTACTCCATCGCAACTTCAGTGGGAGATAAGACTAAAACGTCTTTGATCTGCTTCCTACAACTTCAGGAAGATAAGATCTTCTGCTTTCGATTTGCTCCACTGCAACTTCAGGGAGATAAAATCTTCTGTTTTTAGTCTACTCCGCTACAACCTCAAGGAGATAAGACTAAAACGTCTTCGATCTGCTTCCTACAACTTTAGGAAGATAAGATCTTCTGCTTTCGATTTTCTCCACTGCCACTTCAGGGAGATAAAATCTTCTATTTTTAGTCTACTCCGTTGCAACCTCAGGGAGATAAGACTAAAACGTCTTTGATCTGCTTCCTACAACTTTAGGAAGATAAGATCTTCTGCTCTCGATTTGCTCCACTGCAACTTCAGGGAGATAAAATCTTCTGTTTTTAGTCTACTCCGCTGCAACCTCAGGGAGATAAGACTAAAACGTCTTCGATCTGCTTCCTACAACTTTAGGAAGATAAGATCTTCTGCTCTCGATTTGCTCCATTGCAACTTCAAGGAGATAAAATCTTCTGTTTTTAGTCTACTCTGCTGCAACCTCAGGGAGATAAGACTAAACGTCTTCGATCTGCCTCCTACAACTTTAGGAAGATAAGATCTTCTTCTTTCGATTTGCTCCACTGCAACTTCAGGGAGATAAAATCTTCTATTTTTAGTCTACTCCGCTACAACATCAGGGAGATAAGACTAAAGCGTCTTCGATCCGCTTCCTACAACTTTAGGAAGATAAGATCTTCGCTCTCGATTTGCTCCACCGCAACTTCAGTGGAGATAAAATCTTTCTTTTTAGTCTACTCCATCGCAACCTCAAGGAGATAAGACTAAACGCGTCTTCGATCCGCTTCCTACAAATTTAGGAAGATAAGATCTTCTTTCTTCAATCGCTTCATCGCAACTTCAGAGAGATAAGATCTGAAAGAGTCTTTTGATCCGCTTCGCAACTTTAGGAAGATAAGATCTCGAAACTTCACCGATATCGCTACACCGCTTCATGAAGGACATATCACCGTAGACTCGGTTTCATGTGTTATGAGTGATATAAATGCAACATGTCATGAAAAATGATTCCTTTTAAAGGATTAGGATGCAATGATTGGAATGAATCAAATGCTCCTAATGAAATTTGTTATGATGCAAAAGTGTTATGAGTATGATTCCTATTCTAGGTGTTATCACTCATCCGTTTCTTCATTTTGTTCATCAACCATGTTCTACTCAACCAACTTGCCCCAATGTAATTTTTGAGTCACCCCGCTTGGATCTTGAGACATGAAATTGGTATCTCCCTCGCAACTTCAGAGGAATGACATTTGGTTTTTTTTCATATTTCTGTTACCACTCAAAGGTACAGAACTTGTATCACATTCAATCTGTTACACCATTCCCTAAGTGTAATGACCGGATGTATGAGTCCGAAATTTACATGAATGCAGTGGTACCCGACAATGATCTCTTTTTACACATGGATTGGCTTTATTCGTCATTTGCCAATATAGTATCACCAACGAAATTGTCTTATCCCATAAGAATTCAGAAGAGGTAATCATTTTTCAATGTTTTCAGCCCTTAGGCTTGGTGAGTTCTGAACAATAGTCATGTTTCAGATTCATCATATTATTTAGAAGCTTCTAGAGTAATATGCGAAACTCATTTTATGAAAGTGTTATTAGTCCATTAATTGTTATTTTAATATAAAATGCTTGAAAAAGATTACAGCAATGGACAAAAAAGAAATTAGTTAGGAGCATACCTCGAAACAAATAGGTTAATCAAAGATAACCAAGGCAATAAATGGAAATTGATTGGTATATCTTAAAAAGAATAAAGTAAATATAACAAAAGCTATAGAAGAAAATTAATTGGGGTGTTTCTTTGAAAAGAACTAGGTGCCCCAGATATCACAGCCTGAGCTTCTTTGTTCCAACTTCTTGAGGACCATTTTAAGCTCAATATGTGTTTAAGGGATCCGGAGTACTTTGTCGATGCCCCCAAGATGTAACATACTTCCTCATTGTTAATTCCAATGTAGCAAGACTACTGTATGCCCCACTTTTTGGTCAAAATTTGAGCCGCCTTTTTCGGGTTTTCAACTCAAATCCCCTTTGGTCTCAAAGCGCCCTTTGCGGGTTTTCGCTTCGGCCTCTCCTTTTTCTTTTTCTTTTTTTTTTTTTTTTTTTTTTTTGTTCGAGGCGCCCTTTTCGGGTTTTCACCTTGGTCTTTCCTGTAACATCCCAAATATGGGGTTATTTGGAATTTAATTATTTTTCTTATTATGAATCGATGTGATATTATTTATGGAATGTTAAGGCTTAATTATGGATTTTTAGTAAGCTCGAGTAGTGAAAAAAAATATTATTTTCAAGCTTTGAGGTAGGGAGCCTTAACAAGTGGGGGTTATAAGAATAAATGGGGATAATTTGGACACAAAGATGAGCCTAGAATAAGTGGCAAAGTGAGCCCACTTAAGAGCTAGCATGTGACGCCACCAAGGAGCAAGGGAGAACCTTGGTTGAGTCACAAAATTCCCTTTCTTTTTGTTCTTTATTTGGCACAAGGGAGAGATTTTCTCCTTAAATTCTTTTTAATATATATTAAGATAATAGGATAATATGAGCATTTTTATTGGATTTTTAATATGAGTTTTTAGATTAATATAGGAGATAATCAAGGATATTATGAAGATTAAAAGAATTATTATTGGATTATTATTAGAGTATTCAAATTATTTGAATGGTTTTAAATTAAGTGGCATGGAGTAATTCAAGGAAGTTGAGGGAATTTGAACT
Organism: Gossypium sturtianum; assembly: GCA_025698515.1. NCBI lineage: Eukaryota > Viridiplantae > Streptophyta > Magnoliopsida > Malvales > Malvaceae > Gossypium > Gossypium sturtianum. The sequence continues at coordinate 124,038,185 of CM046943.1, read as the reverse complement.
CTTTGTTCAAGGGAAAGATGGACGGCAAGGCAACTAGGGGGGAGGCCGAATTCTTTAAGGCACTTAGCTATCATCTTATCTCCCTTTTCTTCACTATTGTGCATAGCCGAATTCTTTAGTAAGTAACTTTGTTATTTTAGTGCTTTTACAACTTGTTCCAAGGTTCCAAAACTCCAATTCTTGTCCCTCTTTTGCCGAAATCCCATCCTCAAGTCCATCTTCTTCTTTTTTCCTTGCTAGCCGAACATCCACTCCCTATTGCCGAGACTTCATCTCCTTCTTCCATTATTTTTCCCTAGGCCGAATACACCCCCTTGCAGTGCCGAAAATCCTTCCTCTTACTTGGAAGCACTTGGGCCGAATACCAAAGGTGATACAAGACTTTTCGGGACTTTCTTTCCAATCGGTTGAGAAGGTAAGGGGTACTAACCGAATGTTTTTAGTGTTCACTCTTATGATCTATCGATTTGGACTTAAGGAAAAGCCGAAAATTCGGCATAAGCTAATGATGGGCTAATCTTGTTGGTTGAAGCCGATTTCACCTAGAACTTTGGGATCTCCATGCAGTAGGTTGAATCCTTCAAACCTTAAGCAATCGGTTTTGGGGTAAGGTGGTAAGATCGACTTTCTTTATTCATGATATTCATTTAAGCCGAAGGCTACTAACTTGGTTGAGTGCCGATTTTAGTGGTGGTGAAACAAAAGGCTAGTACTCAAAACACGCGGTAAGGTTTTGGGATCCATAGGAGAACCCTCTTAAATTTTGGGTTTGGCCGAATAGGCCATAGTACTAATCCCATAGTTGGCCGAATATAGGTACAGTGAGATCTAGGGTGGCCGACTTCTCTTTTCGGGATTTAGACTTCTCATCGACATCAGGTGTGTACATACACACTTATAATTAATTAAATGTACTAAACTATTGTGTGTGCTAACCGGATCTGTGTAGATTCGGGATTGATACCATGAATGGTATAAGCAAGGAACAGGTAAGTCCTTGTTGACTATGAAATATTTTAAAATGCTTTTGGGAAGCATGGTGTGTCTAATACACGTTGCTTATTGCTCGATGATAAAACCCGTATATGTGATTAAGTACATGGTAGCATAAATTATGTGATATAAATGTTGATGTGGGATTGACCTGAGTGGAGGGGGAGTGATATTTCGTCTTCGACGAGCACCGGTGTTTTGGTAACACTCGTGACTATATGTCACCAGAGGTTTGGTACCTCCAGAGGTTTGGTACCTCATAGCGACTCGTCCCTCGTGGTTAACACCACCGTGGGTTGGCCCCACTTGAGATATGGGATCGTCCGCGGTGATTTGGTATCACACGATGGGTTGGCCCTATCACCCGATTTGTGTCCCACGGACACCGTTGCTTTGGTAGCACATCGTGACTATATGTCACCGGTGGTTTGGCACCACCGGTGTTTTGGTAACACATTGTGACTACGGTCACCAAAGTGGTTTGGTACCACATGGGGTAGACAAGGGCGTTTGGTTGGCTAGGTTGGGTGCATGACTTAGTACATGATGATTGATTATATGTTGTGTATGAAATTGCTTACATATGGGGAAGGGTTACATATCGAGTCTTGGTGACTCACCTTCTCCTTTAACATTTTTCAGTGACTCGTAGATGGCGGTTGAGAGCCGGTTGGACTCGAGGTGGCCATGCAAATGGACTTGATTTAAATGAACTTTAAACTTAGTTATTTTTATTTTGGTTGTAATAAGGCCTCCATAAACTTTACTGCTATTTCTTATGTGTTGGATACTCTGTTTAAACTATATTATTAAAATGGAATTAAAATCACATGTTTTCTTAAATTAACATGAAAAAAGTTTTATCGTGCCATCGGGCACATTCGAAATTTGTATAACAACCCGACTTAATTTAACTTCCAAATTAAATCTAAGTATAGTTTTGGCAAGATAACCAAAAACGAGGGTTTTCAACAAAACTTAAATTGGTTCCAGATGGTGTTCAAAAAGTTTTTCTCCGTAGCAAATCAAATTCTGGTCGTAATGTTTGGGCGGGTTTGGGTTGTTACAAAATTGGTATCGAGCCAAGTTCAAAGCTCTATTTACATAGGCCCAAGGCCCAAAAATGTTTTAGTAGGCCTTATGGAATGATTTTTGGTTTTTGAACAGCATGACCCGAGTCTCCGGCACCAATCCGCCCAGGTATGTATATCTAAACCTCTTGGTGAATTATATTCTGTAGAAGGGTATGAAGCATGGAACGTAGATAGACTTATAGGACTTGGACCCTAAGGTTAGATTACTCAAACACAAACGAAGCATAAGACTTAAAGGACTAAACCAACCTATGACTTAGTCAATGAGCTAGGTGTGGTAAACCCTCAGACGCATGTCTAGGATTGGATCCGAAGAGCACGGTATTTAAGCGGTCCTCGTGACTCACCTCCTCTTCGCAGTATCCTACCAGTGCGTAGCTTCGGCTCACCCTAACTCGAGAGGGTTCAGTGGTGTGGCACCCTCTCGTGCGCATGTCAGAAAGGTTGGTGAGAGCTTGGTATTTAAGCGGTCCACGTGACCCACCTCCTCTTCACTCGAATCCTCGCTGGTGCGTAGCTTTGGTTCACTACGACTGGGAGGGCTCGGTCATAGGCTAAACACAATGATTAAAACCCGAAAAGGGAATCAGCCTTGTTTTCGAAATAGAATGAAACAACAAACCCTAATGTTTTCAAAACTTGTGCAATAACTTTCTCAAACCCTAGAACAATACTTTTACAACGTTTTTCTCGAAAAACTTGACTTGCGAAAAATTACAGAAATACCCTTAGGAGTAAAATTACCAAAATGCCCCTGACCCATAAAATATTAATTCAATGGTTTTGCCCAAAAATTTCAATGATTTTATAGACATTCAAAAACCTTGCTTTGAAAATCATCAGCAAAATATTTTGGTTCGGGAAAATTACCGAAAAATACCCCTTGTAGGAAAAAGACGAAAATACCCCGGGATAGAAATGGGCAAAAATGTCCGATGAGCGAATAGGTATGGAAAGTATTAGGAATGGATGCATGAACTTCTTTGTGTGAACTAGGAAAGAAGATCAAAACATTGTTTGCTCGAAAGAATCTCCGATTAAACCTTATCCATAAAATTTCGTCATGAGTAATAAAGTGAAACAAATGCTAACGCATAAAATTTTTCTTAATCGATTAAAAGCGCAGTAGATAGAATGAGTTCTAGAGGACGTGGACGCCGTGGACGTGGTAGGGGTAGGATGACGGTATCGACCCGTCAGTCGGGACAAGGTTCGAAAATGAGGTACCATCGCCACCACCACCTCCTACTTTTAGAGCGAGGAGCCGGATCGGACCGGTGGTGGAGGCGGTGACGCAAGTCGTTTTGCGAGTCTTGGAGATGGTGGTGGAAAGGCGGAAATGTAGGAGCTCGGAATCATCCCCGAGCGACTCCGATCTAACTGAGCGGAGGTATTCCGAGGTGTGTCGAGTGGCACCAGGCTGTGGAATGGAATCTTGGCTAGAGTCAACCGAAAGAATCATGGATGACCTTGACTGACCGAGGAAGAAAAGTCGAAAGAAGCGTGTCGCTTCTAAAGGATGAAGCGATCGCTGGTGGCTTACTGGTTCGAGATGGGGCGACAATGCAGATGATTTGACTTGGGAATATTTCGTAACCACCTATCGGAAGAAGTATGTGGGTATCGGCTACACCGACGCTACAGAAAGGCTTTTCTCGGGATTAGTGCAAGGAACTAAGTCCGTGTCGAATATGAGGCGGAATTTTTAAGGTCGAGTAGGTATGTCAGTAACACCCCAAACCCGCCCAAACGCTACGACCGAATTTGGTTTGCTACAGAGAAAACAATTTGAGAACCATTTTAAAACCGATTTAAGTTTTGTCGAAAACCTTGCGTTTTCAAGTCTCTTGTTAAAAACCATACTTAGTGTTGCTTAGAAATATTTATTAAGTCGGGTTGTTTATAGATTGCAAATGTGCCCGATGGCATTTTTAAAACATTTTACGTTTGATTGGGAAAAACATGTGAATTCATTTTTAACATAATTAAATAGTTTAAACAAATATTCAAAGCATGTAACAATAATAAAATAATTCTAGGAGGCCTTATTACAACTTAATTAAAATAAACCAACATTAAATAAAATAAAACAAAGTCCAGTTCATCTATTAAAATGTCCATCGCATGGCCACCTCGAGTCCATCGGCCCATCTCCGCGATCTACTCATCTCGCAAAATGTTAAGGGAAAGGGTGAGTCACCAAGACTCAGTGTGTAATCCCCACCCGGTAAGATAACTCATACACAAGTCATTAATAAACATGCACATGCAACCCAACCTAACCATCCATACTCCTTTTCTACCCCGTGTGGTCAAAACCACCGGTGGTCAAAACCACTCGATGACTTAGAGTCACAAATCGGATGATGGGGCCAACCCATCGTGGTGGTCAAAACCACCGATGACCATAGGTCACAATATATCAAATGTGGTCAAAACCACTCGGTGGTACCAAACCACTTTGGGACTTAGTCGCAAATAATTAATCGTTGTGGTCAAAACCATCGATGACCATAGGTCACAATAATCTGATGGGGCTAACCCATCTTGTGGTCAAAACCACCGACGACGATCCATAATTCATCCTCTCCTCTCATCAATCCCACCATCACATGCTTTTATAACAATTTTCATAAATCATACCGTAGCATTTAATCATCATGTGATGGCATGCAAATCATATATCAAAAATCACAAGTTGGGGACTTACAGGAATCCATGTTTAAGCCCACAAGCATATCATAGATCACTACCAAAATTTATACTCAAGACAATAATATAGCAAGTTTATTAATAAAGTGTGTAAAGAGTTTACACACCTGCTACTATCGTAATTCCTAGATCTCGAAACTCCGATCTACAACGCTAGATCTTGACCTCTCACGCCCTTTGAACCCTAACCCTTACGATATGTACATCCTTTTCGCTTCCCTACAATCGGCACTTATCCAAAATTAATAGCCTTCGGCTTTTTCTTAATCATTAGGAGATCAATCTATTTCAAGTAGGCACTTACCACCACTTACCTCAAACCGATTGACAGAGATGGAGAGTTAGATCTCATCGCTTGGAAGATCCCAAAATTCCCACTGAAACCGATTGAAAGGAGAGTCCCGATGAGTCCTTAGTGTTCGGCAAAGGTGCTTCCAAAGGAGAAGGGAATTTCGGCACTCTAGAGAGGTATATTCGGCTTTCATGAAGGAAAAATAATGGAAGAAAAGGGGTGGTGAGAGTTTCGGTTTGAAAAGGGGTTTGAGAGAGTGGAGAAAATAAAAGAAAAAAAATAAGAAGGAGAAGGGTTAGGATTTTCGGCTCAACAAAGATGGAAAAAGAAAATCAAGTGATCAATTGGTGTTTTTATAGGCCAATCGACACCCCCCCTTTTGAAGCTTGCCGTCCACACTACTCCACGGGGAGTTCAAATTTCGTCCATCTACCCCAATTGCTCCTGACCATTCATTTAATTTAATTCAAACAATTTGAATTAATCCCTACTAATAAATAATAATCTCTTAATAATCCATATAATATCCTCCTTTATCTCCCATTATCCTTGATTATCTTCTTATTATCACTATAATTAAACAAATAAAGAAAATCCAATAAAACTCTCATATTATCCCTTTAACAAATAAAATAAATTAATCCCACTATCCTTTATCAAATTCCTATAATAATCTCCTAATCACTTATTAAAAATAAAATAAAACACTAATTTATCACCTCATTTATCTCTTATCTACCTATCTAAAATAAATAAAATAAACAAATAAAATAACATTATCTTCTATTCTTCACCAAAATTAAAAAAACACCAAGCATTATCCTTATCTTATTGGAGTCCACATGCCGCTCACCTTCTCCCTCTCCCTTCACTCCAAAGATTAAAAATAAACACCAACCGCACGCCCCATGGTTCGAACATAGGACTGCTGGAGAGAAGGCTTACAAGCAACGCCCAGTGCCACTCACCAAGGCGTTTTTGTGACATAGACTTCCCCAACTTCTTTTAAGACCTCCTTCCTTAGCTTCCCCTTGCCTTAACGCAAAAACAAAAATAAAACATCCTTCCCCGCCGCCCACGCCGCTCGAACCTCGAGACCTACTCGTGCATCACTTCCAGCCCTTAAGTGGCGCATGGAAGCCACTTTACCAAGGCATCCTTTCATGTCCAACCACGCCTAAGATTTTCCTTTAAGGCTTCCCCGGCCTTACTCCCTTTAACGCCAAAAAATAAAACTCCCAAGTGCGATTCCTACCGCTCAACCCCTTCCTTCAAGCCCCCTTGCACCTTGGCGCCTCAAGCCACTCTACCAACCGCTTTCTTATGTCCTAAACCCACACAATTTCTTTTAAGGCCTCTTTGTCTTGTTCCCTTTTGACGCAAAAACAAAAGCCTCTAATGCACCCCACGTTACTCGAACCTCTTCCTCCAAGCAAGCATCCAAGGCCCCTAAAGCAAAGATCCCAAGCCACTTTACTAAGCCCAGTTCATGTCCATAAACTCCTAAAATTTTCTTTAAGGCCTCCTTAGCCCAATTTCCCCTTTTACTTAAAATTTCAAAAATTTCCAATACATTCCCTTTTTAATCCTAGAGTTTTAAAACCCTTAAAACATCACCAACCACACTTAAAACCTACTAACACTTGAGTTATGCTCCAAACGCATAACCCCTAATCTAGGATGTTACAGTTCTACCCTCCTAAAAATAATTTCATCCTCGAAATTACTTACTAACGAATAATCGTGACATCCTAACTCACCGTACTACGCTTATGCGCACTCGATCTTAACAAATCTAACACATCCCCTAGAACTCATTTCTAACGTCGCGATTTAATCGATTAAAGAGTTTTATGCATTAGTACTTTTGTTCGACTTTGTTAATCCATGAATAGTTTTATGAAATGAAGTTTTCTGAAGTTGTTCTTTTGATCAATCAAAGTTCCCAGTTCAAATTCACTATTCTAATTCAGAGAATCACATTCACACTTATCCACAACATCCACTTCACTACTTTGGACATTTCTGATCATTCCCTACCCTGTGGGTAGTTTCGTCTTTTCTTACTGTGGGTGTTTTCATAATTTCTAAAGTCGTGGTATTATTTATTGTGTTTGGCCTATGACCGAGTCCTCTTGGTTAGGGTGAACCGAAGCTTCGCACTGTAGGAATCTCGCGAAGAGGAGGTGAGTCACGAGGACCGCTTAAATACCAAGCTCTTAGGATCCAATCCTAGACATGCACTCAGGTTACCACACCCCTAACTCGGTGACTTGGTCGTAGGTTTGTTTAATTAGGCACTTAAAGTCTTATGTACTGTTTGGGGTAACTAGTCCTAAAGTTTAAAGTACCTATCACTATCTACGCCCGTGCTTCCTACCTTCTCTCTGTAAAATAAATCATACTGAAGTTAGGAGTACTTACCAGGCGGATAGGTGCCGGAGACTCTGGTGCCATGCTGTTCAAAAACAATTCAAAAAGGCCTACCAAAATATTTTTGGGCCTTGGGCCCCACACCAGAGCTTTGAACGGGCTCGATACCATTTGTAACACCCCAAACCCTACCAAACGCTACGATCGAATTTGGTTTGCTACGGAGAAAACAATTTGAGAACCATTTTAAAACCGATTTAAGTTTTGTCGAAAACCTTGCGTTTTCAAGTCTCTTGTTAAAACCATACTTAGTGTTGCTTAGAAATATTTATTAAGTCGGGTTGTTTATAGATTGCAAATGTGCCCGATGGCATTTTTAAAACATTTTACGTTTGATTGGGAAAAACATGTGAATTCATTTTTAACATAATTAAATAGTTTAAACAAATATTCAAAGCATGTAACAATAATAAAATAATTCTAGGAGGCCTTATTACAACTTAATTAAAATAAACCAACATTAAATAAAATAAAACAAAGTCCAGTTCATCTATTAAAATGTCCATCGCATGGCCACCTCGAGTCCATCCGGCTCCATCTCCGCGATCTACTCATCTCGCAAAATGTTAAGGGAAAGGGTGAGTCACCAAGACTCAAGTGTGTAATCCCCACCCGGTAAGATAACTCATACACAAGTCATTAATAAACATGCACATGCAACCCAACCTAACCATCCATACTCCTTTTCTACCCCGTGTGGTCAAAACCACCGGTGGTCAAAACCACCGATGACTTAGAGTCACAAATCGGATGATGGGGCCAACCCATCGTGGTGGTCAAAACCAGCGATGACCATAGGTCACAATATATCAAATGTGGTCAAAACCATGGTGGTACCAAACCACCGGGACTTAGTCGCAAATAATTAATCGTTGTGGTCAAAACCATCGATGACCATAGGTCACAATAATCGATGGGGCCAACCCATCTTGTGGTCAAAACCACCGACGATGATCCATAATTCATCCCCCTCCTCTCATCAATCCCACCATCACATGCTTTTATAACAATTTTCATAAATCATACCGTAGCATTTAATCATCATGTGATGGCATGCAAATCATATATCAAAAATCACAAGTTAGGGGACTTACCGGAATCCATGTTTAAGCCCACAAGCATATCATAGATCACTACCAAAATTTATACTCAAGACAATAATATAGCAAGTTTATTAATAAAGTGTGTAAAGAGTTTACACACTGCTACTATCGTAATTCCTAGATCTCGAAACTCCGATCTACAACGCTAGATCTTGACCTCTCACGCCCTTTGAACCCTAACCCCTTACGATATGTACATCCTTTTCGCTTCCCTACAATCGGCACTTATCCAAAATTAATAGCCTTCGGCTTTTCTTAATCATTAGGAGATCAATCTATTTCAAGTAGGCACTTACCACCACTTACCTCAAACCGATTGACAGAGATCGGAGAGTTAGATCTATCGCTTGAAGATCCCAAAATTCCCACTCTGAAACCGATTGAAAGGAGAGTCCCGATGAGTCCTTAGTGTTCGGCAAAGGTGCTTCCAAAGGGAGAAGGGAATTTCGGCACTCTAGAGAGGTATATTCGGCTTTCATGAAGGAAAAATAATGGAAGAAAAGGGGTGGTGAGAGTTTCGATTTGAAAAGGGGTTTGAGAGAGTGGAGAAAATAAAAGAAAAAAAAATAAGAAGGAGAAGGGTTAGGATTTTCGGCTCAACAAAGATGGAAAAAGAAAATCAAGTGATCAATTGGTGTTTTTATAGGCCAATCGACACCCCCCCTTTGAAGCTTGCCGTCCACACTACTCCACCAGGGAGTTCAAATTTCGTCCATCTACCCCAATTGCTCCTGACCATTCATTTAATTTAATTCAAACAATTTGAATTAATCCCTACTAATAAATAATAATCTCTTAATAATCCATATAATATCCTCCTTTATCTCCCATTATCCTTGATTATCTTCTTATTATCACTATAATTAAACAAATAAAGAAAATCCAATAAAACTCTCATATTATCCCTTTAACAAATAAAATAAATTAATCCCACTATCCTTTATCAAATTCCTATAATAATCTCCTAATCACTTATTAAAAATAAAATAAAACACTAATTTATCACCTCATTTATCTCTTATCTACCTATCTAAAATAAATAAAATAAACAAATAAAATAACATTATCTTCTATTCTTCAGCCAAAATTAAAAAAAAACACCAAGCATTATCCTTATCTTATTGGAGTCCACATGCCGTCCACCTTCTCCCTCTCCCTTCACTCCAAAGATTAAAAAAATAAAACACCAACCGCGCCCCATGGTTCGAACATAGGACCTCGGCTGGAGAAGGCTTACAAGCAACGCCTGAGCCACTCACCAAGGCATTTTTGTGACATAGACTCCCCCCAACTTCTTTTAAGACCTCCTTCCTTAGCTTCCCCTTGCCTTAACGCAAAAACAAAAATAAAACATCCTTCCCACCGCCCACGCTCGAACACGAGACCTACTCTGTGCATCACTTCTGTGCCCTTAAGTGGCGCATGGAAGCCACTTTACCAAGGCATCCTTTCATGTCCAACCACGCCTAAGATTTTCCTTTAAGGCTTCCCAGCCTTACTCCCTTTAACGCCAAAAAATAAAACTCCCAAGTGCGATTCCTACCGCTCAACCCCTTCCCTTCAAGCCCCCTTGCACCTTGGCGCCTCAAGCCACTCGCCAACCGCTTTCTTATGTCCTAAACCCCACACAATTTCTTTTAAGGCCTCTTTGTCTTGTTCCCTTTTGACGCAAAAACAAAAGCCTCTAATGCACCCCACGTTACTCGAACCTCTTCCCTCCTGCGCAAGCATCCAAGGCCCCTAAAGCAAAGCATCCCAAGCCACTTTACTAAGCCCTGAGTTCATGTCCATAAACTCCTAAAATTTTCTTTAAGGCCCCTTAGCCCAATTTCCCCTTTTACTTAAAATTTCAAAAATTTCCAATACATTCCCTTTTAATCCTAGAGTTTTAAAACCCTTAAAACATCACCAACCACACTTAAAACCTACTAACACTTGAGTTATGCTCCAAACGCATAACCCTAATCTAGGATGTTACATATGCGAGAGGCATCGTGTCTCATCGAACATGAGCGCTGTGGTCCGCTGAGGACGGACTCGAGATGATTTAAGGTTACTGATTGCCCCACAAAGCAGTTCGTGAGTTCTCATCTCTCGTGGAAAAGGCTAAGGTAGCCGAAGGGATCAAGGAGGCCGTGGAGGCAAAGCTATAGTAGGAACAATCGTAAGAGAGGATTTGGGTCAACTAGATCAAGCGGTAGTGCTCAGAAGAAGGCTAGGCCAAGTGGGCCCAATCAGGCGGCAAGGCCCACGACTACTAATCAGAGGCCGACTCAGTGTAATCGCTGTGGAAAGACCCATTGGGGAGGTTGTTGGACCGGTGATAAAGGATGTTTCGAGTGTGGGTCTTTGGAGCATCGTGTCGTGATTGTCCCTAAACTAGCTAAGAAGCGGCAGAGGCGAACCGTGCTCGAGGATAGAAATGTAGGACCACGGAGGGTCGGGTAACGGCAGAGGAAACAACGGTCCTAACCGAGGTCGTGGGACTCAAGCCGAGGTTCAGCAACACAGAGGCTAGGCACTGGCTTAGTTTACGCAAATGAGGTGTCGCGAGGAAGGTGACGACCGGATGTCATAATCCCAGACGCGTTTCTAATTTTTGGTTTTCCTTATGTTGCATTGATTGATGTGGGCTCGACCTTTCGTACATTGCTAGTAGTGTGGTAGGAACTATGGACCTAAACTTTGAAACTCGCTACTAGGGAGATGACCGTAGTTAGGCCCTTAGGTCACTCCGTAGTCGTAGATAGACTTTATAGAGGCGCACCCCTAGAACTTCAAGGGGTAGTATTTGTAGTCGATCTAATGGAACTACCGTTTGGGAGTTCGATTTGATCCTTGGTATGGATTGGTTGGTTAAGCACCAGCTTAATTTGGATTGCGCTACTAAGCGCATGGTCCTAAGGCAGTGAAGGTGAGGAAGTGGTTACGATAGGAGATAGAAGAAACTACCTATCCGAAGGTAGTGGATCGCCTTGAAGAAGCAAAAAGATGGTCAAGAAGGGTTGTGAGGCGATTTGGTTCAAATCGCGCTTTGGAAGCTAAGGGGTTAGTAGTTGAAAAGGTCCAAACGGTTGGGAATTTCTTTGATGTGTTCCCGTAAGAACTTCCTGTCCGCCTCTAGATCGGGAAGTCGAATTCGGTATAGACTTGCTACCTAGAACGGCACTGTGTCTATAGCACCATACCGAATGGCACCAAAGGAATTGGTGGAGCTAAAGGCTCAAATTCAGGAGCTCTTGGATAGAGGGTTTATACAACCAAGTATATCTCCGGGAGCGCTGTGTTGTTTGTCGAAGAAGAAGGACGGTTCTATGCGGATGTGCATCGATCACCGCCGATTAAACAAGTTAACGATCAAGAACAAGTATCCGTTGCCTCGGATTGACGACTTGTTTGATCAGCCTGAAGGTGCCTCGGTGTTTTCGAAGATAGACCTTAGGTCAAAGTTACCATCAACTTAAGGTGAAGGAGGCCGATGTTCACAAAACGGCATTCGAGAACTCGGTATGGGCATTTCGAGTTCTTGGTGATGCCATTGGTGACCAACGCACCCGGCGGCATTTATGGACTTGATGAATAGAGTATTTCAACAAGACTTGGACCAATTCGTCGTAGTGTTCATAGACGACATATTGGTTTATTCAAAGACGTAAGAGGAGCATGACAAGCATTTACGGATAGTTACGCAAGTATTGAGGAGAAGCGATTATATGCCAAATTCAAGTAAGTGCGAATTTTGGGTGAGGGAAGTGGCTTTCTTAGGGCACGTGGTCTCGGCGGAAGGAATTAGGTAGACCCCGCAAGATTGAAGCAAAGATTGGAGTGGAAACCACCTAGGTCGGTGGTGAAATACGAAGTTTTCTCGGGTTTAGCAGGTACTATCGGAGATTCGTGGAAGGATTCTCTCTAATAGCAATTGTCGTTGACCAAGTTACTAAGGAAAGGTGTTCCATTTGTATGGACGGAGAAGCAGACAAGGAAGCTTTGATAAGCTAAGGAAAATTTTGACTAAGGTTTTGGCTTTGGTACACCAAGCGCAGAAAGTTATTCACGGTCTATTGTGATGCATCTCACACCGTTTGGGATGTGTGTTGATGCAGGATGGGAAGGTAGTAGCCTATGCATCCCGCCGCTTAAGACCGCATGAGGTTAACTACCCAACGCACGACTTGGAGTTAGCGGCGATGCCTTTGCTCAAGATATGGAGACATTACTCAGACATGGGGAGAAGTCGATAGTCTACACGGATCACAAAAGCTTGAGGTATCTTCCGACTCGTAAGGATCCGAACCGAGACGGCGTCGGTGGATTGAACTACTAAAGGATTACGATTGTTCAATCGAGTACCATCCGGTAAGGCCAATGTGGTAGCCGACGCATTGAGCGGAAGGTGGTGACGGACTTAAGAGCAATGTTCACTCGGTTGAGTCTATATGATGATGGGAGTCTTTTGGCGGAACTCCAAGTAAAGCCGACTTGGATTGAGGAGATTAAGGAAAAGCGATTAGTGGATGAAGGCTTGAGCGCTAAGAGGGTACAAGTTCAGGATGGTGGTTTGGAAGGGTACAATCTATCTAGTGATGGAGTGCTTTGTTTTCAAGGACGAGCATGTATGCCAAGGGATACGTAATTAATGCGTAAAATTCTCCAAGATGCACATAGCAGCCCATACGCTTATGCATCCCGGGGAAGCAAGATGTATGGAGATTTGCAAAACAGCTCGTGGCACAGGTTGAAGCGTGAGATAACGGAGTACGTAGAGAAGTGTCCTGCGTGCAAAGAAAGTTAAGGAAATTTGAACATCGATTACCATCGGTACTACTTCAACCGATAAAGATCCTCAATGGAAATGGGAGAGGATCACCATGGATTTTGTTAGTGGGCTACCCTTACACCCAACAAGAAGGATGCGATTTGGGTAATTGTGGATCGCTCGACTAAATCAGCTCACTTCATGCCTGGTGAGAATGGATTACTCACTCCAGAAGCTAGCAAAGGCGTATGTGGGTGAAATAGTGAGGTTACATGGTGTGCCGAAGATCGATTATCTCGGATAGGGATCCCGATTCACGTCAAGGTTTTGGAAAGCGTTGCATCAAGCTTTGGGTACACGGTTAGATTTCAAGACTGGCTTTCCATCCATAGTCCGACGGACAATCTGAAAGGGTAATCTGATTTTAGAAGACATGTTAAGAGGTTGTGTCTTGGATTTTAGTGGTAGTTGGGAAGAGTACCTACCATTAGCGGAATTCGCTTATAACAATAGTTATCAAGTTTAGTATTCAAATGGCTCCATACGAGGCCCTATATGGACGAAAGTGCCGTACTTCTACATGTTGGACGGAGTTGGGAGAACGACAAGTTCTGGGTCAGAATTGGTAACCGAGACTAAGACAAAGTCAAGGTGATTGATCTCGTCTCAAGGAAGCATCGGATAGGCGTAAGTCTTATGCCGATCTCAAACGCAAGGAAATGGAGTATGCCGTGGGAGACAAAGTCTTTTCAAAGTGTCACCTTGGAAAAAGGTGTTGAGATTTGGACGAAAAGGGAAGCTAAGCCCAAGGTTCATCGGGCCATATACTGATGGTAAAGCGAGTAGGACCGGTAGCTTATCGCCTAGAGCTACCGGTGAAGAATCGAGTCGATTCATGACGTATTTCATGTATCAATTTTGAGACGGTATCGATCGAGATCCGACGCGTTGTGCCGAGAGCGAGATTGAGGTGAACTCGAATTTATCTTTTGAAGAGGAACCGTTCGGATTGTAGACCAAGATGTGAAGGTTCTCACGAGAAAGGCGGTGCCTTTAGTGAAAGTGATATGGCGGAACCACGAGTGGAAGAAGCTACGTGGGAGCCCGAGGAGGTGATGCGAAGCAATACCCCCATCTCTTTTGATCAAGGAATTTCGAGGACGAAATTTATTTTAAGGGGGTAGAGCGTAACATCCCAAATATGGGGTTATTTGGAATTTAATTATTTTTCTTATTATGAATCTTTGTGATATTATTTATGGAATGTTAAGGCTTAATTATGGATTTTAGTAAGCTCGAGTAGTGAAAAAATATTATTTTCAAGCTTTGAGGTAGGGAGCCTTAACAAGTGGGGGTTATAAGAATAAATGGGGATAATTTGGACACAAAGATGAGCCTAGAATAAGTGGCAAAGTGAGCCCACTTAAGAGCTAGCATGTGACGCCACCAAGGAGCAAGGGAGAACCTTGGTTCGAGTCACAAAATTCCCTTTCCTTTTGTTCTTTATTTGGACGGCACAAGGGGGAGAGATTTTCTCTCCTTAAATTCTTTTTAATATCTATTAAGATAATAGGATAATATGAGCATTTTTATTGGATTTTTAATATGAGTTTTTTTAGATTAATATAGGAGATAATCAAGGATATTATGAAGATTAAAAGAATTATTATTGGATTATTATTAGAGTATTCAAATTATTTGAATGGTTTTAAATTAAGTGGCATGGAGTAATTCAAAGAAGTTGAGGGGAATTTGAACTCTTTGTTCAAGGGAAAGATGGACTGCAAGGCAACTAGGGGAGGCCGAATTCTTTAAGGCACTTAGCTATCATCTTATCTCCCTTTTCTTCACTATTGTGCATAGCCGAATTCTTTAGTAAGTAACTTTGTTATTTTAGTGCTTTTACAACTTGTTCCAAGGTTCCAAAACTCCAATTCTTGTCCCTCTTTGCCAAATCCCATCCTCAAGTCCATCTTCTTCTTTTTTCCTTGCTAGCCGAACATCCACTCCCTATTGCCGAGACTTCATCTCCTTCTTCCATTATTTTTCCCTAGGCCGAATACATCCCCTTAGCGTGCGAAAATCCTTCCTCTTACTTGGAAGCACTTGGGCCGAATACCAAAGGTGATACAAGACTTTCGGGACTTTCTTTCCAATCGGTTGAGAAGGTAAGGGGTACTAACCGAATGTTTTTAGTGTTCACTCTTATGATCTATCGATTTGGACTTAAGGAAAAGCCGAAAATTCGGCATAAGCTAATGATGGGCTAATCTTGTTGGTTGAAGCCGATTTCACCTAGAACTTTGGGATCTCCATGCAGAGGTTGAATCCTTCAAACCGTAAGCAATCGGTTTTGGGGTAAGGTGGTAAGATCGACTTTCTTTATTCAGGATATTCATTTAAGCCGAAGGCTACTAACTTGGTAGCATAAATTATGTGATATAAATGTTGATGTGGGATTGACTGAGTGGAGGGGGCAGTGATATTTCGTGCTGACGAGCACCAGTGTTTTGGTAACACACTCGTGACTATATGTCACCAGAGGTTTGGTACCTCCAGAGGTTTGGTACCTCATAGCGACTCGCCCTCGTGGTTAACACCACGTGGGTTGGCCCCACTTGAGATATGGGATCGTGCGCTAGTGATTTGGTATCACACGATGGGTTGGCCCCATCACCCGATTTGTGTCCACGGACACCAGCTGCTTTGGTAGCACATCGTGACTATATGTCACCAAAGTGGTTTGGCACCACCGGTGTTTGGTAACACATTGTGACTACGGTCACCAAAGTGGTTTGGTACCACATGGGGTAGACAAAGGCGTTTGGTTGGCTAGGTTGGGTGCATGACTTAGTACATGATGATTGATTATATGTCGTGTATGAAATTGCTTACATATGGGGGTAGGGTTACATATCGAGTCTTGGTGACTCACCTTCTCCTTTAACATTTTTCAGTGACTCGTAGATGGCGGTTGAGGAGCCGGTTGGACTCGAGGTGGCCATGCAAAGGACTTGATTTAAATGAACTTTAAACTTAGTTATTTTTATTTTGGTTGTAATAAGGCCTCCATAAAATTTATCATTATTTCTTATGTGTTGGATACTCTGTTTAAACTATATTATTAAAATGGAATTAAAATCACATGTTTTCTTAAATTAACACGAAAAAAAGTTTTATCGTGCCATCGGGCACATTCGAAATTTGTATAACAACCCGACTTAATTTAACTTCCAAATTAAATCTAAGTATAGTTTTGGCAAGATAACCAAAAACGAGGGGTTTTCAACAAAACTTAAATTGGTTCCAGATGGTGTTCAAAAAGTTTTTCTCCGTAGCAAATCAAATTCGGTCGTAATGTTTGGGCCTGGTTTGGGTTGTTACATTTCCTCTTTCAGGTAAAATATCTCTTGACTAAACCTGAATTCACCGGATTGGGCAAGTCTTCGCCATCCATCTTGGTCAATATCAACGCTCCTCTAGAACAGGCCCTATATAAGTCCTTCCCAGTTTGGCATATACTTTCCTCTAAAATTGTTTTGTAGAGGAAAAAATCTTTTTTCAACCTCAGGTTTCCTCGTGGAATTCCCTAAGATGAACTCCTGTAAGCTCATATCCTCTGGCCGTGGTAGATAACTTTTAACATTTTCTTTGATCAGGTTCAATTGGCAAAACTATTTCTATTCCGATGAGAAATGTGTTGCCCCAGCAAAGGTCCTAGCCAACGTTTCATAGAGAATAGTGATAGCTTCTTATGCCAATCTTTACCAATCTTAGCCACTTTTTTTTTTGGCAACTTTTGTTGCACTGTGATATGCTGTGTGATCTTTGGACAAACTGTAAACTTTGACTTTGTACAGTTATTTAAACACGATCCTTTATGACATTCTGCTAGCATCTTGATCTTTTTTTTTGTTGAATTTTATGACATTCCACTCTCTTAGTGAAGTAAACTATAACATTGCCGATGAGTCAATATTGACTGAAAGCTTTTGACGAGATTGGCCCCCATCACATCCATGCCCCACATATGGAAAATTTGCGAAGAATTGAAGTAGGCATATGAATCTTATCGTATTTGCGATATGATTGATGCAATCCACTTCCATGGTGAATCAACAGTGCCCGATTCTCTTTGTTTAGCCTGCTTCTTATTAGCCAAGGCATATCCTGATATTATTGTGTGAAAACATCTTTGAATTCTTGAAAAAAACTCAATGATGTCTTGCCTTATTTTGGTGGTGAGCTAGGCTTCCATCTTTACCCCTTTCTAGGCTCGCAATATCCAATGACCGTTGTAGAGTAAGGTCTATTTTACCGTTTTTAACAAATCAGAAGACATGTCACAATCTCTGTTATCTTCAAAGTCCTGAGATCCCCTAGACCCATATATCGTTCAAAAGGGAGTCGATGAACAACGTTACTCACATCATTGATATCCGGGTACCTAGGTACGAAGGCAAACGAATCCAAAGAATAAATGATTCTAAGGATGAGTATTTGTATGGTCATGAATAAAGAATGAAAGAATATTATAAAAAAGAATGTACAGTATAAAATAGAAAGAATAAAAGAATATGTGCTCAAACAGATGCATTTTATTGAAATAAAATTTTGAACATAAGCCTATTTCACAAAAGAGTTCTTGTTGCCTCTTGGCTTAAGACAACAAGCATGTTTTGAATATTACTCTAAATCCACTCTAAAAATACAATGATTCTTTCCACAGTTCCATTGTTCAAAGACTTCCCAAGTATGTAAGGACCTAGAAATTTTTATTCCCCGATTCCCTTTTCACTTTCAATTCCTTCAAGGGATCACAACTTTCTTGTCTCCATGATTGGGTAATGGATTCTTCACACTGGGTGTATCATTCAACTCGACAACTCCCAACTTAAGAAGCCTCTCAACTACCTTTTTAAAGGCAGTACAGTTTTCTATCGAATGCCCCGTTATTCCTGCGTGGTAATCACATTGAGCGTTGGAATCATACCATTTAGGATATGGGGGTTGTAACGGCTGCAGATAATATGGGGACACCACACGTGCTTCTAATAAAATATGATATAGCTCCTTATATGTCATGGGAATTGGCATAAATTGGAGCTTTTCAGAATTTTGTCTAGGGCCTGATTCGTGTCTTGTCGACCCTTGTTGCCCAGTAGTGATCACCTTTGGCTGACTAACAGTAATTGCTTTTGAGTACCCTTTGTTGTATGTACTCGTATTATTCACCTCGTCATCCTTTTTCTTAGGAGTAGACCTTCTAGTGGTTTCCCCTGCCTCGATCTTGCCACCTCTTATGGCATTTTCAATCATCTCTCTTGCCATCACTATATCTGCAAAGCTTTTGGTGGTGCTTCCTATCATATGAGTAATGAATGGAGCCTTCAAGGTATTGATGAATAGCATTGTTGTAACACCCTAAAATTTAAGTATCGATTTATTGCATGTTTTGGTGTTTAGATTATGAAGGAAAATTTTCTTATTTCTTTTCGTGCCTATTATAGTCCTGAAGAAGAGTATAGAATTATTCGGGTATGGAATAATTTTTTATTTGAGAATTTATTGAAGTGGAGCAAGTGGCATTGACACTTAAGTTAAATTAAGTGTTAAAAAGTAGCATAAGATGAGTAAATGGCAAGGTGGTGTTGGCGCATGAGATATTGCATGAGGGGAGTGGTTCGAATCCCTTGTATAGCATTTAGACAACTTTTATTTTTTGCACTTGTATAGCAAGTGTCGGCCAAGCAATAGATATGGTAAGGTTGGACTTTTCATTTTTGGTAAGTAGACTAAAGGAATAAGGAAATAGCTAACTTATAGTATGGAATCAAGAAAATTTTGAAAGATAAGGGGACATAAGGCATGTATCAAGGAAAAGGTTTTGGAAACTAATTCATGGCCATTTGACCAATGAATTTGGACGGCAATATGGCTAGGGGGAAGGTTGGCCGAATTTTGCTAGTAGCTTGGTAAGGTTTAGGAGTTTGCTTTTGGTCATTTTAGTTTTTGTGCAAAATTTTGCATTCCTCTTCTCAACTTTTCCCTTTGGCCGAAATTGATCTTTTGGTAAGCCTTGATTATTTTGACCATTTGGTCATTTTTGCTTTTCACTTTAGTGTTCAATTTTGTGCCTTTCTCATAGTGCCGATTCTACCAACACCAAAAGCCATTCTTTACTTTTCTTCTCCCCATTGCCGAATATACATTGCTCCCAAAACCCATCTCTTCTTTCTTTCTCTTTTATTCTCTTTGAAAACCGAAACATCATCATCATCATCTCTTCTCTTATATTTTATTTCTTTTCACTCATACCTTCTCCATTAATTTTCTCATGGCCGAATGTTAGTGAGCCATAGCCGAACCATTTTCTCTTTTCTTTGGTTAATCATAGTCGAATCTTTCTCTATTCATAAACATCTTTCTCAATCGTCTCTTTTCAACCGTGGACAATAGGTAAGAATTCTTTTAGTTCATGTTAGTTAATAGTTGTCATGGCGAATCTTGATAAAGGGTATAAAGGCTTTCTTAGATCGAAATAAACGTTCATTCTATTAACGTTTTTATTTGTTATACTTTAGTGCTATAACGGAAGATCAGAAATCAAGTGTTCGTGGGTATCTTAGAACGTTGGAATCGATTTAAGGTGTTAAGGGAACGTTTTGGTTGACTCTCATTTTTTGGAACAAGGATCTTTGTGGTAAGCAAATTTCACCCTTAAACCCTTAGTCATATTTCGATGTAATATTAGATTGGATTAACGATCTTTTGTCTTTGAAGACAATCGAAATAGGGAAGAAAAGGGCGGTGAATAGTGTTCGGAAGAGGGGTGGTTCCGTTATTCCCCCTAAGTTTAAACGAAGGATTGTTTCAGCAATCCGGGATTTCCCATCGGGTTGTGGACGTTCATCCGAGGAGAATCAACTATTCGAGGTCGTTCGTACTCCCGAACCATTATTTGTTCGTGGATTTGATTCGTTAACGAACCATCAATCGGGAGAAACCGCAAGTAGAAGTAGTTCGAAAACCCGAGGTAAAATTTTAGATCGTTATTTTTAGATCGGTTTCATTAATAAATTATAGTGTTCTAATTATCGTGATACGTATAGGTGTTGTGAGCGGGAAAGTCTAGTTCTCACTATAACCGGTGTGTAACTTCACACTTATCTTTCGGGTTAGATACTAAACCGTAAGAAATTTGATAAATCGTAAAATGGCCAAATCGAAATGTTGTAGTAATTAGTACTTTTGTGTAAATGCATGAAAATGGCTAAACCGAGAAATTTACATAAAAGCGCTAGATCGATAAATTGGGCCATAAAACCGCTAGATCGATAAATTGGGCCATAAAGCGCTAGATCGATAAATTGGGCCATAAAAGCGCTAGATCGATAAATTGGGCCATAAAAGCGCTAGATCGATAAATTGGGCTATAAAGCGCTAGATCGATAAATTGGGCCATAAAAGCGCTAGATCGATAAATTGGGCCATAAAGCGCTAGATCGATAAATATGGGCCAAAGTTTGCTAGATCGCTAATGGGCCAAAACCTCTAGTTCGAGATATGGGCCAAAGTTTAATACTATATTGTTAATAGGCCCAAATGAAAGGTTTTATTAAAGACTCATTTGTGTTATGGGTTACTTGATAAAATTTTTATGATTTAAAGTTTGTTATTCATACATAAATGCATGGGATGGGATTTGATGAAGAGAAGAAAGGCTTGTGGCCACGTATCTAGTTCGGTGGCTCGCCACAAATTTTGGCTTAATGCCTCTAGTTCGGTGACTATGTCACAATCTAGTTGATGAGTGCACTACAATATTATTTAAAAGGCTAAATGCCTACGATTGGTGTGTTTGGTGGGGTGGGTTGACTTGATCCCCACAGGTGTCTTTGGTTGGTACGGGGTGTGTAGCGGATGGAAATTAGGCTTGGTTGGGAAATTTATTCTACATGCATTTTATATATTTTATTTCATTTTATATTGTTAAAATTTGTAATTGGGCTCAAGCCCAAATTAATGCCTTGATGGTCCGGCCCAATAATGGTGGTAAGTGAGTTACACATCGAGTTCTTTGTAACTCACCCCGTTTTATTATCCATCTCAGGTAATGGAAATTGATGTGGACTTGGGTCGGGGATGGCTTGGTGGAGGCCATACTACGAGCTTGGGTTTTATAAACTATGAAATTTATTTAAGTTACTTATTTTAATTACTATTTTGGGTATGATGTAATAAGGCCTCTAATTATGTTTTTATGGATTTTTATGTGTGGATGGATTTTATTTTATTTTAAGACTCTTAATATGGGCTTATGTTAAATCTATAAAGTTTTCTTAAAAATATTGTGTTTTATAACAATTTTGGACACCTAAATTACTTTTCAATTTCTTTCAAATTCTTTTAAAACTACGTTAAGGTTTTGACTAATATATATATAAGATTTCAAACAAGTATTTTTCTTAATTCATAATCATTGTACTTAGTTTTTATTAAACCTCATTTCTAAAGGTTTTGCATTCTTGTTTTACTTAAATCATTAGAGAATTTGGATGTTCGTTTCGGTGTGACAAACCAAATCTCGTCTTAGCGCATAGACTCTGGTTTGGGGTGTTACAATTGTAGTCTCCTTTTCTAGGAGTGGTGGCTGAACTTGCATGGCGACCTCCCTCCATCTTTGCGCATACCGCTCAAGCTTTCATTTGACTTCTTCTCCATGTTCGCAAAGTGATTTCACAAAGGCGTCATGTCCGTGACGTGATTGTATTGCTTCATGAAGGCTTGAGCTAAGTCCTCCAAGAGCTAATATTAGCACGGCTAAGTTGATTGTACCACGGACGCCTTGCCCCCACTAAATCGTTCTTGGAAGCAATGAATCAAGAGTTGATCATTGTTCACGTGCTTGACCATGCGCCCGCAAAACATAGTGATGTGGGCTTGAGGCAACTAGTCCTATTATACTTCTCAAATTGGGCATCTTGAATTTATGAGGAAGTAATAGATCCGGGACCAAACTCAAGTCCTTTGCGTCTATACCATGATAATGGTCGGCATTTTCCAAAGTCTTGAATTTTTCTTCCAACCATTTGCAATGATCCTCTAATTGCCTTGAGGATTCAGGTCCTTATCCCTTCCTCTCTACCATATCCAAATTAGGGATGACGAGATTAGCAGGGTTGTCTCCTGGGTTAGATCCTGAGCCCACTTGGAAGTTCATAGGCGGTTTATTATCAGCTTGCCCCTGTTGAGGCCTAATTGTGACAGGTGGCCTTTGGGGATACTCCTCAGGTTGTACTTGTGGTGGGGTGAAACCCCTAGGAAAGTCCTCATTGTCTTCAGCGTTAACTAGGGGACCCTTTCCTTTATCCATTATCCCACTCATCATCTGGGCCATTTGAGCCATCATGTTCTTTTGGGCTTCTCAAAGATCTGGTCCTCATCTCTTCTTTGGAGCTTTACCATTTGCTCCTGCATCTGGTCTTGCATATCCCTCTGAAACTGTTCAAGTCTTTGATCCATTTTCCTTATATTTGCCCGTGTACCGTAGTGGTGTTCAGCTTCCAGATTTCCCTTCTCTCTCTCTCTGTTATATTTTCAACTAATTAGACTCTTTCTATAAACTTAAATGCATATGATGTGATGTAATGCAAATGCATGAATGCAAAGAAAGAGAGGCGTTGACTACGAATTCGATTACATTAGAAAAACTTTACTAGAAAATAGATTTCTTTACACAAAACGGATCGCATACACGGCCTTTTCCTCATAGTCCAAGTGAAAACATGAATCCCTTCTTCGTAAAAGTCAAGTCTTGCAAACTTCTAATAGATGCCTCCTCTAGCTCCTTTTGCTTGATCTGGATCACGACTCCTGTTCACTTGTTAGCCTCTTCAAGAAAGTCGAGACGTGGTAATTTTCGAATAGTTTTTGTCAACTTGAATCCTTGGGTGACAAGGTCTTGTATTCCTTCATGGACTATCAGTCTTCTCTCATTGTGTTCACTTGGACCATATTTGGACGACCGTATTATAATCCACTTTATCAAAAAATCCATTTTCTTATGACCAACTTTCCTATTTAGTAATCGAATTTGAAACCAAA
The DNA here is from genome assembly GCA_025698515.1 of Gossypium sturtianum. Lineage (NCBI taxonomy): Eukaryota > Viridiplantae > Streptophyta > Magnoliopsida > Malvales > Malvaceae > Gossypium > Gossypium sturtianum. Next base: position 124,014,695 of record CM046943.1, on the reverse strand, counting down.
ACCTCTTTTCTATGATGCAATGCAATCAAAACACAAGAAAACACGTTAATACAGAAGAAATAAACAACATAGAACACCTATTTGGGTGACTACTAAGGTTTAGCATAGTTCTACCTAAGGTAAGAACTTAGGTTTTCTACGTGTGGTTCAGCTCTAAAGTTGAGGTACTCGAACCAACAGATTTCTCGATCCTCACCCATTATAGGCTCATACGGACCGAGTTCGGTTCAGGGGAATACATTTCCCTATGGCCATGCGAAAGTGAAAACTTCACGAAGACATAGGTACAGATGTATTCAGGAAGCAATCCACTAGCCCATGTGGAGGTGAAAACCTCACGAAGGCATAGTTTCTCGCTCCCACTTAAGGGTGTGACCGCAATAGTCATGCAGTGTAATGCATAAATATTTTATCAGAATCAAATGCAAATAAAAGGATCATAATTTTTAAATTAAATTTTTAAATTCAAACAGGAGGACATGAAACTATCGATTTTACGACTTGACTCTCTTATTGGTCCCCAGTGGAGTCGCCAAGCTGTCGAAACCATTTTAAAATCGGTTTTAAAAAATGGAATCGACTTTTTGAAAACAAAATGGGAGTCACCACCAATCCCTTTTTACTTAGGTGTGATTGGATCACCTTGTAAAACGTTTTATTTAAAACATTTAATTTTGGTCTACAAAAAAAACAGAAAATAGGTTCGGGAGTCGGTTACGTATGAGGAAGGGTTAGCACCCTCATAACGCCCAAAAAATTGGTACCTGATCGATAAAATCATGTCCAAATGTTTGAAACTTAAAAATATGATTTCTAAAAAAACTTCGAACAATTTGATTTAAAATTTGAGAATTCTTCGATCCGAAAGATTATAAACATCACATCCTGCACGATTGGACATGATATTTTTTAAACCCTCGTAACTAAGATCATCTCATAATTTATAAAACTTCAAGTACTTTTGATTTAAAATTTGAGATTTCTTCGATCCGAAGGAATATAAACATCACATCCAGCACGATTGGACATGATATTTTTTAAACCATCGTAACTAAGATCATCTCATAATTTATAAAATTTGTTAAAAGGATATTTAGTTATTTAGCCAAACGAAAAATCGACACCCAGCACAATTGGACATTATTTTCCGAATTTCTAAATACCAAAACATTGCCTTATTTTAAAAAATAAAGTTTTGGATAAAAAGTGGCAATTAAAATAAATTTAAAATAATTAAAATAAATGAATAAATAATGATTAAGCAATTAAATGGATAAATAAATAAAAAATTTAAAAACGCATAAGTCAACCTTACTCCCGCAATATGAGGATTCAACGAAATTCCTCCACCAAAATCTAACTCGAACGGAAGCAACTCAAAAGTAAATGAAGATGAGCGAAGAACAAAATAAAAACTAGCCACAGAAAATAAGAACGCAAGACGGAGAGAAATTTGAGTGAATGCTCTCAAGAATTCTTATTGCTTCCAAACTCAAATGTCATTTCAGTCTCGTTACAATGAAGGGAGAGGCCTCTATTTATAGTTGAGCCTCCCCAAATCTAACGGTACAGATCAATTACATCAACGGCTAAGATTAAAAGGTATCTACAAATTAAATCTCTAAGATTACAAAATCATATCTTTTAATATTACATACCATATCTTCTAAGATTGCATATCATATCTAAGATTGCATACCATAACTTCTAGGATTGCATATCATATCTAAGATTTGCATATCATATCTAAGATTACATACCATATCTTCTAGGATTGCATATCATATCTAAGATTTGCATATCATATCTAAGATTGCATATCCTTGAAGATTGTACTTCCATATACGTCAAGCTTGTAGATAGACCTTTAATATTTTTAAGTAATGGGCCATTCCGATCGGGCCAAATGATATATTTTGGACTGGACTTGGACTTTATTTTGGGTTTATTATTAAGCCCAGGCAAAATTGGGCTCTTACAATAATGATTCGCAATACTATGATTAAATAGTTGCAAAAGGATCAAGAGGTTCAAAATGCTTGAGATAAAAAACGTGACACTATTCTAGACACGATCAGCAAAAAATTAGAATGTCTAAGAACCAAAATTGAGCATCGGAATCGTAATTGGGGAGATAAGGTTGATCAGCCTTGTCTTCATACAAATAATACTCGATGTGTCTATTGTGCAAATGATGAGACTTTGGTTAATAATGACCATGGGCAACATTTTTTAGCTAAACCGAAGTTTAACATTCTACCATTCTGAGGGAAGTATGATCTCGAAGCATATTGTGAGTGGGAATAAAAAATTGAACTTATGTTCCGTTACTATAAATGCCCGAAAAAGGAAAAAGTCTTTTGGCGACCCTTGGATTTTCAGATTATGCGTTGAGTTGGTAGATTCAACTTGGAATTAATTGTCAAAGAAACTACGAAAGGGTAATTTCAACATGGGACGAGTTGAAATAAGTGATGCGAAAGTGTTACGTTCCTTCTCACTATTATAGAGATAATAAACGAAGACTTCAACGCATTTTTCAAGGTAATTGATCTGTTGATGAGTACTTTAAGGAGATGGAGATGCTTCTGCATAGAGAAAATGTCCAAGAAGATGAAGAGACTACCAAGGTGCACGTTTCTGGATGGCTTGAACATTTTGATAGTTAATGCTCTTAATCTTTAAACCTACATTGATCTTGAGGAGGCGGTACACAAGGCAGTTGAGATTGAGCAACAATTTCAACAACACCATTCTCGTCCATTTGGTGCATCACAATATTATAGAGGTACGAGTTTTAATTCTACTTTCAAGAATTTGAAACCTCATTATGCTACTAATAAGTTGCAACCAAAATGTGATGAGACTAAACCTTTTGAGTGGAAAAGTGGGGCTCCTATAGACTCTTCTTCTACATTTTTTAAGCAGCCCACTTCTACTAATTCTTCAGCAAAACAACAAAGATTTTATAAAATTGAATGTTTTAAGTGCAAAGGGCATGGGAACTATAGTTGTGATTGTGCCAACACGAGACTTTTGTTGATAAAATAAGATGATAGTGAGAATTTTTTATTTGAATCCATAGAGTTAGATGATATACAAATGTTAGGTTCTCCTACTGATATATATTCTCCTAAATTGAATATTCATAATACTTGTGAGGGGGATATGGGAAGTGAGGAAGAATCATGTGAAAAGATAGAGAGAAAAGAGACCTTGAGTGATAAAAGTCTACTTGATGATCCAAATTTGGTGAGTAAAAATCCACATGTGGTAAAATTGGAAAGTTCTCAAGTGGAAAAAGAAAAAGAAAAGCAAGAAAATGCCCATAGAAAAGTAAGGAATGATTATATTTTAACTAACCCAAACTCAAATTTGTTTAATGGTGTTTCTTCATTATATGACTTCAAGGATCCGTTAACGGACTTCCAATTATATTACTCTACCATCGATAGACGATTTTACTTGTGGGAAAGAGATACGTTGAATATTGATAATTCCCCACTAGTGTTACAAGGTAAGAAAGGGAAGGAAATATTAGAAATTGATTTAAGAAGGCATACCTTGAATGTTTTTGATAAGTATGCTACTAATTTTGTTTGTAAAATATTTCCTTACAATATGTTTTCTCGTTGGTCAAATTTTATTAAACCGTGGTCTGAAAGTTTAATTGATTTTATGGGTTCATCTAGGTATGACAAGGTTACTTTTGTTGCATTCAATAGGTTAATTAAAGAACTTTATGCATTTGATCTTGCAACAAAATTTTCTACCTTAGACTTTAAATATGAATTTTTACATAATAATGTTAAACTTCAGGATTTTAATTATTATGTGAAATTATTAACTAATCTTTGGAAATTCTTATGGATGACCATGCATATTCAAAGACTGTTACAATTTATTTTTTACTTGAACACTCATGTGCCTAACATTTCTTTATTTAGTGTTGATACCTTATTCTTAAAGATGTCCATGATTGAAGCTAATTTGAAGGATCGAAATAATGTCTTTGATCCTGGAGATAGTTTTGGCACACAAGAAAGCTTAGGTAAGTATTTTTGTCATTTTATTGTTATATATTCTAATCCCTTTTCTTTTTGTGTAGCTAAAGATTCAGAGATGAATCTTCTTGAGGAAGAGGGAATAATGTGAGTCTCAAGGCCCAATTTCAAACCCATGGATCTGATGAGGTCACACTACCTCAAGGCCCAACAACAATGTCAAAGGCCAAACAAATCAAATTAAGATTCGATTAAAGACAAGATTTGAGGATGAATCTTTTCGAGGAAAGGGGGAATGATACATGCACAGATGGGGTGAAATTTATTAAATTTCATTCATCGAAACTACAAATTTTCAAGTTTGGGAAATTAGTAGAGTTGCAATGACTTTTTGGATGGGATCTAGGCATTTCCGGGTTGATATTTCTTCATGGTGTTCAAATACCTATCTCTTAGCTTTGAAACGCACTTTGAATCACTCAATTTTGAGTCTGGGAGCTCAAGTTATGATTGTTTTAGTGAAGACTATACGAGCAGAATTTCTGGACAAAATTATGACGAGAATTACGAGTTTTGGGCTTTTAACTCGAGTTTAAATCATATTGGGTTCGGGTTTTAGGGTTAATTTTTATTATATATGAGCCCAATATTATACTTACCAAATCTTATTATATTATTATTTATTATTCCGAATTTTTAATAATTTTTAATTAGTTTAAGTTATTTAGGAGTTTTATGTCAACAAGGAAGTTTAGTTTAAAACTACTTCTTGTTTAGATGAATTAGAATTCTAGTATACTTAAGAGTTTTATTTAGATTTATTTAGCTAGCCTATATATATGCCTTTGCATTTTACACAAATCACAAAATTTGTTTTCATTAATAAAGTTTTCAACTCTAGGAGTTTGTTTCTTGTGCAAGACTTCTTTCTTTTGATTTTTAGAAGTAGATATCTTCTCGATTTTCTTCGAGGAGTTGTGCGAATTTATTTTTCACCTTCAATTTGCCAAAGATTATTTCTTGGAGGGTTAATTAGAGCCATTGATTGAGTTTGTTGGGATTTATATCTCAAAGGGTTCAATTGGATATTTATCCTTCTATCCATCATAACCATCGGTTTACTCGTCCATCTTCCACTTTGTTCTTTTTGAATTTCTATTTCTTATTTATTTATGATTTTTATTTGTTTTTTATTCTTAAATTTCTTCTTTTACTATTTTTGATTTCTTTATTACTAAATTTGTTTATTTCTTCTTTTCAAATCATATCCAAAACTTTCCTTTTCAAGTCGAACAACTTGAATACAATCCTTGATCTGTTTCCTCCACTCAAATTCCGTATCATAATCATTCACTAAGTTCACACTGGACTTAACTCAATTCCCATATTCTTTCCATCATTATATCATAGTCTTATATAACAACATGCACCAATTAACATTGCATATCATCTCTCAATTCATCCCAAACACATATAAATGCCATACCTTATAATTCAGTCCTTCAATCTCACTTTCAATATTTAATTAAAACTAATTATACTATCACATATATACATAATACTGATCGTTGGTAACGATAGTCTTAATATTTATATAATGAATGATCTAGCCTAGAAACTAACTATCACCACGATTGAGGCAAGTGCACCTATCGAACAGTAGTATAGCTTAGTGGCAAGACCGGATTGTCGAACCCAAAGGAACCAAAAGTACTAATACTGACTTTCTTCTTATTATTTAGCCTAAGAATTTAGGGAATTGTTATTTAATCTAAAATTAACTAACTACTAAGCTAAAGACGCTAAGATTCTCAGAGAATGAATTGGGGAAAATACTTGTGGGAAAAACCAATTGATTAAGACAATACCCAAGGAAGAATCCACCTGGACTTTACTTGTTATTTAACTTTGAACTAGACGATTTATTCACTTGACTTGATCCGTAGGATTCCCTAATTTATATTAATACCTCTCTCGAGGCTACTAACGTCTAACCCTAGGTTGATTAATTGAAATCTCTTTCTAATTAAAACCCCTAGAATTGCATTAACTCGATCTATGGACTCCCATATTAGGTTTGACCCTAATCCGGCAGATTTTCTTCATCCTATCTCTAGGGTTGCGATCAACTCCGCTTAACTACGCTAGATCTACTCTTAGACAGGGTCTATTCCTCCTCTGCCTAAGCACATCAATACTTGAATCAATATCCTGAAATATCAAAACAAGAATTAAGAACACATAATTAAGAACAAATCAAGTATTTATCATATAGTTCAGAAAACAATAACAAGATCCGTCTTAGGTTTCATCCCCCTCAGGTATTTGAGGGGTTTAGTTCATAATCATAAAAGAATACATCTCAGAAGAAAATATAAAACAAAACATAAGAAAACCCTAAAACCCCCTGAAGGAATTGAAAGAGAGATCCTCCGTCTTGAGTATGATTTCGGCTTCTTGAGATGAATCAACCGGCTTTCTTTGAGTAAATCCCACAATTTCGACCTCTCCGGCTTGGCTCCTTGGCCTAGTGGGACGCCTCCAATGTAAGGCTTCGCCGACTCCCCCTTCTAGGTTGCCCTCTAGGGTGTTTATATAGGCTTTCGGGATGCCTTACTTGGCCCCCAAGTATCCTAATCCGAGTGAAATTCCTCTTTGTCATGGCAGGGACATGCCCGTGTGAATCGAATCCAGTCGTGGTCGAGCACGCTAAAGGGGCACACGCTGTGTGGCTTGGGCCTGTGCCGTGTTGATTTCCTACTTTGGCCCATTTGGTCCGTTTTTAGCCCGTTTCTCGTTCTTTTCATCCTCCTATGCTTTCCTAAGTATAAAACATGAAATTAAAGGATTAGGAGCATCGAATTCCACAATTCAAAGGATAAATCATCCAAAAAGCATGCTAAATGTGAAATATGTATAAATTACGATTTATCAAATACCCCCACACTTAAGCATTTGCTTGTCCTCAAGCAAAATTCTCAACTCACAATTAAAACGAACTTCCTCAATTCATCACCTTCATCAACAATGTTTCATCATAATTCATAGGTAATTCTTACATTGATAATTTAATCGGAAGGTTCCTAAAGATTCAAATAATCAAAGTCATAGTTTTTATAGTACGAAAAATAGGTGTTTCCCCTTTACCTAAATAATTACCTCTGTTTCAAAATCGACAAAAATTGACATCCTCACTAAAGATTCACTCAAATCACTCGAAGTGTTTAAGGTTCAAAAATTAAGCACTCAAAATTCAAACATGAAAAGTTAATCCCATAGGCTTGCATGAAAATCAAATCTCCACCACTATAATATGAGATGATACACAAATCAAAAGGTCTTTAAAAAGGGTTGAAATAGGGCTCGGGTTAAAGGTGTGGATAAAGGCTGAATTAGAGGGTTAGAATCGAGATTGAATTGACAAATTACCTAACTAGAAGGTTGGACTAATACTGAATAATTACATGAATTGAAAACTTAATACTAATAACATGAGCTTCTTCTAAAGATAATGAAATTAACAGCTTAAGCTCCAATAACAAAGAAGTAAAAATGAATATACTTCGGTTTTTTTTTTGAATTTTGAACAAATCAACCAAATAATAATAAAGAACTTTTAACAACTGAAATAGAGAACATAGTTAGGCAACTACTCAAATCAAATCTCGACAAAAAGGGTTAAAACAAGAAGGAAAAATTCTCAATGATTCAAAAAGAATGGGTCTTGGGTTAACATTAATAGGTGAGTCAATAAACGGTTTATTAGTCTCAAAGGGGTTCACTAGGGGTTAATTATGAAGGTTGGCTTTTTGGGAGTAAGTGAGTTAAAACCTAGGTGCCTTTATCATCTCAGTATATCAAATCAAAAGTGTAGTCTCGACATGTATAATCGAAGCAAGTTCTAGAATAACAGATCAATGTTGACACACTCATAATCAATAAAGTGAGCAAGAAATGAATATGCTCTAAAGGCTCAAAATCTCACAAAAATTATGGTTTTTTGATATCAACCTTGTAAATTTCAAACTTCAAGGTAATAATTAGATTCAGGTAGACAACCTAACAAAAATTTTTGAAAATAGACTCATCATGCTTGATTCTCTAGTTTCCTAAAGTTTAAATCATCACTGCACAATTAACTATGACTTATTCCAAAACATATCAATAAAAATCATGAATCAAAGGAAATTTCATTCTAATAGTAATATGAGAAAATTACTTAAGAATAAGACATAATTCAGGAATTTTTCAAATAATACTGTAGTTAACCCCCCACACTTAAGATGTACATTGTCCTCAATGTACAAAGAAAGATAATAGCAATATAGTAATAAAATCATAAGATAGGGAGAGAAGTGAAACTTCCTAAATTTTGGATGAAATCATTGGATGATGATCAATTATGAACATGATGACTAGGCATAGGTGAAGGTGCTGGAGAATACTCCGTTGGTGTGTTCATTCCTTGAGTGGCACCTTAAACCTTTTTAAACTGCGAAGTCATCAGTAAAGTTTTTAGGGAGTTCTTATTTAATAGACGTTTGTTATAGTTACTCGAGAGTTAAACTAACCAGAGATAAAGGAAATCAAATTATACTTAAAAATTTAAAGAGTTTAATAATAAAGGAAAATGAACTAAAATAAGAATAAAAAAATAAAAATAAGAATAAAAATAAGAATAAAAAAAAAGAAAAGAAAAAGACTCAAATGTTATCATCATCAGAGTGATCTCGAGGTGGTGGTGGCGGTGATATGTGAAAAGACTGATAATGACGACCACGGCCACCTCGCACGGCCGTGGTGATTTATCTCAGCTCGTGTTCTTTAGGCAGTTTCGACCACGGCCGCGTCACACGACCGTGGCATTTAGTCGGTGCCCGTGTCTTGGGAAAATTTTTCGTCCTATTTCTGCACAATCTCCGCCACGCCCATGTACCTATTCGTGGTGTCCACACGGCCACGACCATGCCCGTGTGCAAGGCCGTGTGGGGAGAGAAACCTGCACTTTATTAAATTTGTTAGTTTGTAGTTAGGTGCTAAAAATCAAAAATATGACATTAGTGGAGTTAGTGCTCGGGTTGCCTCCCGAGAAGCGCTTGTTTAAAGTCTTAAGCTAGACTTTACCTCTCATTCGCATAATCAGGGTGGTTTGAGGAGGTGAAAATCCTTTCTCATGCCATCAATTCGGTTATCGATATATAGTTTAAGTCGAGTGGTGTTTACCTTAAATGTGCTGAACTTAGGATTAGTTACCACGACTGTTCCGTATGGGAAGACATTGAGTACCTTAAAAGGGATTTCTTCGTTTGTATTCAGGTCTGAAGTGGAGATTCGAGGGTCTGTCTTATCCAACAATACGTTATTCCCGATCTGAAATTGGTTTGTCCCATCTTTAGGTTTGTCGTGGAGTTGCTTTGGTTTTGCTTCGTGTATTCCTAGTTTCTCCTTGAAATGTGTCTTCCACTCGTCTAGTTCATCAATTTGAAGCCTTCGCTCCTCATAAGCTATTTCTTTGTTGGCACAAGGTCTAAGGTATGGCTCAGCTGTGTAATTTCGCGGTGCTTCCTGAAAAGAAGGTTTAACCGAATGGTCATAAATATAGTTTACGTTCACACCTTGATTGCTTGATGTCCTAGTTGAGTCAAGAGCTTGAAGAGTGATTGTCTCATCACCTACACGAAGTATGAGTTCTCCTGTACCAACATCAACTTTGGTTTTAGCAGTTGCTAAAAAGGGTCTTCCTAAAATCAAAGGGATATTATTGTCCTCATCCATGTCTAAAACAACAAAGTCTATTGGGAATACGAATTTATCAATTTTTACTAGAACATCTTCGATTATACCCCTAGGAATTCTAATAGTTTTATCAGCTAATTAAATGCTCATCCTAGTTTGTTTGGGTTTCCCTAGACCTAGTTGTTTAAACATTTTATAAGGCATAACATTTATGCTTGCCTCTAAATCAGCTAAAGCATTATCAAAAGATAAGCTACCAATTAAGCATGGAATTGTAAAACTCCCTGGATCTTTTAATTTTCGTGGTAGTTTATTTTGCAACATTCTTTGAGCACATCGCGTTTAGTTCCACATGCGATTCCTCGTCTAACTTCCGTTTGTTTGTCAAAAGCTCTTTTAAAAATTTCCTTGAATCTGGCATCTGCGAAAAAGCTTCAAGAAACGGTATGTTAATATGTAATTTCTTTAGAAGTTTAAGAAATTTATCGAATTGTTCGTCTGTGTTGTCTTTCTTCATCGCATCCAGGATATGGCACACGAGGTTGGTACTCTTTAATTATCGGTTTTGGCTTATCATGACTTACCTCGACCTTACCTTCCTCTACTATATTCTCTTACCTTAATTTGGGCTCATCTAACCCTTCACTATCATGAGTGGTTATGGCTTGAAGTTGCTCCTTTGGGTTAGTTTCAGTGTTGCTTGGCAAGCTACCTTGTGGTCGTTCTGATATGATCTTGGTAAGTTATCCTAACTGATTCTTGATCCTTTGAATCGATGCTTCTTGCTTTTTGAATGCTATTTCAGTGTTTTGGAAAAGGGTTTCTGACACTGCGATAAATTTTGTTAGCATCTCCTCAAGGTTCGGCTTTTTCTCTTGTGGGTAGGGCTGCTGTTGGAAGCCTGGGATGGGTTGTTGTCTCTGATTTCCTTGGCCATCCCATGAGAAATTGGGGTGGTTCCTCCAACTTGGATTATAAGTATTACTATAAGGGTTATTTTGAGGTCTAAAATTGTTACCCATATAGTGAGCTTGCTCATTTTCAGTGCTCGGGTTGTAAAGTGGATATTCTGTGTTGCTCATTCCTCCTCCATTTGTATCGCACTGCATAATTGGATGTACTTGTGAAGAACCACAAAAACTATCAATCTTTTTATTTAACATCTCTACCTGATTTGATAGCATGGTCACTGCGTCGAGGTTGAAAACACTGGTGGCTTTTGTTGGCCTTGTCCTCATGACTTGCCACTGATAGTTATTCAGTGACATCTCTTCAATGAATTTGTAGGTAGCCTCAGGTGTTTTATTATTAAGGGTTCCGCCGACGGCCGAATCAATCAATTGTCTCATTGAGGGGTTCACACCGTTGTAGAAGGTTTGAACCTGAAGCCACAAAGGTAGCCCATGGTGAGGGCACATTCTCAACAAATCCTTGTATCTCTCTCATGCATCATATAGTGTTTCTAGATCCATCTGCACAAAAGAAGAGATATCATTCCTCAACTTGGCCGTTTTGGCCGGTGGAAAATATTTTAACAAGAATTTTTCGGTCATTTGATCCCATGTAGTGATTGACCCTCGTGGAAGAGAATTCAACCACTTTGTTTGGCTTTATTCCTCAAAGAAAAGGGAAACAATCAAGACGGATGGCATCATCGTAAACGCCATTTATTTTGAAGGTATCACGAATTCTAGAAAATTTGCTAAGTGTGTGTTAGGATCCTCATCCCGCAAACCATCAAACTGAATAAAACTGTTGTATCATCTCGTATAATGTTAGGTTTCAATTGAAATTATTTGCAGCAATAGTAGGTCTAACAATACTTGATTCAGCACCAACTAAACTAGGATTAGCATAATCATACATAGTACGAGGAGCAGGATTTTGATCCATCGGGTTTGCGGAAACTACTGGTGGTAGCGGATTGTTATCAGCCATCTCTTCGGTAGTATTGGTTTCGTCTTCTTGCTCTTCTTCTATGTAATTTAAGCTTCGCCTTATTTCTCTACGATTTCTGCGAACGGTACCTTCAATATCACTGTCGTAAATTAAGGGTCCTGTCGGGTTCCTTCTAGTCATAAACTAGAGGTACCTGCAAGGAACAAATAAAAGAAAGAAAATTAGCAATGTCAAAAAAAAAAAAAGTAAATTGCAAAATTTAAAAATGGCTAAAGTAATAAAAATTGAGCGTTCTTAATATTTTGGTTCCCCGGCAACGGCGCCAAAAACTTGATCGTTGGTATCGATAGTCTTAATATTTATATAATGAATGATCTAGCCTAGAAACTAACTATCACCACGATTGAGGTAAGTGCACCTATCGAATAGTAGTATAGCTTAGTGGCAAGACAGGATTGTCGAACCCGAAGGAACCAAAAGTACTAATACTGACTTTCTTCTTATTATTTAGCCTAAGAATTAAGGGAATTGTTATTTAATCTAAAATTAACTAACTACTAAGCTAAAGACGCTAAGACTCAGAGAATGAATTGGGGAAAATACTTGTGGGAAAAACCAATTGATTAAGACAATACCCAAGGAAGAATCCACCTGGACTTCACTTGTTATTTAACTCTGAACCAGACGATTTATTCAATTGACTTGATCCGTAGGATTCCCTAATTTATATTAATACCTTTCTCGAGGCTACTGACGTCTAACCCTAGGTTGATTAATTGAAATCTCTTTCTAATTAAAACCCCTAGAATTGCATTAACTCGATCTATGGACTCCCATATTAGGTTTGACCCTAATCCAGAGATTTTCGTCATCCTATCTCTAGGGTTGCGATCAACTCCGCTTAACTATGCTAGATCTACTCTTAGATGTGGTCTATTCCTCCTCCGCCTAAGCACATCAATACTTGAATCAATATCCTGAAATATCAAAACAAGAATTAAGAACACATAATTAAGAACAAATCAAGTATTTATCATATAGTTGAGAAAACAATAACAAGATCCGTCTTAGGTTTCATCCCCTCGTGTATTTGAGGGTTTAGTTCATAATCATAAAAGAATACATCTCGTAAGAAAATATAAAACAAAACATAAGAAAACCCTAAAACCCCCTAAAGGAATTGAAGGAGAGATCCTCCGTCTTGAGTATGATTTCGGCTTCTTGAGATGAATCAACTGGCTTTCTTCGAGTAAATCCCACAATTCTGACCTCTCTGGCTTGGCTCATTGGCCAAGCTGGACGCCCCCGACAGAATGCTTCTGTCGACTCCCCCTTCTAGGTTGCCCTCTAGGGTGTTTATATAGGCTTTTGGGATGCCTTACTTGGCCCTCAAGTATCCTAATCCGAGTGAAATTCCTCTTTGTCACGGTAGGGACACACCCGTGTAAATCGAATCCAGGCCGTGGTCGAGCCTGCTAAAGGGGCACGACCGTGTGGCTTTGGCCCAGGCCATGTTGATTTCCTCCTTTGGGCCATTTGGTACGTTTTTAGCCTATTTCTCATTCTTTTCATCCTCCTATGCTTTCCTATGTATAAAACATGAAATTAAAGGATTAGGAGCATCGAATTCCACAATTCAAAGGATAAATCATCCAAAAAGCATGCTAAATATGGGATTAAAATATGTATAAATTATGGTTTATCAAATACAAACATAATTAAGTATTGAAAAAAATGAACCTAATACGAATTTAACTAAATAAAACATCAACGAACACAACACCGAGGACTATTCAACAAATTTTCTTTTTCCGCGTTTATCGACCGGTTGATCTGTTTCTTAATTTATATAATAATTTAACTCAATTAAAAATTCCAAATACCTTATAATGTCCAAACATATGCATATGACCCTTTAATAACATTGTACAATATTTCCCTGAACCTTTACCTTTTATTCAATTTAGTCCCTAAAATAAAAACTTACATATTTTTAACATTTAAGCCCCAAAATTTTAAACCGAATTCACTCTTATCCAAATTCAACATATTATCATTTTAGTCTCTAAACTCAAAACTAACCAAAATAACAATCCTATTTCAAATCAAATCTTCAAACTCAACCATTTAACATCTAAAAACTTCAAATTCATCAGTGGTAACTTTTCAAATCTATAACAGTTTTACGAAATAGTCCCTGGATTAGCTAGATTAAGCTATAACGATCTCAAAAACATAAAATTCATGAAAAACGAACTTCAAAATACTCGCATGCAATGAAGACAAGCTTTGATCAAATCCCTAGTTCTTTGTTAATGGAGGAAACGAGTTTTTGAAAGAAAAATGATGAAAATGATATGTTTTACTTACCTTTTACATATTTTATTTTCTTTTTAAATTTAATTTTTAATACATAATTTAGTATAAAACCAATCACTTACCACCCACCAAATTAAAAGTGGCTAATTGCCACATAAAACCTCTAAGATTTGCCTTTTGAACCTTTTAAGTAATAAAATTTAAGAACGGTTAACTTTTATAGTTTTTACGATTTAGTCCTTCTACTCTAATTATGTAATGGCCCAAATTTCTTATGTTTGTTTCTGCAAAATTTTGACATAAATGTGTATCTGCCTCAGGGATTAAGTGTTCTGGATGTGTGTGAGAGGTCCCAAGTTCAAGCCTTACCTTTAGTAACATTTTTTATTTTTGGAATTAAGCTCTATCTTTGATCGGTGGGCTTATATTTAATTGCGTGTAATTCCATATCAGAATGAGCCTGCTGGTTCAAGTGGCAAGGGAGTCAGTGTGTTAGAGGTTCTGTGTTCGAATCCCTGTGCGAGCGTGGATAGTTATTTTTACTTGGTTGACTGAGAGAGTTTTGATTCAACTTAAATTCTAAGGAAGTTCAGATCATGTGAGTAGTAGGAGGAAATAAAGGGAATTTGTGTCATATCCTGCTTTATTTTTTTTTGTTTTTTTACAATTTTCCCCAAAAATTTCTCCATCTTTCTGACGCCTGTCTTCCCCCTCTTCTGCTGAATTTTCCTTGTTTCCTTGCTCTTCTCTTTCGGTTTCTTTTTGCCTCCTTCTTGTTCAACGATTGAATTCGCTCGTTCGGTAAGTACCCGTTTTGTCTCTATCTTATCATTCCGTAGTTGGTTTTCTGAAAGAGGGCTATTTTTTGTTCTTACAGATTAGGTGAAGATCAAGCAGCGATTAATGCTTCTGCAGATATTTGAACGTTTGGGATTTCGGTTCATTGTTAGTAAGTGACCAAGTTCACTATTTGGTGTTCTAAGGTTGCGTTGTGAAATATTCCCTGTTTAGTTTCGTTTGTGTTACTAAATTCGGGCTTTGGTAATGTCGATTATAGGTTTTGGTGACCTCGGGATTGCAATATCAGTGAAAACGTACCAGGTGTGTACCCGAAAAGAAGAAAAATGAGTTTTCAATAAAAGCCAAAAACCTTACTGCCGATGCCACACGGCTGTTTGGTAGGCCGTGTGGTAGCCCGTGTGCGATGACACGGCTGTGTGATCGACGAAGGCCAGGCCGTGCGCAAGACACAGTTGTGTGATGGCCAGGGTGTGGCCGTGTAGACCACACGGGCTTCGCCAAATTAGGTGTGTGGCCCCACACGGGCACACCACACGGGCGTGTGATAACTGGGATAGGTCATGTGATCCACATGGGCAAGGACAATCTGGGCGTGTGGGCCCACATGGGCTAGCCACATGGGCGTGTGAGACCATTTAACCGAAATCTTTCCTAGGGTTGCACGGGTCATCCCAACGACTGTGAGCCTGCTGTAGAATTGGTAAGGGGTAATTAGACCCTAACTTGTATGATCTGTATAACTGATATTGTGTTCTGAGCATGTTATTATCATGCATATCCGACTGATCTGTTCTATAAATCTTTATCTGTAATTAAGCATGTAAGCATGGTTATTCTGTAAGTCTTGTTCTACATTTACTATATCTGTTTTGGGGATTGGGGTTGACATATATATTGGAAGAAGTGTTCTGAGAGGCGTTTACGCCTACTATCTGGCAGCTCAGCTGCAATATATCTGATATGTGCCGCATTTGGTACAGCATGGTGTGTAGGGTTGGGTGGGTGTTTTAAACCCCACATGGTGTGTAGGGATGGTCGGAGATGGTGTGTAGAGGCTGGGGTTAGGATCCTGATTTCTGTTTCTGACTGCATATCTGTATCTATATCGGAGATGGGCTAAGGCCCAAATCTGCATTCTAATCTGTAATAGGCCTGAGCCCAAGATTGCATCACTGATATCTGTTATTCTGTATGTGTGCATGCTTGATTTTGTGGGGTTACACACTGAGTTTACGAAAAATCACCCTTTCTTACATGCATTGCATGCAGGTAACCCACAGAGTTAGGCGGATCGGTGCGGTGGACTCGACGGTGACCACTCTTTTAAAACTATTTCACTTTCGTTTTATGGTTTCATTTTAACTTACTGGGTATTTCTTTTGTAATCGGGACTTTATGGATTGTTTTACTTAAACTTGGGTTTTTACAGTGTTTATGATCTTATAATTGTAAAACTCGTTAAAAATTGGGATTTTACCAAAAGCAAATATTTTCTAAAATCACGAACGGTATTACTTAATTACAATGGTTTTTTTCGAAAGCTTCAGCTCTAAATGGTTTTTAAGCAAACGGAGTAATGTTTTGATATTAATCACAGAAATTAAGAGTTAAATAAAGTCCTTGAGTTGTTAACAATAAATGAGTGCTAATAAACTGAAATGGTTTTATGGTGACGACTTAATTTACAAAACTCTTTCCATGTGACACTGCCAGATTCGACCATAACGTCTAGGCCGAGTTTGGGGTGTTACACTTTGTGGTATCAGAGCTAGGTTGTAAAACTCGACTGTGAATTTTGGGTTCCAAAAATTTGGTTTTAAAGAATTGGTTTTCAAAAAAGATTTCAACTACTCCGATTAAGTATGTGGTTCACTGAGTCTCCGACGCCGATTCTGTAAGTTTTTTAAAACTTAGATAGATTATCCTGAAAATACTGTAGATAGTACTTTTGAGACTGCACTAAGATTATTAGAAAACTGAACTGAAACTTCTGAAAACACTTCTGAACTACTGATAAATTGTGCATAAAATATTTGTTAATAAATATTGAACTGATGTATAAAATTTTTAATGTAGATAACTAAAAAATTACAATGAGCGCATGAGGTATCAGTAGACGTGGTACTCGAGGCCGAGGTAGAGGCCGTAAAGGGGGCTCGAGCTGAGTCCTCACCTCTGGGTAGCATGCCGCACCTGGACACTAGTGAGACACCTATGTCACCTGCTCATCGAGGCGGAGTGCAGGTCTCGAGTCGTTCGGTTTGGGGACGACGCGACCGCCCCAAGCGATCTTTGAGAATTTTGAAGAGGTTCTTTGGGCCTAATCTCGGATCTCGGGGTCGAGGGTCAGAATCGAATGACTCCGGTCTAATGGAGCTGAGTTGTTTAGGAGTGTCACAGGAGTCGCCCCTAATGTGGCTGAGTATTGGTTAGAGGCCACAGAGAGGATTATGGACGATCTGGACTGTACCCCCGAGTAGAAATTGAAGGGTGCTGTCTCCTTACTTTACGATGAGGCTTATCAGTGGTGGCTGACTGTTAAAGAGGGTACTCAGCCTAAATGTCTGACTTGGGAGTTCTTTAAGACTACATTTCAGAGCAAATATGTGGGAACCAGCTATGTTGATACTTGCAGGCATGAGTTTCTGAATCTCATGCAAGGTGATCGATTTGTGGCCGAGTATGAGGCCAAATTTTTGAGGCTGAGCCGTTATACTCGAGGTATGGTGGCATTGAAATATGAGAGGTGTGTCCGATTTGAGGAGGGGTGAGAGATAATCTGAGGGTTCTGATAGCTCGCAAAGGGAGCGTGAGTTTGCGGTTCTTGTAAAAAAGGCAAAGATTGCTGAGGATGCTAAACGCACGGAGCGCCAGAATAAGGACCATGAGAGAGGTAAGAACAAGAGGGATTCGGAGCCCTCTAGTTCTGTTCCGAGGCCTAAGAAAATGGCCAGATCTGATGGGCCAGTTAGAGTGGCGGCCCTTGTTGCTTCTGTTGTTCCTTCTTAGTTATAGCCATGCAATGACATTGGGAGACGCCATCCGGGCGAGTGTTGGAGGAGAATTGGGGCTTGTTTGAGGTATGGGTCCCTTGAGCATCGCATTCGGGAGTTTTCATTGAGGGTTGATCAGGTGCAAGCTCCGCCACCAGGTCCC
The DNA here is from genome assembly GCA_025698515.1 of Gossypium sturtianum. NCBI lineage: Eukaryota > Viridiplantae > Streptophyta > Magnoliopsida > Malvales > Malvaceae > Gossypium > Gossypium sturtianum. The sequence continues at coordinate 123,996,780 of CM046943.1, read as the reverse complement.
GCGCAGCCACATGGAGTAGTTCAGCAGCCACCTAGGGGCCGTGGTCAGGCTAGGGGTGGTAATGGTATGGGCCGAGGCCAGAGAGCACCGGGCAGAGGTGCTGGTTAGATTGAGGCGAGGTAGCCTATTTTGGTTTATGCTGCTCATCGCCGAGAGGACAGAGATGCTCCTAACATCATCACCGGTACGTTTTTTATATTTGATGCACCTTATTTGGCTTTGATACACATAGGGTCTACTCACTCATACATAGCTAGTACTGTATCTGAAAACCTGGGGATTTCGATTGAGAGTACTACGAGTGAGGTTACTGTATTGAGTCTGTTGGGGCAGTCTGTTCGGGTTAGCAAGCTGTATAGGGACGTTCCCTTAGTGGTGCAGGAGACAATATTTCTGGCTAATCTTATGGGGTTACCATTTGGGGAATTCCATCTGATTCTTGGTATGGACTGGTTGGTCAAGCACCGGGTTAGTCTGGATTGTGCGACTAAGATGGTCGTTCTGAGAACTAAGGAAGATGAAGAGGTGGTTGTGATCGGAGAGCGTCAGGATTATTTGTCTAACGTGATCTCTGTGCTTGTGGCTGAGAAACTAGTCCGGAAAGGGTGTGAGGCGTATTTGGCCTATGTAAGTGTTTCTGGTTATGGGGACTCTTCTGTTGGGGATATCAAAAGTGTGAGGGATTTTTCAGACGTCTTCCCTGAGGAGTTACTAGGATTACCCCCTAATCGGGAAGTGGAGTTTGGAATTGAGCTTTTTCCGAGTAAAGCTCCGGTGTCTATCGCTCCTTATCGAATGACATCGAAGGAGCTTGCGGAACTTAAGGCTCGATTGTAGGAGTTGTTGGATCGGGGTTTCATTCGTCCCAGTGTGTCTACGTGGGGAGCACCAGTTCTATTCGTTAAGAAAAAGGATGGGACCATGAGGATGTGTATAGATTATCGGCAGTTGAACAAGCTGACCATTAAGAATAAGTATCCACTTCTAAGGATCGATGACTTATTTGATCAGTTTTAAGGGGCTTCTGTGTTCTCTAAGATTGACCTCCGTTCAGGGTATCATCAGTTGAGGGTTAAGGAGGTAGATGTGCATAAGACGGCATTTAGGACTCGTTATGGACATTAGGAGTTCCTAGTTATGCCTTTCGGGTTGACAAATGCACCAGCCACATTTATGGATCTGATGAATCGAGTATTTCAGCCTTACTTGGATCGGTTCATTGTGGTCTTCATCGACGACATTTTGGTTTACTCTTAAGACTGAATAGGAGCATGATGAGCATCTTAGAGTAGTGCTTCAGATTCTGCGTGAGAAGAAAATTTATGTTAAGCTAAGCAAGTGTGAGTTCTGGCTTCGTGAAGTGACCTTTCTGGGGCATGTGGTTTCTACTGAGAGGATTTGAGTTGATCCTCGAAAGATTGAGGCTGCGCTGGATTGGAAACAGCCTAAGAATGTGTCTGAGATCCGCAGCTTTCTGGGTTTGGCAGGATACTATCAGCGTTTCATTGAGGGGTTCTCTGTGATTGCTACGCCGGTGACTAAGCTTCTGCATAAGGGTGTGCCATTCGTCTGGACTGATGCACAGCAAGAGAGCTTTGAGAAGCTCAAGTCTGTTCTAACTCAGGCTCTAGTTCTGATACAGCCTGAATTTGGAAAAGTGTTCGTAGTGTATAGTGATGCATCGCATGTTGGTTTGGGCTGCATGCTGATGCAGGATGGTAAGATTATGGCTTATGCGTCCCGTCATCTTAAGGAACACGAGGGGAACTATCCAACGCATGATCTTGAGTTGGCTGCAGTGGTCTTTGCGTTGAAAATCTGGAGAACTTATTTGTATGGTGAGAGGTGCATCATCTACATCGATCACAAGAGTCTCAGGTATCTCCTTACTCAGAAGGAGTTAAATCTTAGACAGCATAGATGGATTGAGCTACTCAAGGATTATGATTGCACCATCGAGTATCATCTTGGTAAGGCCAATGTGGTGGCCGACCTCTAAGCCGAAGAGTGATGTCTGATTTAAGGGTGATATTTGCTCGCCTTAGTCTGTTTGATGATGGGAGTCTGTTGGCCGAGTTGCAAATTAAGTCGACTTGGATTGAGCAGATTCGAGATAAACAGTTAGTGGATGAGACTCTCAGTGTACGGTTCCGTCAGGTGAAGAGTGGTACTACTTTAGATTTTGGGTTGAATAGTAATGGTGTGTAGTGTTTTTGAGGACGGATCTGTGTGCCAAATGATTTTAATCTGAGGCAGTCTATTTTGAGGGAGGCGCATAGTAGCCCTTATGCTATGCATCCTAGTGGCAATAAGATGTATCGAGATCTCTGTGAACTGTACTGGTGGCCAGGGTTGAAGCATGAGGTTACCGATTTCGTAACATGCTGTTTGACTTGTCAGCAGGTTAAGGCTAGGCATCAGTTACCTTCAGGTTTGCTACAGCCAGTGAAGATTCCCTTATGGAAGTGGGAACAAGTGACTATGGATTTCGTTAATGGGTTGCCCCTGACACCCACTAAGAAGGATTTTGTTTGGGTCATCATGGATCGATTGACCAAGTCTACTCACGTCATTCCGGTCCGAACTGATTATTCTCTGCAGAAGCTAACGAAGTTGTACATTTCTGAGATTGTAAGACTTCATGGGGTTCCTGTCTCGATCATTTCTGATAGAGATCCTCGCTTCACTTCTCAGTTCTGGAAGAAATTGAACGAGGCTCTGGGTTCAAGGTTAGACTTCAGTACTGCGTTCCATTCTCAGACCGATGGTCAATTTGAGAGGGTGATTTAGATACTGGAGGATATGCTTTGGAGTTGCGTGATTAACTTCTGAGGTAGTTTGGAGGAGTATCTGCCTCTAGCTGAGTTCGCCTACAATAACAGTTTCCAAGCTAGTATTCAGATGGCAACTTACGAGGCTCTGTATGGTCGTAAATGTCGTACTCTATTTTGTTGGACTGAGTTAGGTGAACGACGAGTGTTGGGTCCTGAATTGGTTTCCGAGACTGAGGATAAGGTTAAACTGATTCGAGATCGCCTGAAAGCAGCTTCTGACAAACAGAAATCGTACGCAGATCTGAAGAGGCGTGAGATTGAGTTTTCTGTGGGGGATTTTGTGTTTCTGAAGGTCTCTCCGTGGAAAAAGGTTCTGAGGTTTGGTCGTAAGGGCAAGCTGAGCCCTAGGTTTATTGGGTCGTACCGGATTTTGAAGCGAGTGGGACCGGATGCTTATCAGTTGGAGTTACCTCCTGAGTTGGACCAAATTCATGATGTGTTTAACTTCTCAATGTTGAGGCGGTATCGCTCCGATCCATCCCATGTCGTCTCGGTTGAGGATATTGAGGTTAGGCCGGACTTGACCTTTGAGGAAGAACTGGTTCAGATTCTGGATGGCGATGTTAAAGTTCTGAGGAGGAAGTCCATACTGTTAGTAAAGGTTCTATGGTGGAATCATGGCACCGATGAGGCCACGTGGGAACCTGAGGATTCGATGCGTCAGCAGTATCCTCACTTATTCTGATCAAGTAAATTTCGAGATCAAAATTTCTTTTAGAGGGTAGAGTTGTAATGCCCCAAATTTCTTATGTTTGTTTCTGTAAAATTTTGACATAAATGTGTATCTGCCTCAGGGGTTAAGTGTTCTGGGTGTGTGCGAGAGGTCCCAAGTTCAAGCCTTACCTTTAGCAACTTTTGTTATTTTTGGAATTAAGCTCTATCTTTGTTCGGTGGGCTTATATTTAATTACCTGTAATTCCATATCAGAATGAGCCTACTGGTTCAAGTGGCAAGGGAGTCAGTGTGTTGGAGGTTCTGTGTTAAAATCTCTACGCGAGCATGGATAGTAATTTTTTCTCGGTTGACTAAGAGAGTTTCAATTCAACTCAAATTCTGAGGAAGTTGAGATCATGTGAGTAGTGGGAGGAAATAAAGGGAATTTGTGTCATATCTTGCTTTTATTTTTGTTTTTGTTTTTTTTGCAATTTTCCCCAAAAATCTCTCCATCTTTCTGACGCCTATCTTCCCCCTCTTCTGCCGAATTTTCCTTGTTTCCTAGCTCTTCTCTTTCGGTTTCCGTTTTGCCTCCTTCTTGTTCAACAATTGAATTCGCTCGTTCGGTAAGTACCCGTTTTGTCTCTATCTTATTGTTCTGTAGTTGGGTTTCTGAAAGAGGGCTATTTTTGGTTTTTTTGGTTCTTACGGATTAGGTGAAGATCAAGCAGCGATTAGTACTTCTGCCGAGATTTGAACGTTTGGGATTTTGGTTCGTTGTTGGTAAGTGACCAAGTTCACTATTTGATGTTCTAAGGTTGTGTTGTGAAATATTCCCGGTTTAGTTTCGTTTGTGTTACTAAATTTGGACTTTGGTAATGTCGATTATAGGTTTTGGTGACCTCGGGATTGCAATACCAGTGAAAACGTACCAGGTGTGTGCCCAAAACGCAGAAAAATGAGTTTTCGACAAAAGTCGAAAACCTTACTATTGACACCACACGGCCGTGTGGTAGGCCGTGTGCGATGACACAGCCGTGTGAACGACGAAGGCCAGGACGTGTGCAAGACACGGCCGTGTGATGGCCAGGGTGTGGCTGTGTGGACCACACGGGCTACGCCAAATTGGGCGTGTGGGCCCACACGGGTACTCCACACGGGCGTGTGACAACTGGGACAGGCCATGTGATCCACACGGGCAAGGCCAATCTGGGCGTGTAGGCCCATACGGGCTAGCCACATGGGCGTGTGAGCCCATTTAATCGAAATCTTTCCTAGGGTTGCACGGGTCGTCCCAACGATTGTGAGCCTACTGTAGAATCGGTAAGGGGTGATTAGACCCTAACTTGTATGATCTGTATGACTGATATTGTGTTCTGAGCATGTTATTATCATGCATATCCGACTGATCTGTTCCATAAATCTTTATCTGTAATTAAGCATGTAAGCATGGTTATTCTGTAAGTCTGGTTATGCATTTATTGAATCTGTTTTGGGGATTGGGGTTGACATATATATTGGAGAAAGTGTTCTGAGAGGCGTTTACGCCTACTATCCGCAAACTCGGTGCAATATATCCGATATGTGCGCGATTCAGCACAAACATGGTGTGTAGGGCTGGGTAGGTGTTTTAAACCCCACATGGTGTGTAAGGATGGTCGGAGATGGTGTGTAGAGGCTGGGGGTAGGATCCCGATTTCTATTTTTGACTGCATATTTGTATCTATATCGGAGATGGGCTAAGGCCCAAATCTGCATCTGAATCTGTAATGGGTCTGGGCCCAAGATTGCATCTGACTGATATCTATTATTCTGTATGTGTGCATGCTTGATTCTATGGGCTTACACACTGAGTTTACGAAAACTTACCCTTTCTTCTGTCTGTTCTGTATAGGTAACCCACAGAGTTAGGCGGATCGGTGCAGCAGTGGACTCGACGGTGACTACTCTTTTAAAACTGTTTCACTTTTGTTTTATGGTTTCATTTTAACTTACTGGGTATTTCTTTTGTAATCGGGACTTTATGGATTGTTTTGCTTAAACTTGGGTTTTTACAGTGTTTATGAACTTATAATTTCAAAACTCGTTAAAAACCGGGATTTTACCAAAAGCAGATGTTTTCTAAAATCACAAACGGTATTACTTAATTACAATGGGTTTTTTTTTTGAAAGCTTCCGCTCTAAATGATTTTCAAGCAAATGGAGTAATGTTTTGATATTAATCACAGAAATTAAGAGTCGAATAAATGTCCTTGAGTTGTTAACAATAAATGAGTGCTAATAAACTGAAATGGTTTTATGGTGACGACTTAGTTTACAAAACTCTTTCCATATGACATTGCCAGATTCGGCCATAACGTCTAGGCTGGGTTTGGGGTTTTACAAATTAACAATTCAAACATCAAAATTATTGAACCAAACTTTAATACGACACTCTAATAACCTCTTAAATATTAAATAAAAAATATTTACAGACTCACACGTTGGAATTGTGGTCCCAAAACCACTGAAAATGGGTTGTTATAACTCTCCGCCTAAAGGAATTTTCGTGCTCTTGAAAATCTTACCAGAGAAAAGGTTCAGATACTGTAGTTTCATAGTTTCCTCCAGTTCCCATGTGGCTTCCTCGATACAGTGACATTGCTAAAGAACTTTTACTAATGTTATTCGTTTAATTTTGAAATTGACAAGATTTGTGATACTTAAAGCTATAGACCTTAATCGAATTCGTACATGTGTTTTTGGATAAGCGAATCATTGATATTTTTCATCTTTCAACCAAACGATCTTCTCTGCTATTCTTGTACCACAAATTGTTTCGAGTGTGGGCTCGAACCAATTGAATCAAAACACAAAACCAGAAAAAAAAATTCCTTTTGGGGTGAAAACGAAAATTCTCTCTTCCTTAATAGAAACTGGTAAAATTGTTATTCTGAAAAATATGTTTATAAGTTGAGAATAAATTCTCTCTATTTTCTGGTAGAATAACAATCTCTCAAAAGTTGTGTTAATAGCTCTACCGGTGTCATCTATTTATAGGAAGAGAAGGTAAAAGCCCTGTGGAGTTGTAGAGGTTTATTTGAAATAGAAAAATAACATCCTACTCAGAGTAGAATAGGGGTGAACGACTGATAAACCATAAATGTAACATATTTTAATTCCATGCTTGGCATATTTTTGGATGATTTATGATGAGAATTAGTGAATTTAATGCTCCTAATCCCAAAAATTCATGTTTCTATACTTAGGAGAGCATTTGGGAGCAAAAGGAGCGAAAAAGGGGCCAAAATCGGAGTTTTCAGGATCCACACGGGTTGGGCACATGCCCATGTGAGCCACATGGGTTGGCCACACGCCCATGTGCCAGCCCATGTGTAACAACCCAAACCCGGCCCAAACACTATGGCCAAATCCGAGTTGCTACAGTGGAAAAGATTTTGGAAAACCTTACTTAGAATTTATTTAAAAGTTAATTCAACCAAGTTATTATAGAATACCGAGTGTGCCCGATGGCACTATGAAAACATTTCCGTGTTAATTTAAGAAAAACATGTGATTTTAATTTAATTTTAATAATATAGTTTAAAACAAAGTATTCAACATATGAGAAATAGCAAAAGTCAAGTATATGGAGGCCTTATTACATCCAAAATAAAATAAACCAATAATAAAATAAAGTAGCTAAGTTTAAAGTTCAATTTATTCAAGTCCATTTGCATGGCCACCTCGAGTCCAACTGGCTCCTCAACCGCCATCTACGAGTCACTGAAAAATGTTAAAGGAGAAGGTGAGTCACCAAGACTCGTGATGTAACCCTTCCCCGTTTTAAAGACATTTTCATACACAACATATAACAATCATTATGCGTAATATTATGTACCCCCCAACCTAGCCAACCAAACGCCATCTGCTGTCTACCCATTGTGGTACCAAACCACCGTGGTGCCAAACCACCGGTGACATATAGTCACGATGTGTTACCAAAACATCGGTGTCTCAGAGACACGAATCGATTGATGGGGCCAACCCATCGTGTGATACCAAATCACCGCGGGCGATCCCATATCTCAAGTGGGGGCCAACCCACGGTGGTGTTAACCACGTGGACGAGTCGCTATGAGGTACCAAACCTCGGAGGTACCAAACCTCTGGTGACCGTAGTCACGGTGTGTTACCAAAACACTGGTGCCCGTCCGCACGATTAACACGCCCCCTCCACTCATTAATCCCACATCGGTCACATACATATCATGTATCAACACATCATGCTTACCAAAAGCATCAATAACACATTCATATTAACTGGTACTTACCTGAATCACCACTCATACCGTTACGGTATTAATCAGATGCTACACAAATCAAAGTTAGCATACATAGCACTCAACACATTTAAATAGTTATACGTGTGTATGTACACACCTATCACCTACGAGAAGTCTAAATCTCAAACGTATTCCGTATTGCTCCTACATTCGGCCACTATAGGTTAGTATTAAAAGTCTTATTTGTCTAAACCAATAATCCCGAAAGACTAATTGCACCCATAACTCAACATGTGGCCCTAGGCCGAATCTTTATTAGCACTTACCAACGCAATTTGAAATCCCGTAAGCCTCTCAGTTTTCCTTAGCCGATTAGCCCCTAAAACCATAATGTACACTCAGTTATACATAGATACCAAAAATGGCCTTTGGCCTGATATGCTTAACCATTTACCATTCTTACCAAATCCCGAAGTTATCGCTTGTCTTGTTGAGATCCCTTGAAGAATTAAATCAAACGCTCCTTAGTGTCGGCTACACACAAAAGTTACATATTAATATGGCCTATACACATTCGGCCCACCCTTACAAAAACCTTTACACACGCTTTCGAACACCAAAGGAAGAGAAAAGAAATCGAATGCTAAAAGAGACACTTACCACCCTCGAAATCGACAAAGACCTTCCTTTGGGGTTCGGCCTATGCTCTATATGGTAAGGAATATTCGGTCACAAAGAAAAAGGGTATGAAGTCGGGCTTGAAAGAAATAAGGGAGATGAAGGGAAAGACTTAGAGTGTTTCAAGCAAAGATGGATGAAGGATTTTCGGCACAAGGTGTATTGTATGTTTCAAAGAAAAATCAAAAAAGTAGCAAAGGGGGAGAAAGTGGATTTCGGTTTGAACAACCAGGAGAAAAAAACAAAGGAAAATGTGTTAGCCAAAAACTACTCCCTAATACTCCTTCAAAACCGAGAACTCAAGCCCCTAGAGTCCCTATTTCGGCAATTGCTCCTAATGTGATAAATCTCATCTTTTGATTATCACTCATTTAAAAAAAAAAACAACATTATCTCCCATCCTATCTTTTAGCCACCGTTTCAAATAAATAAAATAAACATAAAATACCAATTATCCCATCCTTCCAAAATGAACAAAGAACCCATGTGCAGGCCAACTCCATTTTCACGCCAGCATTAAAAAAAAATAAACCCCAAACTGCAGCTTCTAAGATTCGAACACAGGACTCGTGGAACAAGCGGCAGAGTAGCGCCTGTGCCATTCGCCGAGCGTTCTTTTGTGACATGAATGCGCCATGTTTTATTTTAAATCCTACTTCCTTGGTTCCCCCTTGCCTTAACGCCAAAACAAAAATAAACGCCACTTGTCGCTTCACGCCACTTGAACCTAGGACCACTGGAACCATCACACGCCACCGCTTTGCCTGTGCGCCGTTTGTGTCATAGACTCGCCCCAATTTTTTTAAGCCCTCCTTAACTCAGCCCATCACCGCATATATATAAAAATAAAATGCAAAAGCGCTGCTCCACCACTGAAATCGCGACTGCGCCCATTCTCTCCTCCAACTCTTAAGGGCGCTAGGTTACCACTTTGCTACTGCCTTATTTCATGACATGTTTTTCCCAAATTTCAAATTTACCCCCTATCTCCTAGCTTCCTCATTTAAGATACTTAAAAAGAATTTTTTTAGTTCCAAGTCCGACCTAGCTCAGGGGTTAGCTCTAGGCCCTAGAACATGCTTAATACTTCTAGAATTTAATTCTTCAAGCACACACATGGGAAAATATTTAAATTACAAATAACCCCTAATTCAGGGTGTTACACCATGTCGGTTTCGCACCCTGCTTCCCTGTTACACGGAAAAACCCAATTTTTAGGGTTTCTAAGCATTCTAAAGTCTATAAATACATACTAGAAGAAGACCTAAGGGGAGACGCAGAGTAGAACGAAGAAATTACTCGAAGAAAGCCGTCGGAATCATCTCAGAAGTAGATCCACTCCAAGATTGAAGATCTCCAATCGAATTTCTTTCGAAGTTTTATTGGGTTTTTCATGTCTTGTTGTTATTCTTATTTTGAGATGTTTTCCTCTATGAGTATGAACTAAACTCCCTAAATACCTAGGGAGGATGAAACCTATGATGGATCTTATTATTTAATTGTCTGAATTACATGATAAATACTTGTTCTTGTTCTTAATTATGTGTTCTTAACCCTTGCTTTAATATTTTCAAGATATTAATCCAAGTTTGATGTGCTTAATCAGTGGAGCAAAAGTCTTTGTTTAAGAGTAGATCTAGCATAATTAAGCGGAGTTGATTGCAATCCTTGAAATAGGACGACATAAATCTGCCGGATTAGAGTCAAATCTAATAAGGGAATCCATAGGTCGAGTTAATGCAACGATAGGGGGTTTTAATTAGAAAGAGATTTCAATTAATCAACCTAGAGTCAGTTGTTCTTAGTCTCGAAAGAGATATTAACATAATTTAGGGATTTCTACAGATCAAGGCAAGTGAATAGATCGTTTAATTCAGATTTAGAATAATAAGTGAAGTTTAGGTGGATTCTTTCCTAGGTATTGACTTCTACATTGGTTTCTTCTTCGAATATTTTCCCAATTTTATCTCTGTCGCGCTCATAGTTAATTAGTTAGTTAAAATTTAGATTAAAACAAATCCCCTTAATTATTAGGCTAAATAATAGAAAGATAGTTATTACTAGTACTTTTAGTCCTTGTTGATACGATATTCCGGACTCACCATAGCTATACTATTGTTCGATAGGTGCGCTTGCCTTTGTCGTATTTTAGTTAGTTTGTGATGTCATCAAGTTTTTGGCGCCGTTACCGGGGACTAAAATATTAGGAACACTTAATTTTTATTACTTTAGCCATTTTTTTAATTTTTATTACAATTTATTTTTGTTTTTTTTAATTATTAATTTACTAACTTTTCTTTTATTTGCTTCTAGCAGGTTCCTTTAGTTTATGACTAGAAGAAACCCGTCAGGACCTTTATTGTTTGACAGCGAGATCGAGAGTACAGCTCGCAGAAATTGTAGAGAAGTGAGCCAAAGTCTACAGTATATAGAGGAAGAGCAAGAGGACGATACCAATCTTATCGAGGAGATGGCTGAAAATTAGAATAATCTGCTACCTCCTGTGGTTGTCGTGAATCCTGTGAATCGGAATCCTGCTCCTCGTACTATGTACGATTATGCCAAGCCCAATTTAACTGGGGCTGAATCGAGTATTGTTAGACTTGCTATTGCTGTAAATAATTTTAAACTGAAACCTAACACTATTCAAATGATTCAACAGTTTGTTCAGTTTGATGGTTTGCAGGACGAAGACCCAAATACTCATTTGGCTAATTTCTTAGAATTCTGCTACACTTTTAAAATTAATGGCGTTTCTGACGATGTCATTCGCCTTCAGTTATTTCCTTTTTCATTGAGGAATAAAGATAAACAGTGGTTGAACTCGTTACCACGAGGTTCCATCACTACTTGGGAACAAATGACCGAAAAGTAGATATTAAAGTATTTTTTGCCGGCTAAAACGGCAAAGTTGAGGAATGATATCTCTTCTTTTGTGCAGATGGATTTAGAAACTCTTTACGATGCATGGGAGAGGTATAAGGACTTATTGAGAAGGTGCCCTCACCATGGGTTACCTCTATGGCTACAGGTTCAAACTTTCTACAATAGTTTGAACCCCTCAACTAGGCAACTGCTCGATGCAGCCGCCGCCGGTACCCTAAATAACAAAACACCTGAGGAGGCTTATGAGTTCATTGAAGAGATGTCACTAAATAACTATCAGTGGCAAGTCATGAGGACAAAGCCTAATAAAGCAGCCGTTGTTTTCAACCTTGACGCGGTCACCATGTTATCTAACTAGGTAGAGCTGTTAAATAAAAAAAATTGATGGTTTGTATGGTTCTACGCAGGTACATCCGGTGATGCAGTGCGATACAAATGGAGGAGGGGTGGACAACACAGAATATCTATCCTACAACCCTAGCATAGAGAACAAACAAGTCAACTATATGGGTAACAATTCTAATCCCTATAGTAACACTTATAATGCAGGTTGGAGGAACCATCCCAATTTCTCGTGGGGTGGTCAAGGTAATCAAAGACCGCAACCTCCTCCAGGTTTTCAACAACCACCTTACCAGCAGGAGAAGAAGCCAAACCTTTAGGAGATGCTAACGAAAATCATCTCGGTGTCAGAAACACGTTTCCAAAACACTGAAACAGCGCTTAAAAATTAGCAAGCGTCGATTCAAGGGCTCGAGAATCAAATAGGTCAGCTTGCTAAGCTGATCTCAGAAAGACCACAAGGTAGCTTGCCTAGCAACACCGAAACTAACCGAAGAGAGCAGCTCCATACGATTACTGTTCGAGATGAAGAAGGGTTAGTTGAGTCCAAACCAGATTCAAGGCAAGAAAGCGTGGTAAGTAAAGGTAAGGTTGATGAAAGCCACAGTAAACAAAAATCGGTAAGTAAGGAGTATACACCTCGTATGCCATATCCCAACGCGACAAAGAAAGACCGCACAAATGAACAATTTGGTAAATTTCTTAAACTTTTGAAAAAGTTGCATATTAACTTACCGTTTATTGAAGCTCTTTCGCATATGCCCAACTTAGTTAAATTTTTAAAGGAGCTTTTGGCAAACAAACGGAAGTTAGATGATTTGTCACACGTGGAGCTAAATGCAGTATGCTCAGCTATCTTACAAAATAAACTACCCAACAAATTGAAGGATCCAGGAGTTTTACTATTCCTTGTTTAATTGGTAGTTTAAATGTAAATAATGTTTTAGTTGATTTAGGGGCAAGTATTAGTGTCATGCCTTACAAAATGTTTAAACAGCTAGGTCTTGGAAACCCAAACAAACTAGGATGAGCATTCAATTAGCAGATAAAACCATTAGATTTCCTAGGGGTATTGTTGAAGATGTACTCGTAAAAATTGATAAATTCATATTCCCAGTTGACTTTGTTGTCCTAGACATGGATGAGAATAGTGATGTCCCTTTAATTTTAAGACGCCCCTTTTTAGCAATTGCTAGAACTATCATTGATGTTGGTACAGGTGAACTCACACTTCGTGTAGGTGATGATACGACCACGCTCCAAGCTCGTGATTTAGTTAAGACATCAAGTAATAAAGACGATTCTATAAATCCTGTTAATAAGACTAATCATGAGATTCAACCCTCTTTACAGGAAACTCTTTCGAAAAACACAAATGAGCCAAGTTCTGGTTCATGCGCCAACAATGGAACCATCCATGAAAGACGAATGCTACAAATAGATGAACTAGACGAATGGCGGACTTATGTCAAAGAGGAATAGAAGCAACACCATGTCGAGCTTAAGGATAAAACCAATCAATTTAAGGTTGGGGACCAGGTACTATTAGATAAAATGGATCCTCGAGTTGTCACTTCAAAGCCTAATGCAAACGGATCAATTCCCTTTACGATACTAAATGTCTTCCCATACGGTACAGTCGAGGTAACTCATTCTAAATTTGGTACTTTTAAGGTAAATAGTACTCGACTTAAACCTTATTTTGATGTTAGAACTGATAGCAGGAGAGAAGAGTTTCAACTCCTCAAACCACCATGACCGTGCGAATGAGAGGTAATTCGAGCTTAGACTCTAAATAAGCGCTTCTCGGGAGGCAACCCGAGCACTAACCCTACTAATTAGTTTATTTTTACTTCTTTTCATGTTTAAATGTAGGTTTTTGACCCACATGGCCTGGACACAAGGGCGTGTCCTTGGCCGTATGAAAACAGGGCTAAAATTTTCCCAAAAATCAACAGAGACACGGCCTTAAATTAAACCACACGGGCGTGAGACACGGCCGTGTGGACCACACAGCCTGGACACACAGGCGTGTCCTAGGCCGTGTGAAACCTGGAGCAAATTTTTTTTAGAATTTTAAAACAAGTCAGAGAGTTACACGGGCAAGGGACACGGCCGTGTGCAAGACACGGCCTAGCCACACGGGCGTGTGAGAGGTCACACAGGCTGGGAGAAGCGAAGGACGATATACATGGCCATGCGACTTGGCCGTGTGAACAACACGGCCTGGACACACGGGCGTGTCCGAGGCCGTGTGAAGACTGGGCTATTTTTTTTCCCTGGACGAGCACAAGTTGAAAACAAGCCACACGGGCATGTGACACGGCCGTGTGGCCCAACAGGGACCCTCACACAACCGTGTCACCCCATAAAAACCCTAACACCTTTTCTCTTTTCTTATTTTGTCTTCTTGTTTTATCTTATTTTTATTTTTATTTTTATTTTATTTATCTTTTATGTTTCTTATTATCTTTTAAAGACTTGTCTATTATATTTTGAACTATATTTTAGTTATTATGGTTGTTCCTAATCGAGTAATCCTTTAATCTTCTCCACCAGTTGTATTTATTTTCTTAATAGCTTGCTCAGAATCATGCACTACATTTAGCCTTCTCTACAATTCCGCTAGTCACTAATTTGAGGACTTCATCCAAAATTCAGGGCAGTTTCACTTCTCTCCTCTCCTTTGATATTCTACTTATACTGTCATTATATATATTCATACATTGAGGACAATGTATATCTTAAGTGTGGGGAGGTTATTTATATGATTATTAGAAAATGCCTGAATTATGTCTTGTATTCAAGTAATTTTCTCATTTTACTATTAGAATGAATTCTTATCGATTTGTGATTTTTATTGATATGTTTTAGATTAAATTCATAGGTAATTGTGCATTGATTGTTTAAACTTTAAGACATTATAGAATCAAGCATGATAAGTCTATTTTCAGAATAAAAAAAAATTGCTAGGTTGTTTCCCTAAATTTAAATATTACCTTGAAGTTTGAGATTTACGAGATTGACATCAAAAACCGTAATTTTTGTGAGATTTTGAGCCTTTAGAGCATACACTTTTCTTGCTCACTTTATTATTGGTTATGAGTGTGTCAATATTGATTTGTTATTCTAGAACTTGTTTCAATTATACATATTGAGACCACACCTTTGATTTGATATACTGAGATGATAAAGGCACCTAGGTTTTAACCCACTTATCCCAAAAAGCCTACCTTCATAATTAACCCTTAGTGAACCCCTTTGAGCATAATAAATCGTTTCTTGATCTACCCTTAATATTAACCCATAGCTCATTCTTTTGATTCATTGAGAATTTTTCCTATTGTATTGACCCCCTTTTTATCGAGATTTGATTTGGTCAGTTGCCTAACTATGTTCTTTTGTTCCAGTTTTTAAATCACCTCTTTTATCCTTAACTCAAAAAAAAGTGAAAAAAAGTAAAAAACAAAAAAAGTGAAAAAAAATATGTACATTTATCTTAATTATTACTAGTTCTATGTTATTTGAGCTTAAACGGTTAATTTCACATTTTGAAAAGAAACTCGTGTTATTATTGATAAGTTTTCAATTGATGTAATTATTCAGTATTAGTTTATTTTTCTAGTTAGGTAAATTGTCAATTCGATCTCGATTCTAACCCTCTATTTTAGCCTTTATCCACACCTTTAACCCAAACCCCATTACAACCCTTTAAAGACCTTTTGATTTGTGTATCATCTCATTTTATAGTGGTGGAGATTTGATTTTCATGCAAGCCTATGGTAATGACTTTCCATGTTTGACTTTTGAGTGCTTATTTTTGAACCTTAAACACCTTGAGTGATTTGAGTGAATCTTTAGTGAAGATGTCAAATCTTGTCGGTTTTGAATTAAAGGTAATTACTTAGATAAGAGGAAATACCTATGTTTTCATGCTTTAAAAATGTGCGACTTGGATTGTTTGAATCTTTAGTGCTCTTTTAGTTGAACTATCAATGTGTGATTATTTGTGAATTATGATAAAACATTATTGATAAGAATTATGAATTGAGAAAGCTTAATTTCAATTGTGAGTTGAGGATTTTGCTTGAGGACAAGCAAATGCTTAAGTGTGGGGATATTTGATAAACCATAAATGTAACATATTTTAATTCCATGCTTGGCATATTTTTGGATGATTTATGATGAGAATTAGTGAATTTAATGCTCCTAATCCCTTAAATTCATGTTTCTATACTTAGGAGAGCATTTGGGAACAAAAGGAGTGAAAAAGGGGCCAAAATTAGAGTTTTCAGGATCCACATGGGCTGGGCACACGCCCATGTGAGCCACATGGGCTGGCCACACGCCCATGTGCCAGCCCGTGTTGATTTCACACACCTCTCCTCACGTGAAAAACCCAATTTTTAGGGTTTCTGAGCATTCTAAAGTCTATAAATACATACTAGAAGAAGACCTAAGAGGAGACGCAGAGTAGAACGAAGAAATTACTCGAAGGATGCCGTCAGAATCATCTCGAAAGTAGATCCACTCCAAGATTGAAGATCTCCAGTTGAATTTCTTTTGAAGTTTTATTGGGTTTTTCATGTCTTGTTGTTATTCTTATTTTGAGATGTTTTCCTCTATGAGTATGAACTAAACTCTCTAAATACCTAGGGAGGATGAAACCTACGATGGATCTTATTATTTAATTGTCTAAATTACATGATAAATACTTGTTCTTGTTCTTAATTATGTGTTCTTAATCCTTGCTTTAATATTTTCAGGATATTAATCCAAGTTTGATGTGCTTAATTAGTGGAGCAAAAGTCCTTGTTTAAGAGTAGATCTAGCATAATTAAGCGGAGTTGATTGCAATCCTAGAAATAGGACGACATAAATCTGCCGGATTAGAGTCAAATCTAATAAGGGAATCCATAGATCGAGTTAATGCGATGATAGGGGTTTTAATTAGAAAGAGATTTCAATTAATCAACCTAGAGTCAGTTGTTCTTAGTCTCGAAAGAGATATTATGTAACAGCCCGATTCTGGGGCAAGTCGGAACAGTGGTCTTGGGATCACTAATCCGAGGTTGAGGAAAATTATTTTCATATTATTTTTTGTGTTATAGCATAATTATATGGATGTATGAAAATTTTGGTACATTAATTTTGGTGGTTTCATGCTTAATTGTGAAAAAAAGGACTAAATTGCGTTAAGAGCGAAAGTATTGTTCTATATGCAAAAGGTGTCTAATAGCTGTAGATTTTTAATTGGAGGTCCCTAATGTGCAAATATACCTTTCTAAGGTTAATAGCTGGTCATAGGGGACAAAGAAATAAATTTTCAAAGCATTAGGTGAGATTTTGGTGGTAATTTGTCTAGTAATATAATAAAATAAGGAGAAGAAAAGTTATCATCTTTTCTCCTTCTTCTCTCTACTGAAATTTCCAAAGAAAAACACCATGGGAGCTTGAAAATTTTCAGCAACTCCTCACCTCTACAAGTAAGTGATCTTGGTGGTTTTTATTGAGAATTTTTGTACTTTTGGAGTCCCCAAAGCTTAAGCTAGCTAATGAGGGGACTAATTTGCTAAATGGTTGAAAGTTTAGGGACTTGCCATGAGAGTGTTTATATTTTTTGCTGAGTTTTTATGAAAGAAAATGAATGTTAGTGAGTGAAGGAATAACTTTTGTGAAAGGTGTTACCATGAAAACACTTAAATGGGACTTAGTTGTAAAGATTGTAAATGTGTAATAAAAGCATGAAATAAATGGTTTTGTGAGTTGTTGTAAGAGGAATAAATGTTCAGCTAGGCTTGTTTAATGAGTAAATGTGAAGAAAAATTATATACGAGCCTAGGGGCAAAATCATAATTTTGCCATAGTATAGGGGCAAAATGGTCATTTTTGCCTAAGTAGAAAATTTGATGTATCATGAGTTTTAAATTGATTGAATGAGTGAATTTTATTATTATAGATCAAGAAGAACGCGGAAACAACCTTGATCGGGGAAAAGGCAAGGTTACGGATTAAGCCATAGATTAACACATTTTGCATCGACGTAAGTTTATGTGTAAATGGTACATCTTGAATACTTATGTTGTTACTTATTGGTGTATCATATGAATGAGATCATTTATGATTGAGATGGATTGAATTCGATAGAAAATGAGTAATTCCCGTATGAACCTTGAAATAGATATGTAAGTGTAGAATATTATCCGTAATAATCATTAGTGGGCTATGTGCGATACCACCTTAATACTTACTCACGATGGTCTGTGTGCGATACCATCGTTTATATTATCATTTGGTGGGCTAAGTGCGATACCACCGTAAATATTCTTGTTGGTGGGCTACGTGCGATACCACCCTATCATAGATTAATGGTGGGCTGTGTGCGAAACCACCGAGTGTTTGGTATTATTCTGACTGATTCATTGAGAAATCGTTTAAGTATATGTTTCATATGATGTTGTGGTGATGAGTGCAGGGAATGTATGCAAATAAATGAGAGCATTATATTTGTTACATGGTTGAAATGTGGTAAGAGATGAAATGAGTAAGCATGATTATGAAATTTGGATTGTTCTTTCTTGGTATGAAAAGCATTGATTGATATATATATATATGTGTTATGATGCTATTTGTTTACATGTAAACTTACTAAGCTTAAAGCTCATTCCCTTTCCTTTTTCCCTTGTTTTATAGTGTCAAAGAGTCGATTCGGGATACGAAGTTATTTGGAAGATCACCCACGCTATCAGCTCATCTCGGTATGGTTAGACTTAGCATTTTTTAATACGGCATGTATAGGGGTTAGGCTTAGTGGAAATGTTTTGTTATTTTGGCCAAGTGTGTTGGCTCATTATAGATTAATTCTCTTGTATATGGCCATAGTTAATGGCTCATTATTACTAATTTATGAAAAGGTGAGGTTATTCATGAAAGTGTATATTGCACAATTGGGTTGCTTAGTGAATGGTTGAATGGATTTTTGATGTGTGAGTTAGGGTTACAAAAAGAGCTTGGAAAATAGCATTGTTCTTGTCCACATCGGTAGGCACACGGGCGTGTGTCTAGGCCGTGTGTGACACACGGTTAGTCTCATGGGTGTGTGGCTAGGCTGTGTGTCCCCTACATGTTAATGTTGCAAGTCAGTGTCGACCACGGGCTAGACACATGGGCGTGTGACCCTTATGAGGTTACTGACGTCACAAACAGAATACCCAGGTTTTTACACACGGGCGAGGACACGGGGGTGTCTAGGCCGTGTGAAGCACACAGGCCATTGACACGGACGTGTGCCCGGCCGCGTGCCCGGCCGTGTGAAAACCGCTGTAGGTTTGAAATGAAAAATAAATCCCACACGGGCTAGGGACATGGGCGTGTGTGACCACACGGCCTGCCCACACGGGCGTGTCCCATTTCACACGGGCGTGTGGCCCTGTTAAGGCAAAATTTTTCTAAGTCTATCAAAGTTCCCGATTTGATTCCGAGACCCACCATGTGCATGTTTAAGGCCTCGTGGGTCCATAATAAGGATGATATGAATATGAATAGGAAGATTTAATTTGGAACGAAATTCTATAGCTCAAAGTCGTATGTTTAAGTGGGTTATGTCCGGTAATGCCTCATACCCGGTTCCGACGATGAACACGGGTGAGGGGTGTTATATTTAGTGGTATCAGAGCTATGGTTTAGTCAGTTCTCGAACTATCATAGTGTGTGTAAGAGTCTTGCTGTACATGCCATAAACGTATATTGATAGTGTGGTGACTTCTGACAATTCTAAACTGTATTTTTGTATAGAAAATGGATCCCGACCGAGCGACTGCTGATGACACTGCAAGTAACGCGCCGGCTCCCATGCAAGGGACCGCGCTTGTAGAGAGTAGACCCGAGACTTTTGGTCAAGGTGAAGAGGCTCGGGGAAGCCTTTCTTCACATGATGAGTAATTGGTACACGGAGTATGTGCGAGCGAATCCTAATGCTCAACCTCCTCCACCCCCTCCTATACCTCAGCCAGTTCTTGTGGCTCCTCAAGGTATAGATTTGGTGAGAGTGACCAAACCCTCGGTAGATAAGCTTCGAAAGCAAAGCGCCGATGATTTTAGGGCTAACATAGACGATGACCCCGAGAGGGCGGAGTTCTGGCTTGAGAACTCAATGAGGGTGTTTGATGAACTCTCCTGCACACCTGAGGAGAGCTTGAAATGTGTCGTGTCATTGTTGAAGGACTCGGCATATCGTTGGTGGAAAACGTTAACATCGATAGTTCCAAGGGAGGGAGTGACATGGGACTTGTTCTTGGAAGAGTTTCGAAAGAAGTATATAGGTCAGCGATTTGTTGACCAAAAACGGAAGGAGTTCTTTGAATTGAAGTAATGCAAGATGACCGTGGCAGAGTATGAGCGCGAGTTTGTTAGGCTGAGCAAGTATGCACAAGAGTGTGTGTCTACAGAAGCTATCTTGTGCAAGAGGTTTGAAGACGGATTGAATGAGGATATCAGACTTCTAGTTGGGATCTTGGAATTGAAAGAATTTGTGGTATTGGTTGATAGGGCATGTAAGGCCGAGGTGCTGAATAAGGAAAAGAGGAAAGCCATGAATGAGGCCCGAGATGCGAGAAAAAGGCCAATGAGTAAATTGTTCCAAACTCAATCAAAGAGGTCCAAAGAAATAAACCCTCGAACGACTGCTTCAATGGGGTATTCACACCAAGATCGGGGCAATACATACTCAGGATCGAGAGTTCAAGCCACCTCGATAGCCAGCGTGGGCAATCCAAAGTCAAATAAACTGAAGTGCCCAAATTGTGGCAGACAACATACTGGGGAGTGTTGGAGAAACAACCGTAATTGTTACAAGTGCGGTTCACTCGAACATTTCATCCGGAATTTTCCAGAGAGAGATGAGAAGGAAAGAAAGCAAGAAGTAATACCAAGTAATGTATCTTCGAGGGGTAGATCACAAAAGAACCTAGGAGGTGGGACTAGTAGTAGAGGTGCGCCAAGAGACTCTTCTGTGAGGTCGGAGGGTCGAGCACCTGCAAGGACTTATGCCATTCGCGCTCGCGAAGAGGCATCATCTCCAGACGTGATAACGGGTACTTTTTCTCTTCATGATATCTCTGTAGTTACTTTGATTGACCCGGGGTCTACTCATTCTTACATTTGCATGAAATTGGCATCTAGCATGAGCATGATTGTTGAGTCTATGGAATTCGTAATAAAAGTGTCAAACCCGTTAGGCAAACATGTGTTAGTTGACAAGGTGTGTAGGAAGTGTCCTTTGACAATTAGAGGTTATTATTTTCCGACAAATCTCATGTTGTTTCCGTTTGATGAATTTGACTTGATTCTCGGTATGGATTGGTTGACTGCTCATAATGTTTTAGTGAACTATGGTAGTAAGTTTATTGAATTAAGATGTGTAAATGGAGATATCATTCGGGTTGAATCAGGTAAATCGGATAGTTTGCCTGTAATGATTTCATCTATGGTAGCCGAGAGATACTTGAGAAAAGGGTACGAGTCATATCTCGCCTTCGTATTGAATACTCAAGAGTCAAAGGTGAAAATTGAATCAGTGCCTGTGGTGAGCGAGTATCCGGATGTGTTCCCAGAAGAATTACTCGGATTGCCTCCAGTTAGAGAGGTCGAGTTTGGTATAGAGTTAATTCCGGGTACGACACCTATTTTGATTGCCCCGTATAGGATGGCACCACTAGAGTTGAAAGAATTGAAAATTTAGTTGCAAGAGTTAACGGACAAGGGTTTTGCAAGACCGAGCTATTCACCGTGGGGTGCTCTAATACTTTTTTTGAAGAAGAAAGATGGGTCGATGAGATTGTGCATAGACTACAGACAGCTCAACAAGGTGATAGTGAAGAATAAGTATCCTTTGTCAAGGATAGATGACTTGTTTGACCAATTGAAAGGAGCTACGGTATTCTCCAAGATAGACCTAAGGTCTGGCTATTACCAGTTGAGGGTTAAGGAGCAAGATGTGCCGAAAACTGCATTTCGGACGAAGTATGGCCATTATGAGTTTCTTGTCATGCCATTTGGCTTAACGAATGCTCCTGCGATTTTTATGGATCTAATGAACCGCGTCTTCTGACCGTATTTGGATAAATTTGTGCTCGTTTTTATAGGTGACATATTAATTTATTCCCGTGATGAGAGTAAGCATGCTGAGCATCTGAGAATTGTTTTACAGACTTTAAGAGACAAGCAGTTGTATGCCAAATTCAGCAAGAGTGAGTTTTGGCTCCGAGAGGTCGGATTCTTAGGACACATTGTGTCGGGTGATGGCATAAGAGTTGACCCAAGTAAGATCTCGGCTATTGTGGAGTGGAAACCGCCAAGGAATGTGTCGAAAATTAGAAGCTTTTTGGGTTTAGCGGGGTACTACAGACGGTTCGTAAAGGGGTTCTCCATGATTGGTACCCCGATGACAAAACTGTTGCACAAGGATGTTAAGTTTGAATAGACTGAGAAATGCCAACAAAGTTTCGAGAGATTGAAAGCATTGTTGACTGAGGCACCGGTTTTAGTACAACCTGAGTCGGGAAAAGAGTTTGTAGTCTACAGTGATGCATCATTAAATGTTTTTGGCTGTATGTCGATGCAAGATGGTAATGTAGTAGCTTACGCCTCGAGACAGCTAAAACCGCATGAAAAAAATTATCTGACTTATGACTTGGAGTTGGCTGCGATTGTTTTCGCCTTGAAGATTTGGCGCCATTACTTATATGGTGAGAAGTGCCGAATCTTCACCGATCATAAGAGTTTGAAGTACATGATGGACCAAAAGGATTTGAATTTGCGACAACGGCGGTGGCTTGAATTATTAAAGGATTACGAGTTAGTAATCGATTACCATCCGGGAAAGCGAATGTGGTTACGGATGCCTTGAGCAGAAAATCCCATCCCTGTATGCTTTGAGAGCTATGAGTACGAGCTTAGTGTTGTCTGATGACGGTGCTATATTGGCCTAGTTGAGGGCTAGACCATTATTTATTCAGCAGATATGTGAAGCTCAAAAGAATGATAGTGAGATGCAAGTTAAGAGAGCTCAGTACGAATCGAGGAATAACTCAGATTTTTGAGTTAGTTCCGAGGATTGCTTGATGTTTCATGATAGAATTTGTGTACCAAAGGATGATGAGTTAATCCGAAAAATTTTACATGAAGCACACAGTGGTTGTTTGTCAGTACACCGGGGCAGCACAAAAATGTACAATGATTTGAAGAAGTTGTATTGGTGGCCGGGTATGAAAAGAGATATCTCTGATTTTGTTACCAAGTGTTTGGTCTGTCAACAAGTGAAAGCCGAACATCAAGTACCTTCAGGATTACTTTAGCGGTGATGGTTCCGAGTGGAAGTGGGATCGAATCACAATGGATTTAGTAACTGGAGTTACCTACGACACCGGGTGTGTGTGGATTATTCACTTGATAAGTTAGCCGAGTTGTATATTGTCGAGGTGGTGAGATTGCATGGGATGCCTATATCTATTATTTTAGATAGAGAGAAAGAAAGATATTGTGTGGGTTGTGTGGGCTCACATTTTATCGCCGCAAAATTTGATAGATTAATTCGGGTGAGATTGTGCACCGGTGACTCGAAGTCACAAATAATAGTGATGGGGCCACTCAATGTATTTTATACCTCGGTGTCGGAGACACGAATGTGATACCAAAAGTTTCACTAATCCATTGAGATACCAAATTTGATCCCATATCTCAAAAGTGGGGCCAAATGGTGGTGTTTGCATGAGGTGCAAACCTTGGGTAGTCAATGTGGTACCAAACCAGTTTCGACCACGAATATCATCGCCTCCACTCATATTCACATAATAATTGGGTATGCAGATTGATAAGTTATTTTATACCGATTCACCTAGTCTAGTTCACTATATACTACACCATCATTCAAGGCATTCTTTGCCGAGGTGGTGAGATTGCATGGATGCCTATATCTATTATTTTATAGAGATCGTAACTAAATATAAAAGTTTTAGGCCCAATTTGGGATGTTACAAATCTACCCTCTTCCTTAAAGAAATTTCGTCCTCAAAATTTCCAACTCTGAGAACATTGCCACCTAACCTACTGTAGAAGTCTTGATACCAAATCAACTGGCGTCAAGCCTTGTGGTACAAAGTTTGCCAAATTTTAGTCGCGGTGACTCGCTTTCCATCCTCAAACATATAATGGCTAATCCTATGGTGCCAAAAGAGTGATTCAAGTCCTCGACACGGATATGCTCCACTCATATAACCCATTGCAATATACTCAAGGTAACCCCAGCGACTTAGAATTCAAAGGTAGTTAGGAAAATATCTACCTTTAGTTGAGTTTGCTTATAACAAATGGTTACTTTATTGCCGCGACCAAACTTCGCATTTGCCGCCTACTGCAGAGTTATCAATAGCTAGAGTATACGGATGGCACCGTCATAGGACTAAATATAAATCTAAGCTTTGTATGGTCGCAAGTGCTCGGACAAAATTTCCTGGACTTCAGAAGTATTGGACCGTTCAAAAATTTTAAAATCAGCTTAGTGAGAAGCAAATTCACGGGTCGATTTAGTTAAAGAGATCAAAGATATATAGGAGAAAGTGAAAATAATCCGAGATAGTCTCTTAAAACCGCTTTGATTGAAAAAAGTCATACACGGATTTAAAAAGGAAAGAAATTGAGTTTCAAGTGGTCACAAGGTATTCTCGAAAGTATCTCCGTGGAAGAAAATATTGAGATTCTTGTATTGGACCGAGCTTAGTGAGAAGCAAATGGCAAATTGAGTCCACGCAGTTTAAAAAAAGGAAAGAAATTGAGTTTCAAGTGGGTGATTCATAGGACCGCAAATTGAGTCCACGATTCATAGGACCGTATGAGGTTATTGAGAGGATTGGGCCAGTAGCATACCGGTTGGCTTTGCCGGCAGAGTTAGAGAGAATACACAACGTGTGTCGATGTTGCAACGATATCGATCTGATCCATCACATGTGATCCCTCCAACAGAAATTGAGATACGACCGGATATGACTTATGAAGAGGAACCAATTAAGATAATGGCTCGAGAGGTTAAACAATTGAGGAATAAGAGCATAGCCTTAGTGAAAGTGTTATGGAAAAAACAAGGTGTAGAAGAGGCTACGTGGGAACCAGAAGAAGCCATGAGGGAACAATACCCAAACCTTTTTACCGGTAAGATTTTCGAGGATGAAAATCTCTAAAGGGAAAGAGAGTTGTAACAGCCTGATTCTGGGGCTAGTCGGAACAGTGGTCTCAGGGCCACTAATCCGAGGTTGAGGAAAATTATTTTCATATTATTTTATGTGTTATAGCATAATTATATGGATGTATGAAAATTTTGGTACATTAATTTTGGTGGTTTCATGCTAATTGTGAAAAAGGACTGGTCGAAACCATCTTTAATTTTTTTTAAAAACAGGGATCGACTTTAAAAAAACGAAAACGGGAGTCGCCACCAATCCCTTTTTGCTTAGGTGTGATTGGATCACCTTATAAAACGTTTTATTTCAAAACATTGATTTTGGCCTACGAAATTTAAGAAAACGGGTTTGGGAGTCGGTTACTTACGAGGAAGGATTAGCACCTCGTAATGCCCAAAATTGGTACCGAATTGATTAGTTATTGTCCTAATGTCGAAAATTTGAAAAGATTTGAAAACATGATTTCTTTAAAAACTTGAACAATTTGAGTTGGAACTTGAGATTCCTTTGTTCGAAAGAATACAAACATCACATCCAAAGACGTTAGGACATGATGTTTTAAAACCTCGTAACCAAAATCATCTCATGATTTACAAAATTCATTAAAAGGATATTTAGTTATTTAGTCAAGCGGAAAATTGAAACCCAAAGACGTTAGGGCACTATTTCCGAATTTCTAAACACAAAACATTGCCTTATTTAAGAAAAACTTTTGGATAAAATGTGGTAATTAAAGGAGATAGATATTTTTAAACAAAGATTTAAAAATAGATAATAAAATAAATAAATATATTTTAAATAAATAATATAAAAACTTTGAATAAAAATGTATAAGGGATAACTTATAATAAGTATATAATATACCATTTAAAAATAGATAATATACATATTTTAAATAAACAATATATGGAAAATTTTGCCTTAATAATAAAACAATTTAGATGATGTACAACATACAAATTTTCAAATAATACATGATATGATTAAAGTTAAATAATATATAATATATAGATAATATATAACAAATAATAATATATATGATAAAACAATTTAACGTAAATAGGGAAAAGCAAAAAAAAAAAAGAGAAACAAGTTTAAAATAATTAAAATAAATGAATAAATAATAATTAAGCAATTAAATGGATAAATAAAAAAAGTTAAAAAACGCATAAGTCAACCTAACTCCCGCAATATGTGGATTAAACGAAATTCCTCCACCAAAATCTAACTCGAACGGAAGCAACTCAAAAAGAAACGAAGATGAGTGAAGAACAAAATAAGAACAAACCACAGAAAATAAGAACGCAAAAGAGAGATAAATTTGAGTGAATGCTCTCAAGAATTTTTATTACTCAAAATTCAAGTCCTTTACAATGAAGGGAGAGGCTTCTATTTATAGTTGAGCCTCCCAAATCCAAATCTGCATGATCAATTACATCAACGGCTAAGATTAAAAGGTATCTACAAATTAAATCTCTAAGATTACAAAATCATATCTTCTAAGATTGCATACCATATCTTTAAGGATTGCATATCATATCTAAGATTTGCATATCATATCTTCTAGGATTGCATATCATATCTAAGATTTGCATATCATATCTAAGATTGCATATCCTTGAAGATTATGTTTCCATATACGTCAAGCTTGTAGATGGACCTTCAATCTTTTCAAGTAATGGGCCATTCCGATCGGTCCAAATGATATATTTTGGACTGGACTTGGACTTTGTTTTATTATTTTGGGTTTATTATTTTTTCTCAGATGGGCTCAGGCTAAATTGGCCTATTACACCGCTGCCCTCTTTTCTCATTGTCGTGTAACGAGAATGGAGCAAAGACTATAAAGGACCAATTTTGCCTTGGTCTTGCCGAGCCTTAATTTCTTGATCCTCATCTTCTTCCAGTGAGTCTCTAACCCAATTGCAACTTCAAGGAGATTGAATCTGTAGCTTTAATCTTATTCTACCGCAACTTCGGGGAGATAAGACTCGCTCTTGTAGATTTAATCCATCCTATCAGAACTTAAGGAAAGTGAGACTAGTATCTTTGATCTTGCTTCACCGCAATATTCAGGAAGACAAGATCTCGCTATTTTGACCGCTCTCACTGCAAACTCGGGGAGGCAAGCTAATATCTTCGATCCGCTTCCTCGCAACTTCAGGAAGAGAAGATCTCGTTGTCTTTAGTCTCGCTCCATTGCAACTTCGAGGAGGCAAAGCTAATATCTTCGATCCGCTTCTCGCAACTTCAAGAAGATAAGATGCACTGTCTTCACCGCTTCACTGCAAACTCGTGGAGACAAGGCTAATATCTTCGACCGCTTCTCGCAACTTCAGAAGATAAGATCTGCTATCTTGATGCCTTTCTGCTTTGCAACTTCGGTGGAGGCGAGCTAATATCTTCGACCGATTCCTGCAACTTCGGGAAGATAAGATCTCATTGCCGTTTCTTCGCCGCTCCATTGCAACTTCGTGGAGGCAGCTAATATCTTCGATCTACTTCTCGCAACTTCGGGAAGATAATATCTCTTGTCTTCGATCTACTCCACTGCAACTTTAGGGAGGCAGCTAATATCTTCGACCGCTTCCTCGCAACTTCGGGAAGATAAGATCTCGTTGTCTTGATCTACTCCACTGCAACTTTAGGAAGGCGGGCTAATATCTTCGATCCGCTTCCTCGCAACCCGGGGAACATAATATCTCGTATCTTGACCGCTCACTGCAACTTCGTGGAGGTAGGCTAATATCTTCGATCCGCTTCCCGCAACTTCGGGAAGATAAGATCTGCTATCTTTTAGCTGCGCTCCACCGCAAACTCGTGGAGACAAGGTCGATGTCTTCGACCGCTTCACCGCAACCTCGGGAAGGCCAGATTCGCTATTTTAGTCCGCTCCATCGCAACTCGTGGAGGTCAGCCGAAAGCGTCAATCTACCCTACTACATTGTCCTATAGAGCACATGACCTGTAGAATGGGTATATGCTTATGCTGAATGATTAGGATGCCCTAATCGAAATGAATCAAATGCTCCTAATTAGACGCGCTATGATATATGAATGCATAAATGTTATGAGCATGATTCCTACTTAAGGTGTCATCACTCATTTGTTCTTCATTCTCGTTCCTCTCGAAGTATCAATCATATTTTGCTCAAATAATTTGCCCCATCGTAATT
The DNA here is from genome assembly GCA_025698515.1 of Gossypium sturtianum. Classification (NCBI taxonomy): domain Eukaryota; kingdom Viridiplantae; phylum Streptophyta; class Magnoliopsida; order Malvales; family Malvaceae; genus Gossypium; species Gossypium sturtianum. The sequence continues at coordinate 123,968,713 of CM046943.1, read as the reverse complement.
CTGAGTCCACTCCACTTGAACCTTGGAACATAAAGTTTGTACCTCCCACTGCAACTTCAGGGGAATAACACTTGGTTTCTTCCATCCATCCTGCTGCCACTCAGAGGTATAGAATTTGTATCATCTTCAATCAATTTGATCTGTTACACCATTCCATGGGTGTAATGACCAGATGTATGTGCCTGAAATTTGCATGAATGCAGGGTTTTCTTTTCCTAAGAATGATCCCATTTTACACTTGGGTTGACATTGCTCGTTATTTGTCGAGATGGTATCACCGATGAAATGTCCTATCCAATAAAAATCCGAAGAGATAATCATCTTTCAATATTTCCAACCCTTAGGCTTGGTGAGTTCTAAACAATAGTCCTGTTTCAGATTTTCATATTATTTAGAAGCTTCCAGAGTAATATGCGAAACTCCTTTTATGAAAGTATTATTAGTCCATTAATCGTTATTTCAATATAAAATGCTTGAAAAAGATCACAACAATGGACAGGAAAGAAATTAATCAGGAGCATAGCTTGAAACAAATAAGTTAATCAAAGATAACCAAGGCAATAAAAGAAATTTGATTGGGGTGTATCTTGAAAAGAATAAAGTAATCAAAGATAGCAAATTCAAAATGGGTAAGATAGAAACTAGGTGCCCCAGATATCGCAGCCTAAGCGTCTCTGTACAAACTTCTTGAGGACCATTTTGAGCTCAATGCGTATTTAGAGGATCTGGAGTACTTTGTCAATCCCCAAGACGTAACATACTTCCTCATTGTTAATTCAGGCATAGCAAGACTACCACATCCCTATCTTTGATCAAAATTTGAGCCGCCCTTTTTTGGGTTTTCAGCTCAAAATCCCTTTGGTCTCAAAGCGCCCTTTGCGGGTTTTCTCCTTGGCCTCTCCTCTTTTTTCTTTCTTTCTTTTTTTTTTTGAATTTGATCTCAAGGCGCCCTTTGTGGGTTTTCACCTTGGCCTTTCCCCTTTCAGGTAAAATACTTCTTTATTGAACCTGAATCCACCGGATTGGGCAAGTCTTTGGCATCCATATCGGTCAATATCAATGTTCCTCTAGAATAGGCCTTCTTTACAACATAAGGTCCTTCCCAGTTTGGCATCTGCTTTCCTCTGAAATCGTTTTGTAGAAGAAAGATCTTTCAATACTAGGTCCCCATCATGACATTCCCTTGGGTGGACCATTTTTGACATAAATCAGCATCATCTATTTTTGGTACATTTGACTATGATGAATACTTTTAAACCCTTTTCTTCAGCCAAGTTTACTGGAGACATTCTACTTCATCCAATTCTTGACTCAATCAAAGCTTGGAGCAAAGGAATCTCGATTTTCATGGGTAAGACCACTTCTATTCCATAAACCAATGGGAAAAGTGTTGCCCCAGCAAAAGTCCTGGTCGACTGTAATATCCTAGATTTAGGGGTTATGCGTTTATGCATAATTCAAGTGATAGTGGGTTTAATGTGTGTATGTATATGTTTTAAAGGTTTTTAGAATTTTATAATGTAAGGGAATGCCTTAGAAAAATATTAGATTTTTATTCTTAGAAGGGGAGCTAAGCAAAATTGGCCTTAAGAAAATTAGTTTGAGGTTTTAATCACAATGAGTTAATTGGTAAAGTGGCAAGTGGCTGTGGAAGTGTACTAATGGCCTTAGGTTCGAATCCCATGGATGACATTAAGGTGACTTTTAATTTTTGTATGGCATGTGTTGGTCAAATTTTACTTATGGTAAGGATGGGCTTTGTTATTTATGGATAGTAGACTAAGGAATAAGGCAAGTACTTATTTATGGTATGGTATCAAGGAATTATGGTATAATGAGGGGACAAAAGGCATGGATTATGGAGTGTTGTTTTGGAAACTCTTCTATGGCATTTTGTCCATGAACATGGATGGTTTCATGGACTAGGGGGAGTTGGCCGAATTTTTGGAAGGAATAGGATTAGGAGGAAATAAAGAGGAAATTGTGGGATTTGTGATGAATATGTGAGTTGGATGGCCAAGGGGGATTTCTTTGATGACCATTTCGGTTTTGTGAGTAGAGGGGAGTAGCCTAATTTCTCTTAAGGAGTTTAGGTGTTTTCTTTTCGGGTTTATTCTTATTTCTCTAGTGTGGTGCCGAAATCCTAATGCCATCTAAGTGCCGTTTTTGTGCATAAGCCATTTAGTTTCGGTTTCCCTTCTCTTTGTTTTGTGTTCGAAACTTCAAAGATCATTAAGGTCACTAGCATTTTCTTCTTCTCTCTATTTGCTAGTTTGGCCGAATCTATCTCCTTTCTCAAACTTCTTCTTTCCTTTTGATAGCCGAGTTTGTCATCACCTTTGGTAAGGCTTGGCTGAACCCTATAGCCTCTTTCTCTCTTGTCTTTGCTTGAAATTTTAAGAAACACCATAGCCGAATCCTCTTAGCATTCAACTCCCTCCACTTTGGCATGATCTCTCTCTCTTCACCATTCAAGTGTCGAAATCTTTCTCTTTGGGACTTGAAGTCGATTCTCCGAGGGTGATACCATCGATCTCTTGCTCTTAGTTTTGTTTTAAAGTGTGAAGTGCTCAGATAGAGGAGTCTTTTGGATTCGATTCTTCAAGGTAAGTAAGTGTAGCATTCGGCCAAGGGCTATTCTTATGGATTATTACTTAAAGTCGATTCTAACTTAGGTTGTGTAGGAAGGAGTTCAACAATCGTAGGAGTGCAAATCGTTAGACGTGGGTTTGGGATTTGATTGATTGTGCCAAGCAAAGCGTAGTTATCGACCGTCTCTTGATTGTGTGTATGTGTTATATTTATGTATATGTGATTTGATGTTAATGGTAGCCGAATTAAGGGCTAAGATTGTGAATACCGTGGTGGGTGATCGAATACTGTGTTAGTGAATTACGATATTAAATGATCATTGATGAATATATGAAATGTGATGGCATGTGATGCATTATTGTTCAAGTGATATGTTGCCATGATACACATATATATATGCATGGGACTTGGGATGTGACTATCGAAGGAAAGGGTGTACTTTATGTACATGGTCCGATGTTAGCCTTGTGTTACATTGGCGCTTGATGTTAGCTATGTGCTTCATCAAAGGGAGGTGTTGGCTAGGTGCCCATCTCGGCGGTTGATAGTGTGTGCATCACCGTGGATTAATTGATATGTGGGATCACTTATGTGATCGGTGGCTTAGCCACGGCCTTGAGCGACAAGTCCGCCGAGGTAGTTATGTGGGATCACTTAGGTGATCGGTGGATTAGCCACGGCCTTGGGCGTGCGGTGTGCCGAGGTTGGTGTAATGGATGGAACTAGGTTGGGTTGGGCTTCATTTTGCATAATTTTGTATGTGGATCAGTGTGGATATGGGCCAAGCCCATATGTGGGGACATGTGTATTAACTATGCACCGAGTCCATTGACTCACCCAATTTTTTCTCAAACCTTACGGGTGATGCATAAAGCTTGGACCGGGTTGGAGTGGATACGAGGTGGCCCATGCAGAAGTTATTTTCCTTATTTTATATATATATATATTTTCAGAATTTGCGAATATTTGGTTATTGTAATAAGGGCCATTTAAAGGTTTTGAAGTTTATTATTATGTTTTAAAGTGGATTGACTATTTTTATTATTTGGATATGTTTTATTTTTAGCAACTCATATCTTAAAGATATATGTTAAAATTACAAATCGAAGGATTTGTAACAACTTGATTTTATTTGGATTTATAAATATACAATATTTTATTAAAGACAATAATTTTTTTTTATGTTTTCACTCTAAGTCAAAATATTTTTAAACGTTTTCATGAGTGGCATTCTAAATTCGTAGTGGCGTATGGGCCGGGTTTGGGGTGTTACAAATTGGTATCGAGCCCGGTTCAAAACTCGGCTTTGAGGGTTTTGGGCCCAAAACATTTTTTTAGATGGGCTTTTCAAAGATTTGGGCTTTCATAAATTTTTCAGTTTATTCGGCATGGCACCTATATCTCCAACCCAAGTCCACCGTGTAAGTACTCGACTATTGAAGTGATTTATATATGTGAATGTTATAGGCTTATTTGGGCTCGTAGATTAGAATATTAGTACTATTGGACCGTAGGGCTAGTGCACTCAAACACATGCATAAGACTTAAGAACAATCAAACAAACTCGTGATTAAGTCGCCCAGGAGTTAAGGTGTGGCAAATCGTTGTTACGCATGTTCAGGAGTGGATTCAGTGAAGAGCTTGGTATTTAAGCAGTCCTAGCGACTCACCTCCTCTTTATTCGAATCCTACCTGGTGCGTAGCTACGGTTCACCCTAACCAAGAGGACTTATTCACTCAAGCTAAACAGATAATTAAAACCCGAAAGGAACTAGCCTTACTATTTACAAAAACCTTAATTTTTTTTTAAATCTCAAAATTACCCTCTTTTATTTGAAAATACTAGATTATAATTTGAGAAACACAATTTTTCGAATTATCCCCGGTTGGCAAAATTACCTAAATACCCCTGGTTGTGAAATTACTAAAATGCCCCTGGTTTGAAATTTTTTTGAAATTTCCATACTACCATAACTTTTACTAAAATATTCCTACCTTGCAAAAATATTAAAAATCTCTATTTTGCGAAATTTGATTTGGGAAGAATTTACGAAATTGCCCCTAACTTACAAAATTACCAAAATAACCCCGATTTTCAAAATTTCTGCAATACCTTTGATTTGGAAAAAACTTTTAAAATACCCTAGAGTTTTTAAAATTCTAGAATGCCTTTGATTTGTCAAGATTATTTTTAAGTTGACCCCGATTTATTACCAAAATACCCCTATAGGAAAAATGACGAAATTACCCCTGGGTTGGGAATGGACAAAGATGCCCATAATAGTGTGAAACGTTCTGAATGGATGTGATTCTCTGAATTAGAATAGTAAACTTGGGATGAAAACTTTGATTGATCGAAAGAACCACTATTAAACTCCTTTTCATAAAGCGTTTCGCGGATAAACGGTGGAACCAAAAGTACTAATGCATAAAACTTTCTAATCAGTTAAAGTGCGATCGTAGATATGAGTTCTAGAAGACGTGGTAGAGGCAGAATGGTCGTGACGGAACCGGTTGGGTCCAGTCGGGATTCCAAGATTTAGTAGAAAGTATGTTAGTTTTATTAAGATCGTGAGTGCGCAGCAAAGAGCGTAGTGTGGTGAGTTAGGATGTCACGATTGTTCGTTAGTAAGTAATTTCGAGGACTAAATTATTTTTAAGGAGGGTAGAACTATAATATCCTAGATTTAGGGGTTATGCGTTTATGCATAATTCAAGTGATAGTGGGTTTAGTGTGTGTATGTATATGTTTTAAAGGTTTTTAGAATTTTAGAATGTAAGGGAATGCCTTAGAAAAATATTAGATTTTTATTCCTAGAAGGGGAGCTAAGCAAAATTGGCCTTAAGAAAATTAGTTTGAGGTTTTAATCACAATGAGTTAATTGGTAAAGTGGCAAGTGGCTGTGGAAGTGTACTAATGGCCTTAGGTTCGAATCCCATGGATGACATTAAGGTGACTTTTAATTTTGGTATGGCATGTGTTGGTCAAATTTTACTTATGGTAAGGATGGACTTTGTTATTTATGGATAGTAGACTAAGGAATAAGGCAAGTACTTATTTATGGTATGGTACCAAGGAATTATGGTATAATGAGGGGACAAAAGGCATGGATTATGGAGTGTTGTTTTGGAAACTCTTCTATGGCATTTTGTCCATGAACATGGATGGTTTCATGGACTAGGGGAGTTGGCGAATTTTTGGAAGGAATAGGATTAGGAGGAAATAAAGAGGAAATTATGGGATTTGTGATGAATATGTGAGTTGGATGGCCAAGGGGATTTCTTTGATGACCATTTCGGTTTTGTGAGTAGAGGGAGTAGCCGAATTTCTCTTAAGGAGTTTAGGTGTTTTCTTTTTGGGTTTATTCTTCTTTCTCTAGTGTGGTGTCAAATCCTAATGCCATCTAAGTGTCATTTTGTGCATAAGCCATTTAGTTTTGGTTTCCCTTCTTTGTTTTGTGTTGAAACTTCAAAGATCATTAAGGTCACTAGCATTTTCTTCTTCTCTCTATTTGCTAGTTTGGCGAATCTATCTCCTTTCTCAAACTCCTTCTTTTCCTTTTGATAGCCGAGTTTGTCATCACCTTTGGTAAGGCTTGGCTGAACCCTATAGCCTCTTTCTCTCTTGTCTTTGCTTGAAATTTTAAGAAACACCATAGCCGAATCCTCTTAGCATTCAACTCCCTCCACTTTGGCATGATCTCTCTCTCTTCACCATTCAAGTGTCAAAATCTTTCTCTTTGGGACTTGAAGTCGATTCTCCGAGGGTGATACCATCGATCTCTTGCTCTTAGTTTCGTTTTAAAGTGTGAAGTGCTCGCATAGAGGATTCTTTTTGATTCGATTCTTCAAGGTAAGTAAGTGTAGCATTCGGCCAAGGGCCATTCTTATGGATTATTACTTAAAGCCGATTCTAACTTAGGTTGTGTAGGAAGGAGTTCAACAATCGTAGGAGTGCAAATCGTTAGACGTGGGTTTTGGGATTTGATTGATTGTGCAAAGCAGTGCGTAGTTATCGACCGCTGTCTCTTGATTGTGTGTATGTGTTATATTTATGTATATGTGATTTGATGTTAATGGTAGCCGAATTAAGGGCTAAGATTGTGAATACCCGTGGTGGGTGATCGAATACTCAAAGTCGTTGAATTACGATATTAAATGATCATTGATGAATATATGAAATGTGATGGCATGTGATGCATTATTGTTCAAGTGATATGTTGCCATGATACACATATATATATGCATGGGACTTGGGATGTGACTATCGAAGGAAAGGGTGTACTTTATGTACGTGGTCCGATGTTAGCCTTGTGTTACATTGGCGCTTGATGTTAGCTATGTGCTTCATCAAGGGAGGTGTTGGCTAGGTGCCCATCTCGGCTGGTTGATAGCGTGTGTGCATCACCGTGGATTAATTGATATGTGGGATCACTTATGTGATCGGTGGCTTAGCCACGGCCTTGAGCAAACAAGTCTACCGAGGTAAGTTATGTGGGATCACTTAGGTGATCGGTGGATTAGCCACGACCTTGGGCGGCGTGTGTGCCGAGGTTGGTGTAATGGATGGAACTAGGTTGGGTTGGGCTTCATTTTGCATAATTTTGTATGTGGATTTGTGTGGATATGGGCCAAGCCCATATGTGGGGACATGTGTATTAACTATGCACCGAGTCCGTTGACTCACCCAATTTTTCTCAAACCTTACTGGTGATGCATAAAGCTTGGACCGGGTTGGAGTGGATACGAGGTGGCTCAATGAAGTTATTTTCCTTATTTTATATTATATATATATTTTCAGAATTTGCGAATATTTGGTTATTGTAATAAGGGCCATTTAAAGGTTTTGAAGTTTATTATTATGTTTTAAAGTGGATTGACTATTTTTATTATTTGGATATGTTTTATTTTTAGCAACTCATATCTTAAAGATATATGTTAAAATTACAAATCAAGGATTTGTAACAACTTGATTTTATTTGGATTTATAAATATACAATGTTTTATTAAAGACAATAATTTTTTTTTATGTTTTCACTCTAAGTCAAAATATTTTTCAAACGTTTTCTGCAGTGGCATTCTAAATTCGGCCGTGGCGTATGGGCCGGGTTTGGGGTGTTACATCGACGTTTGATAAGCATAGAGAATAAATGGTAGCTTCTTATGCCAATCTTTACAAGTCTCGGTCATCCTTCCTACAATCCTTATTTTGTTTTTTTGTTTTTTTTTTCTTTTTGGCTGCCTTTGTTGCTCTATGATATGGCGTCTGATCTTTGAACAGACTACAAACTTTTGACATTGTCCTTTTTGACATTCTTTGTCGGCGCTTGATCTCTCTTTTTTTTTTTGGAATTTGATGACTATCGACTTTGTAACATTGGCATATGAAGCTACTTCCACCCTCTTAGTGAAGTAAACGATGACCACGACAATCAATCGATGTCGACTAGAAGCTTTTGACGAGATCGGCCCCATAATATCCATTCCCCACATATAAAAAAAATTGTGAAGAAATAGATGAGGCACATAAGTCTTGTCTTCCTCAATTTGACCTTTACGACATAACTGAAGCAATATCCCTTTTATGGTGAACTAATAGTACCCAAACCTTATGATTAGCCCGCATCTTAGTAGCCCAGGCATATCCTGATATGATCGTGCGAAAACATCTTTGAATTCTTAAAAATAACTCAATGATGTCTCGCTAGGCTACAATCTTCACCTCTTTTCTAGGCTCATAATATCCACTGACCCTTTGTAGAGTAGGGTCTATTTTTCATCTTGTTCTATCATTATTAATAAACCGGAAGATAGGTTACAATCTCTGTCATCTTCAAAGTCCTGAGATCCCTCTAGACACATATCTTACTCGAAAGGAGACTCGAGTCAAGAATGAATGCGTTGCTCACATCTTTGATATCTGGAGACCTATTGTAGGTTCGAAGGAAGATTCCAAAGAATAAATGATTTAAAGAATGATTATTTGTATGGTTATGAATGAAGAATGAAAGAATACTTGAAAGAAAGTCTAAAGAACAAACAAAAGAAAAAAACTAATAACAATTGTTTGTACAGTATGAAATGGAAAAAATAAAAGAATATTTGCTCAAAAAGATGCATTTTATTGAAATAAAAATTCCGGACACAAGCCTATTTCACAAAAGGGCTCTTATTGCCTCTAGGCTTAAGGCAACAAGCGTGTTTTGAATATTACTCTAGATTAGCTCTAAAAATACAGGGATCTCTTCCACAGTCCCATTATTCAAAACACTCCCAAGTATGCAAAGGCTTGGAAACTTTGTTCCCCGGTTCCGTCTTCGATTTTGACTTCTTCAAGGAGTCGCAACTTTCTTGTTTCCTCCTTTAATTATCGCATTTACTGCCTCGTCAAAGATTAGGTTTTGATGAAACGTCGAACTTCACAATTCCCATTTTAATGAACCTTTTGACTAACTTTTTAAACGTAGTACAGTTTTCAATTGAGTGACCCATTATTCCCGCGTGGTACTCGCATTGGGCATTCTCATTATACCATTTTGGGAACGGAGGTTGAACGGGTTCTGAGTAAGACGGAGATACCACATGCACATAAAAAAGATTCTGATACAGCTCCTTATATATCATCGGGATGGGTGTGAACTGGAGCCTTTCTGCATTTGGCCTCTAGTTAGATTCCTACTTTGAAGAGCCTTGATAGCTAGTGGTTACTGACCCTCTACTGCCTCTGATGGATCGATTTAGGATTCATGCTCAAGATACTTACTTCATTTCCCTTGTTTCTCGGGGCTGATCTTTTGGCGCTTTCTCTCGTGTCTATCCTCCCACTCCTTATCGCATTTTCAATCATCTCACCGGACATTACAATATCTGAAAAGCTTATGGTGGCGCTTCCCAACATATGGTTAATGAATGGGGCTTTTAGAGTATTGATGAAAAGCATCGTGGTTTCCTTTTCTAAAAGCGGCGGTTGAACTTGCATGGCAACTTCCCTCCATCTTTGTGCATACTGCCTAAAGCTTTCATTCGATTTTTTCTCCATGTTCTGTAAGGTGATTCTGTCAGGGGTCATGTCTGCCACATGACTGTATTGCTTCATAAATGCTTGCGCTAGGTCTTTCCACGAATTAATCCTAGCACGGCTCAGTTGATTATACCACTTGGATGCTGCCCCCACCAAACTATCTTGGAAGCAGTGGATTAGCAATTGATCATTACTAACATACCCAGTCATCCGTCTACAGAACATGGTAATATGGGCTTCAGGACAACTAGTCCCATTATACTTCTCAAATTCTGGCATTTTGAACTTGTGAGGAAGCACCAAATCTGGAACCAAGCTCAAGTCTTTAGCATCAATTCCATGGTGATTATCAGCATTTTCCAAGGCCTTGAATTTTTCTTCCAACCACCTACAACGGTCCTCTAACTGCCTTGGCAATTCAAATCTTGTCATTTCTCCCTCCGCTATATTTAAATCAGGGATAACAGGATTAGCTGGGTCATCTCCTGGGTTAGATCCTGAGCCAACTTGGAAGTTCATGGGCACTCCAATATCAGCTTGACCTTGTTGAGGCCTAATCGTGGCAGATGGCCTTTGAGGATGCACCTCAGGTTGTATATGTGCATGTGGTGGGGTGAAACCCGGAGGATAGTCTTCATTATCTTCTCCTGTATTAGTCATGGGACCTATTCCCTTGTCCATTGCCCCATTCAACAACTGAGTCATTTGAGCAACCATATTTCTTTGGGCTTCCATCATTTGGTCCCTCATATCTTGTTGGATCTTTGCCAACTACTCTTGCAGCTGGTCTTGCATGTCTCTTTGGAACTGTTCAAGTCTTTGATCCATATCTTTTGTCTTAGCGCGAGTACCGTAACGATGTTTAGTTTCCAGATTAACTTTCTTTCTTTCTCTCTTTTTCTGAAATAACTTCAACTAATTAGGGTCCTTCTATGGATTTTAATGCATATGATGCGATGTAATACAAATGCATGAAATGAATGCAAAAAGAAAGAGAGGCGTTGATTCTGAATTCAATTCCATTAGGACAACTTTTCTAGAAAATAAATTCCTTTACATAAAACGGATATTTATACGGCCTTTCCCTCATATTCCAAGCGAAGACATTGATCCCTTTCTTCTTATCCGGATATTAAGGTCCAATCTCGCGAACTTTCTAATAAATGTCTCTACTAGCTCTTTTTACTTGATCTGGGCCGTGACTCACTGCTCACTTATTTCCACAATGCTCGTTAGCCTCTTCAAGAAAGTCGAGACGTGGTGATTCTCGAATAGTCTTTGTCAGCTTGAATCCTTGGGCAATAAAGTCTTTTATTCCTTCACGGACTATCAGTCTTCTTTCATTGTGTTTACTTGGACCATATTCGGACGACCGTATTATAATCCACTTTATCAAGAAATCCATTTTCTCATGACAAACTCTTCTATTTAGCAATCAAATTTGAATCAACACCTCTTTTCTATGATGTGAATGCAATGCAATCAAAACAAAAGAGAATACGTTAGCACAAGAGAAATAAATAATAAAATAGGGCACCTATCTGGGTGACCACTAGGGTTTGGCATAGTTCTACCTAGGGTAAGCCCTTAGGTTTTCTACATGTGGTTTAGCTCTAAAGTTGAGGTACCCGAACCAGCAGATTCCTCGATCCTCACCCATTATAGGTTCATACGGACCGAGTTCAATTCAGGGGAATACATTTCCCTATGGCTGCACGGAGATGAAAATCTCACAAAGACATAGGTACGGATGTATCCCGAAAGTGATTCACTATCCTGCACGGAGGTGAAAACCTCACAAAGGAGTAGTTTCTCACTCCCACTTAAAGGTGTGACCACAACGGTCATGCAATGCAATATGCGCAAGAAAATAACAATCATATGCAATGACACAAACAAATGCAACAAAAGGATCGTAATTTTCAAATCAAATTTTCAAATTTTCAAATCGAATTTTCAAATTTTCGACAAAGGACAGAAAATAATCAATTTTATGGCTTGACTTTCTTATTGGTCCCCAGTGGAGTCGCCAAGCTGTCGAAACCATCTTTAATTTTTTTTAAAAACAGGGATCGACTTTAAAAAAACGAAAACGGGAGTCGCCACCAATCCCTTTTTGCTTAGGTGTGATTGGATCACCTTATAAAACGTTTTATTTCAAAACATTGATTTTGGCCTACGAAATTCAAGAAAAAGGGTTCGGGAGTCGGTTACGTATGAGGAAGGATTAGCACCCTCGTAACGCCCAAAATTGGTACCGGATTGATTAGTTATTGTCCTAATGTCAAAAATTCGAAAAGATTTGAAAACATGATTTCTTTAAAAGCTTGAACAATTTGAGTTGGAACTTGAGATTCCTTTGTTCCGAAAGAATACAAACATCACATCCAGCACGTTAGGACATGATGTTTTAAACCCTCGTAACTAAAATCATCTCATGATTTACAAAATTCATTAAAAGGATATTTAGTTATTTAGTCAAACGGAAAATTAAAACCCAGCACATTAGGGCACTATTTCCCGAATTTCTAAACACAAAACATTACCTTATTTAAGAAAAACTTTTGGATAAAATGTGGTAATTAAAGGAGATAGATATTTTTAAGCAAAGATTTAAAAATAGATAATAAAATAAATATATATTTTAAATAAATAATATAAAAACTTTGAATAAAAATGTATAAGGGATAACTTATAATAAGTATATAATATACCATTTAAAAATAGATAATATACATATTTTAAATAAACAATATATGGAAAGTTTTGCCTTAATAATAAAACAATTTAGATGATGTACAACATACAAATTTTCAAATAATACATGATATGATTAAAGTTAAATAATATATAATATATAAATAATATATAACAAATAATAATATATATGATAAAACAATTTAACGTAAATAGGGAAAAGCAAAAAAGAGAGAAACAAGTTTAAAATAATTAAAATAAATGAATAAATAATAATTAAGCAATTAAATGGATAAATAAAAAAAAGTTAAAAAAACCCATAAGTCAACCTAACTCCCGCAATATGTGGATTCAACGAAATTCCTCCACCAAAATCTAACTCAAACGGAAGCAACTCAAAAAGAAACAAAGATGAGCGAAGAACAAAATAAGAACAAGCCACAGAAAATAAGAACGCAAAAGAGAGAGAAATTTGAGTGAATGCTCTCAAGAATTTTTATTACTCAAAATTCAAGTCCTTTACAATGAAGGGAGAGGCCTCTATTTATAGTTAAGCTCTCCCAAATCTAATGCATGCAGATCAATTACATCAACGACTAAGATTAAAAGGTATCTACAAATTAAATCTCTAAGATTACAAAATCATATCTTCTAAGATTGCATACCATATCTTCTAGGATTGCATATCATATCTAAGATTTGCATATCATATCTAAGATTGCATATCATATCTTCTAGGATTGTATATCATATCTAAGATTTGCATATCATATCTAAGATTGCATATCCTTGAAGATTGTGTTTCCATATACGTCAAGCTTGTAGATGGACCTTCAATCTTTTCAAGTAATGGGCCATTCCGATCGGGCCAAATGATATATTTTGGACTGGACTTGGACTTTGTTTTATTATTTTGGGTTTATTATTTTTTTTTGTATGGGCCCGGGCTAAATTGGCCTATTACAAGGACTAAATCGCGTTAAGTGCGAAAGTATTGTTCTATATGCAAAAGGTGTCTAATAGCTGTAGATTTTTAATTGGAGGTCCCTAATGTGCAAATAGACCTTTCTAAGGTTAATAGTTGGTCATAGGGGACAAATAAATAAATTTTCAAATCATTAGGTGAGATTTTGGAGGTAATTTGTCTAGTAATATAATAAAATAAGGAGAAGAAAAGATATCATCTTTTCTCCTTCTTCTCTCCACTGAAATTTCCAAAGAAAAACACCATGGGAGCTTGAAAATTTTCAGCAACTCCTCACCTCTACAAGTAAGTGATCTTGGTGGTTTTTATTGAGAATTTTTGTACTTTTGGAGAACCCAAAGCTTAAGCTAGCTAATGAGAGGACTAATTTGCTAAATGGTTGAAAGTTTAGGGACTTGCCATGAGAGTGTTCATGTTGTTTGTTGAGTTTTTATGGAAGAAAATGAATGTTAGTGAGTGAATGAACAACTTTTGTGAAAGGTGTTACCATGAAAACACCTAAATGGGACTTAGTTGTAAAGATTGTAAATGTGTAATAATTGCATGAAATAAATGGTTTTGTGAGTTGTTGTAAGAGGAATAAATGTTCAGCTGGGCTTGTTTAATGAGGAAATATGAAGAAAAATGATATACGAGCCTAGGGGAAAAATCATAATTTTGCCATAGTATAGGGGCAAAATGGTCATTTTTGCCTAAGTAGAAGATTTGATGTATCATGAGTTTTAAATTGATTGAATTAGTGAATTTTATTATTATAGATCAAGAAGAACGTGAAAACAGCCTTGACCGGGGAAAAGGCAAGGTTACGGATTAAGCCGTAGATTAACATATTTTGCATCGACGTAAGTTTATGTGTAAACGGTACATCTTGAATACTTATGTTGTTACTTATTGGTGTATCGTATGAATGAGATCATTTATTATTGAGATGGATTGAATTCGATAGAAAATGAGTAATTCCCGTATGAACCTTGAAATAGATATGGAAGTGTAGAATATTATCCGTAATAATCAATAGTGGGCTGTGTGCGATACCACCTTAATACTTACTCATGATGGGCCGTGTGCGATACCATCGTTTATATTATCATTTGGTGGGCTAAGTGCGATACCACCATAAATATTCTTGTTGGTGGGCTATGTGCGACACCAACCTATCATAGATTAATGGTGGGCTGTGTGCGAAACCACCGAGTGTTTGGTATTATTATGAATGATTCATTGAGAAATCGTTTAAGTATATGTTTCATATGATGTTGTGGTGATGAGTGCAGGGAATGTATGCAAATAAATTAGAGCATTATATTTGTTATATGGTTGAAATGTGGTAAGAGATGAAATGAGTAAGCATGATTATGAAATGTGGATTGTTCTTGCTTGGTATGAAAAGCATTGATTGATATATATATATATGTGTGTGTTATTATGCTATTTGTTTACATGTAAACTTACTAAGCTTAAAGCTCATTCCCTTTCCTTTTTCCCTTGTTTTATAGTGTTAAAGAGCCGGTTCGGGATACGAAGTTATTTGGAAGATCACCCACACTATCAGCTCATCTCGGTATAGTTAGACTTAGTATTTTTGAATATGGCATGTATAGGGGCTAGGCTTAGTGGAAATGTTTTGTTATTTTGGCCAAGTGTGTTGGCTCCTTATAGATGAATTCTCTTGTATATGGCCATAGTTAATGGCTCATTATTACTAATTTATGAAAAGATGAGGTTATTCATGAAATTGTATGTTGCACAATTGGGTTGCTTAGTGAATGGTTGAATGGATTTTTTATGTGTGAGTTAGGGTGGCAAAAAGAGCTTGGAAAATAGCCTTGTTCTTGTCCACACGGGTAGGCACACGGGCGTCTGTCTAGGCCGTGTTTGACACACGGTCAGTCCCATAGGTGTGTGGCTAGGCCGTGTCCCCTGTATGTTAATGATGCAAGTCAGTGTCGACCACGGGCTATACACACGGGCGTGTGCCTAGGCCGTGTGACCCTTATGAGGTTGCTGACGTCACAAACAGAATACCCAGGTTTTTATACACGGGCGTGTCTAGGCCGTGTAAAGCACATGGGCCATTGACACGGGCGTGTGCCTGGCCGTGTGAAAACCCCTATAGGTTCGAAATGAAAAATAAATCCCACACGGGCTAGGGACATTGGTGTGTATGATCACACGGCCTGCCCACACGGGCGTGTCCCATTTCACACGGGCGTGTGCCCCTGTTAAGGCAAAATTTTTCTAAGTCTATCAAAGTTCCCGGTTTGATTCCGAGACCCACCATGTGCATGTTTAAGGCCTCGTGGGTCCATAATAAGGATGATATGAATATGAATAGGAAGATTTAATTTGGAATGAAATTCTATAGCTCAAAGTCATATGTTTAAGTGGGTTATGTCCGGTAATGCCTCATACCCGGTTCTGGTGATGAACACGGGTGAGGGGTGTTACATATTAATATAATTTAGGGATTTCTACGGATCAAGGCAAGTGAATAGATCGTTTAATTCAGATTTAGAATAATAAGTGAAGTTTAGGTGGATTCTTTCCTAGGTATTGACTTCTACATTGGTTTCTTCTTCGAATATTTTCCCAATTTTATCTCTGTCGCTCATAGTTAATTAGTTAGTTAAAATTTAGATTAAAACAAATCCCCTTAATTATTAGGCTAAATAATAGAAAGATAGTTATTACTAGTACTTTTAGTCCTTGTGGATACGATATTCCGGACTCACCATAGCTATACTAATGTTCGATAGGTGCGCTTGCCTTTGTCGTATTTTAGTTAGTTTATGACGTCATCAACGACTCACCCTAGTATTTCTACTAGGGTTGCCACCCCCTTCATGTTATATGAGGGGTTTTGGGCCTCTCTCACATCGGGTCCAATTACGAGTACTATCTGGACCTTTCTGACCTAGTACTCTGTAATACGATCCAACCCGATTTAATTTTTCTATTTACCAAAATAAAATTTAATATCTACATATTAAATAATTTTCACACCTCAATTTTCGGGCTTCAAAATAGTCTAAAAACATAAACTCATTTTTCTATAATTTTTTAAGTAACCCTATATAGGATTGCAAGTTTCCATTTTCATTTTCATTTCCATTTTTGGAAACCTACATTCATTTCCAAATTATTCCATTTCTCCATTTCGGAGAAAACCATGATCATTCTTGAATGTTTCCCATTTCTCATATTTATATTTATTCCATTCATTTCTATTCAAAAGCGTAATTCATTTATGGTTTCAACGAGCTAAAAGAGGGACTGATTGGACATATGTAGTTGAGGCTCAAATGATTTATAATTAGGTTCTGGCTTTTCAACTATTAAATATAAACTCATTTAGTGAAAAATTCATTCCACTATAGTGTCGTGACTAAGCTCTCTCCAACGACATACCATTATGAAAGCAACTACTCAATGACCGTCCTGTAACACCCCTAACCCGTCTCCATCGCCAAATTAGGGTTACAGAGCATTACCATGCAAATCCGAAACAAATCGAGCTTTCGAGGCCTTAAAATCAGTTTAGAAACAATTCGGAACTAATTCGAAACAAATCAGAAAGTTTGGGAAAAAATGCAAAATTTTAAAAATAGGGGTCACTCGGCCGTATGGCTAGGCCGTGTAACAATTGAACAAAGGGACACATGGCTGTGTCCCAGCCCGTGTCTCCAACCGTGTAACTCACTGAGTATTGTCACACGACCGTGTCGCAGGCCGTGTGCTAGGCCGTGTAACACACTAACTTGATACACCAAAATTAACAAGTGACACACGACTATGTGACAGCTCGTGTCCCAGGCTGTATGCTCCATAATTTGGCCATAAAAACAAGCCATTTCAAGACCAAAACACACCTAATCAACCATCCAATTTGTGCATACATTCAAAATACCTAAACACCTTTCAAACACATATAAACATACCATTTCAAATATCCTAATTCATCTAACCAATATGCCATTCAAAAGCACCACATTTATACCAAATCATCATTAACCAAAACAAGGCAATATTTCCACATTTCAAGCACAAAATCTAGTTTAACCCTATGCCAACCATGCCAAAATAACCATTCCAAAAAATGCCATCATAGCATATACTATCTAGAATCCACGGAGTATGCATGAGGGTTCATTCACCCATATTTGCAACTATTATTCATGCCAACATTTACCTTATTCCACAAAAAGCTTGACACAACTCAAGACAAGTAATTTCACTTGAATAACCTTTCAACCCTATTACATGCCATTTATAACCATTAACTAAAATAACCATAAATATCAATATGTTGAATAGATAGTGCGATGATACTCCGACGAGATTCCAACCGGCTGAGCTTCCAATAATCTATAAGACAAAGGAAACGATTACGTAAGCATTTAATGCTTAGTAAATTCGTATAAGTGAAACTTAAACTTACAAAACATATTAAATTAAACAACCAAACCTACTCTCATCATGTCATATGTCAAACTTCCTTTCCTATACACATCAACTCATAAGGTTAGTAAATATATCATTACATATAAATCCCAAGTAACTTATGGCATATACATGATAAACAATTAGGCTCTATCCATGATCCATCACCCATACATTTATCCTTTACACATACTTTCCATTGAAATCATATGGTTAATAGATAGTAAACAAGACATCTATAAAACATAACATATATTAAGAAATGGATGATAGGTGCTTTTAGGTTTTGGAGAAAAGAAATGGAATAGATGAATGAAGATTTCGGTTTTAGGGACAAGGTAAGTTCAGACACAAAAAGAATGGAGAAGATGAATGGAGAATTCGATTGAGAAGGAAATGGTAAGTTTCGGCTAAGGTGTATGTTGCCACACCTTCGGTTTCAAGGAGAAATGGAAGACTTACTTGAATATTGGTAACAAAGAAGAAACTCTCGACATTCATTTAACAACTTGACCAAAAAGGAATTTTAGCTAGATATACCAAAGCCCAGAAAATGAAAGAAAAACACTAGAAATTCCAAGCATTTTTCGGCATAGTCACTTCTCACACCAATGCGTCCTCCCCCCAGACTCCTCCTAAAAAATTCGGCCAAGTCTCGCTCACTCACCACCTCTCCTTCAAACTTGCTTGGCCAAGTCTTCCTCCTAAACTTCCTCTCCACCCTCCATTTGAATGTAGTAGACCAAGTCAGGAAGAATTCGGGTGCCCTACCTCTTCCTCCATGCGAGTCCAAAATGAGTGACAAAATAGGGATCTCTGCGACTTGAACTGGGGAGCTCTCCCTTGTAGATGGCGCCACACTCGGCTCCAAGTGGCACATGCCTTGCCTTGCCAACCTCATTTTTGTGTAACAACTGCAAATAAAATACATATCCTGGCTCCAATGACTCCACACACCTAAGGCTCAAAACTAAATTTCCCCATTCCCTGAGGCATACTCTAGCCTACAACTAAGCCCACAAGACACGAAATAGCAACATAGCACACCAACACGCTAATATCATGCAACAACAAAATAGCCTAACCGGGATATTCTGGGTTCTACCCCCTTAAAATAATTTTCGACCTCGAAATTGCACGATCAAAGAGTTGAGGGTATTCTTTGCCTCATCATATCCTCGGGTTCCCGTGGCTTCTTCCACGCCATGATTCGCGAAAAGCAGCAACCAAAGGCCACGCAGACTTTCTCGCGAACGCTCCACATCGATCAAGAATACGCACGGGTTCTTCTTCAAAATCAAGTCTGGATTTACCTCGATCTCTTCACTTTGCTACCACATGCGATGGATCACGAGCGATATCTCGAAGCATCCGAAGCGTGAAATACGTCGTGAATCGGCTAAGCTCTGCTTTGGCAATTCCGGTTGATCGCCCGTCCGGTCCCACTCGTGTCAAAACCTTATACGGCCCAATAAACCTCGGACTTAGCTTGCCTTTCCTTAGAATCTCAACACCTTCTTCAAGAAAGCGAGACCTTCCGGAAAACTTCGATCCCCACGGCCAAACTCTATATCTCTCGCTTAAGATCGGCATAAGACCTGCTTGCAGGTCAGAAGCTTCCTTTCAATCGAGCACGAGATCAAGCTTAACCTTATCTTGATCTCGACCTTAACTCTGGTCCCAACAAGCGGCGTTCACCTAACTCGAGTCAACACGTGGGTGGCGACACTCCTCATACAGCGCCTCATACGATTGCCATCTTGATGCTCGGCGATAAGCTATTGTGCCAACCAGGCAAACTCAGCTAATGGCAAAAATTCTTCCCAACTACCTGCGAAATCGAACACAACCTCTCGACATATCCTCTAAGATCAGAATAGCGCGCTACGATTGGCTAGTCGATTAACGGGTGGCGTCTTTGAAATCAAGCGAGTACCTAAGTGCGATGCAATGCTTTACAGAACCTTGGCGTAAATCACGGGATCCCTATCAGAGATTATCGAAAGCGGTACACCGTGCAACCTCACTATCTACGAAACATGCGGTTTGCAACCACGAGTGAGTAGTCATACCCTCACCCGGAATAAAGTGAGGTGATTTAGTCAGACGATCCACCACTACCCAAAGCTGAATCCTTCTTGCTTGGCGTGGCGATAATCGGCCGAAATCCATGGTTATCCTTCCCACTTCCAGAGGAATCTTCACGGTGAAGCAAGCAGGCCGATGGCGATGTTGACGCCTTGACCTGCGACATGTCAGGACGCTTCACGACAAACTCATCACCTCTTTCTTGGCTTGGCCACCAAAGCGCTCTCTAAGATCCTATACATCTTGCTACAACCGGGATGCATAGCATAAGGGCTACTATGTGCATCTGAAGAATCTCTGCCTCGGCTTCAACATCCTTGGGCATACAAGCTTTACCTTGAAAACCACGGCACCCCGTCACTAGACAAACTATAACCCTCCAAACCACCACTGCTGCATGCATGCAACCTCCGGCGCGCTCGGAGACCTCATCCTCTAAGCTTGTCTCTACGATACACACTCAGCAGTAGGCTTAATACGCAACTCTTTGAGAATACTTAAGTGCGTCATACAAGCTCAAATGGGCAAACATCGCTCTTAAGTCAAAAACAACCTTACGGCTCAGCGCGTGCGCCACCACGTTAGCCTTGCAGGATGATACTCAATCGAGCGATCGTAATCTTTAAGCAACTCAACCCAATCTGCGTTTGCCTCAAATTCAAATCCTTACAGGTCGAAGGTACGCCCGGACTCTTATGATCGGTGTAGACTATTGATCTCTCTCCGTACAAATAGTGCCTCCAAATCTTCAATGCAAAGACTCTGATAGCTAACTCCCGGATCGTCGTCGTCGGATAGTTGACCTCATGTGGCCTCATTTGTAGAGATCGTAAGCCACAGACATACCTTCTGCGCATCGACACAACCCAACCCGTATGTGATGCATCACAATGAGGCTATGAATTCATACCGGCCTCGAGTTGAATCAAAAGCGGAGCCTCGGTCAAAATCTTCTTTAACTTATCGAAGCTTTCTGCTGTTTTTGATCCAAACAAGCGGAACTTCTTTCCTTAACAACTTGGTCAGTGGCTGCTATCATCGAGAAACCTCAACAAACCCGGTAGTATCCGCCAAACCAGAGAAAACTCAGAATCTGACCCTTTGACCTGGCGGCCTCCAATCAAAAGCGCCTCCAATCTTAGGGTCTGCGAATCCCCTCGGTGACACTACATGCCCCCAGAAAGTCACTTCTCTAAGCCAAAACTCGCATTTACTAAACTTAGCATAAATTGCTTTTCCCTCAAAATCTGCGGCACCACTCGCAAATCGCGCATCATGCTCTTCTTACGTCGCCCAGGTACACTAAGATGTCGTACATGAAAACCACAGCGAATGATCGGGATCTTTCTTTGAAACACCCTATTCATCATATCCATAAATGCTATGCAGGTCGTTAGTCGGCGAGCGGCATTACGGGGGGTCGTAGTGCCCATATCGAGGTCGAAAGCTTATTTGTTTTATGGATATCGACCCTCCTTAACCTTTAAGCGATGACCCGGACCTCAAGTCGATCTTGAAAATCTGCTTGCGCACCTTCCGGTGATCAAACAAATCATCTGTCAGTAGCAGCGGATACTTATTTTGTCGTCAAACATTCAGCCCGGCGGTAGTCTATACACATCCGCATCGTACCATCTTTCTTCTTAACAAAAATGCCGGCGCACCCACGGTGAAACACGCAGCCTAATAAAACCCCGATCCAATAACTCCACGGATCCCTCACGAGCCTTAAGCTCCACCAATTCCTTTGGCGCCATCTATGGGCAATAGACTTTAGCGCGATTCGGGTGTGAGATCTATCCGAACTGCCTCACGATGCAGCGGCAAAGCGGAGGCTCCTCGGGAAACGCATCGGACAAATTCCTTAGCGGTCTGGACCTGCTCTCGTGACTCTTTGCCTCCAAGGCATACATGAACCACATCGCCTCGCGGCCCTTCGACGACCATCTTCTACGCCTTGAGCGGATACCACATTTGATAAGTAATATCTCACATTACCTATCATAGCCACTTCATCTCCCCTCAGCCAGTCTTAAGAACCATGCGGCGCGGCTGGCGCAATCCAACCTCGCACGGTACTTACGACCAGCGGTTCATCCCAAGAATCGGATCGAACTCCCCAAGCGGCGGTTCCATCGGATCAGCGACAGCGGTACCCCTTGGAGTTACAGGGTACATCTCTAAACGACTTATACCACTCTGAGTGACACAGAGGGCTGAGTGCGGTCATGCGCCTAGAAGATATCTCGGGGTCTAAATCATGGTCTCTGCTATACTCACGGCAACATAAGAGTCGTTGAACCCACATCAATCAAGCGGTATAAGGAGAACCAAGATCGAGAAGCGTCTTAGGTTATGGCGTCCGGTGCGTCGCCCTCCTCTCGGCGCCTCATTGCATACACTAATCCGGTATGCGGCATCGAGAACTACCGCACCTACGCCCGGTGCTCCACGGCCCCGACGGAACCATTACCACCTGCTGCCATTACCACGGCCTCTGCGGTGGCGGTCCCTACTCTGAGGCGGTGTGGCCACGGCTCACCGGGCCCGTCCCTAGCCAACCTCACGCGGACGACGATCCCTCGCGCGATGATCGAGAGAACCTCACTGCAACCTTTTCCTCGGTCAACAACCACCCCAATAGGATTTCCCACCTTTGGTTACAACTGCGGCGGTCCACCGCTTGGCGACAACAAACCTACGGCGGTTGACCCACTCGGTCTGGCCGCTTTTACGTGGATTGCGAAGCGATCGAGAAGACCCAAAGCTCTCTCTTGTGCCTATTTACTGTCCATGCTCACGCCTCGCGACTCTTTAACACCCTCATTTACCTTGGCCTTTTCAGCTAAGGCAGCATGCATATTTAGGACTTTTAAGCCAGCAGAGTCATTATCAACCCTTACCTTTGTACTTGATTTGGTTTCCTACCAAATCTCGAATCAACGATGATTCTCCTTTAACAATCGGCACCTAATGAAACAAATAGTTAATCTCCAATCACCTTTGACTTAATCGAAATCAAAAGATTGAACTAACAATAATATACCAATCACTTACCCTCTACTTACTAATCGGTTTACAAAGAAGGAAGACTCCTCTTGATTACTTCCAAAATCAGAAGGCCCTATCATGAATTCGATTCCAACATAAGAGGTTAACTCCTTTCAACATATGCCCAAAGATTCCATGCATATTTCTTCCATCACTTAATAAATTATCATCCATTTTCATTTCGTATATGCATATTCATCTTTCCATATCATATGAACATTAAGTCCCTATGCATGCCTTTCCGTTGACCTTTTCTTATCCGTTGAACCTTTTCAAATAACATCAGACACACAGAATACCTTTTCATGAAAATGTAACCTTTCCTTTTTCCTTGTCAATAATGCTCACACGAGTTGTGAAGTGGGCCTGCTCACACGAGCTGTGGGTCGGGACGGTAGCTACACGATGCAACTCACATGAGCTGTAGAGAATCCGCAACACATGCTGGATCTCAGCCATCGGTAGGACTTCTAGGACCAGCACCCAATACATATACTTCCTAATGACATGTCATTTGTATCCTAAGTATTCTCTAGGCTCAACGGGTCTCTTTCCATATCCTTATCTCTAACCTTCATTCTCATATAACCATTCATGAAATTTACATGCTCATAAATTCATCATAACTCACTTTAGTTATTAAATACAATACCATCATCCATGTTATACATAATAATCCATCCCAAAATCCATTTATCTTAATTTTTCTTTCTATTATATCCTTTTTCCAATATACAATTCCTTTACCATAATTCCCCTTTTTATTATTTTATCCAAACCAAAGCACTATGTCATTCAATTTAATTAACATCCTATTTTGGTCTATATTACCAAAATATTGTATAATTCCAAATCTAATTATTTATAACATAGTAATTATAAACATGATATACAAAATAACTTAATCCTTATACGAACTTACCTCGACTAGAACGGTTGCAAAAATAGAGCTGATAACTAATCCAAGATTTTAAATTTTCCTCGATCTAACTCTGATTGTCTCGTTTCTTGATCTATATATAATTATTTATTCAATTAAACCAATTTCAGCACATATATAATCAAATTTACACAATTTAACATTTCCATAAAAATTATAAAATTACCCCTAACGTTTTACTCTTTTTGCAATTTAGTCCATAATCCCAAAACTTGCGAATTCACCATTTTTAACCAAAACCCATGCTAGCCGTATTTCATAGGCTTCACAATCTGCCCATTTTAATCATCATTTCACAATATTTCCATGAAGTTTTTCTATTTTCTCAAATAAATCCCAAAACAACAAAAATCATTAAAAATCACTTAAACAAGCTCATGAAACTATCAACCAAATTCACAAACACACTTAACTCATTCATGGTAAGTCCCTAAACTTTTAACAGTTTTACAAATTGACCCCCATGTTAGCTAAATTAAGCTAAAACAATTTCAAAAACATAAAAATCATTAAAAACGGACCCCAAAATCTCCCACATGCATTGAAGAGAGTTTGGCTGAACCTCCCTTGCTCCAAAAATGGAGTTTCTCACGGTTGAAGAAGAAGAACATAAGGAAAATATGTTTTTTGCTTTTCTTTTTATTTATTACTTAGTATTTACTTTATTATCATTAAAATATATCATATAAACTAACAAAAATTAGCCACCAAGATGGTATATTTGTCATTTTAGTCCATTTAATTACCTTTCCCTAGCCATTTGACACCTTTAATTAATAGAAACTTAATTTTGCAACTCTTATGATTTAGTCATTTTCAATTAATTAACTATCTAAACGTTAAAATTTACAGACCAAACTTCAATGTACTTATATAATCACTCCATAAATATTTAATAAAATATTTATGGGCTCGTTTTACAGAAATGAGGTCCCAATACCTCAATTTCTAAAACCACTTGACTTTAAGGATTTACCACATAAACCTAATTACTCATTCAAATAGCATAAATTGTCAATTCAAAATTTATTTAAATACTATATTTGACTCGTAAATATTAAGTTGTAATATCCCTAAATCGGGTCTAGTAGTTTCGGGTATATTTTTCATGTTCTGAGCGTGAATTTAGGAATTTATTGGGTTAATAGTAATTTTTAATTTAATTTAGGAGGTCAATTTCATTTAAAATAGATTAAACATTAATACGAAAAAATAAAAATATTTTTGGAAAATTAATTTTAAAATAGTTAAATAATTATTAGTGAAAATAATTAATTTGGGTCGAAAAAGAATTTTAAAATACTTTTTATTTGGGGTTAATTTGAGTTAAATTTAAATATTAATTAAATTGGATTTAATTTTAAAATAAGGGAAATTTTGGAGTATTTATTTGGCAAATAAACCTTTAAATTTGGAATTTCGGAGGGAAAGGATCAATTGGTGGGTTGTGGGAGTGGCCATTGGGCAAATTTCCCAACTTTTAAATTTCTGGTGGGTTGTTTCAGTTTTAAACATAATGCATCTAGCCTACTTTTCACACCATTTACATCAGATTAGAGAGTTATAACATTCGTTTTCTTTGCATGGTTTTAAAGATCTATCATCAGAGAATAGATTCAACAAATTTCCTTCTCAAAATACTCTCTATTTTCACCCGAAATTATTCACAAAAGTAGCCAAAACTATTTTCAAATTTCGCAAGATTCTTGAATCAAGATTTTCAATCAAAAGATTTAGAAAGAATCAAAGGTAATTATTATTTCTAAACTTATTTTTATGATGATTAGAAGCATATTTACATGATTTGAGTGATAATTACATGATTTTTTATCAATGTCATCTTCTTCAAAAGCTTAAGGTGCTTTAATGGTGGATCTCAAATTTTGAGAGGAAATCCACAAATTAATGGATTCCAACTCAAAATGGATCTATTAGAAGGTTTTTGATCTTATTTATCAAGATTAAACATGTTTTGTAAGGTAATTTAAAGAAATTCGAATTTCATCATCTTCATGAACCGATTTTCTAGATTTTTTTGAAATTGATTTAAATGTGAAATTGATGCTTAGTATATGTTTATTTGGTCTAGTATTGATGTTTGGAAGTGATTAGGAGGGTTAGAGTGATCGGTTTTGTGAGGAATCAAGTTTTCGACTTGATGATACAAATCTGGTAAGGTAACTTTAAGTGAGAATTTCGTGTAGCCTAGTTGATGAAAATTTGTGTTTATTATATCTTTTGAAAGGTGGTAATATCTATTTTATCTCTGTTGAAGCTCCAAACCTTGAAGAGGATCGAGCTAATCGAAATTGAAGCTTGGATTTGCTTGGTTGATCACTTGGTTGTGGTTGAGTTAGTTGTGTGGTGAGTGTTATTAAAGGGAAATTTGGTAAATTGACCCTCACTTATGCTTAATTGGATGATTACTTACTGATTGCAAATATTTAATTGAGTTTTTTTTGGTTAATTTTGCAAGATTATTGATATATGTTTAAGTGATGGAATTTTTGTTTAGTGTTGGTAAGTGAGCATCTAGTGATTTTATGTGCTTGATTTGATTGATTATAATGGTGAACTAAGCAAGCATGCTGGAGTTTTTGGTTCATAGTATGTTGATATTTCAATTGATAAATGAACATTGATAATAGGTAATTGGTATGCTAGATTTAATTTGATGTTAAAATGGCTATGTTACATTATTCACATATGCATTTTGACACTTTAAATTGAGCACATTATTGACTCAAATTATGTTATGATTGATGGTTATATTGACATTATAGCACGGTGTGGTGAACTAAGCAAGCATGCTAGAGTTTTTGGTTCATGGTATGTTGATATTTCAATTGATAAATGAACATTAATAATAGGTAATTGGTATGCTAGATTTAATTTGATGTTAAAATGGCTATGTTACATTATTCACATATGCATTTTGACACTTTAAATTGAACACATTATTGACTGAAATTATGTTATGATTGATTGGTTATATTAATATTATAGCATGGTGGATGCATTGGATATAGTTGGCATGCCATAGGATTTGTGTGTACTCACCATATTGATATGTTATTTGAGTGCAATGAGGCTCTAGGTGGACTAATTTGGAGTAGATAAAGGAGTGTTGAGCTTGTGTCTCCATTCAACAAGACTGATTCGAGGCAATAGAAGCGAGCGTGTGGCCTCGACCCACTCAATCCGAGAATGATTCTGATTTTGATTGGGAGTAAGGAGATCCGTTTATCCGATGTATGATCACCCGATTAAGCCATGATTGTATATGCCAATATAAATGTATGAAATGTTATATGCTAAATTGATGATTATATGCCATGATTAATTATGATTTTTGATACATGGTTCAGCATATGACATTTAACTATTATGGATTGATATTCTGATTGAAAATTTGTATTTGATCGGTTTCAATTTAAGCTTGATTTGGGTGCTAATTTACTCATCGTTTTATTAACATTCACTGAGCTTTTTAAGCTCACACCCTTACATTCATGCAGTTAACCGACGGGATTGAGGAACTGGGGAGCCAAGTAAAAGAGTTCCAAGAGATTAAGGCTCGGTAGAGGTTTAATTACACGTTTTAGAGATGTTAATCGGGCATAGTGGAACTTCTGGGACTTAGTTTAATTTTTGTTGTAATTGGATTTGGACATTGGATATTTTTAATTTTGGATGGTTTTATAATATCATTTATGCATGTTTGAGTTTGATTATTGAATAGTTTACGGTGTATTGTTGCTTGATAACACGGTGTGTGAGGCATGATGTTTACACTAACCATTGTTTAAAAAAGCTTCCATGGAGTGGTTTACTAGCGACTAAGGTACACCACTTATTTGAATTAATTGGTAGGTGATATGTATGAAATTGAATGTTTAATTCTATTTAATTGAGGCTTAATTTTTGTAAATAAATTCAATTGAAGATGTATGAATATGTATTATATTTAATTGTAGCTAAATCGGGTTTAATTGGCCATTAAAATACTCAAAATCGATTTTAAAATCGAATTTTTGCACAAAAAAACTGCAGTGGCCTGTTGGGGGTTTGAATTCTAGTCTTTTTAAATTGGTTCTCTAGTTTGTTTAAATTACAAATTAGACTTGTAACTTGATAAGTCTAATTAGAGCCTTAAATGATAAGGAAACTTGATAAAATTTTAGGATTAGACTTGTAATTGATAAAATTTATTAGAAAGAATTTAATATTCGGGTATAGTACTAATAGTTTGAAATTGTTACGATTTAGTCCTTAATGATTAAACTTGAATTAGACATAGAAAATAAACTCGGATTAAGCTAAAATTTTTAGGGCTTACATAAATTGACTAAAATAGGGTTGGTAAATGTATATATCTAAATTCAGGTTAGTTTAACTGTAGGTGGTAAAATGACAAAAATGCCCTTAGGTTAACTTATAAAAAGTTTAAAATTGGTTCACAAATTACTTCTGCATTAATAAATAACTAATAAATGGATAAGATTGAGGTGTTATAAGGTCAGGGTGTGTCTTAGGAGGTCCTTAGCCAGAGAGTCACTTAGGTGGCTAATGTAACGCTTTGAATTTGGTTTGGTCCATCCCGGTCGGGTTTGGGGTGTCACATAAGTAATAATATTTACGGACTTACTCATCGGATTTGTGGCCTCGAAATCACTGTTTTCGACACCACTGAAAAATGTGTTGTTACACGTCCAATGACCTTGTCATTAGTGTGCTACCCTCATAGGATATCCTTGTTCTCTTTGGGATAATATCCACTCTCCCAATATGATCCTATTTTATCTCATGGTAACCATTACATCTCCCTTTATGAAAAGTCAATCACTATCAAATAGTGATCAAGTCATCCATCACAAAGACGGATGACCCGTGGTCATGTTTACTTTTCATCAACCATGTAATGGCAATTATAGGATATCATTTACCATGTTTTGGGCTATGAACCCCACTTTTTTGAATGACGCTACATACTGTAGAAGTCGTACACTCAATGTACCAGCTTTCGGTTCCTTATCTATTTGAACTCAGGCTTTTACTTACATCAAAGTGTGCGAGTCACGCATACATAGTCCGCTATCCACTCAAGATTTAGGTATGTCACACTATGAACATCACAAGTGAATAAATCCATAAATAGCTTAAAGGTCTATTCTGCTTGGGTCCTGCCGATGTACTATCAATCCAGTCAGTCACATCATGTCTCTATCTGTTGGGAGTCATTCGCTTCGATGCCCAAGACAAGGCATCTCCCCAATTAGACTTGATAGATGACATATTAGTCTTTCAATCGATTTTCTCATTTCTGATTAAACTAAGGACATGTTTAGGTTCATCTACTAATACAAGTTGTCTTTTCGTATTATGATCCGACCACGCAATACCACTTAGTATTAGTTAAACATTAGACAACCAATGAGCAACATTTGCTTCCACTTTGCTTTGTATGTAGAAACCATGTGAGGAAAATTATACAAAGTATATTAATATAGTTAATGAATTTGTTTTATTAACCAATCTATTCGAAAAAATTCCAAGTGTATATTGACGAAAATACTACACTTAGGGCACCAGATCTAACAACTCGTGCTTTAGATCGAACTGTTGTATCTTTTGTTCCACCTCTACTGACTTCAGCAGTACCACTATATCCTAGCCGTCTTCCTCTCATCAAGGTAACTATTGGTTTTACATTTGGATCTCTATTTCGGTCAGATCGTTTTGGAAAATCTTTTTGAAAATGATCTAATGATCCACAAATGAAACAAGATCCATCTTTCAGCCTGCACACACCGAAGTAATTTCTGCTGCAATGATTACATTCAACCCTATTTGAATTCTGTACACTATCGGCACTAGCTACCGAAGTCGTCGGTGGTCTCAAATTATTTTGTTTCATTCGGTCCCTCCTAGAAAATCCAGACGGTGCTGTAAAACGGCTATAAGCTTCTTTAATTTTCTTTGGTGGGGGAGCAGAAAATAATCTGGATGTATTTTGTTTGCTGAAGTCTCGAACCCTCGATTAATTATTTCTCTTATTAATACAGATTTCTTCCATCTTCTTAGCTCGATCGACCAAAACCACAAATTCTCGTAGTTTCATTGCACCAACTAACATTTTGATTTCATCATTCAACTCGTCTTCAAAGCAATGCACATCTCTTCCTCGGTTGGTACAATCTCAAGAGCATTTTTACTGAGTTGTACAAACTCTCACTCATATTCAGCAACCGATCTATCTCATTGATTCAACTCAAGGAATTCATTTTTCTTCTTGTCTAAGTACCATTTATTAATGTATTTCTTTCGAAATTCAGCTTGAAAAAAGTCCTAGTTGACCCTGTCTTTCAGTACTATAGCTGTTAACGTCGACCACCAGCGATATGCCTCATCTTTTAATAATGAAATGACACACCTCAAATAATCATCAGGAGAATACAACATTTCATTGAGAACCCTTTGTGTATTTTTCCAACCAGTATTCAACTCTGGCAGGATCATCATCCACTTTACCATGAAATTGTTCAGCCTCGTATTTCCAAATTTTACCGATAGAAGGCCTATAAACATTTATTGAGGTATAAATTTGAGGACGAAGGGGTGTCAGGGAAGGCCCAGGTGTGGGGTGGAGGTTATTGAAACGCAAGGTTAGCTCGCATAAATTCTGTAAACCAGTCCTTTATCATTCGAAAGAATGCACCTCGCGCCTCACTTCCTAGCGCTTGAGATTTGGTCACACTCTAATCAGCCCCATGCTCCAAGGCTGGGATATTACTATCAACCTCGTAAGAAACGGCTCGATTGGATTCAGCTAACATCTTTAATCTATAAGAAAACAAGTCAAAACGAATTAGGAGTCATCACACTATCATAGGTTATAAAGTAAAATGTATTTTTAAACTTAATACATGCTATATTTAGTACTAGAATGGACTAAATCATATCTCTGATACCACTAAATATAACACCCCATACCGGTCCAATTTCTGAACCGAGCTACAACATGCTACGATAGTTAACAACAATTATCATATATGATTGTAGCTTAAAAATCCAATCAATCAATAAAGCATTCAAATAATCTAAGTATAGTATGATTTACAACCAAAACTGAGTCTCAAACAAGCTTATGAAAGCTCCAAGTCAACCCAAAATCGAATACGGACTTAATTGAAAACTAATCAAAAAGTAGGAAAATTTCAGCAATTAAGGGTCACACCGCCGTGTGACAGGCTGTGGCCGTGTATGACTAAGTCACATGACTGTGTCATCAAGTCGTGCCACTAATTAATCCCGTGTATAAAAGGGTTACAAGACTGTGTCACCTGGCCGTGTAACAAACTGAGACCGTGAGAACTTAAAATTAAAATGTTGCAAACATTCACACGACCATGTGGCTGGACCGTGTGAGAGACTGAGATCGTGTAAATTTGAGTCACACGATCGTTTATCCAGACCGTGTAACTCACTGAGGTCGTGTACACCAATTACCAATAGAATCATAAAGACAACATAGTTATGCCATATACCCGTGTGTGGCATACAGCCATATGTTAGACCGTGTATACCTAAAAAAGAACCTTTCAAAGCAAGTTACCCTATGATCACTTAAGCCACAAGCATACATTATACCATCCCTCAAACCTATTCAAATGTACCAAAGCATACCAAAAAAACAACTTATAATATCCATCCTAAGTGCCTAACCAAAATGCCACAATTGACACCTCAATTCAACAATTCACAATCATCCACTCACTATAACATATATCATAATATCAATACTTAAACTTCCATCACAAAAGGCCCATGTCCAATGGTTAAAATTCATCAAACAAAGATTCACCTTTCTAGCACAAAGCACATATACCATTTCATGCTACAACTAACCAAAACAACAATAAGGCTCACATCATTACACATGTATCACTTTAACATAAACCAAAACACAAGTTTCAACTTCACATTACAAAATTAGGTACACCTATTTACATGCCACAAATAACCAGGGCCAAAATGAGTAAAAAATCTATCAAAAGGGTTGACGGATAGTGTGAGCTCTGAAAATGATCCAATCGACAACACGATTTCCGACAATCTAAAAAGAAGAAAACAAAACAAGGTAAGTTTACTTAAATCTTAGTAGGTTCGTATAATTTAAATACGACATACCTGTCATTTAAAATCTTACTAATTGAAATTAATATAATAACATAGTATTTCTTGTCACTTTACACATTCCCTACCATACCAAAATGATTAGTCATGATCATATAATGAACAAGACATATATATAGCACAATACACATAACATTTACGTTCATTTCATGAATAACATCTTATACCATAGGCTTTCATTTCAGTTCATTTCCGTATATTGTTTTGCCTGAACAACTATAACAAATTAACTTTGGATAATTGGGATATCTTTGTCCACACGAGCCGTAAATAGAGGCATTAACCATTGCTCGATACTGCTCACATGAGCTGTGGAGAATCCACAACAAATGTTGGATCTCAGCTAACGGTATGGTATACACCACCTGTACATAATACCTAATAAATATAAACAACGACACATAGTGCCTAATATAACATGAATACTTGTACAAAGTACCTAATAATATAGTCATCGGTACATAGTACCTGATAAAATGAAATCACCTGTACAAAGTACCTGATACATTAAATCTTAATAACATGTCATTTGTATCCTAATCATTCACTATGTTCACACGGGACTTAATTCAATTCCCATATGTTTTCCATCATTATATCATAGTCTTATATAACATGTACCAATTAACATTTCATATCATCTTTCAATTCATCCCAAACACATATAAATACCATACTTTACAATTCAGCCATTCAATCTTGTTTTCAATATTTAATTCAAACCAATTATACCAGCACATATATACATAATACAAACATAATTAAGTATTTAACATAATTAACCTAATACGAACTTACCTAAACAAAACAACAACGAACACAATACCGAGGACTATTCAACAATTTTTCATTTTCCTCGTTTATCGACCGGTTGATCCGTTTCTTGATCTATATGATAATTTAACTCAATTAAAAAAATTCCAAATACCTTATGATGTCTAAACATATGCATATGACCCTTTAATAACATTTTACAATATTTCCCTAAACTTTTACCTCTTATTCAATTTAGCCCATAAAATCGAAACTTACATATTTTTCACATTTAAGCCCCAAACTTTGAAACCGAATTCACTTTCATCCCTTTACAACAGTTAAGTATCTAAATTTATAAGAATTTCATGCCAATTTCAACATATTATCATTTTAGCCCCTAAACTCAAAACTAACCAAAACAACAATCCTATTTCAAATTAAATCTTCAAACTCAACCATTTAACATCTAAAAACTTCAAATTCATTATTGGTAACATTTCAAATCTATAACAGTTTTACAAAATAGTCCCTGAATTAGCTAGATTAAGCTACAACGATATAAAAATATAAAATTCATGAAAAACAGACTTCAAATATACTCACATGCAATGAAGTCAAGCTTGGACAAATCGCTATTTCTTTTTCAATGGAGGAAACGGGTTTTAGAAAAAAAAAATGGTGAAGATGATATGTTTTACTTACCTTTTACATATTTTATTTTCTTTTTAAATTTAATTTTTAATACATAATTTAGTATAAAACCAATCACTTACCGTCCACCAACTTAAAAGTCGCTGATTTCCACATAAAACCTCTAACATTTACCTTTTGAACCTTTTAATTAATAAAAATTAAGAACAGTTAATTTTTGTAGTTGTTACGATTTATTCCTTCTACTCCAATTAACCATTCAAACATCAAAATTACTGGACCAAACTTTAATATGACACGCTAATAACCTCATAAATATTAAATAAATAATATTTAAGGACTCACACATCGAAATTGTAATCCCGAAGTCATTGTTTTCAACACCATTGAAAATGGGTTGTTACACTTCAACCTCCAACATCCTTCATATATCACACTCCCCTTGTCCACTCACAAAAGAAATAGAAATACTCAACTGTTTCCTCATCCTTCAAACATATAAAACACATATCCCAACACTTCCTTTTAAAGAGATTCTTTCCTGTTGCTACAGAATCAATACACAATCTTTAAAGAAAATGCCTTATTTTACCGGGCACTTTTAAACTCCCTATGTATTCCATAATCCACGATCAGGAATAAAAGAGGAAGAAACCCTTACTTTAGTATTCTCGTCTATATTTATTTTTATTTTTCAAATAAATTAATTTAATAAAATTTTCATTAGTTACATTAATATTCTTTGTATATTGTTTTCAACGATTTTTGCATGCAAAACAAAATGAAAATAGATGTTGACTAAAACATTATCTATTGTTTAACTAATATTAAACGGTATTACGCGATTGAGTCATAATACGAAAGGATAACTTATATAGTCAAATAATTTTTTTTTTTTTTATTTTCAATCCCTTTGAATGATTTAGAATTAAAAAATTTAATTTATCATTATCATTTTATTTTTATATTGTAATTATTTATACTTTATTTCATGTTAAATTAAATTATATTTAATAATACTAAATTAATTCCTTTCATTTTTGTTGTTTACTATCTATTTAATTGCAATATGAGAATATAACATAATAAATTTTCAAATCCTTCGAGTGCAATTAAAGGAAATTTAGCTACTTTAAAATTTTATTTAACTAATATATTATTTTCCAATTAATTTATTCTTTTTTATTTATTGTATTTTTGTTAATTTATTTTATAGTAATTATATTTTGTATTCCAATGTTTGCCTTTTCAACTATAGGTTAAGTATTTTTTATTTTAATATTTATGAATTCGGCTTCTCTTTTTTATTATGTTTGTTAGTTTTTTTTTAGCATGATTTTGGAAAAAACTTTGAATTGAAGGGAATATTTTTTTATTTTAATTAATAATTTTTAATTTATAATAAAGTTTAAATAAAATAGAAGTTGTGAATATTATACATTTAAAAGTAATTATAATTTAATAGGAGTAGTGATAATTAACATTTAAAATTACTTAGAACTTAAATTACAACTAATAGTTAAAAAAGTTGTGCTAATTTTAAAATAGAATAGCTATGGTAATTATAATTTACAATTATTAGTTTAAAATTTTTTGATGTAAACAAAAGTTATGCTAAATTTATTGATATAAAATAGAGCTATTATTTTAATAAAATTCTAAGCATTTTAATTATCACTT
The DNA here is from genome assembly GCA_025698515.1 of Gossypium sturtianum. NCBI lineage: Eukaryota > Viridiplantae > Streptophyta > Magnoliopsida > Malvales > Malvaceae > Gossypium > Gossypium sturtianum. The sequence continues at coordinate 123,933,616 of CM046943.1, read as the reverse complement.
AATTAATATTAGAGTTAATTATGTTAATTAGTTATTGTTCTGAATAATTTTACTTTGCTTAATTACATAAAGAAAAACTATATTGTATGTTGAATATGTTAAATATGTTTTAATTATTATTTAAAAATTTTCTATTATTATATTTCAATTGAAAATTTAATATATTTTAATTATATTCAATAATTCAAATAAAAAATGTTATTTCACGCTAATTATAGTAATTAAAAATATATATAATATTTAAAAAATTAATTAAATATTATGTAATGTCCTAATTTTCGCCAGTGTTAGAAAAATTTAATTTCAAAGCCGTAATTTCTTTATCCAAGGATGTCTAAATATTGAATCGAGATAATATGAGGTGATCACTACATTAGAAAATAAAATAAAATATTAATTTATCAAATAGGTTATTGAATATAGTACAATAAATAAGGTGACTAAACTAGTGGAATTTCATTAACGATTTAAGCAAGCATTTATATGACCATTGCACAGAGGACCAAAATGCTAATAAACCATGACCAATTCATGGTTAGTACATAGGCATGATCTTTGCCATCCAATCTCACTAACCTTTCATGCATTAAATTCTAGCTATTAGATATTTATTTATTAAGTTTATTTATTATCAAATATTAGTGTTCAACTAAACTTTATTTAACAAATTATTTTGATATAACAAATATGATGTTTTTGAAGAAAAATATTTTAAACAAAACTTGGTAAAAAAATCTATTTTAAATGATATCTAAAAAGAAAAATTGTTGAACTTATACTTAGAAAATCTTTTAAGACCAAGTTAGTTAAACAAACTTTCAAACATTTTTCAAACAAGTTAAAAATGCTCTAGGCCAAAAATATCGATTTGGTATCGATACTTTTTGTCAAGTATCGATTTGGTATCGATACTTTTTGTCAAGTATCGGTAAATTTTGTTGAGCATCGATAGATATACACTTTTATCGATACCTTTTTCGGTGTCGATACGAAAATGGCATTTTGTTTTTAAAGTATTTATCAAATATCAATATGGTATCGATGCCTTTTTTTATTGATACATATTTCTTGGTATCGATAATTTTTTTCAAGTATCGATAATGGTACACTTTTATCGAAACTTTTTTCGGTATCTTACGAAATTGGCATTCTGACTTTAAAAGTATTTATCAAGTATCGATATGGTATCGGTAACTTCTATTTGATATCGATAAAATTCTCTTGGAATCGATATTGATGGCTCCAACGGTCACTAAATTAGGCATTAAATGCTAATAGTATCAATACTTGTAGAAAAAGTATTGATTCCTGTTGTTGCAGGATATAAATGCACTTATATTTTCATCCCCAACGGCTTTATTCAACATTCCAACAACCACAACAGTTGGTAATCAATTTGGGAGTATAAAGACCTTCTTCTAAAGGTTCTACAACAACAAAAGAGATTATTCAAGCTCAAATTTCAATCAAACAACCTTTGTGCTTAAATTTTCTTACTTTTCTTGTAAACACTTGTGAGCTTTCATTGTTGTTCATTCAACTCAAGTGTTTTCTTGTTTCATTTGTGCTCAATTGGCAAACAATCCAATCTTGTAAGTATTAATTCTTAGTTTGCTTATTTGTTTAACTCTTTAAGAGGGTTATATCTTAAGGTTTGGATAGAAACCTTAAGGAAGTTGTAAGGTTAAACATTGTCCTAAAGGTTAATAAAATTAGTGAATTTGGAAAAATCCTTAGTAGTGGAAATCTAAGGTAGTGGAGTAGGCAATTGGGTTCAAACCATTCTAAATCATTATGGTCAATTGTTCTATCTTTTCTTTCAAGTTTCCACAAATTTTTAAAAGTCAATTCATCCCTTCTTGACGATTTCGAATTGATTAATTGAGATAACAATTGGTATCAAAGCTAGTCTCTAAATACGGTCCAACAACCAAGAGAAGATCCTCGAGGTAGCTCATCATTCATCAAATCAATCTACAAAAGATGACGTCCATGTAACAACCTGATTTTTAGTAGTGCTGGAAATAGTGGTTTTAAAACCCCGTTCTCTAATAATCAAGTTCATAAATATTAATTAATATTTATGAACTTGATTATTTTTATTATTGAATTTTGATCTGATAAATTTTGCTAATTAGTCAATTAGTAAAGTACAAGTGGTTTGACCTTAAAGTTAGTAGTTTTGGAAATTAAGATATCAGGATCTCATTTCCATAAATTAATGCCGTAAATATTTTTATTAAATATTTAATGAGTGATTATACAATTGAATTGCATTTTGGATAGGTAATTTTGTCGATTTAGTAACTAATTAAGGTACAAGGACTAAATCATAAAAATAGTAAAATTTAATTGTAATGAATTTTAATTACCTAAATATTAAAATGATGTTACATGAAGGTTTAAATTGGAAATTATGCCATGCTGTATGATGGTGGACGGTTGGTGTGGTTGATTTAAATAATATAAAAACTTTTATAATTTATAATAATAAAATAAAAGTTAGGTTAAGTAAAAAGAAAAAGATGAATGCATTATTCATCATCTTTTCATTCCTATTTTCCTCCATAACAAATCTTGAGCTTCAAAATTTCATTTCTTTTGCATGTAAGTCTAAACTTAGCTTGTTTTTCGTAATTTTTTTGTTTTTGATATCGTTGTAGCTTAATCTAGCTATCTCGAGTATTAAATTGTAAAACTTTCAAAGTTTTATAATGTTTTCATTGATGAATTTTGATGTTTTTTATATTAAATGGTAGATTTGTAATCTTGAAAATGATTAAGGACTAATTTATAAAGTGAATTTTGTTAGTTTTGAGCTTAGGGACTAAATTGAAAATATTTTAAAATTTGCATGAAATTTTTATAATTATTGTTTTTAGAGGGTAGTAGAAGGATGTATTTGAAATCAAAATGTAAAATGAGGCTCAAATGTGAAAAATATGTTTGTTTCGGTTGTATGGGCTAAATTGAATAAAATGAAAAACTTGAAGGAAAAACCAGAAGATAAAATTGAATTGATACATACTTACATTAGGCTGATAAATGATGGTTGGAATTTCTAAATTGAATTAAATTATGTTATAGATAGGAATTTGAACAAATTGGAAGATAATCATAGGAAAGGGAAATTTACAGATTAGTCCCTGTCGTCTTGTTCACTGTTGTTTTTCTAGGTAAGTACATCTAGGACTTACTTTATAAGTTCATGTGATGTTTGTATTAAATTGTTTTACTTTTTAGTCAAATTGTTTGATAAATAATGTATTTTGGCATAAAAAAGGACTAAACCGTGAACATGGAACAAACGACTAGTATGAATAGATACATGATATTGATTGGATGAGGAATTGATAAATGACTGTATCTTATTTATACGATGTTGTTGCAAATTATAAAAGTTTAGATATTGCTAATTGAAATATAAAAAGTGTGCACGACTACATGGTTGAAACGATATAAAAATGGGGGTGATGTATTGGATGAATGCAGGTATACTTGAATGAATTGTATGTATTAATAGTGTTGTATGAAAAATAAAACTAGGTATATGGAATTCTATGGATATGAAGTGTGGTATGATTGAATGTTACATATATGTTGGTGTTATAAGTTTGAAATGGTATGGAAATGGAAATGGTAATTATGAAAACTTAGTAAATGCTTTCAAGATTAAAAGAGAATCAGGCGTTGATCAATGGTTTCTTTATTGATGTAAGAGAATCCAACATGAGTCGCAGATTCTCGAAAGCTTGAGTGAGCAGCATCGAATAAAACTTATATAAGCAACCTTGATCTATAGCTTGTGTAAGCAGTCTAAACATTACAGCTTGTGTGAGCAATCTAAACATTACATCTTGTGTGAGCAAACTCATATTATACAACTTGTGTGAACAAATCAGTTCAGTGTATTCAAAATTAAACAACTATAGTTCTCTGGGCAAAAGTGGTAATATATTGGAAAGGAATTGGTTGAAAGGATTGATAATGAATCTAGATGAAGTGCTTATAAAATGTGTAGGTTTGATTTACATGAAATTCATTGTACATAATTGTAAATACTATGACCTTGTAATGTGAATTACTAACCTACTAGTTGTCCTGTAGAACTGTATACGAACATATGAAAGGAGGCCAAAGATATGTCGTGTTGTGCCTTTGTGTTTCAATTATTTTAAACTGTTAAAATTATAAGGTAACTTAAGTTAGTTTCATATGAACTTACTAAGCTTACTTAAGCTTACTTGGTTTCATTTTTTGTTTCTTGTAGTTGACATTTTGTGGAATGCGTCTATTGGATCTCCTTAGAGCTTACATTATCCGGCGTCTGACTTGGTAGTCTTTTGAATCCTTCTTTAACAGTTATGTAGCTTGTATAAAATCTAGGGTATATATGAGTGTTTATGTTGAATTTTGATATGAATAGACCTTATACTAAGGTTGATTTGAATGTACATATGTTATGTGTATCTATAACTAAGTTTGAAAGTTATTTGGTTATATGTGTTTGATGATTAGTTGGATATCCATTTGCCTAGTATAAAAAAGATTATGTATAAAAAATACACATGGTTACTTAGGTATTGAATGTTTTGAAATGAATGCATATATGAACATCTTTTTTTTAGTAAATTAATAGGTAGGTTGTATGTTATTAAATTGTTTATACTTTGGAAATGATTTGAATGGTATTTTATGCAACTTTGTAACGACCCGAGAGTCACGGGTGTTAGAAAGTGCATTTCTGAGACTCCGTTACCGTAAATCGGATTCGTAAATATTTATTAAAAATATTTACGAAGCTAGTTGTGTAGTTAATTAGGTTTTGGTTAGGTGAATTTGCTTAAATTAGGAGTAATTAGGTAAAATGACTAAATTGCATAAATGGTGAAAGTTGAATTATAGATTAAAAAAAAATTAAAAGGACTAAAGAAGCAATTAAGCCTTATTCCAACAAGTGGATGGTAATAGTGATTACATGTGTAAAAATAATATACATATATATATTAATAAAATATATATTACTTAATATTTAAGTAAATATATATAATATAATAATAATAATAAAGTAAATATAATAAAATAAATAAGTAAATGAAATAAATAAAGGAAAAAAAAAGAATAGAAACAGAAAAAACCAAACGAAACAGGGAGAAAAAGAAAGAAAAGAAAGAAGGAAGAAAAATTAGGGTTTCAAAGTTCCAAGCTCAATTGCTAACGTCGTACCGGAATCCTCGACTAAAAAGAGAAAAGATAAAGTCAACGAGGAATAGCTCGAAATTTTCGGTTTGTATTTCTATAATCCGAAACTAGTTATTAATTGTTGTAATTTTTATTTAATGATATGGTAAGTGTTGAGGTAAGTAATTGATATTTGATAATTGATTGAATGAATTGAATTGGTAGATATATATATTGAATGGATTGATTTTTGAATTGAAATGATTATATGTGTAATTATGTGATTACATGAAAAATCAGTATTGGATATTGATTATATCTGAAATGTGAAATTAAACCCTATTAACTGTATCGGGTTGAGTCGGATATAGATGGCATGCCATAGGATTGGAAGAGTTCAGGGATTTCTTTGACTTCAAGTCGATGAGACACTGGGTTTCAATTTACTACTTCAGATTAATTCTGTAACACCCCTTACCCGTATCCGACACCGGAACTGGGTATGAGGCATTACTATACTTAACTCGCTCAAACATACAACATGGAAACATAAAATTTCATTTCGATTTAAAACTTCTCATTCGAGATCATAACGTCCCTCTTATAGGTCTAAGAGACCTTACACATACTTACCGAGTGGTTCGGGACTAAACCGAAAACTTTTGAACACTTAGAAAATTTTTGCTTAAAGCAGAGCCACACGCCCGTGTGGTGAGGGACACGCCTGTGTGGTGAGGGATACGACCGTGTGGGCAGGCTGTGTGGTCACACACGCCCATGTCCCTAGTCCGTGTGGATTTTATTTTTCATTTCGAACCTACAGGGGTTTTCACACGGCCGGACACACGCTCGTGTCCATGGCCCATGTCCCTCACACGGCCTAGACATGCCCGTGTGTAAAAACCTTGACATTTTGTTTCTAACGTCATCACCTCAATAAGGTCACACGGCCAAGGCACACGCTCGTGTCCTTAGACCGTGTGTCGAATTAAATTCCAAATTTTTAGGTGTAGACTTCACACGGCCTGGGCACACGCCCATGCTCTATGGTCGTGTCTTCCACACGGTTGAGACACACGGCCGTGTCTCAGCCCTTGTGGTTACTACTGGGTATACTGACTTGCCAACTTAGCATGCAGGGGGACACACGGCTTATCAATACGCCCATGGGGCGGACTATATGTCACACACGGCCTAGACACACGCCCGTGTGTCTACCCGTGTGGACAATTATAAGGCTAACCACTAAGCCAATTGTCACCTTGAAAAGCAATCACACTTATACCATTTCTTTCAACACACAACATGACCATAAGGCACTTCTAATACCCAAAATCAAGACATCCACACATAGGTTTACACTACATTCATCATATGTATACTTTACTCATTACTCATCCAATCACACAAGCATGCACTTCATGAACTTCATCATCATTGAATATATAAAACTTATCAAGTATTGGCCAATTTCCAATGGCCATTTACAAAATGAATTGAATGACATTAATAGCCACACATTGGCTAACCAATATGACATATCACAAAAATAACCAAGTTCCTATACATGCCATACTCAAAATAAATCAAACTTTGCTATACCAAAGAGAAGTTGATAGTGTGATCCGAACTCCGACGTCCTACGATCCCCGAGTTAGCTTGGCGATACTACAAGGAAAAGGGAAAAGAGAGGGAGTAAGCATAAAGCTTTGTAAGTTTGCATGAAATAAATAGCAACATAAAGGTTCATGATAACATCCATTCATCACATTAAATAATACCCAAGTTCTTAAACATGTCAACATAACTTACTCATTCTTACTCTTACCAAATTACATATCACATTTTGCATTCATTACTCGTAAGTTACTCATAGGTACCTGTATCACTTCATCACATAACTTTAGCACTTTTATTCTCTTGAACAAAGACTTAGCTCTTTACTATCTTTAACATAAACTTAGTTCTTTACCCGTTGAACTACTTGGAATATCGAAGGATACTCAATCTCATCATACATCTAACATGATGCCAATGCCATATCCCAGATATGGTCTTACATGGGATCACAACTCGATGCCGATGCCATATCCCAGATATGGTCTTACACGAGTTTTCATATCTCGATGTCGATGCCATATCCCAGATATGGTCTTATACGAGATCATATATCGATTTCGATGCCATGTCCCAAACATGGTCTTACACGAGATCTCCCTTCGGTGTCGAGGCCATGTCCTAGACATGGTCTTATACGGGACCTTCTTTATCTCATGTTGTGAAAACAGTATCCTTGCTATTCCTAATGTTCACCCGAGACTTCAACTTTACATAATTTCATAGAAATAATATACATTTCTCATGATATCGAGCAATTAAAAACATAATAGCATTATGTAGCTTTAATTTCACACAAACTTACCTCGATACCAAAATATGTATAGTTTGTCAATTTAGTCCACAATTTTGTCCTTTCCTCGGTTTCGGTCCGGACTTTGTGTTTCTTGATCTAAAATAAAAATTTCACTTATTTAATGATCACATTGATTAAAATAACTCATGAATCATACTTTGGCAAAATTACCATTTTGCCCTTAGACTTTTACAAAATTACGATTTTTCCCCAAGGCTCGTAAATCGATTCTAATCAAATTTTATCCTTTAACAAGCCTATTTGAACATTTATTACTCTTATAGCATCTCACAATACCAATTATTTCACACATTTACCACCTATTTTACAACCTTTACAAAAAAGGTCCTTTTAGGTGTTTTCATGAAAAATCCTTTCACAAAAGTTATTTATTTAACAACCAAGATTCATTTTCTTCCATAAAAATTTCAGAAATCAACACTAATTCTCTCATGGAAAAACCCTAGATTTTCAACCATTTTGCAAAATAGTCCCCTCATTAGCTAGCTCAAGCTACAAGGGTCTCAAAAGTACAACAATTATCAAAGAATGACCATCAAAACACTTACTTGCAAGGAGAAAAGCTTGGTTGAAATTTTTCAAGCTTCCATGGCTGTTTTTCTTGGGAAAAATCAATGGAGAGAAGGATGAGAAAAGATGATATCTTTTCTTCTCTTTATTTTATTATATTACACCAATTTAATCCACCTAATCCACCAACTTTGACCAATTTTGACATTTCTTGTCCCCTATGGCCGGCCACTCTATTTTTAAGGTTCTAATTGCACATTAAGGACCTCCAATTAAGGTTCTCTATCTATTTAACACTTCTAGCTTGTAAAATAAAACTTTCGCACTTTATGCGATTTAGTCCTTTTTCAAAATTGAGCATGAAATCGCTAAAATTAATGCACCAGAGTTTTCATGCACTCGTATAATCATATTATAACTCATAAAATAATATTAAAAAAATAATTTTCTCTGACCTCGGATCAGTGGTTCCGAAACCACTCTTCTGACTAGCCCCTAAATCGGGCTGTTACAAATTTGATGAGGCAATGGGTGTCAATTTACTTCGGTTTAGCCGATGAGACACTGGGTGTCAATTTATTACTTCAAATTATCCGATGAGGCACTGGGTGCCAAACTGGTGTGTTTGATTGGATCGGTGTATCCGTCTGAGTCCGAGTCGTGTTAATAGGGGTAAATAAATAATAAAGTTTTATAATTGATGTTGAAATGGCATGGTATGAGAAATGGAAGTGATATAGTGAATTGAAAATAGAATGTGAAATATGTTGGCAATACATGGAATATATGAGTTATATACTCATGAATTGAGTATGGTATGAAATGATGTATTCATGAATTGAGTATTGCATGACTGATGCCATTGTACGAATAAATATGGTTGATATGTGAATAACCATTTATATAGCAATTATGTGAATTAGGATATTGTTTAATAAATGAAAATGATAGTTATGATACTAGACATTAATATGTCCTTATAATTTAATTGTGCCTATTATATTATATTATATTATTTTTAAATATTTGAATTATAGAAAAACCACTAAGTTTTTATTCAGCGTACAGTTTTATTTTCCGTGCGCAGATTAGGTACAGTGATTTTGAAAAGTTGTAATTGAGGTTCTGAGCATCCATCTCATCACATATCTAAGTGTCAAGAGGGTATGTTTCAAAATTTTGAATAGAATGGCATGTACTTAGGAAGATCAAGTGTGTTCCAAGTAGTAGGGACTAAAATATAAATTATAAAAGTTTATTTTTTTAATGTTCAAATATATTAGTGATTAGCCAAAATCACTTTGGCACCAAATGTAATATTCCTATATCAGTTTTATTCCAAAGTTTGTGTGTGTTTAAGTTGCTTGTTGAATGGTATCTTGATTTTGAGCATGAAAGTGTTTTCAAACTTATTATTTTTACTATCTGGGAAAAGTATCGATACCAAGGATCAAGGTATCAATACTTTACCAAATGAACAGTATTTTGAAAATTGTTAGAATGACAAAATGGTATCGATACAGATTTTCATATCAATACCTATCAGAAAAATATCGATACTTATTTCTTCAGTATCGATACCTAGTTCAAGGTTTTGAAATTTTACAAATTGGTCCTTATTTATGCTTGAATAAAAAAACTATGATTTTTTGATCAATTTAATCTTAGAGATGTTTGAAATTATTATTATGCGTACAATTGGTATAAATTGTTGTGATTAAATGACTTAATTATACATAATTTTTCCAATATCAGTGGTAACATCCTGTACTCGGGTCTAGCGATTGGATCGGGTAAGGGGTGTTACAGTCCACATCCGGATAAGTTTTTCTTGGAGAATCTCAATGTATCTCTAAGCCTTCTTACTTCAACGGTGCCAGCTACTTGTATTGGAAGACTATAATGATGTTATTCATCCAAGTCAACGATCTTGCAGTGTGGGATATCATCATGGACGATTCTTCCATACCTCTTAAGCAATAAGGAGAGCTTTTAGTATCGAAAATCAAGGAGTGGAATGAAGAGGATAAGAGAATTCAACTAAATGCCAAGGCCATGCACACTTTATTTTTTTGCACTTGGTCCGGAAGATTATAGTAGAGTGCCATCATGTTCCAATTTTAAGGAAATTTGGGATAAACTAGAAGTCACTCATGAGGGAACAAGCCAAGTCAAAAAGTCGAAGGTTGGAATTCTCTTACTTAATTATGAAACATTCAAGATGAAGCCCTAGGAAAATATCAAGGCTATGTTCGATCGATTCACAATTATTATCAATGGGCTCAAGTCATATGGGAAGACTTATCTCAATGAAGAAGTTGTGAGAAAAATGCTCCGAAGCTTGCCAAAGTCATGGGAAGCTAAAGTGACTACCGTAGAAGAAACAGAGAACTTAGAAACACTTTCACTAGATGAGTTGGTTGATTTTTTGTTCATTCATAAGATGAGAATTGAAGAAGGGGTAGAAGATGAGAAGGTTGAGAATAAAAAGGTCGGTGTAGCCCTCAAATCCACAACAGTTAAAGAAAGTGAATCAAGTGATGATGTGGATAAGTATAAGGAGATGACCATGTTTGTTAGAAGATTCAAGAAGTTCATGAGGTCCAACAAAGGGAGAAGATTCCAAAATAAGGAAGGATTGAATCTTGAATCTACCAAAAAAAAGATCCCATCATATGTTATAAGTGCAAAAAGTCGAGCACATCAAATTCGATTGTCCCCAATAGAAGAAGAAGGGGTCTAGTAAACAAAAGCACTAGGGGTGTTCAAACTTTGGTTAAAACGAATTAACCGACTGAATCGATCTAATTCAATTAATCGGTCAGTTAACCGATCTAGTTCGGTCGAGGTCAGTTAAAAGTTTTTTGAAATTTCAATTAACGGTTAATTCGGTTCAAAATTGTGTAATTAACTTAATTAATCGAACTTAATAAATAATATTATATATTATATTTCAATTCGGTTATATTATTTTGAAAAAATTTTGGTTTGGTTAACAGTTAAAGGATTAAAAAGTTTGGTTAATTCAGTTAATACTAATTTGGTTCGGTTAACCGTTTGAGCACACCTAAAAAGCACAAGGCTAATGTTGCTACTTGGAGTGACGAAGATTCCTCCAATGATGAAGAACATGAAGTATCAAACCTTTGCCTTATGGCCATAGATGAATCAAAGGTAACTTCTAACTCATCTATTTCAAATTCTTATTCTTTTGATGAGTTGTAAGATGCCTATGATGAACTAGGCTTGGAGTTTGAATTAATGGTTTTAAAATATAAGAAAAATATTTCAAAATTAAAAGATGAAACTGATTCACTCTCCAAAGTCAAACATGAACTTGAACGTAAAGTAAATGATATGCAAGCTATTATAAGTCATTTTGAGAAAAAGAATTGTGATTTGCATAATTTACTTTCTAAAGTTCATGATGATAATCAAAAGCAACTTGAGTTGCTCAAGAGTGAAAAAGCTCACTCTAACAAAGTTTTATAAAAAATATTTGAGAAAGGTGAAAATTGAAAACCAAAATTTGTTAAAACTAGTTTTAATTACTATAAACATAGAAGTCCCTCAAGATTCTACAAGGGAAAACTTGTTAAGAGTATATGGGTCCCTAGAGGACTTAGTACTACTTTAGTCAAGGATACTCTTTCAAAATGGATACCCAAAGGAACAAGAATTTTAGGAACTAACGTTTATGGACCCAAAAGAATTTGGGTACCAAAAACAAATTTTAATTTGATGTTTGTAGGGAAAGGAGTATTGTTTCAAGGTGGACAATTCAAGTACAAATTCATGGTACCTTGATAGTGGATACTCAAGACATATGATCGGTACAATAGCCACTTTATAAATCTAAAGCCAAAAAGTGGAGAAGAAGTTACATTTGGTGACAACTCCAAAGGACTCATTGAAGGAATTGGCTCTATTGGTAAAAGCTCTTCAATTTTTATTGAAAATTTCTTATATGTTGAGTCAATTGTCTGATAAAGATCTCAATGTTATTTTTGAGTTAAATGGTTGTAAAGTTATTTACATTGTATCTAATAAGATTATGCTTGTAGGTCATAGGATAGGAAACATATACATGGTGCATCTAGATTGTAACACCCCTCACCCATATTCAACGTCAGAATAGGGTTACGGAGTATTACCGGACTTATCATATAATTACACATACATTTCTCAAACATTTTCACATTTCATGCAATCATCATTCATCATTTATCATGATGTCCCTAATACGAGCTTACGAGGCTCAATACATGCTTTGGAAGTGGTTCGGGACTAAATCGATAACATAAAAAACTTTTACGAAACTTATAAAATTTTTCAAACTGCAGGGTTCACACGCCCGTGTACCCCAGCCGTGTCACTCACACGGCCAAGTGACACGCCCGTGTCTCAGGCCGTGTGGACATTCGAAATAGGATCACATGGCCGTGTCCCAGCCCGTGTCCAACCCTGTGTAACTCTCTTACTTTGGTCACACGCCCGTATGTCTAGCCTGTGTGCCCTTCAAAGTGGCCACACACGCCCGTGTACCATGCCGTGTACTAGGCCGTGCCAAACCTGTAGGGTATACTGACTTATGCCACACGGCCAAGTCACACGCCCATGTGGAGCATACTGACTTGATTTTAATTTCAACACCAGGGGACACACGGCCGTGCAACATAATTGTGTGTCACACACAGCTGAGACACACGCCCGTGTCTCTGCCCGTGTGGTCGAAAATAGGCTATGTTTCAAGCCACATTTCTCACCCAAACTTTCATACACCTATGCCAACTCAAAACACATATGACCATATCATTAAATGACATTAAAACTCATTTAAACCAAGTTCAATTCATGATATATCAATACCATCAATCACAAGACACACAAGTACCATAATATGCCATTAAATCTCATACCAAAATCACATTCTCCATTCATCAATGTGGTCACATTCATTTATGCATCATTTTACTTACAACCACAAGCATACAAATCTCAAATTCAATCACTTGGTACCATCATTACCAATTTACAACAAGACATTCACAAGCGAATATAAATCACATCACAAAAGGGCTTTTACACATATATACATATACATACCAAGAAAGCCAAATCACATGGCTATTCACAAACCAAAATACACATCATATACAAGCCAAATCAAATGGCTAATAACATAACAAAACATGTAGGCTATCATTAGCCAAATTGACCTATACATTCCATTATAACCAAAAATTTATAAAACCACAATACCAAAATAGCCGATAGATAGTGTGATGAAATCTCCGCCTTCTTCCAACCCGAATGAGCTTCCGATAGCTAAGCACACAAAGAAATTAACACAAAGTAAGCATGAAATGCTTAGTAAGTTCGTAATTCAAAAATAAAGCTTACTACTTCAATTACAAGCATAATCCACTTTAGTCAATTCAATATATCATGGCCTTGGTCTAAACAACATTAACATCTCAATTTTAATTATCACATAATTTAGCAACCCATCTCAAAACAACATAGCATAAGTACACCCTACTTAGTGTATTCACCTTTTCAAGCATGTGTTTAAGCATATTTTTACCATCTAATAACTCATACTCTTTTCCATGCTTTCATAGCAATTCTAATTGAGACATTTGTCGATCTTTCCTTCTATTTATACCAATTTAACCACAACTGAGTTCATCATGTATTCATATGTCATAAATATATATACCATTCAAATAATGCGAATATGATAATCATCAGCACATTAATCACAAAGTTAACATAAATTCAATCACATAATTACTCATAATGTTCACAACTTCTTTAGTTTTAATGCTCGTATATAGCCTTCCGTACATACACTGTATCGTCACGTATCTATTTCTCACCATTTCACATCTTCAATTTACCCGTTGAATTATTTTAATATCACGAAATATACCCTACCTTGGATTGATACTAATAATAATAAGACTTTATATATTAATTCCATAATTCACTTACCAAATCACTCCGGATTTATAAATGCTTACGGTACGAGTACTTTGATTTTCTGATGCCATAGTCCAACTATGGTCTTACACATATATTGCCATGGCCCTGCCGTGGTCTTACATTCACATGCCATAACCCGGTTGTGGTCTTATTTTTCGATTGCCATAGCCCAGCTATGGTCTTATTTAGCAATTCGTCTTACTTAATTCGTACATTTCATTTAAAATTCTCAAATTTAACCAATAAGATAAATACAATCACTATACCATTTATCAATTAAATAAATACACATTTAAGTTCAATTATATGAACTTACCTCGAACTCGTACGACGGAAAACGATCGTTTAATCGATAACTTTGTCTTTTCCTCGATCTAATTCCGTACGTCATTTTTATTTATCTATATAATCAAATTTAACTCATTTAATCATTATTCTACTCAATTCAATCAAATTTCATATTATGGAAAAATTACCATTTTGCCCCTATACTTTTGACCTTTTTACAAATTAGTCCCTAGGCTCGTAAAATTGAAATTCATGAAATTTCACCTCACCCAAGCCTAGTCAAATTTTCTATGTGCTCACAACAGCCCATATAATTCACAATTTCACACATTTATCACACAATTTTCACATTTTTCAATTTAACCCCTATTTGACAATTTCATGAAAAATCACTTAACAAAAAGTGTTTATTTAACAACTAAGAATTATTTTCTTCCATTAAACTTCAAAGCTCTATTATACTCATCAATGGAAAATATCAAACTATTCAATGGTTTTGCAAATTAGTCCTCATGTTAGCTAGATTAAGCTACAACGATCCTGAAAATATAAAAATCATTAGAAACGAGATAAAATTTCATACCTAATTAAAGACATAAAGATGGTCGAATAACCTAGCTTCCATGGCTTTATCTTCTTCCATTTTTGGTTGAAGGAAAAAGAAAAATGATGGTGCATGTGCTATTTTGTTTCTTTATTTATTAACCTTTATTAATAATTTACTTAGCTAGCCTTGAAAACTAACTAAAATTTCAATAATGTCAAACCATTGCCATTCACTATCTCTTTAATGGGCTAATTACCAAAAAGGACTTCCACATTAAATTTCTATAGCTATTTATAACCTTTAGCTAATAGAACACAACTTTCGCACTTAATGCAATTTAGTCCTTTTATCAAATTAAGCACTCAAATGATAAAATTTATTAACGAAATTTTTCACACAATCATACTATCATACTGCAAACATTAAAATAATAATTAAATAATTATTTTGACCTCGAATTTGTGGTCCCAAAACCACTGTTCGATTTGACTAAAACCGGGTTGTTACATAGATGACTTACATGGTTCCAATGTTTGTCTTATAGCCAAAAATGAAAACTTATTGGCTATGGAATAGGAAATTAGGACATGCTAGCATGAGCATATTGCATAAATCAACTAAAAATGACTTAGTAAGAGGACTACCAAAAATTAATTTTGACTTAGACAAAGTTTGTGATGCATGTACTAAAGGCAAACACAAAAGAGTATCTTTTAAACCTATTAATGATGTACCTACTAGTAGAGTCTTAAACCTAATTCACACAGATCTTTCTTGTAACGCCCCAAAAATATAGGGTCTTTAATTTTGCATGTCCTGACACAAATGCTTGTTTGCTTTAATGGCTAAGTGATTTGGGTGTGTATGGGAGTGTGTAAGAAGCCTGGGTTCAAGTCTTGACTCTTGCAAAAAATTTTGTTTTTCTCTTAAATGAACCTTGGCTTTAGCATGTAGGCTTTAAGAATATTTGTGTTCAAAATATGACACACAGGTACAGTGGTTGTGGCGTTACAAGTGTGGCAATGGGTCTGAGGTTCAAGTCTTGGGATGAGCAATGGTGTATTTTATTTTACAGCATGGATCGGCCAGTGGTTATGTTACAGTGAAATTCTGATAGAGGAGTTGTGGAGAGATATGACGAAGGATTCAAGGAGCGATATGGGGAATGATATGGGGAGAGATTTGTGGAGAAAAGGGAGGAACTTGAAGTGTGTGGGATGTGTAGTACCGAATTGGGAGTTCTAGTACTCAGAATTTCGGCAAAGGTAGCTTTTGAGAGTAGTTCTGGTTTCGGTTTTCTTTCTTTTGGGCATTTTATTTCTTTTGTGTTTCCTTCTGGCCGAATGGCTGTTGTTTCTTGGTAACGTAAAATCATTTTGGTTAATTCCTGGTAAGTGGGTTTCTTTTCTCTGCTATTCTCATTTTGCCGAAAGTGTCAATTACCGAAACCTCATCTTTTCTCTTCTCATTCCCATATTTTCCCTTTACCAAAACTATCCTTCTCCTCTTAGTTCTCCTTCATTTTTCCCTTTTAGCCGAATATAGTCTCCTTCTTCCCTAATATTCTATTCTTCATTCGGTCTTCTCTGAGCCGACCATCCCTTTTTCTTCCCTTTCGGGTTCTTGTCTGCTGCTCGGGTTTGGTGGATTATTTCAGTGCGTTGGGGGTGATGGTTCGATCTTACTGGAGTTTTAACATATCGGTGGGGTGCGTTGGGGTAAGAGATCCTGAGGAGCGAAGTAGGGCAAAAATTATTCAAGTCATCAAACTCTGTCTCTCATTAAGGGTAAGATCACTACCATACTCTTAGATTAGGCCGAATATTCCTGTGGTTGGTAAGTTAGCATTTGTGGATTAAGGCCACATAATTGATCACTGTTTTGGTTAGTAAGATCTGTTTTGATACAGATATTCGGCAAAGGCGTGTGATCAATCCTGATCGGTGGTCTTTAGAGATTAAAGTCAGTCGTTAAGCAAGATTGGTACTTGGAGATTTCTCGCGTGATTCCACAGACAGGTGTGTAACCGTACCCTGCAAACGGTAAAAGGCGTAAAAGCCGGTAAAGTGTGTAATCACACTATCCCCGCTATGAATCGGCAAAAGCCGAAAAGCTAAAACTTTGGCATTTGAGGCCTCACAAGCGTGCGATCGCTCGTGTGGAGAAACCGAGCCACAACCGAGGGCGATAGACTGAAGAGGCCACTACGAGTGTTCTCGTACACTTGGGCCTCGTTGGGCCGTGTGGGCCCAATGGGCTCATGGGCCCCACACGGATAAAATTTACGAAAAGTGGTAGAAAGTAGATTGGGATATGTAGATCACATAGCCATGGTCGAATTTGGGCCAAATGGGCCACACGAGCGTGTGGGCCCACTTGGGCAGAATATTGGGCTTTTAGCCCATTTACACTGTCTCAACCAAATGGATTATCTGTGTCACTCGAGGTAACTGTAGGCCTTCGGAAAGGTCGTTAACTTTACCGATACCCCTAGGGAGTAAAATGACTGAAATACCCCTAATGAGTAAAATTATTGAAATACCCATAGGGAGTAAAATGACTGAAATACCCCTAATGAGTATAATTACTGAAATACCCCTAATGAGTAAAATGACCAAAATAGCCCTAAAGGGCAAAATTACTGTTTTACCCCAAATACATGAAAATGACTATTTTACCACTAGAGATAGATTGACAAATGAAAATATGTACTGTATGACTATACTGAGTATGTCATGTTTCATACACGAAATATTGATGACATGACATACTGCATGGGGTTGGGATTCTGTTATGGAGGAAGTAATGTTACTGGTGGCTCTGCCACACATATCGACATTGGTGGCTCGCCACAATTATCATTACTAGTGGCTTTGCCACATATCTCTATCTTGGCGACTCTGCTCACGTTATTATTACTTCGCGCCTATCGCCGCAATATTGAGTGTGAGGTTGGGTGGGTCGACTTTGTCCCCACATGGTGTGTTGGGTTGGTACGGATGGTGTGCTGGCTGGATTGGGGTGGGTTTGCATACTTGCACCATACTAAAACTATATCGGGCTTAGGCCCACATTCTATCAGATTGCGCTAAGGCCCACACCGCATCTTTATTCTTGAACAGGGCTCGAGGCAGGCATCATTATCGCATGTATTACTGATTGAGTGATAGGGGATTACACACTGAGTTCTCGTAACTCACCCTTTTCTTTTAATTGTACACGTAATCCCTAGTCTTAGGCGATTTGGAGCTGTGAGGGACTCGGAGGGGGCCACACGACCGAGGATGTTTGTTTAAATGTAATCATTTAAACATTTTATTTTGGGCTGATATTTTTGTAATAAGGCCTCTGGTGATTTTTGATTTCTTTTAATTGGGGTTTTTAATTTCTTATTTTGAACTGCCAAACGGATACAAACAAGTGTTCACAACTAATAACTGTTTTACAAGGCAAACACATATTTTCAACTTCATGATAACTGAAAATAGAGTAGCTTCCGCGAATTTAAACCCACAGTAACAAACATGGTAACCATTTTACTAAGTGGTGGTTTTTATAACTCACCAATTATTTTCTAAGAAATAAGAACTAAATGGATTTTTACTCAAATGATTTCTCCCATCAGACTTTGATTTCGAAAAACACTTCGATGTGACACGCCAGAATCGGTCGTAATGTCTAGGTCGGGTTTGGGGTGTTACATTTAGTGGTATCAGAGCCTGGTTGCAAAACTCAGCTGTGGAATGGGTTTGAAAAGTTTTTCTGAAAATAGATTTTTAAGATTTGAAATGTTTTCGAAAGATGTACAAGTGTGGCACACCGAGTCTCCGGTGCCAAATCTGTAAGTTCTTTAATTCTGATTACTGATATACTGTGAAACTATAGATAGAGGAAACTAAAACTGTAGGAGACTGTAAACTGTAGTGAGACCTCGATCTGCAAAAATAAACCCCTAATAACTGCTTTTCATAATACATTTGTTAATAATTACTGAAATTATAAGCTGATACATAAGACTTTTTAATCAGATAAAGCGCATATCGAAATGAGCACAAGAGGTACTCGCGGAAGGGGTACACGGGGCCACGGTAGAGGCCAAGAAAGTGCTCGACCCGGATCGTCGGCATCGGGCCATATGCCTGCTGGGGAAGTACCAACCTCACGAGTAATTGAAACAGGGTCGTATGATCGAGTAGCTGGGGATGATGCCCTATCCAAAGCAATGCTCCGCGTTCTAGAGAGGGTTGCTGGAGCTAGTACTGGAATAGTAGGCCGAGGGTCAATTTCGGAGCGACTCCGGTCTAATGGGGCAAAAATTTTAGGGGTATTTCTGGAGTAGCTCCAAATGTGGCGGAGTACTAGTTAGAGGCGCATCGAGCGAATAATGGGCGACCTTGGCGTACTACTGGGCGAGAAATTAAAAGGGGCAATGTCCTTACTGCGAGACGAAGCTTACCAATGGTGGCTCACCGTGAGAGAGGGTACGCAGGCCGATCGTGTGATGTGGGATTTCTTTAAGGCGGCATTTCAAGGAAAGTACGTGGGTGCAAGTTATGTGGACGCCCGACGAAAGGAATTTTTAAGCCTGACCCAAGGGAGTAAGACAGTGGCAGAATATGAGGCAGAATTCTTGCGGTTGAGTCGGTATGCTCGAGAGATAGTAGCAACTGAGTATGAACGCTGTGTGCATTTTGAGGATGGCCTTCAGGATGAGCTAAGGGTATTGATAGCCCCACAGAGGGAGCGAGATTTTGCCGCTCTTGTAGAAAATGCAAAGATTGCTGAAGAGGTGAAGCGTTTGGAGTGCCAGAATCGTGAAAAAGATAGGGGCAGAAATAAGAGGGATTTTGGGCCCTCAAGTTCTTCTGGAAGGCCTTTTAAGAAAGCCAGGTTTGATGGGCTGGTCCGGACTGGAATTCCTATTGCTATTGTGATGATTGGGGGAGATCTCACCAGAGTGAGTGCTGGAAGAGGACTGGGGCGTGCTTTAGATTTGGGTCCATGGATCATCGGGTTAAGGATTGTCCTCGAGGCTGTTCATATGCAAGCTGCAGGACTGGGTCATGTTTAGCCAGTGAGAGGTGGTCAGCAGCCACCGAGAGGCCGTGGGAAGGCCAGAGGTGGAAACGATATGGGACGGGGTCGTGGAGCCCGTGCGAGAAGTCTTTAGTAACACCAAGGCGAGGCACCGCCGTCTATCTTTGCTATCGTCGCCGAGAAGATGGTGACACCCCTGACGTCATAAATGGTACGTTCCTAATTTACAATGTACCTTACACTGTTTTAATTGATATTAGGTCTACACATTCGTACATTGCATGCACTGTGTCGGGAACTTTTGGTATTCAATTCGAAAATATTATTAGTGAGATGACTGTGATAAGTCCACTGGGTCAGTCGGTTAGGGCAAATAAGTTATTCAGAGATGTGCCTCTTGAGGTCCAAGGTGTAATTTTTCCAGCGGAGTTGATGGAACTGTCGTTCGGTGAATTCGACCTTATTCTGGGTATGGATTGGTTGGTGAAACATCGAGCTAGTTTGGACTGTGCTGCTAAGCGTATGGTTTTGAAGACTACAGAGGATGAGGAGGTGGCTGTGATTGGGGAGCAAAGGAATTATTTGTATAACGTGATCTCAGCATTAAGGGCCGAAAAACTAATTCGCAAGGGTAGTGAGGTGTTTTTAGCCTACGTTAGTATTTCTGATTCTGAAGGTCCTTCTGTCGGAGATATTATAACTGTTAAGGATTTTTCGGATGTATTTCTTGATGAGCTCCCTGGGTTGCCTTCAAACTGTGAGGTCGAATTTGGTATTGAGCTCTTACCTGGAACAGCCCTAGTGTTCATCGCCCCATATAGGATGGCACCGGATGATCTGGTGGAGTTAAAGGCTCAAATTCAAGAGCTTCTAGACCGAGGATTCATTCGACCGAATGTGTCTCTGTAGGGAGCACCAGTGTTGTTCGTAAAGAAGAAAGATGGGTCCATGCGAATGTGCATCGATTATCGGCAACTTAATAAGCTGACTATCAAGAACAAGTATCCCTTGCCAAGAATTGACGATCTTTTTGATCAGCTACGAGGAGCTTCAGTTTTCTCCAAAATAGATCTTCCCTCTGGGTACCATCAGCTTAGAGTTAAGGAGGCTGATGTGTATAAGACTGCATTTAGGACTCGGTATGGTCATTACGAGTTCCTAGTGATGCCGTTTGGGCTGACGAATGCACCAGCCGCTTTTATGGACCTGATGAACCGAGTATTCCAGCCCTACCTGGATCGGTTCGTGGTGGTATTTATAGACGATGTCTTGGTGTATTCGAGAATCGAGGATGAACATGATGCACATCTCTGAATTGTTCTACAAATTTTAATGGAAAAGCAACTGTATGCTAAGTTCAGCAAGTGTGAGTTCTGGCTGCGAGAAGTGACATTTCTTGGTCACGTGGTGTCATAGAGGATCGTGGTGGATCCTCGAAAAATTGAAGCCGTACTGGACTAGAAACCACCTAAGACCGTATCTGAAATTCGAAGCTTTCTGGGTTTGGCAGGGTATTACAGACGTTTTGTGGAGGGAAGCCCCTGTCTTGATCTGACCAGTCCGAGAAGGAATTTATTGTCTCTGATGATGCATCACACATTGGATTGGGTTGTGTCCTTGATGCGGGAGGGTAAGGTGGTTGCTTATGCGTCCCGTCAGCTTAAGCCTCATGAGGCGAATTACCCAACTCATGACTTGGAATTAGCCGCGGTGATATTCACGCTAAAAATTTGGAGGCATTATTTATACGGCGAGAAGTGTATTATCTACACAGATCACAAGAGCCTCAAGTACTCTCCTTACTCGAAAAGAGCTGAATCTTAGGAAGCGAACATGGGTAGAGATTTCGCTAAGGATTACATTTCGCTCGATTGAGTATCACCCGTAAGGCTAACGTAGTAGCCGACGACCGAGCCACAGAGGGTTGTGTCGATTTGAGAGCAATGTTTGCTCGTCTCGGCTTGTATGATGATGGTAGCTTGTTAGTGAGCTTCAAGTGAGATCATCGTGGGTGAACAAATTAAGGGGAAACAGTTGTTGGATGAGTCACTTTGGTTCCTCGTTTAAACGAGTTGAGAGGGTGAAACTTTAAAATTTGGTGAATAGTGAAGAGTACCTTTGTGTTTGTGGGAGAGTTTGTGTTCGAAGGATCTTTGACTTAAGGCGGTCTATCTGCGCGAGAGGCAAATAGTAGTCCATACGTAATGCATCTGGCGAAAACAAGTTATCCGAGATCTTCGTGAGATATACTAGTGGCTGGGGTGAAACGTGAAGTTACCGATTTTGTGAGTAAGCTTGACGTGCCGCAAGTTAAAGTTGAGCATCAAGCGCCTTGAGAATTGGTTGCGGCGATTAAAATTCCACTTTGAAGTGGGAGAGAGTAACCATGGATTTTGTGAGTAGGTGCCCCTTAACACCTACTAAAAAGGATTCGGTATGGGTTATTGTAGACAGACTAACTAAATCTACCCATTTTATACCGATCCGTCACGGATTACTCGTTGCTGAAGCGGTCGCAAGGTTGTATGTGTTTGAGATTGTGAGAGCGCATGGGGTACCAGTTTCCATCATATCTGATCAGAGACCCGATTCACATCTCAATTCGGAAGAAGTTACACGAGGCTTTGGGTACTAGGTTGGACTTGATCTGCGTTCCATTCTCAGACATGGATGGTCGGATCGAGAAAGGGTGATTCGAATCTTTGGAGGACATGTTAAGAAAGTTGTGTTATTGATTTCGAAGGCGTTTGGGAAGACTATTTTATTGCAGAGTTTGCGATAATAAAAGCTACCAATCCGGTATTCAAATGGCATCGTCACGAGCGTTGTATGGTCATAGGTGTCTTACCCTACTGTTGGACTTAGGACTTAGGCGGGCGAAGCGAGTTTTGGGGCGAGTTAGTTTACGTCACAGAAGAAAAGGTAAAGTAGATTCGAGACCGGTTAAAGGGCGTCGATGAGGCGAAGTCTTACGCAGATCTTAAACACAGAGAGATTGAGTATTCCGTGGGAGACTTGGTATTTCTTAAGGTCTCACCACGGAAAAAGATACTGAGGTTTGGGCGAAAGGGGAAGCTTAGCCCTAGGTTTATTGGGCCTTACCGTATACTGAAATGTGTGGGACCAATCGCCTATTAACTTGAGTTGCCTCCGGAATTAGATCAGATTCACAATGTGTTCCATGTCTCCATGTTGAGGCGTTACCGCTCTGATCCCACGCATATAGTACCAGTCGAGGAGATCGAAGTTAGGCCAGATCTGACCTTCGAGGAAGAACCAGTATAGATATTGGACCGCGAGGTTAAAGTACTAAGGAAGAAATCAATCCCACTGGTTAAAGTGCTTTGGCGGAATCACGGTACCGAGGAAGCCATGTGGGAACCTGAGGAGGCGATGCGACAACAATA
Organism: Gossypium sturtianum; assembly: GCA_025698515.1. Taxonomy (NCBI): domain Eukaryota; kingdom Viridiplantae; phylum Streptophyta; class Magnoliopsida; order Malvales; family Malvaceae; genus Gossypium; species Gossypium sturtianum. The sequence continues at coordinate 123,910,224 of CM046943.1, read as the reverse complement.
CCCTCACCTATTCTGACCAGGTAAATTTCGAGGCCGAAATTTCTTTTAGGGGGGTAGAGTTATAACGCCCCAAAAATATAGGGTCTTTAATTTTGCATGTCCTGACACAAATGGCTTGTTTGCTTTAATGGCTAAGTGATTTGGGTGTGTATGGGAGTGTGTGAGAAGCCTGGGTTCAAGTCTTGACTCTTGCAAAAAAAATTATTTTTCTCTTAAATGAACATTGGCTTTAGCATGTAGGCTTTAATAATATTTGTGTTCAAAATATGACACACAAAGAGCCTGTTGGTACAGTGGTTGTGGCATTACAAGTGTGGCAATGGGTCTAAGGTTCAAGTCTTGGGATGAGCAATGGTGTATTTTATTTTACAGCATGGATCGGCCAGTGGTTGTGTTACAATGAAATTCTGATGGAGGAGTTGTGGAGAGATATGAGGAGGGATTCAAGGAGCGATATGGGGAGTGATATGGGGAGAGGTTTGTGGAGAAAATGGAGGAATTTAAAGTGTGTGGGATGTGTAGTACCGAATTGGGAGTGCTAGTACTCAGAATTTCGAAAAATGTAGCTTTTGAGAGTAGTTCTGGTTTCGGTTTTCTTTCTTTTGGGAATTTTATTTCTTTTGTGTTTTCTTCTGGCCGAATGGCTGTTGTTTCTTGGTAACGTAAAATCATTTTGGTTAATTACTGGTAAGTAGGTTTCTTTTCTCTGCTATTCTCATTTTGCCGAAAGTGTCAATTACCGAAACCTCTTCTTTTCTCTTCTCATTCCCATATTTTCCCTTTACTGAAACTATTCTTCTCCTCTTAGTTCTCCTTCATTTTTCCCTTTTAGCCAAATATAGTCTCCTTCTTCCCTAATATTCTATTCTTCATTCGGTCTTCTCTGAGCCGACCATCCCTTCTTCTTTCCTTTCGGGTTCTTGTCTACTGCTCGGGTTTGGTAGATTATTTCAGTGCGTTAGGGGTGGTGGTTCGGTCTTACTGGAGTTTTAACAAATCGGTGGGGTGCGTTGGGGTAAGAGATCCTGAGGAGCGAAGTAGGGAAAAGATTATTCAAGTCATCAAACTCTGTCTCTTGTTAAGGGTAAGATCACTACCATACTCTTAGATTAGGCCGAATATTCCTGTGGTTGGTAAGTTAGCATTTGTGGATTAAGGCCACATAATTGATCACTGTTTTGGTTAATAAGATCTGTTTTGATACAGATATTCGGCATAGGCGTGTGATCAATCCTGATCGGTGGTCTTTAGAGATTAAAGTCAGTCGTTAAGCAAGATTGGTACTTGGAGATTTCTCGCGTGATTCCACAGACAGGTGTGTAACCGTACCCTGCAAACGGTAACAGGCGTAAAAGCCGGTAAAGTGTGTAATCACACTATCCCCACTATGAATCGGCAAAAGCTGAAAAGCCAAAGCTTCGGCATTTGAGGCCTCACGAGCGTACGATCGGTCGTATGGAGAAATTGAGCCACAACCGAGGGCGGTAGACTGAAGAGGCCACTACGAGTGTTCTCGTGCACTTGGGCCTCGTTGGGTTGTGTGGGCCAAATGGGCTCGTGGGCCCCACACGGATAAAATTTATGAAAAGTGGCAGAAACTGGATTGGGCTATGTAGATCACATAGCCGTGATCGAATTTGGGCCAAATGGGCCACACGAGCGTGTGGGCCCACTTGGGTCGAATATTGGGCTTTGAGCCTATTTACACTGTCTCGACCAAATGGATTATCTGTGTTGCTCGAGGCAACTTTAGGCCTTCGAAAAGGTCGTTAACTTTACCGATACCCCTAGGGAGTAAAATGACTGAAATACCCCTAATGAGTAAAATTACTGAAATACCCCTAGGGAGTAAAATGACTGAAATACCCCTAATGAGTATAATTACTGAAATACCCCTAATGAGTAAAATGACCAAAATACCCCTAAAGGGTAAAATTACCATTTTACCCCTAATACATGAAAATGACTATTTTACCACTAGAGATAGATTGACAGATGAAAATATGTCTTTGTATGATTTATCTTGAGTAGGTCATGTTGCATACACGAAATATTGATGACATGGCATCTTGCATGGGGTTGGGATTACATTATGGAGGAAAGCATTCTTGGTGGCTCTCGCCACACATATCGATCTCTTGGTGGCTCTGCCACAATTATCGCATCTTGGTGGCTTTGCCACATATATATCTTGGCGGCTCTCTGCTGCGTTGTGTCTTGGCGGCTATCTTGCCGCAATATTGAGTGTGAAATTTGGGTGGGTCGACTTTGTCCCCACATGGTGTGTTGGGTTGGTACGGGTGGTGTCTTTGTTTGGATTGGGGTGGGTTTGCATACTTGCACCATATCGATATCTTGTATTGGGTTTAGGCCCATCTTCATTCTTTCATATTACGCTAAGGCCCTTGCTTTGCTCATTCTATGAACAGGCTCGAGCCCCAGGCTATTCTTGCATGTATTACTGATTGAGTGATAAGGGATTACACACTAAGTTCTCGTAACTCACCATTTTCTTTTAATTGTACAGGTAATCCCCAGTCTTAGGCGATTTGGAGCTGCAAGGGACTCGGAGCGAGCCACACGATCGAGGATGTTTGTTTAAACGTAATCATTTAAATATTTTATTTTCGATTGATATTTTTGTAATAAGGCCTCTGGTGATTTTTAATTTCTTTTAATTGGGGCTTTTAATTTCTTATTTTGAACTGCCAAACAAATACAAACAAGTTTTCACAACTAATAACTGTTTTACAAGGCAAACACATATTTTCAACTTCATGATAACTGAAAATAGAGTAGCTTCCGCGAATTTAAACCCATAGTAACAAACATGGTAACCGTTTTACTAAGTGGTGGTTTTTATAACTTACCAATTGTTTTCTAAGAAATAAGAACTAAATGGATTTTTACTCAAACGATTTCTCCCATCATACTTTGATTTCGAAAAACACTTCGATGTGACACGCCAGATTCGGCCGTAACGTCTAGGTCGGGTTTTGGGTGTTACATTTCTGGACCTATTAGAACAACTAGCTTGGGTGGAAAACAATATGCATTTGTGCTTGTGTCACACCAAACCCGACTCGATAATTGGATTCGAGTATAATGCGTCACGACTTAAATTCAAAAAAAAATTAAGGACAAATTATTCAGCGGAAACTTTGTAAAACCTTACAGGTTTATGAGTATAAAGCGTATGATAAGATATTACTTTACAAAATTTCGATGCACATCATTGGTAGTTAAAACAATATTCAATTTGTTGGGCGTATAGGTGCAAAGAGGAAATCTCATAGAACAAAATATATTAGATTAAATCCAAACATTAAACATTATAAAGATTCTTATGAAACAACATCTTGACAAACTAATAGATCATTATACAAGTTAGTTTCAAAATACAATTACATGCCACTCCCAAAAGGTCATGCATGATACAGAGAAAAAAATGGCTCACAACAACAACAGTTCTCTGGCGTAGTCCCTCAATAGGAATTCCTCCTTCAATCAGGACGCCTGAGAAAGAAAAGATAACAAAGTAAGTTCATACAAACTTAGTGAAATTCCTCCTTTTTTGGTATCAATACGAAATTGGCATTCTAACTTTTAAAGTATTTATCAAGTATTGGTACGATATCATACTTTCTATTTGGTATCGATAAAATTCCCTTGGTATCAATATTGATGGCTCCAACGGTCACTAAATTAGGAATTAAATACTAATAGTATCGACACTTGTAGAAAAAGTATTGATACCTATTGTTGCAAGTAATATAAATACACTGGTATTTTCGTCCCCAACGGCTCTATTCCATATTTCAACAACCATAATGGTTGGAAATCAATTTTAGAGTACAAATACCATCTTCAAAAGGTTCTACAACAACAAGAGAGATTATCTAAGCTCAAATTTCAATCAAACAACCTTTGTACTTAAATTTTCATACTTTTCTTGTGCACACTTGTGACCTTTCATTGTTGTTCATTTAGCTCAAGTGTTTTCTTGTTTCATTTGTGCTCAATTGACAAACAACCCAATCTTGTAAGGATTAATTATTAGTTTGTTTATTTGTTTCACTTTTTGAGAGGGTTATATCTTAAGGTTTGGGTAGAAACCTTAAAGGAGTTGTAAGATTAAACCTTATATCAAAGGTTAATTAAATTAGTGAATTTGAGAAAATTCTTAGTAGTGGAAAGATAAGGTAGTGGAGTAGGAAATTGGGGCCGAACCACTCTAAATCGTTGTGTTCAATTGTTCTATCTTTTCTTTCAAGCTTCCACAAATTTTTAAAAGCCAATTCACCCCTTCTTGGTGATGTCAAATTGATTAATCAATCTAACAATTAGTTAAGATGATAGAAAATAAGAAGAAAATTCATTCTCACAAGAAAGAAAGGAAATTTTAATGCTATAAAACTAATAAGCTCAACCCAATATATAGATTTTTGGATTGTTGAATGTAGCCAAGCTTACCATTCTTGAGTTCATAGAGAAATTGAAGCTTGAAATCCATGAAATATTGAATGCTAAGTGATGCATTGGTTACCAACTTTGTTATTTAATTTTATTTCATGTTAATAATGTATTGATTTCGAATTATGTTAGCACCACTGAATATTCAATACTCAGCGTACAGTTACATTTGTTTCCATGTATAGTTTTATTCTAAATCAAAGTCGTAACGCATCCACGGTCAGTAGCTCAGCTTGAATTAAGTTTGGGTTCCTAGCATGTACCTAAGTTAGGTCTTATGGTTTATTGTTATTCTTGATGCTTTTGGGTTCATTTTAATAACTTGACCTTATAATGTTTTAATGATGGATTTTGGATGCTTGAATTAGTAGGTAATATGCATTAACTTAAGTGATCATTTACAAACTAAACTGTGTTAATTTGGGATGCAATGAATGCTTGGTTTAAATGGTGTTTGAATGTGTTAAAATGTGGTAGATTGATGTTTTTAAGTTGGTATAAAGTTTGGGTAAGTTTAGGTACATTTTGGCTAACATTAGAAAGAGTTTAAATGAGCATTTTAGGTCATTTTACCATTTAGTCTCGAGATAGTAAGAACATGTCTCGAGACTACAAGAACAAAATTTACCATTTGGTGCAACCCAATGCTTAAGGTCTCGAGACTTATCAAGCAAGTCTTGTAAAGGAGTGGCCTTTGCTCGAGACAAGGGCACCTAATAGCTAAAATAGTTTTGCCTTATTCCAGGTCTTGAGACAAGAACCCTTTGTCTTGAGATAGCCAAACATCGAAGCTAAAATAAGAAAAAAATGAGAGGTTAGTCTTAAGACTTGAAGGCCTTTGTCTCAAGTCATGGACCCTAAGGTCTCGAGACATGTTGTCGTCGAAGCAAAAATACCAAAAATAATTCGAGGCCAACCTCGAGACATGGGTTCCCTGTCTCAAGACGCAATACTAAAATTTGACAAAAAGAGTTTGGATTCGAATCCTAACCACGTTATAACCTTCATACATCTATCAAACACATAGCATAAGATTAATGTGGATTCATTAAATTGATTTGTGTATATGATGAGAATGGAATAAAAAAATATTTACATGAATTTCATGCTACTTGTTATTCATGATTGAGTTTGATTAAGTTGTTTTGACAATGTAACGTGATGTCACACATTCGGATCCGGTGACTAGGTCGGATGTGGGGAATCACATATTAAATGTGTAATATCACATGCAATACATGTAACATTAGAAACTAGTTAATGTAAAACAATTTCTTAATTTTGTTCTGCTCAATTTAATTTTTTTTTTTATTTATAGAAATCTAACTTTAGCAAGGCATAATATTAATATTGAAGAATATTTATTTTATATTCTATAATGATTTTTATTTCTTTCATAGTGTTTGATTATTAAAGAATTTGGGAATGCATATGTACACACAAATTTCAAGTCAAAAGTTTAGTTGAAAATTTGGAGTAAAATTTTATTGATTACTTTGTAAATAAGTTAAAATCTCTAGAAATTTCTTGAATATAAAGAAAAATATCCTTTGATTTTTCTCTCTGGTTTGACTTAGATCCAAACGTCATCTAGACTTGGTATAAGATGGATAGGAATTACTTCAAGTGTTGTGATGACTTACTCTTGAAACAGATGTGGACCTTCTTTCTTCTGTTGATTTGGATTGAAGGTAGCTTTCTTTAGAAACGACTTTTGACTTCTTCTCCACAACTTAACTGGATTAGAAGGCAACTTTTCTTCAGAATAGATATGGTTTTCGTTAGAAATTCTTCAACTTCTTCGGCTTCTTCAAAGAATTCTACAAAAATTTTCTGGACATCTTCAATTTGTCTCTACAGAATGGCTTAGGATGACTCCTTTTTATAGTGTCAATTACATGAATAAAAAAGAGTTTTTGTAGAGTTTAACTGCTTAATTTGACCCAAACCCATGAATAAAATAGAGTTATTGTAGAATTTAACTGTTCTATTTGATTGTTCTAGAAAATTTAAACTCTTTTATTTATTATTTATATCTTGTTAATTTAATTAATTAGAGATAAAATAATCATTTAATATTACCACTTAATTATTTTACTTTTAGTTAGTAATAATACCTTTTTTATTATTCTATCTCTTAATTAAATTAAATTAATTAGAGAAAACAATTATGATACATATGATGTCATCATTCTCACCCATGGTAACTCTAGCTTTAACCCATAGTAATTTCAACTTGACACGTGACACATTTAAATTGACTTTTAAATTTTCTTTGCCTATAGCCAAATAAATGTTTGATAAAAACTTTAACCACCACTTGATTCAAGTAATAGTCGACAATATTTTGATTTAAAAACCAGACTTCAAGCATCTTTAATTAAATTCCAAAGTTCAATAACCTAATCAACCTAGATGCCATGCATGCCAAAATTAATCAAAAATTTAAGTCTTATACCATAGTTCAAATAAAACAGTATAGCTCCCAAACAACAGAAATTATAAATAATGTATTTAAAATACTATATAAAAAAAACTATCTGAGACAAGCCCTTCAAATGCCGAGTCTGCGTCCTAACCTTGTTGGTTATCCATAAAGACGGAAATTAAGAGAGGTGATCTTTAACGAGCTCAGTTTGAGCCTAAACACAAGAAAATCAGTGCAAAACAATAGACATGACATACAAAATATCAGGTTTTCATATCAACACATTAGTATAGCATTTCAGACTTTTCAGTTTATTTGTACATGCTTATGAATGACAATGCAATTTCAGTTTGTTAGAAATGATGATGATTCACTTAACTAACTAAAATCACGTCAAAGGCAAGCGCACCTATCAAATAATAGTATATTTATGGTGAGTCGAGATTATCGTATCCACGAGGACTAAAAGTACTAGTACTTACTATCTTTCTATTATCTAGCCGGTAAATTGAAGAAGTTTGTTTTTAATCTAAAATTATCTAAACTAATTATTAAGAACTTGACAGAGAATAAAGTAAGAAAAGAATCGAATAAACCAATATGAGAGACAATACCCAGGAAAGAATCCACCTAGACTTCACTTATTATTCTGAATCTGAATTAAACGATTTATTCACTTGCCTTGATCCGTAGAAATCCCTAAATTATATTAATATCTCTTTCGAGAGTAAAAATAACTGACTCTAGGTTGATTAATTGAAATCTCTTTCTAATTAAAACCCCTATTGTCGCATTAACTCGATCTATAGATTCCCTTATTAGATTTGACTCTAATCTGGTAGATTTATGTCGTCCTATTTCTAGGATTTCATGCAACTCCACTCAATTATGCTAGATCTACTCTTAAACAGGGACTTTTTCTCCACTGAATTAAGCACATCAATCATGAATTAATATCCTGAAAACATTAAAACATGGAATAAGTACACATAATTGAGATCAAGAAATCAAGTATTTATCATGTAATTCAGAAAATTAAATAACAAGATCCATCATAGGTTTCATCTTCCCTAGGTATCTAGGGAATTTAGTTCATACTTTGGGAGGAAAACATCTCAAAATTAGGAAAACAACAAAACATAAAGAAACCCAAAAACTTCTAGAGAAGTTGACTGGAGATCTTCAATCTTGAAGGAGATCCTACTTCTAAGTTGATTCCGACGGCGTTCTTTGAGTAATTTCTTTGTTTTACTCTGTGTGCTCCCTTAGGTCCTCTTCTAGTGTGTATTTATAGACTTTAGAATGCTTAGAAACCCTAAAAATTGGCTTTTTCTGCATGTTTGGGAAACAGGGAGCGATATCGGCACGGGCTGGCACATGGGCGTGTGGCCAGCCCGTGTGGATCACACGGACGTGTGCTCAGCCCGTATGGGAATGGCCAAGCCGTGTGGATCCTAAAAGTAGCTCGTTTTGTTTGATTTTGGCCCGTTTCTGCTCTTTTTGCTCTCATATGCTCTCCTAAGTATAAAAACATGAAATTAAAGGATTAGGAGCATCAAATTCACTAAATTAAATAATAAATAATCCAAAAATGCATCAAGAATGGGATTAAAATATGTTACTTTTATGGCTTATCAAGAAACGATCCTACCCAACTCTGCTACACACCATAGTAAGAGTTCCCCAAAACTCATCCATCCCTACACACCGCATTATGGATAAACCACCAGTAATTTGTAGATAAGCTGCCAGTAAAAATTGTGAGTAAACAACCATTATTTTCAAATAAAAAGTTTGCAGATGAAGTGCCAGTAAGTTGTGGATGAACCACCAGTGTTTGCAGATTATTAAACTGTTAGTACTTACTCCAATATCGTCCCACCCCATGCAATTCAATATGACATGCTTGTAACAGAATAGTACATAAACAGTAGTCATGCTTATCATGCAATCAGTTTAACAGTGGCAGTAGGCATGTTGAACATGCAATTAGTAATACAGAAGTAGTAGCAACAATAACGGATTATCGAATATATAGTGACAGTATGCATGTATCATTCACATATCATGCATTATAACAGTACAATCTAGTCAATCAGATCACAGATTTTAGAATATACATGATATCAGGGACTCAATATAATCTATGAAAGCTCAAGAAACAAGTTGGGGTTGATACAGGGACTAAATTGAACATATCATAAAAATTCTTGGAAAAACTATAAAACAGGGGTCACACTGCCATGTGTGACATCCTAATGCCGTGTGGAAGGGGGTACACGATCGTCTGGCTAAACCGTGTAACAGCTTGAGATTGTGTGAAAAACGATAAAATATCTTACAGTAGGGACATGGTTGTATGGTTCACGAACTACCCTACGATTTACAGGGACACATGGTCGTGTGGTCTACACGCTTGTGTAGGAGACCGTGTTGCCATAAAACTACACACGATTACCACTGATTCACTTGGAAAAGACACACACCTTTCACCATGGGTCCAATTGGCGCTCCTCACGATCAAATCTGATTTGATTCACCTAGATTCGATCCTTCAACGGAAAATACACACAATTAACGATTAGTATCAAGATTTGAGCAAGATCTATAAAAGATTGATTAATCGAGCGAAAGATTTACGTCAAATATTCATACAACAGAATTACGAAATCTAATCATTGAAACAAAGCGTACGTACCAATTCTTGGCAAAGATATCGAATGCTACTGACGACGATTCTAAATACCGATAGAAATTAAATGAACGGGGAATGATTTGATAGGAGAAAGAAAAAAAAAGAATTAATAGTTCAAAGGTGAAAATATGGTGCAAGAATGGAGGAAAAGAAGAGGAAAAAATAAAAGAAGATGGGGAGCAATTTTTCTAGAATTTGAAAAGAGGCAATCCTAATCAAAATAGGAAAAAATGATTAAATAGCTAGGGTTTGTAAGCCCTAGGGGCAACACAAGTAAATTTACCAAACTTGTCGAAAGTTGAAAATTTTTGAAGGGGGAAGAAGTGGCTCGAACCTAGGATCTCCAGAAAGGATTCACTAATATTTAATCATTAAGCGTATAATTTATTTCTTATTTAACTTGGACACTTAACCTCATATATTTTGGGGTGTGACAATATATATATATTTGAATGGTAATTCTAGTTATATCTATATTCAACAATATCTATACTATTATTTAAGCCCCTAATTGAGTTAGCCATGAGTTAACCGGGCACCAATTTGATTAGAAAATTACAAAAATGTTCTTCTTTAATTAAAATAAATTATATTATTTGAGGGTACTTTAGTCTTTTTCTTTTAACAAAAACCAATAAAAATATGTATATGATAGGATTTGAACCTATGCTAATTAGATCAATAAGACCTTAAATTTACCACTGAATCAAAACTTCATTTTAATGTAATTTATACATTTTTATTTTTTATACACAATTTATTATCTCCAATTAATTGTACATAAATATCTATATTTACTATTGTCGAAACCATTTTTAAGTTTGTGAAAAAACGGGGATCGACTTTAAAAAACGAAAACGGGAGTCGCCACCAATCCCTTTTTGCCTAGGTGTGATCGGATCACCTTATAAAACGTTTTATTTCAAAACATTGATTTTGGTCTACGAAATTCGAAAAAACGGGTTCGGGAGTCGGTTACGTACGAGGAAGGATTAGCACCCTCGTAACGCCCAAAATTGGTACCGGATTGATTAGTTATTGTCCTAATGTCGAAAATTCGAAAAGATTTGAAAACATGATTTCTTTAAAAACTTGAACAATTTGAGTTGGAACTTGAGATTCCTTTGTTCCGAAAGAATACAAACATCACATCAAACACATTAGGACATGATGTTTTAAACCCTCGTAACCAAAATTATCTCATGATTTACAAAATTCATTAAAAGGATATTTAATTATTTAGTCAAACGGAAAATCGAAACCCAGCACGTTAGGGCACTATTTCCCGAATTTCTAAACACAAAACATTGTCTTATTTAAGAAAAACTTTTGGATAAAATGTGGTAATTAAAGGATATAGATATTTTTAAACAAAGATTTGAAAAAAAAAGTAACATTAAGTTATTACAAAAAAATGCAATTTACTAAAGTTACAAGTCATATTAACAATTAGCACTTAACATAAACAATTAAATAAAAGAATGACAAGCAATAATAGTAATGTTAAGGTACACAAAGATAATGGATTCAATTTTTTTTTTTTTAAAAATGAACAATCAAAATAAAAAATATAGAGTAGATAATAGCAATTTTAAAAGAATCTATAAAAAAATTAAGAAAAAAAATTTATTCACAAGATTAAATTCATGTAAAAAATATATATATATGATAAAACAATTTAACGTAAATAGGAAAAAAAAACAAGTTTAAAATAATTAAAATAAATGAATAAATAATGATTAAGCAATTAAATGGATAAATAAAATAAATAAATAAAAAAAAACGCATAAGTCAACCTAACTCCCGCAATATGAGGATTCAACGAAATTCCTCCACCAAAATCTAACTCGAACGGAAGCAACTCAAAAAGAAACGAAGATGAGCGAAGAACAAAATAAGAACGCAAAAGAGAGAGAATTTTGAGTGATGCTCTCAAGAATTTTTATTACTCCAAACTCAGGTGTCCTTTACAATGAAGGAAGAGGCCTCTATTTATAGTTGAGCCTCCCAAAACCAACGGTTATGATCAATTACATCAACGGCTAAGATTAAAAGGTATCTACAAATTAAATCTCAAGATTAGAAAATCATATCTTCTAAGATTGCATACCATATCTTCTAAGATTGCATATCATATATAAGATTTGCATATCATATCTAAGATTGCATATCATATCTTCTAAGATTACATACCATATCTTCTAGGATTGCATATCATATCTAAGATTTGCATATCATATCTAAGATTGCATATCCTTGAAGATTGTGTTCCCATATACGTCAAGCTTGTAGATGGACCTTCAATCTTTTCAAGTAATGGGCCATTCCGATCGGGCCAAATGATATATTTTAGACTGGACTTAGATTTTGTTTTATTATTTTGGGTTTATTATTTTTTGTATGGGCCCGGGCTAAATTGGCCTATTACAACTATTATTTAAGACCCTAATTGAGTTGTTGTCACGAGTCAACTGGACACTAACTCGATTAGAAAAATTACAAAAATGTCATTCTGTAATTAAAATAAGTTATATTATTTAAGAGTACTTTAGTCTTTTTCTTTTAACAAAAAACAATAAAAATAAAAATATGCATATGATAGGATTTAAACACACACCAATTGTGTTGGTAAATCCTAAAATTTACCACTCAACCAAAAACATCATTTTGATGAATTTATACATTTTTATTTTAATATGCACAATTTATTATCTCTATCAATTATATATTTATACTATTATTTAAGTCTCTAAGTGAATTAATGTCACGAGTTAGTCAGGTACCAACTCGTTTAGGAAAATTACAGAAATGTCTTTCCGTAATGAAATTAAGTTATATTATTCAAAGGTACTTTTATCTTTTTATTTAACAAAGCCCAATAATAAATTTGCAAATGGTGGCACTACAGCAAAACAGGTTTTTAGCGGCGTTTTTTTTGCCCTATAGCCGCTATAGATAACGCCGCTAAATTTTGCAGCGTTTATGTGAAAAAACGCCGCTATAGAACATGGCCTTTAGCGGCGCTTTTCCCACAAACGTCACTATAGAACATGACCTTTAGCGGTACTTTTCCCACAAGCGCCGCTAAAAAATATGACTTTTAAAAAAATATTTCAATTAAATAATATTTATTTTTATGATAAATATTATATTATTTTTTATTTTTGAAATTGAACTTTAAACTAGATACTTTTAAGGATAAATAAAAAATATTTAAATTAAATTTTCTATGAAAATTTTAACTTTAAAACTAAATATAAAAATTAATAAATTTAGAATTTAGAATTTAAAATAATTAATTAATAACACAATTAAAATCCAAAAGTTAGAACCCCAGTTATCTTAAATATTTAAATAAAAATAAAACTGAGCCGAGCAGGGAGCAGCAGCAATATATACACATATTCAATGATTGAAACACGCCCAAAAGAATTTAATCTAAATCTTTTCCTTTGAGCTTCCCTTTCAATCATTCTTTTTTAAGTCGTGGTATTCTTGTCGGTTGCATCAGTTCTCGATGCATATCCATGTCTGCAACTCCAACATCACTTCGTGCTTAGTGTAATGGATCTCTGAGCGACTGACTTGAAACTCGTGTTTGCTTTTCCAGTCACTTCGATGACGATTTTGCTTAGAGTTGTCGGGTGTGGCAAACCGGAAAGTCTCTAACGTTCATATCCATCTTATCGAAGGTGAGGTTCGCGATAGTTCGATCGATGGTGTTGGTCTCTGATTCAGTTGTTTCCTTTTTCCCAGACCTGAAAAAATATATCAAAATTATCTTCCGACCAAGAACATGCTTAAAATGTCTAAACAAGGACATAGCAGGTTGGAAAAAAAAAAAGGCTAAGAGTACCATGTTCATGAAACTCAGGACCGGAAGAAGGAAGTTTAACATAAGAAAAAAAACATAAAATTACTCCAAATCATAGTAAAAGTTTACCTTATTTTCTCCTCTGAGATTGTCCACTTCAGAGAATGAGTTCGAACATGGAGGTTTCCTTGTTGGTTTAATGCTACAGGATTCTGTTTCGAGTTCTTGGCAAGACGGTAAAATGCATCTCGGAAGAAAATTCGAGTCTTATCAGACAGCTGAACAAATCAAAATACGAAAATTTGTTTAGTCTTTTACCTGAGCTGTCACCGTTTCAAGCTCCTTCAAAACCGATTCTTCAAGTGAAATTCCTTTTGAGACAAGTCTGTTTGCAGTTATCTGTTCAGGAGGAACCAATATTTTGGCAAAAGATGCCTTGTACAGAAGTTACATTGATTAGTTAATCTCATAAACTCCGAAACTACATTAAATTTCATAATATTTATTTGGTTATCATACTTGTATTTAAAAAAAACTACATTATTGAAAATAGAATAATGTATTAAATGGTTATCATACTTGTTTATTATTGTAGCAAAAAGTGATAAAACTTCAGACTCTCTAGCATCCGGCAAATTCCTAGCATAATCACTAAGAACTGGATCTATCATTGGGGGCACAAATTGTTTCCTAATTTGCGGTTGATCTTCTGCCTTGTCTAAAAATGTCTCAATGAGCTTAAGAGTCTCCCTCTTAACAGATCTGCCTCATAAAGCATAATAAATAAATGAGACACTATGGGATGAAACAAACAAAGAAAAGGATGTCTGTAAAAATTGATCTCACCGTAGAAGTTTCACATAGGATGTTTTTGAAGCAAAGGGTACACCTTCTACAATACTACTTGATATAAGCTCACTGTACATTCTGTCAAATTTATTGCAGAACCATAAACTACTCATGTTAGAAAAAAAAGACAGTTTACAGAATTTCCATGCTCAATTTTGCAATTTGAACAAATGAAATTTACCTGTACACATTGAGCATGTCCAAGAATATTAAAGAAATCTGAGATAAGAAATATGTTCCAAGAGAACTGGCCACACTAGTATTTGTCTGCAAGGTGAAGACTCATTCTAAGCCTCACAAAATCCCAATAAGCATTGAATTATAACCACAGGATGCATACATCACAAATATCAAATCTGCAAGGAAAGAATAGCTCTAATCCACCACCTAAGAATCCATCAACAGATGCATAAATAATTATTTTATAAAACAATTTAAACCAAAGAGAAAAATGGGGGAAACACCGATCTAAAAGATAAGCATCCAAAATCCACAAAGACCTAGAAATTAATTACATACATAGATCATCCAAAACTGAACAACCCATGTATCAATTGGATTACAAAAGAAGAAAAATGCCATAGCACAAGCTCAAATCCATCTTAAAAAAAGGGAAAAGAAAAAGACAAATAATCTTTAGTATAACTGAAAGAGCCTCCAGCCATTAGTTAGAGTTGATTACAAGTGTGATCATTATTAAACATTCATGAAGAATGCATGAAGATCAATTAACAATAATAATGATAATAAGATGATAAACAGCAATGAATAAGAAAAACAGAGAGAATAAAACGCACCATAAAGAAAAGCAGCGGGGAGAGTGAAACCCTAAAAAAGATGTGAAAAATGTAAAAGAGGAAAAAGTTGGATATTGACGCTGATGGATGGCAGTGCCTGTACTAAGAACCTTGACAATGTTGTTTTTATTGGAGTATGTATGACCGGCCTTTGAGTTGAATTTTCTTGCAGCCCAAAATTTTATTCTCTTCTAGATTCTTCAATACGTTTGGGGCAAGTCAATGAAAAAAAAAAAACAGAGGTTACCATAGATGTAAAAAAAAAAAAAAACCAGAGGTTACCATTGCTGAACCAATGGGATTTGGGGGAGGGGGGAACTGATTTGGGGAAAAACGATTTGAGAGAGGGGGAGGGAGAACTGATTTGGGGAAAAACGATTTGGGTGAGAGGGAGGGGGAACTGATTTGGGTAAAAAAAGAAAGGGTTTTGAGAATAGAACGGCGCCGTTCTGCAAAATTTTAATATATATTAGCGGCGTTTTTGGTTCAAATGCCGCTATAGCCCAACCTTTTACAACGCCGCTATAGCCCTGATCTTTTGTGGTGTTTATGGAAAAACGCCGCTATAGCCCTGACCTTTTGCGGCATTTATGAAAAAACACCGCTATAGCCTTGGCCTTTTGTGGCGTTTATGAAAAAACGCCGTTATAGCCTTGATCTTTTGCGGCATTTTTTGGTTAGTGCCACTAATATACAACTTTTACGGCATTTTTTGTCCAAACGCTACTAAAAATGCCGCTAAAAGCTTAATTTCCTATAGTGTGGGGTTTAAACCCATTTTATTTAAATCAATAAAACATTAATATTACTATTGAACCAATGCTTTATTTTAATATTATATTTACAATTTAATTGTATCATGCATACTTTATTACCTCCATCAATTGTATTATATTTATATTATTATTTAAGTCATTGACTGAGTTGATATCACGAATTAACTCAACACCAACTTAGTACTGATGTATTCATTTAGTATTCTTAATCTGATGTACTTATGTGTTTAAATTTTGTTTTACTTACAATTTAATCTAATATTGTATATATTTCATATGTTACTATTAATTAATTTTAAATCATATATTTTATTATTTATTATATGTTATTTTTAAAAATACATTACTAGTGTGATAGAATTTCTAATATATATTAATCTCGTATTAGTGTTTGGATTGCTGTAGATAATATAGACCCAGCAGGCCTATTGGATTTGCTTTTTCTCTCTATATTCAATGTTGGATACATGGATGGATAAGCCCTTAACGTTAAAAAATAAATATATCTAAAATGTTTATATTATATATAACACATCATCAGTTGTTTTAAAAGATGTATATAGTCAAATTAATAGTATGAATTCAATTATAAAATTATCAAAAATTTTAAAAATTATATTAGAAGAACCACATAGGTAATTAATATTTATTTTAAAAATAAAAAAACCCACTCTTCTATGGATTTGAATTTAGGTGTACAAAATTTTAACGTGTGAACTTTACCAACACAACTAAAATTTAATTAACAAAATTATTTTATATTTTCATAATTCTGTCAATAATTATTATTTTTTTCAAAAGAAATTATTATTTGAACATTTTTGTATTATTTTTTCATCACATAATGGGTGTACCATATGATGGTTAAAAGAGGTGTAGTAGGGGTGTAGGCACGTGATAAGACAATTATGTAATGAAATGCCGAATTAAACCAATAATATGGTGAAACTGAAAGGGTGAAAAACCCTAATACTCTATACGTTTAAGGCCTAGAAATGAAGTCAATCATGTTGATCACATGCAAAGCCCAGTGGGTCCACTCTAACCCCATCCCTAACCTTAATCATCTCTCTCTCTCTTCTATGCCCCAACGGGGGACCAGCTCTCTCTTCTATGCCTCAAATCTCCCCTAACCTACGCCCCATAACAGTAGTTTTGTACGACAAGCTTTAACCCAAGATTTTGCTTTGAACAGTTCTCAAGAGATACGGAACTTTTTCCCCTATGGATTGAAACTATTAGGATGTAGTGAGAAATGGTGGCATTAAATCTAAATTGATTAAGTACAGTCCGTGGATTCCTTAAATTTTCTTCTGTTTAAATTTAATTGAATGTAATTATATTTATCATAATTGTAATTACAACTTTCTTTTGAAAAGGTAGAAAATATGCAGAAGAAAAAGAAAGTTAACATAGCATTGTATATATGTCAAAGATTAGAAAATGAAGAAGATGATGCAATTTTAATTTGCGAACATGCTTCAAAGACTGGGTAGCTTTTGGAGATAATAGAAGCAAAAACCAAGCAGGGGACATCGCCTAAACTTTCAGTGGTTTTATAATAAATGCAGTTCTTTTCATATATTCCCTTCCCTTGAATCTTCCTTGGAAAATAAACATAAAAAGGTTTAAGTGATGTTATCCCACTCTTGTTTTAATTTTTTTGTTAGTTATATTTTTTTAATACAAGTATATTAAATGATTCTCTCTCTCTATATATAAGTGTTAATATTTAATAAGTTGATATAGAGGTGATCATTTTGTATTTTTTGAATTGTTTATTATAATATTTTAACAAAATAAATCTTATTTTTAAAATCTTATTTTGGGTAAATTATATCAACAGTCACTCAACTTTAGGGTAGCTGACAAAACAGTCACTGAGTTTCAATTCAGTCACTCAACTTTCAAAAAATAACAAAATAGTCATCATTAACCATTTTCCATTACAGACGTAACGGAGCTACTATTTTTCATTACAATTCCATTACAGACTTAACCAAACTACCATTTTCCATCCCCTCCCATCCATCTCCCTCTTCCCCACCATCCCTCCCCCTACTCTGATTCTCTCTCCCTCTCCCCCTCTTCCCCACCAACCCTCCCTCCTACTTTGATTCTTTCCCTCACCCCCACTATCCCATTGCTAACCCTCTCCCTCACCATAAAGAAAAATGGAACTGCACCTAAACTAGTTGTTGCAACCATTACTAACGTAAAAAGCATGACTCTGGACATAGAAACTTTGCTATAACTACCCTTCCAAACATTCATTGCCTTGTCATTATCCTCAAAAGTTATGACTTTCTCTATACCAGTGCAATCTATAACAGTATCCCCGACATTTTTATGGGGAGCTCTAATCCTTTGTGAAATTACATTTTGACCATCTACTGTAATTCATTCAAGGAAAGAAATGGCAACTGATAAACATAGAAGCAAATGCTTGAGTCTGAATCGCATTGCTTTTTATTATGACCACAAATCTTCACCGATAATGAAGTTTATTGATCAAATAGAATTCATGTAGGTGGGGATCAAGAAAAGTCGAAAACAAAACCAGTCCAGTATGTTTGGAAACGCACCTGAGTAATATAAGCTATAATTAAAAACCACAATTTTCGTGAAAACGAAGCTTTTGTCAACCAAGTGACTAAAACATATTGAGCATTCAACAATGACAATGATCGAAATAAAAGGCCAAAATCAATTGAAACAACCCCTCCAAAGAGCTATAGTCAATAAATTTGATATGATCATAAAAAAAAAAATAGATACAATCAAAAGGATAATCATTTCAAACAAACTAAAAATAAAATCCAAAACCCTAATTGATAATATAAACAATTACTATGAGCATTGGCCTCATTTGCACAAAAAAATAACCAACCTTAACAAGAAGCAAGCTTAAGAATCCACAATTCCCAAATGGCAAGAAAAAAGAGAGGAAAAGATTGGTTTTATTTTGGTTCAAATTTAAAGCTATGTAAACTCTAAAACAGAATATGAAAGAGAGCAAAACAAATTCAATTGTGGAAAAGAGGAAGGAAAGCCCTGAATTTTGAAGTAAAAGAAAAAAAAGTTAATATATTTGATTAATTGAAATAAATTAGAAGAACAAATAAAATTGATGGAGAATCGACAAAATATAAAAATGCATCAAAAGCAAAACTTGAACTGACTTGTAGGTGTAGGGTTCCAAACAAAAACGATGGTAAAGAATTTGTTGTTAGATTAGTTTAAAATTGGTAGCAGTAGGCAGAAAGATAGAAAGAGGAGAGGCAAAGGGACAGAGGGAGAGGGTTAGCAAAGGGACAGAGGGAGAGGGTTAGCAAAGGGACGGTGGGGGAGAGGAAAAGAATCAGAGTAGGAGGAGGGATGGTGGGGAAGAGGAAGAGAGGAAGGGAGAATCAGAGTAGGGGGAGAGATGGTGGGGAAGAGGGAGAGGGATGGGAGGGAAAATGGTAGTTTGGTTAAGTCTGTAATGGAACTGTAATGGAAAATGGTAGCTCCGTTACATTTGTAACAGAAAATGGTTAGTGGTGACTGTTTTGTTATTTTTCGAAAGTTGAGTGACTAAATTGAACCTGGGTAACTGTTTTGTCAACTATTCCAAAATTGAGTGATTGTTGGTGTAATTTACCTTATTATTTAATACAATTTGAAAGCTTTTTTCATAAATATTTTTTAAAAATAACAAATTTTCAAGTATATTTTTATAGAAGAACAATTTTTTAAGTAAATAAAAATAATCAATATCTCATATATGTTATTTTAAAATTCTTTTTAAGCTATTCTCGCTATTTTAAATATAGAATAATTTTTACATTATAAAAAATATAATATAATTATAAATTGAATAAAAATATAATTCAATTTGGTTCAGTTAATCAAGGTTTTTTAACTTGCATGTCATTATTTGTCCAAACACAATTGGGTTTTGATTTCCCTTTTTTTTATACTATGTCTAATACTACCTATAACCCCTATCTAATCTATAAATGAGAGGACAAGCTTACTTCAGTGTACTCGAACTCGCTCCTCGTGCAATGATAATAATATCAATACCAACTGAGTTAAGACTCAACCGATTTGATGTCCCAATTTTTCTTACTTAGTCTTGTGTTAATCATAACCTGAAACTTTATTAATAAGATAAATACTAATTATTAAATATTTTTATTTAACCCTAACAAAAATATCCTTATTTATTTTAAGCACTTTAAACATTTTTATCTACCTATTAAAAGTTTTAAATACTACAATAATGAAGGTGTCACATTAGAATTAATCAATAGCGTCTAGGAATCAAACATGACTTTATATTAATCTGAAACTGAATTAACATAGCTTTTATGCATACATAATTTGTTGGTGAAAGCTCAAACATCTCCCATTAAAATGTTATCGAATTTTTTAATGCAGGTTTTCATTTGATGAGTTTATTTGTGGCTTTTTTTTTTTAGAATAATACTAAAAAATATTTATCGAAATAGTTTAAATTTTTTTTATAAAAATAATATGAGAGATGAAATTTCAACCTCAAACCGATATGCCAATTGATAATTTAGGACTGAAACCAATGCAGCAAGCACCTCAATTCCCCAAATCGATAACTGCCAGCCTGATTTGGCAAAATTGTGGTGCACGTTTTTCCCAAATCATCATGGTGATTGCCAATTTGGGAAAATGATATGCCCATTAATTCCAACACCCACTCGTACCCATAAATTCCCTCCCACTGTAACTCTTATAAATTCCCCCAATACCCCATTTTCTTATCCCACACAACACTTCCATCATTTTCTAAATCCCAACTCTCCCTCGCTTCCCCCAAACCTTAAATCGACAACCATCCTAACAACCAAAAAAAGTCAAAGCCATTTTCACTCGAAATACCCAAAAATTCTAAACATAAATTACATTTAAAAGCCCTAAAACCATCCAAAAAAAAAAATACATATGTTCTTTTTACAAGCCAAAAAGAGGTTAGTTTTTGTTTTAAAAAATTATGTTTTTTTAGTTATAATTTATTTTAAATATAATTCTTTTGTGGCTTAATTATATTTTTTTAGGTTTGGAGTAATTGAAGTGATAAGGTACGTGTCTACACATCCGATATAAATTTAATTTAAATTAGATTTTTTTTATTAAATGATATGTTAATTTTTATTTAAAAATGTGAATAATTCATATTTATTATAGGTATATAGTAATTAGTGAATAATGTAGGAATTATGTTATTATATGTTTAAATGAAATAAATATTGTTATATACTCACATTTAGTATATATTGAAATAAATTTATTCGTATATAAATTTCTATATTTAATTTTTAAAGTTATAAAAAATTTGATTTAGGGTTATGCATTTTTATGTTAAATAAATAATTTTTTTATTAAATTAGAGGTTGTTTTATTAAATTATATGATTTAAATTTTGAAGTTATATAAATTTTGGTTTAGGGTTTAACATTATTATGCTAAATAAACAATTGTTTTATAGAAAATGTGTATTTTTAAGTAATTATTGATTTATAAATATTTAAGTAATTATTGTATGTAGTATGTTATGGAATTCAGTATTATGAAATATATGTTTAAGGTTTAAGGTAAGGAAAATATATTTCTAAAATTTTTGGTTTGTGCGAAACAAGCTCCGAGTATGACATTGATTAGATTGGCTCACGTGTCTGATGATCTACAGAATGCAATAAATTTAATTTAATTGTTATGAAATTCTAAATCTATATTTAAATTTTTTATTAGATTGATTAACCAAATAAATTGACACGATGTTGATCACATCCCCCGTAATCGCAACAAGACTTATCTTGATTTAGGGCCAATAGATTATCGAATCTGTGACTATATGAACATTGCCAAATTCGGTTATGTTTTGAACTTGAGGCCATGCACAATTTCCCCAAAGTTGATTGTTGTGTTGATCGAACGGTGGCGACCAGAGATGCATACTTTTCACCTATTGTTAGGGGAGTATATTATCACTCTCCAAGATGCCGCTTTCATTCTCGAGTTACCCATTGATGGGTTGGTTATAGCAGGGGATATTGGACTGCCATTGAATGATGTTTGCAATGATTACCTTGGAGCAGTTCCTTCGAATGATAAGGTTATGGGTTGTTCATCCTACATACATGGTTGGGTAAGTTTTGTAAAGTGTTATCGGAGGCTATGGCAAATATAGATGTGCAGTATGCTACCTGAGCATTAATACTAAGGCTCATTGGAACGATGTTGATGCCAAATAAATCTAGCATTTGGGTTTCTTGTCATTACTTGATTTTACTACAAGACTTATTTGTTGCAGGAGGATATAGCTGGGGAGTCGCTGTACTAGCACAATTATATTGAGAGATGTGCTTAGCAATGAAACCTCGTTGCCAAAGAGTCATCGGCTATGTTATATTATTGCAGACTTGGGCATATATTATAATGTCTTTCTTAATACCATTAAGTCATATAGTCTATCGATTCCCACTTGCTTTAAGGTTAGTATTGAATTATTTAAATATATTTTGAAATTATTATTTTTGTATTTATTTATTTATAAACTTTGTGTAACATATTTAAAATGTTGCTATAGTCATTAGATTTTTCCACTTGGGTGTGAATCAAGGCAAATAGGTGGTCGCAAAGGAAAAAGTAAATATAGAATGTTTGTGTTGTGTTGGGTTATGGTTAAAAATTATTTTTTTATGTAGTTTGGGGCTTACAAAGTTTTTGATTTACAATTCTAATGGATGTCATATGTGAATGAAGAGGTTGCTTGAATTACTCTGGTGTGGTTTAATGCTGGAAGTGAAGTGTGGCGTAGTAGTACGACATTACTTAACATGCAAGTTGTTGAGTGGCATAACCTTGATCATGCTATGCGTCAATTTAGATTCGAGCAAATGCCTCCAACTAATCTGTCAACATGGACAATATGCACAGAGTGACCACGAGTAATAAAAGAACTTTGGACTGAAGATGGGAACATTGGAACTAGATTAATATATAGAACGATCAACTTCTATCAATGGTGATCGGATTCAGCAACCAAGGCCGCTTCCAAGCTTTAGATAATTATATGACTTGGTTTAGGGAAAATGGAAGACCGTTTTTATTTAATCAATGTCCTATGTGATCCCAATGGAGGCGTGGTCTTATTAGGCATGTTGTGCCACTAGTTGCCGCCTGAGGGCCATCGTAGTCCCTTAATGCACTTAACGTCAATGGTTATCAGTTGGCTTCAATGTTCTTCATAAAATCGCAACAAACGCAACATCGAAGTCAACATTTAGGGCCTAATAGTTACCACCCGGAGATGTCGGGCTCATCCACATCGGTGGCTCGATTCAAATGTGATCTTAATTTTGCTTCTCAACCAGAAGAGCAAGTACATGTTGAGCATACTTTTAGATGGGACCTTAATTCTGCTCCTCAAACAGATGCACCTATGGGATTGAATATCGGATCATTTGATAAGGTTCCTAGTTTTAACGATCTAACCAATTTTTTTCAATTACGGGTCCGGATTAGGGTAGCAATATCCATTAGTTACACCACTTCCACCAGCCATTTAGGAAGAGGAGAGGATAATGAGGATAATAGTATTCTTATTAATCATCACAACCAACCCCACCCTAATCGAAGAAGGCCTTGACAGCAATTTAGACCTCGCACTACGCCTTCCAATCATATCTTTTTAAAATTGGTAAATATTTAGGGTTTTTGAAATATTTATTTTATTGAACTTATTGGATTTAGGGTAGATACATTGTTGAATTATTTTTTTAGTTAATTTTAAAATTTAAAATTTTCTTTTTTCATATGTATATGTCGGTAAAAAAATTGGCTGAAATTGTTAAACAATTTATATTAGTATAAGATAACTAGGCTATTTGATATCAACAACAAGTTTATATAGGAAAATAGTTCAAACATTTTAGAAAGCTTGAAAATGAAATACAGTTAAGACAAAACATAAAAGCACTAGAATCAGGACTTCGATCACTAACCCATACTAAGACCCCGATGTGGGCACTTATTCCAGCTATGACCAATTGTTTGGCACAACCCACATTATTTTGGTTTGTAATAGTCCAGTTCGTACCCTAGTCGGAATAGTGGTTTTGGAATCACAAATTCGAGTCTGAATAATATTTTAATATTATTTTTGTGCCTATAATATGTGATTTAGCAAGTACGAAGGTTTCGTGTGTTAATTTGTTTATTTGTGTGCTTAATTTGAGAAATGGGCTAAATTGCATAATTCGTAAAAGTTGTCTTCTATTTTATTATTGGTCATATTGATGTGGCTTTTGATTTTAAGGGCCTTATGAGGCAATTAGTCATTTATGAAGATAGTGGACGGTGGATGGACAACCATGCCCATAGTTCAAATGTTTATTTATTAAGGTTTTATTAAGGGCAAAATAGGAAATGAATTATTAATATGTTAATAATAAAACAAGTGAAAAAGCTAGTGGATGTGTTCATCCATTCTAGCCGAAAATACCAAAGAAAAAGAAGAAAGAAAAGAAGCTAGGGCATTCGGCTAACTATTGATTCAATTAAGGTATGTTTTGACTTTGGTTTTTGATGATTTTTATGTTTTTGAGATTGTTGCTTGGTCTACTATCAAGCC
This sequence comes from Gossypium sturtianum, assembly GCA_025698515.1. Classification (NCBI taxonomy): domain Eukaryota; kingdom Viridiplantae; phylum Streptophyta; class Magnoliopsida; order Malvales; family Malvaceae; genus Gossypium; species Gossypium sturtianum. The sequence goes on along the minus strand of CM046943.1, from coordinate 123,885,739 downwards.
CATGTATTAATTTTGTGTATTGATAATGTTCATGAGAAATGCCATTGATGTTATGTTGAGCTTTGTGTTGATTTATGGTGTTAAATGAAAGATTTGAGCTAGATGAACATACTTTGTTCTTGGAATTTTGAAGAATTTAGCTAAATAGGGCTAAATTGAGAAAATGGTAATTTGAAGGACTAAATTGCAAATTTGATGGAAAATATGGGCTTGTATGATATGTATGAATATTCGGCTAAGCATGCGTATGTAATGATTTTGTGAATTTGATGTTTTGAGAAAAATGGACTAAATTGATAAATTATGCAAATGTGAGGGTTAAATTGCAAATAGCCTTAAATGTGTGTCCTTGGATTGAATTGAATGAGTTAGTGAATAAAAGAGTTAATTCTGAATATTTATAGATCAAGAACCGAGGAAAAAGGACTTAGACCGAGGGAAGGCGAAAGTAACCGAGTAGCCGTTTCTATTTCCAATAAATCGAATCCGAGGTAAGTCATATTGCAAATAAATATAATTGTATTGAGTTGAGCATATTCACATGCCTATTGTCGATATTAAATGCTTATGTGTTGTAATGCAAATGATTTAGAGATAAGATCGACTTAGCGATAATGTCCGAGAAGTCTGCATGCGAACCTAGGAATACATAGGTATACATTACTGTTTTTTTATCATATAAGACCACGTCGGGGCGTTGGCATTGATTTGACATTCGTGTAAGACCACACATCGGGGCGTTGGCATCGATATTATCTTATCGTGTAAGACCACGTGCGGGGCGTTGGCATCGATATGAGCTCTCGTGTAAGACCACGTGCGGGATGTTGGCATCGATATTATCTTTTTGTGTAAGACTATGCCTGGGACATCGGCATCATATTGATTCGTATAAGACCCTGTCTGGGACAGTGGCATCGTTATCTAAGTACACGTAAGACCTTGTCTGGGACGTTGGCATTGTACAACTATTCTGAGCTTTCTGAGTATCCTATTAGATTCCTATCGGTTCAACGGGTAATTCTGTGATACGAATGGTTAAGTGAATGATATATTCATTTCAGGTAGGTTGATTTATACACTAAGTGTGTAAAAAAGGGTAGTACCTATGTGATCTTACTATGATGATTATGTATATTGGAATAACATTATGATATACGAAAGTGAGTATGAATGAGCTATGTTTATATAAGACTTTTGAATTGATGAATGTGACAAATATGGCCAAGTACATGGAGCAAAGCATATATGTGATAGTTTGTTAAGCCATTAAAAGTGCCAATGTACCTATGTATATATATGCCTTTCATACTAAGTTTGTTTGTATTATGACTTACTAAGCTTTTGGAAAGCTTACTCTGTGTGTGTGTTTTCTCTATTTTATAGGTCGTCAAAGCTACTGAAGGCTCGGGACCGTCAAGGATCGTCATCACACTACTAAACTCATTTTTTGTACACTTTGGATATGTATATAGCTTGATATGGCATGTATAGGCTAGTATTTGATATGAGTTTGTTATATGAACTTAGCCATGTGATTTGGCTAGCTATGGGTTGAGAATTTGCTTGAATGAATGTGATATGTGAAGTATGTTTTGGCATGGTTATTTGATACATGAAATGGTCAAGTTTTGATTAAGCAAAGGAATGAATTATGCTTGTGATGAGATGAGTTTTAGCCTTGTAATTTGGATGGTTATTTTGGTATGATTTTGGTTGTCAAATAGGCATGAGATGTCTTGATGATTTTACTTGTAGGTATGACTCATTGGGTGACATTTTGGCCTTGCAAATGGCCTATAATGTCTGCGGTTGGCACTGTGGCGTGCCTAATGACCGTGGGGCTAAGTCAGTAGCTAGCCTAATAGCACACGGCCAAGACACACGGGCGTGTCTAATAGCCGTGTGAGAAAGTCAGTATATGGCCCAAGAGTACACGGCCTTAGCACACGGGTGCTGGGTGGCCGAGGGTGTAAAGTCAGATTCGACCACGGCCAAGGCACACGGGCGTGCTTGGTGGCCGTGGATGTAAAGTCAGTTTCGACCACGGCTAAGGCACATGGGTGTGCTTGGTGGCCGTGGATGTGAGGTCAGATCGACCACGGGGAGGACACACGGGGGTGTCCAGCAGCCGTGGGAGGCACACAGCTTTCCTACACGGACGTGTAACCCCTGAAACTTAGAAAAGTTTTAAATTTCCGTGAAATTTCGTATGTGTTCCGGTTTAGTCTCAACCGGTTTATAAGCATGTTTTAGGTCTCGTTGACCGTATTAAGGGACATTATGTTTGAGATTGATGGATGAATGTATGAACTTCTAAAAATGTTTTCGATCTATCCGGTAACGCCTTTAACCCTAATCCAGCGACGGATACGGGTTAGGGGTGTTACATGGTTCGTACGAGTCCCTCTCGTCAAAATCCATTCTAATCCTATTTGATTCGGGATGCCCCATAGAATTTCAACGTAACTCTTTGTTAAGGATCAATATGTTCACCGGTGGTTCTAATTCTCATATGGATTTATTGCTCATTAGTCAAAACTCATTCTCCCTAATGCGTTTAATTGTTTCAAGTGTATACACATTTTCTATAAATTGCATACAGTCCATATGGCTATAGGCACATGTGGCCACAATATGTGAATATGGGTAATGAAGAGTTTGAAACCTTCTACAATCACAGAACCGGTTCAGTATATCAACATGAAAGGACCTAGTAGAGATACCTGCCTGATGACTAATAAATTTTGTCTGTGTGAAACGGTTTGAATAGACATCAAGTTGGATTTTCATTTGTTAACATCCATCGTCATACGCTCATCCTTGCAGTAAATATGGCCAATCGCCATTTGAGTTTCCTGCTTAATCCTCATATTTGGCATCAATGCTACCAACCTATAGAATCTTGCAAAGAATATATCGGATAATGGTAGATGTCTAACTCCTTTCAAAATGGAATTTATCACCACGACTAGATTAGTCATCATATAGTCATATCGAGAGCCATCTTCAAATATTTGTGCCAACTAATATGGTTCCATATCGTTACACCAATTCATTGCTTTATCGCTAACCTCAGAATGAATCCTGTCCATTTTTTGGTTGAGCCTATGTCATTGTAGCTCATACCCTATAGTGTAAAACGTTAATCGATCCATATGTATATGTCTTAGTTAACAAAAAACATATGTACAAATAATGTAACAAAATAGAGTTATGTACCCAAATTAATGACTTGTTCACGAAATAATTTGTCTTTGAAATCTTTGTGGAAGTTGTTGTGACATGTCGAACACTAAAAGTAGAATGTCAGGGAACACCAGATTGCCTAATGGCAGCTCATAATTCAACATAGTGTCGCAAGTGTTGGATCTAGTGTCCTAAGTGTAGTATTTTTGTCTATGTACACTTGTATTTTTTCAAACGGATTAGTTTAGTAAAATTATCCATGAATTACATTAATACCCTTTGTATATTGTCCCCAATGGTTTTTTTTTCACACAAAGAAAAACAAGGAAGCAAATATTAGCTCACCTGTTATCTAATATTTAACTAATACTAAGCGGTATTAAATGGTTGGATTATAATCAGAAATGAGCAAACCAATTGAAAGACTAATATGTCATCTATCAAGTTATATTGGGGAGATGCTTTGTCTTGAGCATCATAGCAGATTACTCCCATAAGATAGAGACAAAAATGTGACTGATTGGACTGATAGTACATCAGATAAGACCCAAGTAAAATATATCTTGAATCCGTTTATGGATTAATACACTTGTGACGTTCATAGTGTGGCATACCTTAGTCCTGAGTGGATGGTGGACTATGTATGCGTCACACATATACTTTGATGTAAGTAAAAGTCTGAGTTCAAATAGATAAGGAACCGAAAGCTAGTGCGTTGGGTATACGATTTTTGCAGTGTGTTGCATCATTCATAATAGTGGAATTCATAACCCAAGACATGAGCAAATGATATCCTCTCACTAGAAATACATGATAGCTGAAAAGTAAACATGGTCACAGATCATTTGTTTTTGTGATCAATGACTTAATTACTATTTGATAGTAATTTTCATGAAGGAAGATGTAATGGTTACCATGAGATAAAATAGGATCATATTGAGAGAACAAATTTATCACAAAGAGATTAAGGATATCATATGAGGGTAACACACTTATTACAGGGTCATTGGACAAGCATTGATCGAGTAGCTATCATAATGGTATGTGATTGTGGAGAGCTTAATCACAATACTATAGTGGAATGACTTCGTGACTAAATGAGTTTATAATTAATAGGTGAAAAGATGAAACTTAATTATAAATCATTTGAGCCCTAATTATATATGTCCAATCGATCCTTCGCTGCTTGTTGAAACTAGAAATGAATTGCATGTTGAATCAAATTAACAGAAATTGATAGAAATGATAAAGTTAGAGAAGTGGGTTACATTTAAAAATGAATGTGGTTTCTCACTAAGTATGGAAATAACATGAGAATTAATTTAAGTTTCTCGAATTATTATTTAATTAAATAGTTAAAGTTTAAAAATGGAATTAAATTAATTGGTCATTGTGAATCCGTTGAATGTAGAAATTAAATATATTTCCTCATGGATTCTTTTACGATAAAGTTGTCATGACTTTGATGAAATTAGAATTGAGTTGAGAAAATTATTTAATTGGAAACTTAATTAATTTAAATTAATTTAATAAAAAATATTTATTTTAGAAAATAGAAAAATATGTATTGAGTTGGATTGAATTATAAAATGTTGGTTTCAAAGTTTAGGAAGCATATATAATTGGACCCAATACAAGAGATGTCTAAAATCCCTCATAATAATTATGAGGGGCGACAACCCTGGTATGATTAATTAGGGTTAGTCGGCCCTCTCTCCTAATCCAAATAGGGGACTTTTTTTTTCTATTAAGACTCCGTTTGTTTCTCTGAAAATGATTTCGGAAAATGACTTACTTTTTTGGAAAAACTAATATTTTCTAGTGTTTGGATGAATCTGTGTAAAATATTTTCTGTTGTTTGGCATATTTCTTGAAAAATATTTCATAAAAGTTGTTTCCAATAAAACAAACATACATTTGAGATTTATGATAAATAGTTTAAAATGAAGTAGTGAATTGATTACAAAGTGATGTTAAGGTGAAATTATAGTAACTAATGAATCTTCATCATGTTAAGGATTAAATTGTAAACTTTGTGAAATTTATAATTGAAACAAGAGGAGTGATATGTGTTAAGTATGACTCCTATTTCAGTCAAATTTGAGAAGTAATCTTCTAGTTAAACTCTGTTTATTTGTTTCAATCAAACACTGATTAGTTTAGATTATTTTATTATTATTTGACCTATGAATTTAGCCTATAAATAGGCTCTTTTACAACCTTAGAAAATACACCCATTAGATATTAGAACTCATAACACATTTAGAGAATTTTGTGTTTACGTTTTTTGAGGTTCTTTGTTTTCGGGTTTTGGGGTTTAGTTTTATCTCCATCTTTTGTACTCTTCGCTCATGTTGCCATTATAGTAAAATTATCTTTGCCCGTGGTTTTTATCCTCTTTGGAGGGTTTTTCCACGTTAAATTTGTGTGTCCAATTTCTCAATTCATTCCGCTACTTTTACTTGTTCGTTGCTTAATCGGGTCGATCCTAACAAGTGGTATCGAGCTAGTTCAATTTTCATAGATCGCCCATTCAGATATGTCAAGCAACAAGGTTTGAAATTGAAAAGTTCAATGGTGAGACAAATTTCAATCGTGGCAAGTTCGGATGATGACAATTCTAGTTCAAACCGCTTGAAAAAGGTTGTTACTGGGAAAAGTCCGAGAATCTAAATCAAAGCAGAATGGGAAGAGCTTGATGAAAAGGCTTTGCTGTAATCGATTGTGCCTCGCGATCACGGTATTGCGGGAGGTATTGATGGAGAAGACCTCATCCGCCTTGTGGAAAAGGTTAGAAACTCTTTATGCGACTAAGTCTCTGGCTAACCGTTTAGTGTTGAAACAACGTCTATTTACATTTTGCATGAACGAAGGTGAGCTTCTTAGAGATCAAATCAGTCAGTTCATTACTCTTTTAAATGATTTAAATAATGTTGAGGTTCATATTGACGATGAAGATCAGGCTATGCTATTATTGTGCTTTTACCCCCTTCATACAAGTCTTTCAGAGAGACCCTGATTTATGGCAGAGACAAACTCTCGTTCGAAGATATGAAGGGTCATTTGTTGAGTAGAGACAAACTCGACAATAAGCTTCATTTGGATAGCAAGGCAGATAGGCAAGCTTCCGTTTTGATAGCATCAAAGAAACAAGACAAAAGGTGTCGCTATTGTAAAAAGTTAGGTCACGTCAAAGCAGATTGTTATAAACTGCGAAAGAAAAGAGCTGCTGAGAGTAATGAGGAAGATGTAGCTGGTGCTAATTTGGCCGATGAAAGCGGTGATGATTTCTTGTTAGTGTCAATGAGCGATAACTCCAAGCTCACGTCCGAGTGGGTCCTAGATTCGGGATGTTCTTTCCACACGTGTCCCAATAGAGAATGGTTCTCCACATACAGTTCGGTTGAAGGTGGAGTTGTGTGCATGGGAAACGATTCATCTAGTAAGGTAATTGGTATTGGTACGGTTAAAATTAGGATACACGATGGGACGATTAGGACACTCTCAGATGTCAGGTATGTACCTGATTTATGAAAGAATCTCATCTCCTTGAGTATTTTAGATTTGAAAGGATGCAGAATCAACATCGAGTCGAGCGGCATTAAAGTATCTAGTGGAGCTCTCGTTTTGTTAAAAGGTAAAAGAAGCGGCGAGTCTTTATATTACGGAAGGTTCTCTGATGGCCGGTGAAATCGAACGTCCCTCGTCGAATTCTGAGTCGAAGTCAACTCATTCGGAGCGGAGGCAACTTGGTCATAGGAGGGAAAAGGTATGACCGTTTCGTTGAAGAGAGGTTCTCTTTTGGATGCAGGTTTTGAAAATTTAGGGCACTGTGTTCGTAAAAATCAAACCTGGGTTAGTTTTGATTTGACAGTGTACAAGTCGAAGGCTAGAAGTCTTCCAGTTTCTAAGCACAGATTCGACTCAATTAATTCCCTGCATGGTTCAAGATAGGCTCGTGGCGGACTTTGGTAAAGATGGCATTGTGGAAATATGAGTCAAGGTGGATATTTGTTAAGTATGACTCCTATTTTAGTCAAATTTGAGAAATAATCTTCTAGTTAAACTCTGTTTATTTGTTTCAATCAAACACTGATTAGTTTAGATTATTTTATTATTATTTTACCTATGAATTTAGTCTATAAATAGGCTCTTTTACAACCTTAGAAAATACACCCATTAGATATTAGAACTCATAACACATTTAGAGAATTTTGTGTTTACGTTTTGAGGGTTTTTTGTTTTCGGGTTTTCGGGGTTTAGTTTTATCTCCATCTTTTGTACTCTTCGTTCTGTTGCCATTATAGTAAAATTATCTTTTCTCGTGATTTTTATCCTCTTTGGAGGGGTTTTTCCACGTTAAATTTGTGTGTCCAATTTCTCAATTTATTCCGCTACTTTTACTTGTTCGTTGCTTAATCGGGTCGATCCTAACAATATGCATGAAAATTTGTTATGTGAAATAAGATATTATAATAAATTATTTGATTAAAGTGTTTATATGGTGAAAAATAAATTACATGGCAATAAGGACTAAATTGAAAAATGTACAAAAATTTAAGTGTGAAACAATTTAATATGTGAATAAGGAAATTATGATAAAATTTTAACAAATTTGTTATGAGATGATAAAATATGCATAAAGTATTGTAAGTGAAATTGTGAAAATTTTTGGATTTTTTATGATGACAAGGACTAAATTGTTAAACTTGAGAAAATATGTGGATAAATTAATAGAAGTGAAATAATAGAAATTTCATATGTGAAACAAGACATTGAAATAAATTATGTAATTAAAGTGTAACAAGAAAGAAAATTGAATTAATATGATTAATTAGTGAATATTGAACTTTTATGACAAAAAAGGACTAAATTGAAAAGTTATGAAAGTTTATAAGAAAATATTTGATAAGTGAAGAATATAGTAGAGAATGTAACGTCCCAGTGCTTTGACCTAATGTTCGGATCAGATATAAGGGTTTTACAATGAATAGAGCCTTATTAGTTTGGAAAATGTCTTATGGAAAAAAATTTGGTAAGACATTTTACGGGAATAAGGGGGTAATTTTATGTTTACTGGAAAACATTATACGTTGGTCATCCTATTTTACATTAAACAAACATCGGAAAAGGGTGGAAATATTTTCTGTAAAAGCTTTTACTTTGAAACAAATGGAGTCTAGATAAGCATTATTTGCATCTATTAATTCAACTAGGGTTTCTCTATCTCCCCTTATAAATAGATGGCATTGGTAGGGCTAAAAACAAAATTTTTACACAACTTTCAGGAATTTTTATTTTGCCTGAAAATAGTTTGAATTTATTTCTAAGTATAAATTCTATTTTCCAGGAACAACAATTCTACCGGTTTCTATAAAGGAGAGATTTACTTTCCTACTAAAAATAAGAAAATTATTTTTGATTTGTGTTTAATTCGTAATTGTTCGAGCTCACACTCAAAGTGATTCATGGTATGAGGATAGCGGAGAAGATCATTCGATTGAAAGCCAGGAATGTCAAGGATCCATCTCACACAAAGCACATGTATTTTTTAGGAAAAGTTTATTGCTATAAATATCACAACCGGCTTGGTTTTAAAATTTTTATTTTTTTGTTATGCAAGAAAACCGTTTTTGAATCGGATTTTTTCCAACAGCAGGTTGGTTAAGAAAAACTCACACAACTCCATATTTTCTTTCTCTACAATGGAAAAGGTAATCAATAAAACGTTTCAGTTCCCATCCTATGTCCCATCTATAAGCAATATCTGCTTATATTTTTCATAAAGTCATGTATAGTCGACCTGAACCATGGGCTTACAATGAGGGAAAACCCTAACATAAGGTTTGAAAGTCCAAAGTAATCGATGGAAGATTTGATGCCTTGGCAGCACTTCGCCATCTTAGTTGCACGCATTGATACTCTACATCCTGACCACAGTTCCGGGGACATATTGTTGCATTGTTGTCGTCCAATATTAGAGCTCATTGTATAATTCATCCCAATCACTATACAAATCCTTCATGGAAATTTGTTCAGCACACCATGCTTTTCTATATGAAACCTTGTACCGATAATGGGTTTGCATGGCTACCACTAACACAACAATAAAAATAGTGGTTTTTTCCTCGACCAAAAGCTTTATACATTGACTGATCAACTTCGCATCTAACTTTCAGTGATCTTGAGTCAATCATGTCGTAGTGAAAGTATGAGGGCCTCCATACTTTTGAATCTCTCACATTTGTGATTTCTTCATAAAAGATGCCCTAACCGTCTACCTAAATCTTAAGATGCATTCCAACAATCTCCCACATGATGTTGGTTTCGTTATCGCGACTCTCTAGTCCAGGGATAACTTTAAGTTGTACTACTTTATTAAAGCAACACAAATTTCATTATCATTGTATTCTAACCCAACCCTAAGCTCTTCCAATTCCTCATCATCCGACACCTAATATGTAACACCCCTCGCTTGATCTGATCGTTAGGTTCGAGCTACAAGATGCTACATTCATTGTAGGAGCAACTACAGTCAAATTACAGTAAAATATTTACATGAATATGTTATATAATGCCAAACATACTCATTTATAGTTAAACAATCAAAATTGAGCATTAATCGAGCATTCGGAAGCTCTTTTGTCAACCTGAGCTTGAAATAGGACCACATCGTAAAGTTTTAAAATTTCAGGGTCGACGTCGTAATGTCGCCAAACAATTTTTCACGTCGTGACCTCATGCCACTTGACGTTGCGACATGATTCCCTGTCAACCGATGTTGTGACAAGGTAGGTTGCTCGTCAAAACGTGGACTTTGTTTTGGTAAAAATAAACCATTTGGTATCTATTTCAAAGCTTCCAAACATACCTATGAATATGTTCAACAATTACCAACTTCAATTGAATCAAAATATACTTAAAACATACCAAAATTCACTTCCATCACTCAAATTCCACTTCTTAACAAAGCATTCAATACATAAAAATCAATTAAACTCAACCATTTCAATATCATTAGGATTTACCAATCAAAACATTCAAATTGTATATTCTTTCCTATTCCACATCTATCAAACATGTCATTTCCTTCAATTATATCCACTTGTGAACATATATACATATTTATGACATGTAAACATTAAGCATAAACATCAACTATCAAAAATTAAACTACATTTCACAAGCATACTTCAACTTACTTATGTTCATACGCATTTCATCTCATTCCATACCAATTCTTAAGCCATACACATCTTAAGCTTATCAATCAAAATGTGTCATTTCAACTAGTCATCTCCATTGCCAAAACATGCATAATATACTCAATTACCATATGCAACATAACATACCAAGCTTTTCAACTCACTACAACTTATATACATTCAAATAGCATCACAAAACCTTATATATTCATGCCAAAGACCTAGACTCAGAATGACTAAATTGTAACAGCCCAATTACGACCCTAATCGGAACGGTGGTTTCGGGACCACGAATCCGAGCTGAAAAAATCTCATAATATTATTTTGTTTTCGTGTGTAGTAATTTTGAGTGAAATTGTGTTGAATTGTGCGAATTTTATTACTTTGGTGTGCTTGAATTAAGAGAAATGATCCAATAGATAAAGTAGTAAAAGTAGCATTCATTAAATTGAAGGGTTTAATTGAAGTGTTGTTTGAAAGAATGGGTTTGCATGTCAAATAACCCAAATCTCATGGTAGTGGACGGCAAAATGATTAGTATATATATATATATTAAATTAAGTTGTTTTTAGTTAATGGCATTTTATTTATTTATTTATTTTATAATATGAAGAGAATAAAGAAATAATAATAATAAGAAAACATATTTTTCTCCCCACTTTCTTCATCTTCTCCACGAAAACAAAGAGAAAAGAGGAGAAAACTTAAGCTCCATAGTTTCGGTCATTGCATGTTCTCTTAAGGTAAGTAATCAAGCTTAATTTTTTTGTAAATTCTTGCATGGTTATGTTAGTTATCTTGAATACTATAAAATTCATGTGGAAATTTTGGAGTTTGAAGCTTGTTCTAGGTTCGGCCATGGATGAGTACCTTGATTTTGTTATTTTTGATGGAAGATTGTTAAGAATAAATTAGACATCAACATGTTTAAGTAGGAATTTAGATGAAATGGATGTGTGAAGGCTTGAATTATGAAAACAAATAGTTGAGAGTATAAATGCAAATAAATGGTTTATATAGACTTATGTATGAATGAAGAAAATTCGGTTCTTAAGGGGTTAGTCCGAATTTCATGAAATTCTTGTGTTTTATGTTTGGGGATTAAATTGTAAGAAACCGAAACTAGAGGGGTAAATTTGTAAATTTGTAAATTACATGTTATGATTTATTTTAATGATATAAAGAGACTTAAATAAGCTTGAGGAGTATTCGGCCTTAGCTTAAAGGTGTATGAATTTTTATATATTCGAATGAATGAAAAGAATTAGTATTAAATTGTAAGAATTTCAAACTATGAATGATAGATTGGGAGAATGGTATAATTATGTGTTTCGAATTGAGATGAATGAAATTTATTTGAATAGTCTCTTTTCGAACTTTGTTTTTAGATTAAGGAGGAAAGATTTGAAACGGATCGGGGAAAGCTAAACTAGGCGAGTAGCGGAACATCTTTACCCTTCAACTATCAAGTAAGTTTATAAGCAATCGGTAGTACATGAATAAATATTAAATTGAAATGTTTATTTTCGAATGAATTATCATCTAAATCCTTGAATGGTCGAATGAGATGTATGATTTATAAATATGGTTGTCGAAGGTAGTAATTTATGATCATGGGCAAGTAGACATTATATAAATCCTCGGTGGGTTGAATTAAGTACAAAGAGTATATGGGTTTTATAAATGTGGTAAGGGAAGAGATCATATATCGACACCAACTTAATGTGAGTTGAATCATGTAAGCAACATATATATTTGGGTTGATAGTTGTATATATATACATTTAGGGATGGAGTAGTAATTGAATGTGAACCTTGATTCAAGTGATGTTTGAAATACAATAATTATCTATGTATTTATAAGAATAAGGCCGAATGTGGTGATAGACATAGAAGGAAGGATTGATTCAAAATAGGTATATGTGTATTATGCATGCACTGAATTGTGAGCATTTGTAAATGTACATTATGCGATTGAGAGTAAGAAAATAAGTAACGGCTCTATGTGAGCGATACGTTACGATAGGTGGGCACTAAGTGTGCGGATATGTTAAGTAACGGCTCTATATGAGCGATACGTTACGATAGGTGGGCACTAAGTGTGCGGTTATATTAAGTAACGGCTCTATGTGAGCGATACGTTACGGTAACGGCTCTATGTGAGCGATACGTTACGGGAAATTTGCACTATGTGTGCAGCTCATCGGATTTTCTCAAGAACACAAATACTTTTAAAAAGGTAAATGGAAAGCTCAGGTAAGTGTATAAAGGGAGACAAATATTTCATTTTGGTATAAGTTATGCATGCTATTTCGACTTACATATTAGTTATGAAAATGTTTGGTTTTGGTGATACAATGAGTTGGCATTTAATGAATGGTATCTTAATGCTTATAATGAGATTGAAATTTATGCAATATTTAATATGAATTAGACAAGGGAAGTGCCTGTTTACTATTCGATGTTGTACTTTCATCTTTGCTTATAACTTACTAAGCTTTAATAGCTTACCGTTGTGTATTTGTTTGTTCTTGTACTAGATCTTTAAAGTTGAAGCTCGCACTCGTGGATCCTGTCGAAGTCTAACACATTATCGCCTATCTTGGTACCATCTTTTTGTCGATAAACCTTAGGAAAAATATGGCATGTAATAGCTTGGATATTTTGGTCTCTTTGGTTGGATGTAATTGTGTATGCCATGCGAAAATGGCTAAGTTTTTGGTTGTTTTGAACTTTCATTTTCTCGGCTATGGGTTAAGTTTTTATGGATTTATATGTTATGATGAATGGTATTCAATGTTGTCTTTATAAAATGATCTAAATGCTTATATAGTTTTGAATGGTGATTGATATATTCGGCATATGGTTAAAAGTGTGACCAAGTGAATATAAACCATTGATTAGAGTTGTGTACTATATATATGTGTATTACTATTAATGATGTATATTCGGCCTTGATTGTTTTATGGGTTTTATACATAAATATACATATGTAGAAAGGAAATGTTAAAATGTATGCATGAAATAATTGAATAGTTATATGCATGTGGTAAGATGCCGAATATGGTAAGATAATGATGTTAAGGAATTAGTTACTTTGGTTAATAGAATAATGAGTTAGTGAAATGAGATATGCCGTAGATAGAAGTGAATCTATGTATACAAATGATGTGTGTTTGATCTTATTAATCATAATAAAGTTTGGTATGCAATTTTCATGATAACTGTTCTTAAAAAGTACTTAAAGCTTGTGTGAGGTAATGTAATGTCCGTAACCCTAATCCGACGACGGATACGGGTTTAGGGTGTTACATAAATAGCTACCGATTCAGTGATAGGATAGTGTGAGCTTCGAGACAATCTTTCTTGACGTGTTCCGCAAGGTAATGATCTACAAGGAGAAGGAAAAAAAAAGGTAAGCATATAAAATGCCTAGTAAGTTCATATGAAATTTACTTTACTTACCTTAGCAATTCAACAAGCTAAACACATTGGCATTAAATATGACATTCCTTGACATACTTTGATGCAACGAATACATATGATCATATACAACCAAATAGGTTAGTCAATTTGCATATCAAGATCATTAAGTAAGAAATCGTGTAAAACATCTCAAATTAAATACATATGTAATCCACATCCAAATCATTTTAAGATTTCCACTTCCATTAGATTAGTTTCAACTAATAGAACTATAGTACAATGAAATTGGATACACAGGAACTTTTTGCTCACACAAGCTAACATCGTATCGAAGTTACCATTCAGGCTAAACCAATGATACGTATAACTTGATAATCTAAAACAAATGTTAGATCTCATACTATTATGTAAATCACTGATCAATTACGTGTATAACCCTAATAACATGTCATATGTATCCTAATCTTTTACTAAGTTCACATGGGCATCTTTTTTGTATTCGTATTGTTACAAACCTTGTATTAGTTTACATATTTTATACGAGTCCTGTAAACATCCAACATTCAAATTGGTACTTCGTACCCTTTCATAATAGCCAATATTTTCATGATTGACAATTCAATCCATTTTAAGCCGAATAAGCCTATTTCACCAATTTCACGTCAATATAAACACATAATTGAAATAAACACAATTCAAAATTGCAAAAAATGAATTTATAAGTTCCATATGAACTTACCTAGCAAAATCAACAAACAAGTTGAAACTTCAAGGACTATTCTACAATTTTTGTTTTCTCTTATTATCTTCGGTTTGATCAAATTCCCGATCTATACAATTATTGGATTCAATTTATCAATACCAAAAATTTATACACTAAGCCATGACATGAATGAACCTATGAAATTTCACTTTTCTACACCCTTAAAGTTTTACATTTTATTCAATTTAGTCCCTAAAACCGAAATAACAATATCTTACAATTTTGAGCTTCGGTTTCAAAATCGATCTCTATTACATCCTTTAGGGACTCCCTACTATCTATTATTATAGAAATTTCATATCAATTTTATAATTTATTCACTTTAGTCCTTTTGTACAAAACTAACAATTAAACATTAGAATCTAGTCTTTTTTCACATCTAAGCTTAAAATCTATCAATTTCACACCATTTTCTTCAAGAAATCAACAATGGAACCTTTCAAAAACTTCAACAGTTTTGCAAATTGGTACATGGGCTAGTTAAATCAAGCTCCCATGACTTCAAAAACATAAAAATTACAAGAAAATGAATTGAATAGCTTACCAATTTCA
Organism: Gossypium sturtianum; assembly: GCA_025698515.1. Taxonomy (NCBI): domain Eukaryota; kingdom Viridiplantae; phylum Streptophyta; class Magnoliopsida; order Malvales; family Malvaceae; genus Gossypium; species Gossypium sturtianum. The sequence goes on along the minus strand of CM046943.1, from coordinate 123,870,605 downwards.
GAACAGAAAGTTTGAAACTCAATGAACATTTTTCTCTTTTCTTTTCTTCGAAATTTCGACCATGGAAGATGAACAATTCTCTTTCCTTCCATTAATTCTACTATTTATACATGTATTAATCTTTAATTAACATAATTAACCTTATTTAATTAAGCATAATTAATTGTTAATCAAATCTTAGTGCAGAATTCATCATCATCTAGTAGCTCATTATGTAAAATGGTTAAATTTCCATTTTGGACCTTTGATTATATGCAATTTAAGCCCCTAGACCTTTGGTTAATTAAAAACCTATAGTGATAAGACTTTTACAATTTAATCATGTACCTTAACTAAACAAATAATAGACAAAATTGAAAGACCAAGCTTTAATATTTACAGATCCAGTTTATGAAAATGGGGTTCAGAAATCGCCTTTTTCGGCACCGCCAAAAATCAAGTTGTTACATAATGGATTTACAAAATTTCTAGGTACTCGGGGAACTCAGGTGCACGGGCAGCGTTGGGGTCGATATTCATTAAATCGTGTTGGGGTTGAATCAGATCACCATGCCACCACCAAGCTCGTAGGGTTGGGGGAGGTCAACATATTTACGAACTAGATTTTCATCTACGTTTTCATCAGCAACTAAATCAGAATCAATGTTGTTGAATTCATCCACATTAGCATTGGGGGCCTCCTCCTCCTCAGGCCTTTCCCCTTGTATATCTGGCAACCAGGAGTTGTGTTGGAAACCAACAACTAATGGTTGTATATTAGTAACCATAGTTTGTGTTGGGTAATTTAATTTGTTGTCAAGAAATGACGATGTGGCTCCATAATAATTGCAATATTCTAATCCCACATTCACGTCAAACTCATGGCAAAATGCATATGATTGTCTACCAGGGGAGAATGTAGCTTTATCAATATTTGGGTTAAAATTTGATGCCCATTGATTTAAATGAGTACCATCAATTACGGGAGCTATTGATGACAATAGTTGAGTGTATGCCTCAGGAGCAGGACTATTATCATGTAACTCCGCATACAACTCCATAGTATGTAGGTCCCTGAAGTTGGTATGTGCATACACCATTATCTCCACATCGCCATCGTTAAAAAGTTCCATTATTTTATACGTCCAAGGATTGGATTTCGTAGGAAATCTATAATACAGTTTCGAACTAGCTCTTCCACAATGATGAGCTATTTTCTATCCAATCTTTGTCTTTATATCATCGAGAGTTGCAAAATTCGTAAATCTTACACCTACATGATGGTCAGATTAAAAAATAGCACCAACATCAGAATCCATAATTCGCCCATCATAGTAGACGAATGTTGTGATATGGTTTTTCATCTTTAATATAACTACAATTTAAATTAATATAGTTGTTAACAAACCCTAATACTTTTTATATTTTAAGTTTCGTTAAATTAACAAACGAGTTTTTTTATAATACAAAATAAATAAAACATCAAGTAAAACATAATTTTAAAACTTCAACACATTTTTCTTATCATATAATAAAAACATTAACTTCATACAATAATAGAGCCAAATTTTTCAATACAAGATAATGCATTTCAGACATTAAACCCAATTTTCTAGACCTTAATTACATAAATTCCAAACCCTATGCACCTCCATCCTCCATTAGTTTAATCTCCTTACAAGGCTAAGGAATGGAGTCGATAAAAGCATCTGGAAACCCACGATATCTAAATTCCTCATCCATGGAAAATAAGAAGGATTTGGATTTCTCCTGTGGATATGGTTACTCGTAATTAGCAGGGAAGTTCTCTTTGCACCATCTTTGGCAATGGCCTTCACAAATTCATTAATTAAGATCTCATACCATTTTGTTCTATTTTTGTTGTTGGAATATACCATCAACCACAGGTTATCCAACCAAACTTTATGTTCAACATATATAAATGTTTCTCTTAAGAAACGATATTTTTTTAACTTCCCACCTAAGATCGATATAACATGACCAAATTAACTCCAACATAATGAGGTTCACAACAATTATGTGGGAAACAACGCAGTCGTTGTTTAGGTCCATCCTATAATTTCTTAATTTTTCTACCAAATTGTCAACAACCTCATGTTGCTTTCAATTCTTACCTTTTTCACAGTTCGGATAATCCTAGTCATTTTCCTCTGCACAAAACATTTATAAAGAAATGTATTTTTTAAAAATATACACCCTAACCCTAAATCATATGACAATTTCAAATTAATCATATGTCATAAATTTTAAACCCTAATATCTCATGTTACAAATAAATTCATACAATGTCATTTTATTCTATTCTAAAACCGTAAAACCAAAATATAATTACATTATAAGGTTTTCTTACCTTTTTATCTCGGAACTTACCTCTTCTAACTTCAATCCAGAGAAAAACATATTACTTCCACCAATTAATACAATGATAACCCACTAATTGACTATAACATTTACAATTTTTCATATTATTTAGGTATACTAAATTTTTTTCTTTGTTATTAAAAAAATGCCTAAATAACACTTATAATTTTCCATATTTTTTACTTTAATAATTCCATTTTTTCTAAAAAAATAAAACATTTAAAATCAATATACCAGTTACAATTTCTTATATTTTCTACTTACACTATTTTCTTTTTAGTGAAAAAATTTAGAAACATTTACAATTTAAATTTATGCATAATAATAAATTATTTTAATCAAATAATTAGTGGTTTGTTTTTGACACCTCAAAATATTAACTCTCCTTTTCTATGCAAAACTTTAACGAATATAGAAACTCTATTAACAAATTGATTTTTTTCAACTTTATTAGGTCCCTTTTTTTTGCCTCCACTAAATTCTCAATCTTTTTTCAACAACTCTATTATTTATTTTTCAAACCGATGTAAATTGCACCAAAAAAGATTAGAGTTTTCAAATACCCTTTTTTTGTGGTAGGTTCGGGAATCTCGAAGCTTTAGTCATGTCGTTACAATGGGGAAAGATTCCCTACTATCTAGGAAGCCCAAATTGACAGATAAATCATGAGAAACCCCTAATTGACATAACGGTTAACGATTTGGAAAAACGAGGTGTCTGTCCAATTCTGACATTCCTGTTACATTGATTTCAACCCCAAATCATCAATTGCCATACCAATTTGGGATCACAATTTCATCTCTTATATTATTTTCGTAACAAAAAACCTATATTATTCCAATAAATATTTTTAATTTTTTTCGAAGAAAAAGCCTTTCTTTATATTCAAAGCTAGCCCAGAGTTGTTAAAAAAACCAGTCCCGAGGTACAATTCAACTTTTTAGGGTCTTTTTCTCCTTTTCCTTTAAAATTTTCTTGGGGTCAAGAACACGTTGAGACCCCCGTTACAATTATTATTATTATTAGAGATGTATGTGTGATAATAGGTCATTGGTAGGTCATATGGTTGAATCCTTGGTGCAACAAAATAGTTGGCTTTGATGAGCATATAAATTGCAGGAAATTAGCAACCAAATAATTATGGGATGATTTGGTAAATAATTATCGAATCCAAACTACTTTTGAAAGGAAAAGGATGTGGCGAATAAAGTGATATAAAAGGAGGAGGAAGCAAGCACAGGGCTCAAGAATGAAAGACAGACAGAAAGGGCACAATTATTGAGACAGTCGAGGCAAGTGCAAGGCCAATGCTTCTTTCATGTAATTGTTTGTTGGGCTTCCCTTTTTATCTTCACCTCAATGTGGTATGTAAATACCTATTTTGGGATTTTACTTCACTTTTCACGACATACGGATCACTCCTTTCTATACCATCATCATATCAGTAATAGCTTCTTACCTCTCACTCATTTTGAGGAATTCCCCTAATCTCATCTCTTCCCTCTTTAACTAATATTATTAATATTTCTATATTTGTTGACTTTTGCATCTTAAGGGGGCAGTGATTAACGAACTAAAAGACAGAACAAAGAAAACAAATGCTATTAAGCTGTGAAGTATTTTTTCTTTGTTAAGAATAAAAAAAAAACACCAGTATAACTGTATAAGTCTACAATCACGTATCTTTAGTTCCTGATAGTATGAATATACGATGTTTTCTAAAACATAACGAGTGAATAGGAGACTAATCGAGAAGAAAATAAAATTATGAAATGGTTTAAGGTTGTTTTTAAAAATATACAGTATAGGGAAATTAAAAATCCTACAAGGTGGGTTAACATTATTACAAGTGTTTTTTTGGTTGAGATATATTTTGGAATTTAAAAATATATAAATAAATGAGACGATTAAAGTTACCATAAGTTCCCGTACTATATCGTAAAATTTATTTTAGTCTCTCTACTATTAAAAGAAACATTTTAGTCTCTTTGCATTTGAAAAGTTGACATTTTAGTCCATGCACGTTAGACCTGCTCATGGGTCAGGCTATTCGTCCAGGCCCGAAGGCCCGCCTGAAATTTAGGAGGATTTGGGCAAAAAAGTTAGGCCCGTTTAAAATATAGATCGGGCTCGGACTTGAATGTTCAAGCCAAATCCCGGCCCAGCCTGTTTTAAGTTTATAATACATTATATTATGTTATTTTTATATGTTATATAATTAGAATACATTTAAAAAATAAACATATACTAAATACATAATACTACTTTAATGTAAACATTAAAATAATATTAAGATGACTATATAAAAATTTTCAATAAATAAAAAATCTATAAAATCATTAAATATTAAAATAATATAATATAAATATTTTTAAAAAAATTAAAAATAATATGGGCGGGCCTAAAATGGGCTTGAGTTAGTCTTTTACAAATATGGGCGGGTTTGGACAAAATTTTAGACTCAATTTTCGGGTTGGGTCAGGCTTAGACAAACATAAAATATGTTAATATCATGCTTAGGCCCGACCCTTGAACACCTCTACTACACGCCAAGTTTGCTATTAATGGAATGACATGATTTAACGGTAAATAATGTGGCATTAAATAAAATATTAAATTAAATTAAAAGGATAAAGAACAATTTTAAAGAATGAGTGGAGGTAAGAAATTGATTTTACTTTTACCTCAAGTTATTTTCGATTTTATTTTATTTTACATAATTGTTGTGTTTAAACTATTTGTAGTTTGGTCCACATCAACCAAGCCACATTATTCACTTTGTTTTTAATATCGATAAGTTTTTTACTTTGATTTAATGTTACATCAAAAACCGTTAAGTCACATCATTTTATTAATAACAAAGTTAACGTGCAGGGGCTGAAATGTCATCTTTTTAAATGTACAAGGATTAAAATATTTATTTTAATAGTAGAGGAACTAAAATGAAATATTTTTATATGGTACAAGAACATGTAATAAACTTTAACTTAAATGAGACACTTACCATCCTTTTAACTTTGCTTGTGGATTTTTTAGTATATTAATCTTATATAACATATATTAAGATTTATGATTATTGTTCGATACACCGGGGAGAAGTTTTTGACTCCACAAAACGGATTAAGAAGTTGTTATGTGTACTATTTATTTATTTATTATGATTTTTAAATATCAATTAAGAAAATGTAGCAGCTTCTTAATCTAATTTATGGAGTTAAAAACTTTATTGCTAATGTGTATATGTGTGGTGAAAGAAAATTTTAACATTCAAAACATAGTTATAAAAAGATTTATTTAACAATTCAATTAATCTTAAGTTAGTGTAGAGTTGACTTGTAACACCAACTCAATCAACAATATTATCAATACTAAATTGTTGCACGCCCATTATATAGATGAAAAATTTATGTAACAAATATAAAAGAAATGATATAATAACTAAGTATAGCTTTAGTTGAATTGGTAAAATTGAGATGAGTGCAATTATTTTTTCTAGATTTTATAAATGTTGGTGGCATGACTTCAAACTCAATAAAGAACTTAATATTAATAGAGAATTTAAACCTTTAAATTATTTTAAAGATGAGAATATAATAGTATAATAACTTATTTGACCCTCCAACTTTACAAAAAAAATCATTTTAACCTTCCATTTAATTTCAAAAATTGATAGAAAAGTTAGCGTTGGTTAACTTTGTTGACATGATATCCACATGACAGTTTACGTGTATGTCACATTAGCAATTAATTAATTTTTAAAAAATAAAAAAATATTTAAAAATGTATAATTTTATATTTTTAAATAATTTTTATAATTTTTTTTAAATTTTTAAAAAACTAAAATAATTTTTTAAGTTAGAGAACTAAATAAATCATTATATCATATATAATTAACTCAAATAAATTCACTTTTACAGCCTAATCCTAATCGAGTAGTTATTTGAGCTTTAAAAAAATTAGAGATGGTGTGCCATTAATAACAACAAAGTTATATATAAAAATAAGAAGATATTTTGAAAAAAAAAATCAAGAACATTATGAAAGGTAGCTAGATTCCTCAAATTTTGGATGAACATGGAAGCCGGGCAGACAAGAGCAAGGCTCATCAATTATTGGTAAAACAAAAGAAACGTAACTTGCATCAAAACCCCAAAGTGTGAACATGTGTCCGGAAAAAGAAGGCATTAGGGTTCCTAAAATAAATAGGAGAGATAGCTTCAGCCCTACTATATTTCATCAAAGTTAGGAGCTCCATGTCTGCTATCTTCTTGAAATCAACAATATAATCTAATCCACTATTGGCCAATTCAGACAAGAGGAATTAAAACAATTAAGTAAAAGGAAAAAAAGAAAACGAGAAAAGGTTCAGTGCCTCGGGCCCCTAATTACCCTAGCATTAAATATGATCAACTTTGTATTTGTTTTCTCTTAGATTAAACAAGGTTTTGTTCTTTTCGAAAATGATATGGGTGAATCACAATGAGTTAATTGATGAAGGAATTAGTTTTATTTATTTAGAGGTCAGCATCAAGTAATCGAATCAACATTTAAAACCAACGAAATAAAATCAAGTAAACGATTTTAATTATTTAATAAAATCAAGTAATTGTTTCTAATTACACAAAAATCATAGTAATCATCCAAATTAATGGGTCTCACCGAATTTGGCGTATATGGAGCATACTATTACAATTTTTAATTCTTAAAGTAAGGTGAGAATTAAAATAATTACGCAGCGAATTATACTCAAATCTAATTTTAAAAAATTATTTTTATAAATGTTATAAAAAAATTATATTATAAGCATGAACAATATGGATATTTGGGATGATTATGGCTAAAACAATTTATATTATAAATCTCAAAAAATTATATTATAAAAATAATTTGTGTAATTTTATAAAGTTATAACAAAAAAATTATATTATTTAAATCCTAAAAAATTTCTAGAGTTATGGTCAAAAAGTTTATTATAAAAAATAATTTACATGTTATAATATATTTATTTATAAAAAAGTTATGACCAAGAAGTATGGACATAATTTATTTATGTGTCCGTGCTATATATCATAAAAAATAATATACTTATTCATAAAAATGATATAGTTTTTTTTATCATAACTTAATTATAAAAAAAAACAACTTTCTAAAGTTATGAAAAAATTATATTATTTATAAAAAGTGTCATGAAAGTTTTGGACAATTTATAAAACCTTTTTTTATAAAGGTTATATATTATAAATTGTATTATATTTTTTACTTAATTTACGTATTATAAAAAGGGATATAACTCGGTATAAATCTTTTTCCAAATTAAGTTTATATAAGTTTTTAAAAAATAAAGCTATAGACTATTTAGACTATGAACTTGAAAATTATAAAGTCGATGCTAGTTATGCAAATAGAAAAGATTTTCTTGCTCCATATCATGAGGTATGATACCATTTGAGAAAATGATGCTAGAGACAAACACCACAGATAGCTCATGAACACTTATAAACATTCAAGACTTTGAAAAGTGGTTGAGAATACATTTGTTGTTCTAAAAAGATATTTCTCATATTAACATCACCTTAGTATAACATAAAAAAAAGGTTAGATCGTACTAGCATGTTGCATATTTCATAACTTCAATCATAAGTGAAATTGAGATGATCAATGTTGATTCATATTCAGATGATGATAAGGAGCATAGGTTAACTAGAGGGATAACCCAACAAATAATATGCACTAGAATAATTAGATAAAATTTCATATGATGTTTATTTTTCTTACTATTTTTATTAGTAATCTTATTATCAACTACTTTTTTAGACTAACATTGTAACACCCCTTACCCGTATTCAACGTCGGAATAGGGTTATGAAGCATGTAACAGCCCATTTTTAGTCAAATCAGAACAATGGTTTTGGGACCTCTAATTCGATGTCGAAATAATTATTTTATTATTATTTTAATATTTACAGCATGATAGTATATTTGTTTGAAAGTTTCGTTAAGAAATTTTATCGTTTAAGTGCTTAATTTGATAAAAAGGACTAAATCGCGTAAAGTGCAAAATTTGAGTTCTATAAGCTAAAAGGATTTAATAGCTATGAAATTAAATGTTTGAAGGGTTTATGTTGTGATTAGACCACTAATAGCATGAGTGGACAATTATGGACATAAATTAGATGATTTATGATGTTTTTTTTATTAAAGGTTAAAATAGTAATTTATAAAATAACTTAGTAAAAATAATACAAACATAAAATCATCTTTATTTTCTATCATCTTCCACCAAAAATTAGGGTGAAGAAAACCATTAAAATAGCTTGAAGCATTCGGTCACTTGCAAGCTTAATTGTAAGTTTGTTTTTGTCCCGTTTTTTATGATTTTTATGTTTTTGAGATCGTTGCAAATTAATCTAGCTAGCCCAGGGACTATTTTGCAAAATTATTAAAGGTTTAGGGTTTTTCCATTGATGAATGTTGATGCATTTTGATGTTTAATGGTAGAAAATGCATGCTTGTTGTTAGATAAACAACATTTGTAAAGTGATTTTTGATAAAATTGTCAATTAGGGATTAAATTGTGAAATGTGTAAAATTTGTGGTTAAATTATGAAATAAATGAAAAATATGGGCTACTAGGGACCTAATTGAAATTCTTCTAGCATGGGTTTTGGTTGAATTGCATGAATTTGTGATTTTATGAAATAAGGACTAAATTGTAAAAATGTGAAATATTAGGGGCAAATGTGTAAAATTTCCTTAATGTATAATTTGGACTAAATTGAATAGAGAGATTATTAAATAAGTTAATTTTTATTATATTTAGATTAAGAAAGGCGAAATCAGATTTAGATCGGGGAAAGAACAAAGTTTCGGATTAATTGACTTAATTTGCCGTTTTTGCATTCGTGGTAAGTTCGTATGTGTTAAACATTATTATACTTGTGTTTTAATGCTTTGATATTGCAAAAATTATGAATACGACACTGCGGACATGTTCAACGATGATTCGACAAGTGAGAAAGTCCCGGTTGAACCTTAGGAATATATTAGGATACGAATGACATATCATTAGGAGTTATGTGATTGGGTGCTGGTCCGTACGTCCTACCGGTGGCTGAGTTATCCAGCATGTGTTGCGGATATTCGTCAGCTTGTGTGAGCAGAACCGTGTAGCTTCGTCATGATCGTCAGCTTGTGTGAGCAGACCCGTTCATAGCTCTAGTGTGAGCATTATATGTGATACGAGATTGAGATAGCTTCGGCTATGTATGTTGCACTTAGGGTGCGAGTTTCCCGAGTATCCGATAGTATTCCGAATGGTTCAACGGGTATGTCAAAGATGTGGATAAGTATGATTTTGATACGGGATGGTACAGGTATGTACATGAGCTGAGCAATATATTGAAATAAGGAAAATTATGAAAGTTACATCTAATTTTGTGAATGCAAATGTGGTAGGTTGGTGATTCATTATAAGCTATGTTATGTTATGTTTTATTTGCTTAATTTGAGCATATATGATGAGGTGATTTAAATGCTATATGAACTTATTTAGCTTTATAGCTTACTTTGTTTAATTTTTCGTGTTTTATAGTGAAATCAAAGCTAGCTCGGATTCGGGATTGTCGGAGACTTCATCACACTATTCAACTATCACCTTGGTACTTTTGAACTTAAGTATTTTGAGTATATGTCATGTATAGGAACTTTGGTCATCTTGGTTATGGTTTGGTAATGAAATTAGTCATTTGAAATGGCTTGTTGATAAACCGCAATAGTAACATATTTTAAGCCCACATTTAGCATGCTTTTGGATGATTTAAGCCTTGAATTATGTAATTTGGTGCTCTTAATCCTTTGTTTTCATGTTTTATACCCAGGAAAGCACCAGAGAATGAAAAGAACGAGAAACAGGCTTAAAACGGACCAAATAGGCCAAATCACGAAATCGACACGGCTTGGGCCCAAGACCACACGGCCGTGCCTCATTAATGGACTCGAACACAGCCTGACCACGACTTACACGGGCGTGTGCCAAGGGCGTGTCCCTGCCATGGCAAAGAGGAATTTCACTCAAATTAGGATACTTAGAGGCGAAGAAACACATTCCAAAGTCTATATAAACACCCTAAGTATGACCTAAAAGGGGAACCTAGGGCTTTTGTCAGGGGGCGTCCAGCTAGGCCAAAGAGGGCAGATTTGTGGGAATTTACTCGAAGAAAGCAAGTTGATTCATCTCAAGAAGCTGGAGTCATACTCAAGACAGGGGTTTTAGGGTTTTTATTATGTTTTGTTTTATCTTTTCTTCTAAGATGTTTTCTTTTATCATTATGAACTAAACTCCTCAGATACCTGAGGGGGATGAAACCTAAGATGAATCTTGTTATTGTTTTCTGAACTATATGATAAATACTTGATTTGTTCTTAATTATGTGTTCTTAATTCTTGTTTTGATATTTAGGGATATTAATTCAAGTTTGATGTGCTTAGGTGGAGGAGCAAAAGTCCACGCTAAGAGTAGATCTAGCATAATTAAGCGGAGTTGATCGCACGCCTAAACATAGGGTGGCGAGATTTTGCCGAATTAGGGTGAAACCTAATATGGGAGTCCATAGATCGAGTTAATGCAATTCTAGGGGTTTTAATTAGAAAGAGATTTCAATTAATCAACCTAGGGTTAGATGTTAGTAGCCTTGACGGAGGTATTAATATAACTTAGGGAATCCTACGGATCAAGTCAAGTGAATAAATAAATGCAGTTCGGTGTTAGATAACAAGTGAAGTCTAGGTGGATTCTTCCTCGGGTATTGTCTTAATCAATTGGTTTTTTCCCACAAGTATTTCCCCAAATTCATTCTTCTTTGTCTTAGAGTCTTTAGCTTAGTAGTTAGTTAATTTAGATTAAACGACAATCCCCTTTATTTTAGGCTAGATAATAAAAAGAAAGTTAGTATTAGTACTTTTAGTTCCTTTGGGTTCGACAATCCTGTCTTGCCTTAACTATACTACTGTTCGATAGGTGTGCTTGCCTCAAATCGTTGTCATATTTAGTTTCTAGGTTCGATCATTCTATTTATAAATTTTAAAACTTTGACAAATCACAGCGATCAAGTTTTTGGCGCCGTTTCCGGGGAACTAAAATATTAAGAAAGCTCAATTTTTATTACTTTAGCCATTTTTTTGTTTGTTTTGAACTTTGCTAATTTTCTTTCTTTTGTTCCTTTTAGGTACCTCTAGTTTATGACTAGAAGGAACCCGACAGGACCCCTACTTTACGACAGTGATATTGAAAGCACAGTTCACAGAAATCGTAGAGAAATAAGGCGAAACTTAAACTACATAGAAGAAGAGCAAGAAGACGAAATTAATACTACCGAAGAGATGGCTGAGGACAATCCGCCACCTCCAGAAATAGCCGAAAATCATGCTCCTCGAACTATGTATGATTATGCTAAACCTAATTTAACAGGAACTGAGTCAAGTATCGTTAGACCTGCTATTGCCGCAAATAATTTTGAACTGAAACCTAACACAATTCAGATGATACAGCAATTTGTTCAGTTTGATGGTTTGCAGGATGAAGATCCAAATAATCACTTGTCGAATTTCCTAGAATTTTGTGACACCTTCAAAATAAATGGCGTTTCTGATGACGCCATACCTCTTCGGTTGTTTCCCTTTTTTTTTGAGGAATAAAGCCAAACAGTGGTTGCATTCTCTTCCACGAGGGTCAATCACTACATGGGATCAAATGACCGAAAATTTTTTATTAAAATATTTTCCACCGGCCAAAACGACCAAGTTAAGGAATGATATCTCTTCTTTTGTGCAGATGGATTTAGAGACACTTTACGATGCATGAGAAGGCAACTAATCGATTCAGCCGCCGTGGAACTTTGAATAACAAAATTCCTGAAGCGGCCTATGAGTTTATAGAAGAGATGTTGTTGAATAACTACCAGTGGCAAGTTACAAGGACTAGGCCAACAAAAGCAAACGGAGTTTTCAACCTCGACGCAGTAACCATGCTATCAAATCAGGTAGAGGTGCTAAATAAAAAGATTGATGGTTTGTGTTCTTCGCAGTACATTTGGTCATGCGATGCGACGCGCAAGTGGAGGCATGGTGAATCCACGAGTACCCACCCTACCATCGAGCACAGAGAGCGAGCAGATGAACTATATGGGTAACAACTTTAGATCTAACAATAACCCTTATAGTAATACTTATAATCCAGGTTGGAGGAACCACCCCAATTTTTCATGGGGTGGTCAAGGAAATCAAAGACAACAACCCCCTCCAAATTTTCAAAATCAGCCCTACCCACAGGAAAAGAAGCAGATGCTGACAAAATTCATAGTAGTCTCAGAAACCCGTCTCCAAAACACTGAGGCAACACTTAAAAATCAACAAGCACTGATTAAAGGGATCGAGAACCAATTAAGGCAACTTGTTAAGCTAATCTCTGAATGACCGCAGGGGAGCCTACCCAGCAACACTAAGACTAACCCTAAGGAGCAAATTCAAGCCATATCAGCTCATGATAATGTAGGGTTAGATGAGCCCAATCTAAGGCAAGAAAGTGTGGTAGAAAAAGGTAAGATTGAGGTAACCCAAGAAAAGCCAAAACCGGTAATCAAAGAGTACCAACCTCGCATACCATACCCCGAAGCAATGAGGAGAGACGACACAGAGGAACAGTTCGGTAAGTTTCTTAAACTTTTAAAGAAATTACATATTAACTTACCATTACTTGAAGCTCTTTCGCAGATGCCAGATTCTAGGAAATTTTTAAAAGAGCTCTTGACAAACAAGCGAAGGGTAGACAAAACATCGCATGTGGAGCTAAACGCAATGTGCTCAGCAATTCTACAAAATAAACTACCACGAAAATTAAAAGATCCAGGGAGTTTTACAATTCCATGCTTAATTGGTAGTTTATCTATTGTTAATGCGTTAGCTGATTTAGGGGCAAGCATAAATGTCATGCCTTATAAAATGTTTAAACAACTAGGTCTAGGGAAACCCAAACAAACTAGGATGAGCATTCAATTAGCTGATAAAATTGTTAGAATTCCTAGGGGTATAATCGAAGATGTGCTAGTGAAAATTGATAAATTCGTATTTACAGTAGACTTTGTCATTTTAGACATGGATGAGGACAATAGTATCCCTTTAATTCTAGGAAGGCCCTTTTTAGCAACTGCCAGGACTAAAATTGATGTCGACGCAGGTGAACTCATACTCTGTGTAGGTGACGAGACAGTCACTCTTCAGGCTCTCGATTTGGTTAGAACATCGAGTAAACAAGGTGAGAACGTACATTCTATCAATAACCATTCGGTTAACCCTTCTTTTCATGAAGCACCACGAAAGAACACAACTGAACTCGATCCGAGACCCCATGCCAACAAAGAAACAACTCATGAGGAACGAATGTTTCAGATCGATAAACTAGATGAATGGAAGACGCATTTCAAGGAAAAACTAGGGATACACGAAGCAGAACCAAAGCTACTCTATGAGACAAACAAATTCAAAATCGGGGATCAGGTATTGTTAGATAAAGCAGACTCTCGAATACCTCCTCCTGACCCTAATACAAACAAATAAATCCCTTTTAGGGTAATCAAGGTTTTCCCATACAGAACAGTCGAGGTAAGTAATCCTATATTTGGCACTTTCAAAATAAACGCTACTCGACTTGAATTATACACGGATAATAGGACAGATAGCATGAGGAAAGATGTTGAACTCTTCAAACCACCCTGATTATGCGAATGAGAGGTAAGTCTAGCTTAAGACTTTAAACGAGCGCTTCTCGGGAGGCAACCCGAGCACTAACTCCGTTACTCTTTACATTTTAGTTTATTTTATTTTTACTTTTATTTCTTCTTTTTAGCAACTAACTATTAACTAAACAAGGTGTAGATTTCCATACCACACGGCCTTGCACACGGCCGTGGCCGTGGCCGTGTGGATACTACGGACTCCCGTACTGACATAGCAGAGGTAGTACGAGCCAATGACAAAGATTCCCAGATCACGGACGACTATAAATTGCCACGGTCGTGCGATATGGCCGTGGCCGACACTAAGGGAAGTCACACGGGCTCCGACTAAACACCACAGCCGTACGATACAGCCGTGGTCGACACTGTTTGATCCTACACGGGCGTGGTGACCTGAACCTGGGCATGGGAGAAATGAAAGAAGCATAACACGGCCGTGCGACACGGCCGTGTGACTCGACACACCTATGGTACACGGGCGTGGGGGTGTACCAGACCTGAAACTTCTATTTAAACCCCCCTCCTGCTTCTCACCTACTCCCCACCTCCTTTCTCCCATCCTATTCTTCAGACCCTCCCTTCCATACTTTTCTTCTTTAGTCCTTCCCCAAACCCTTGACCTCCACCACATCTATGTCGAAGAAGCAGAAGGATCCAAGCACAGTCTCCCTATGGGAGATCGATCTACATAAGTTCATGCCGGCCGCTTCAATTATTCGACAAGCCAAGGGTCTTTGAGGCCATTTAACTCTTATTTTTCTTTTCTCTTCTCCTTTATTTTCCTTATCTTAACTTTTCTTCCACTAAATTTAGTGTATCTTATTTTAGTTTCTTGTTTTTAGGTTCTACAGGCTGCTTGGGAATCACACACCACGGCCTTAGAAATCGCTCCCACCTCGCGAACCATCCAACAATAAGGACTTTTCAGTCCATTTATCTCTTCTTTTAATTTTACTTTACCTTCTATTTTCTTTCTCTTTCTCTTCCTTGTTCTTAAATAAATAATTAGTTTATTTTGAATTTTTCTTAGTATTTCTTGGCTATTTCTTCACGGGCTACCCAATTTCTTCATCTAGCCTTGTAATAATGGTGGGCCCCCATACCACCACCAGACGCCTCCTCCAACTTATCTTTCACCTCCGAATCAAGTTTCCACACCTCCAACTCAAGGAATCCATCCAAATCCAAGAAATTTCATCTCTCCCTTTCTTTTATGAATTTCTATCTATCTTTGTACATTGAGGGCAATGTACATCTTAAGTGTGGGGGGTGAATCTTAAAAGTGCCAAACTTTTTGCATTATTCTCAAATCCTGAATTATATCTTGTTTCTTAAATAATTTTCTCATATTACGATTAAAATGAAATTTCCTTTGATTTATGATTTTCATTGATATGTTTTGGATTAAGTCATAGTTAATTGTGCATTGATAATTTAAACTTTAAGATAATAGAGAATCAAGCATGATAAGTCTATTTTTCAGAAATTAATTTTTTTTTTTAGGTTGTCTACCTAAATTTGAATATTACTTTGAAGTTTGAAATTTACGAGGTTGACATCAAAAACCCATAATTTTTGTGAGATTTTGAGCCTTATAGAGCATATATTCTTTTTCTTACTCACTTTATTGATTATGAGTGTGTCAACATTGATTTGTTATTCTAAAACTTGCATCGATTATACATGTCGAGACCACACCTTTGATTTGATATACAGAGATGATAAAGGCACCTAGGATTTAACCCACTTACTCCACTAAAAGCCTAGCTTCATAATTAACCCCTAGTGAACCCCTTTGATCCTAACAACCCTTTTTATTGACTCACCCACTAATATTAACCCAAAACCCTTTGTATTCGTTATCACCATTCTTCTTGACTACCCCTATATCGAGATTTGATTTGATCGATTACTTAACTATTTTCTTTATCAGTTGTTAAATTCTATCTTATTATTACTTGATTTGTTTTTAAAGAAAATTAAAATATATTCATTTTTTAGTTCTGTGATTAAGTGAGCTTATATGTTTAAATCCCAATTGTTGAAGAAAAAGCTCGTATTAGAGTATTATTAGTACAAATTTTCAATTGACGTAATTAATTATATTCAGTTCATTATTTCTAGTTAGGTAATTTGTCAATTCAATCTCGATTCTAACCCTCTAATTTAGCCTTTATCCACACCTTTAACCAAGCCCTGTTACAACCCTGTTAAAGACCTTTTGATTTGTGTATCATCTCATATTATAGTGGTGGAGATTTGATTTTCATGCAAGCCTATGGGATTAACTTTTCATGTTTGACTTGTGAGTGCTTTTTCTTGAACCTTAAACACCTCGAGTGATTTGAGTGAACCTTTAGTGAGGATGTCAATTCTTGTCGATTTTGAATCAGAGGTAATTATTTAGAAGAGGGAAAACACCTACGTTTTCATGCTACAAAAATGTATGCCTTAGATTGTTTAAATCTTTAGGACTCTTTGAGTTGAATTATCCATGTATAAATTATCTGTGAATTATGACAAAACATTATTGATGAATATTACGAATCGAGGAAGTTTGTTTTAATTATGAGTTGAGAATTTTGCTTGAGGACAAGCAAAAGCTTAAGTGTGGGGGTATTTGATAAACCGCAATAGTAACATATTTTAAGCCCACATTTAGCATGCTTTTAGATGATTTAAGCCTTGAATTATGTAATTTGGTGCTCTTAATCCTTTGTTTCCATGTTTTATACTCAGGAAAGCACCAGAGAATGAAAAGAACGAGAAACGAGCTTAAAACGGACCAAATAGGCCAAATCACGAAATCGACATGGCCTGGGCCCAAGACCACACGGCCGTGCCTCATTAATGGACTCGAACACGGCCTAACCACGACTTACACGGGCGTGTGCCAAGGGAGTGTCCCTGCCGTGGCAAAGAGGAATTTCACTCAAATTAGGATACTTAGAGGCGAAGAAACACATTCCAAAGTCTATATAAACACCCTAAGTATGACCTAAAAGGGAACCAGGGCTTTTTGTCGAAGGCGTCCGGCTAGGCCAAAGAGGCGATTTGTGGGAATTTACTCGAAGAAAGCCAGTTGATTCATCTCAAGAAGTTTGAGTCATACTCAAGACGGAGGATATCTCTTCAATTCCTTGAGGGGTTTTAGGTTTTTCTTATGTTTTGTTTTATCTTTTCTTACGAGATGTTTTCTTTTATCATTATGAACTAAACTCCTCGAGATACACGAGGGGATGAAACCTAAGATGAATCTTGTTATTGTTTTACGAACTATATGATAAATACTTGATTTGTTCTTAATTATGTATTCTTAATTCTTGTTTTGATATTTCAGAGATATTAATTCAAGTTTGATGTGCTTAGGTGGAGGAGCAAAAGTCCCTGCCTAAGAGTAGATCTAGCATAATTAGCAGAGTTGATCGCACGCCTAGACATAGGGTGACGAGATTTTGCCGAATTAGGGTGAAACCTAATATGGGAGTCCATAGATCGAGTTAATGCAATTCTAGGGGTTTTAATTAGAAAGAGATTTCAATTAATCAACCTAGGGTTAGACGTTAGTAGCCTTGACAGAGGTATTAATATAACTTAGTGAATCCTACGGATCAAGTCAAGTGAATAAATCGTCTGGTTCAGTGTTAGATAACAAGTGAAGTCTAGGTGAATTCTTCCTCGGGTATTGTCTTAATCAATTGGTTTTTTCCCACAAGTATTTCCCCAAATTCATTCTTCTTTGTCTTAGAGTCTTTAGCTTAGTAGTTAGTTAATTTAGATTAAACGACAATCCCCTTTATTTTAGGCTAGGTAATAAAAAGAAAGTTTGTATTAGTACTTTTAGTTCCTTTGGGTTCGACAATTCGGTCTTGCCTTAACTATACTACTGTTCGATAGGTGCGCTTGCCTCAAATCGTTGTCATAGTTAGTTTCTAGGTTCGATCATTCTCTTTATAAATTTTAAAACTTTGACAAATCACAGTGATCACTTGTAAATGTTAAATGTTTTGGTTTTTTAAATAGCCATGAGAGTTGGCTTAATTTGGTTGATTTGGTTGTGTATACATATGTGCATATGGATTTGGATATGTGTTTACTGATGGATATGTTATGCTTGTTGATATTTGATAATTAGGGGTGCTAAATGGTTAAGAATTGAATTTGATATGTTTGTGAGATTAGGCTAAATGATGCAAAATTTGAAATGTCATATTGATGATTTGAGATTATGAGTTTTGGTATAAAATTGAATGGCATATTGTGGTATTGATGTGTTTTGTATTGGTTGGTATTGAAATGGTATGAATTATGCTTGAATGAGGTTAATAGAATATCTATTTTTATGCCATGAATTGTGCTAATTGGTTTGGTGTAGGTATATGCAAATTGTGGCAAAATGGCTTGGTAAGTAGCCTATTTTTGTCCACACGGGCAAAGACACAGGCGTGTGTCTCAGCCGTGTGTGACACACGGTTAGGTTACACGGTCGTGTGTCCCTTGGTATTGATTTAAAAATCAAGTCAGTATGCTCCACAAAGTTTAGCACACAGGCGTGTGACTTGGCTATGTGGCATAAGTCAGTATACCCTACAGGTTTGGTACGGCCTAGCACACGGCCTGGCACACAGGCATGTGTGGCCATTTCTTAGGGCACACGGGCGTGTGTGTTGGCCGTGTGACCCAAGTCAGAGAGTTACACGGGGTTGAACACAGGCTGGCACACGGCCATATGATCCCATTTCGAATGTCCACACGACTTATGACACGGGCGTGTCTTTGGCCGTGTGAGACACACGGTGGAACACACTGGGCGTGTGTCCCCTGTATTTTGCTAAATTTTTAAGTGTTCCAAAATTTTTCTAAGTTATCGGTTTAGTCCCGAATCACCCCGAATGCATGTTTTAGGCCTCGTAGGCTTATACTAGGGATGATATGCATGTAATTGAATGAAGATTATTTGGAACTTGAAAATGTATGTGAAATGTAAGTGTAATTGTATAATATGTTCGGTAATGCTCCGTAACCCTATTTCATCGTTAAATACGGGTGAGGGGTGTTACTGAGCATTATTGGACTTATAATACAAATAAACATACATTTCACATATATTTTTCAATTTCATGTAATCATCATTTAACATCAATCATATTGTCCATAATTCGAGCCTATGAGGCCCAAAACATGCATTCATGGTGGTTAGGGACTAAACCGATAACTCAAGAAATTTTTACAAAACTTAGAAAATTTTTCAAACTACAGGGGACACACGCCCGTGTGGCCCGGCCCGTGTCACAGGCCGTGTGGACATTTGAAATTGGATCACATAGCCGTGTCCCAGCCCGTGTCCGACCCCGTGTAACTCTCTGAATTGGGTCACAGGGCCAACACACACGCCTGTGTGGCTAGCCCGTGTGTCCTAAGAAATGGCTACACACTCCCGTGTGCCAGGCTGTGTGCTAGGCCGTGCAATTCCTGTAGGGTATACTGACTTATGCCACACGGCCAAGTCACACGCCCGTGTTCTAAGCCGTGTGGAGCATACTGATTTGATTTTTAATTTAGCACCAGGGGACACACGGTCGTGTAACCTGTTCATGTGTCACACATGGCTGAGACACACGCCCGTGTCTCTGCCCGTGTGGACAAAAATAGGCTATTTACCAAGCCATTTTGCCACCCAAACTTGCTTACACCTACATCAACCCAATTGGCACCCAAAACATGTCATATAATAGGCATTCCAAATCAACTCCAATCAAGCTCAATTCATGATAATCTCATACCATTAACCACAATATACATAAGTATCAAATTTGACCATTTCATTCATGCTAACTCATAATCACAAATCACCTAAATGGCATATTACAATTATGCATCATTTTGCCTAAACAAATAAGCATACTAATTCTCAAATATCAATCATTTGAAATCCATAATACCTATAATCAACAAGTATCATACATCCATCAACAAACTCACAACACAAGCCATATGCACATATATGTACACAACCAAACCAACCAAATTAAGCCAACTCTCATGGCTATATACAAAATGAAACTCTTAATATTTACAAGCCATTTCAAATGACTAAATTCATTAACAACACATATACCAACATGACCAAAGTCCCTATACATGCCATATACTCACAATACTTAAGTTTAAAAGTACCAAAGTGATAGTTGGATAGTGTGATGAAGTCTCTGACGATTCCCGAATCCGAGCTAGCTATGATTTCACTATGAAACACGGAAAATAAAAAAAGTAAGCTATAAAGCTTAGTAAGTTCGTATAGCTATAAACTTAACTTATCAATTACGCACAATTTAAGCAATTTAAAAATATCGTAACAAATCTCATTTTAAAACATCAACCTACCACAATTTTCATTCACAAGGTTAGTATACATTTCACAAGTTTCTTCGATTCAATGCTTGTACGGTTTATGTACATACATGTGCCATCTCGTATAAAATACATACTCATCCACATCATTAATTTACCCATTGAACCATTCGGAATACTATCGGATACTGGGGAATCTCGCACCATAAGTGGTATCACATATAATGCATATCTCAATCTCGTATCACATATAATGCTCACACTAGAGCTATCAAGGGGTATGCTGACACAAGATGACAGTCATGACGAAGCTACACGGTGCTGCTCACACAAGTTGACAAGAATCCGCAACACATGCCGGATAACTCAGCCACCAGTAGGACGTACGGACCAGCACCCAAATCACATAACCCCTAATGACATGTCATTCGTATCCTAATCTATTCCTAAGGTTCAACCGAAATTTTCTTAGTTGCCGAATCATCGTTGAATATGTCCTGCAGTTTTGTATTCATAATTTATGCAATATCAAAGCATTTAAAACACAAATATAATAATTTTTAATACATATGAACTTACCTCGATTGCAAAAACGAAGAAACGAGTCAATTAGTTCGAAACCTTGTTCTTTCCCCGATCTAAATCCGTATTTCGCTTTTCTTGATCTAAATGTAATCAAAATTAACTTATTTAATTATCAATCTATTCAATTTAGTCCAAAATACACATTATGGAAACTTTACACTTTTGCCCCTAATAATTCACATTTTTACAATTTAGTCCTTATCTCATAAAAACACAATTTCATGCAATTCAACCTAAACCCATGCTAGTCGAATTTCAATTAGGTCCCTAGCAACCCATATTTTTCATTTATTTCACAATTTAACCATGAATTTTACACATTTCACAATTTAATCCCTATTTGGACATTTTACTAAAAATCACTTAACAAATGTTGTTTATCTAACAACAAGCATGCATTTTCTATCATTAAACATCAACACACACCAACATTCATCAATGGAAAAAACCTAAACCTTTAACGATTTTGCAAAATAGTCCCTGGGCTAGCTAGATTAAGCTGCAACGATCTCAAGAACATAGAAATCATTAAAAATGGGACAAAATTCACTCACCTATTGAGCTAGGAAGCTTGGCCGAACATAACATGCATCAATGGAGTTTCTATCTTCTTAATTTCGGTGGAAGAAACTAAACAAAGATGATAACTTTGTTGTTTTATTATTTTACTTATTTAATTTACTAAATTACCTTTGTAACCTTTAATATAATTCATTAAAATCACTTAATATAAGTCCAAAAATGTCCACTCATATGAAAAATGGTATATTTACCACATAAGGACATCCACTATTTAATTTCATAACCATTTAATACCTTTAGCTATTAGAACATCACTTTTGCACTTTACGCGATTTAGTCATTTTTATCAAATTAAGCATTCAAACGATAAAATTTCTTAACGAAAATTTCACACAAACATACTATCATGCCATAGATATTAAAATAATAATAAAATAATTATTTTGACCTCGAATTTGTGGTCCCAAAACCATTATTCTGATTTGACTAAAAATGGGCTATTACAACTCTCCCACCTTAGGAATTTTCGTCCCCGAAAATCTTACCAGAAAAGAGGTTAGGGTATTATTTTCTCATAGCTTCCTCAAGTTCCCATGTTGCTTCTTCGACCCCGTGACGTTGCCACAACACTTTTACCAAAGCTATGCTCGTATTTCTCAATTCTTTAACCTCTCGAGCTAAAATTCTGATCGATTCTTCGTTATACGTCATATCGGGTTGAATTTCAATCTCTGCTGGAGAAATTACATGCGATGGATCTGATCGATACCGTCGTAACATCAATACATGGAACACATTGTGAATCTTTTCTAACTCTGATGGTAAAGCTAACCGATATGCCACTGGCCCTATTCTTTCGGTGATCTCATACGGCCCGATAAATCGCAGACTCAATTTTCCTTTGCGACCAGATCGGAGGATCTTTTTCCATAGAGATACCTTCAAGAATACTCTATCACCGATCTAAAATTCAATGTATTTATGTTTCAAATCCGCATATGATTTCTGTCGATCTGAAGCCGCTTTCAAACTGTCGCGAATTATTTTCACTTTCTCTTCCGTGTCTCTGATCAAATCAACCCCGCGAATCTTTTTCTCACTAAGCTCGGTCCAGTAGAACCGAGTTCGGCATTTACGACCATACAAAGCTTCATACGGTGCCATCTTTATGCTCAATTGAAAACTGTTGTTATACACGAATTCAACCAACGACAAATATTTTTCCCAGTTGCCTTCAAATTCTAAAACACAACAACGAAGCATATCTTCGAGAACTTGAATTACTCTCTCAGACTGACCGTCAGTTTGGGGATGAAATGCGGTACTAAAGTGCAACCGCGTATGTAACACCCCTCACCCGTATTCAATGCCGGAATAGGGTTACGGAGCATTACCAGACTTACAACACATTTAAACATACTTTTCTCATACATTTAATCAATACAAGCAATCATCATTCAATCTCAATCAATATGTCCCTATTACGAGCCTACGAGGCCCTAAACATGCTTTGGGAGTGGTTCAGGACTAAACTGATAACTCAAGTAACTTTTACGAAACTTTGAAAATTTTTCTTAAAATAGAGGACACACGCCCATGTGGCCAGGCCGTGTGTCTCACACGGCCACCGGACACGCCCGTGTCAGAGGCCGTGTGGACATTCAAAATGGGAACACATGGCCGTGTCCCAGCCCGTGTCCAAACAAGTGAGCTTACTGACTTGGGTCACACGGCCAACCACATGCCCGTGTGTCTAGCTCGTGTGCCCTTCGAAGTGGCCACACACGCCGATGTGCCAGGCCGTGTCAAACCTATAGGGTATACTGACTTATGCAACACGGCCAAGTCACATGCCCGTATGCTAGGTTGTGTGCCAATTAAGGGGTATACTGACTTGTACCACACGGCCGATCACACGCCCATGTGAGACCGTGTGGAGCATACTGACTTCACTTCAATTTCAACACCAGGGGGCACACGACCGTGTAAAATGACCGTGTGTCACACACGGCTGAGACACACACCCGTGTGGACAAAAATAGGCTATTTCCCAAGCCATTTTGCCACCCCATTTGGTACACATCTTCACCTACACAAATGATACCAAACCATAGCATAATATGCAATCCAAAACAACCAAGCCAAGCCTAAATCCTACCATTTCAATACTAACCAATTCAAAGCACATAAATACCACAATATGCTATCTTAATTCACACCAATCCTTGTCTTCTCAAGTCATCAAAATGACCATTATCAATTATGCAATATATGGCCTAATTTCACAAGCATACCTATATCCACAAATCATAAATTTACCATTCATGGTACCTATTATCATCAATCATCACATAACTATCAACCAACTCAATTTACAAGACATAACTATTCATATATGTACATTATTCAAACATACCAATCAAACCAAAATAATCCATCACATATGGCTATATATACAAGCCAAAACATAAACATTTACAAGCCAATCCAAATGGCCAATATCCATACCAAAACATAGCCAAATGACTCAAAATCCCTATACATGCCATA
This sequence comes from Gossypium sturtianum, assembly GCA_025698515.1. Taxonomy (NCBI): domain Eukaryota; kingdom Viridiplantae; phylum Streptophyta; class Magnoliopsida; order Malvales; family Malvaceae; genus Gossypium; species Gossypium sturtianum. The sequence continues at coordinate 123,846,447 of CM046943.1, read as the reverse complement.
TACTTAATATACCAAAGTTCAAAGGTACTAAGTGATAGGTGGTAGTGTGAAACGATCTCCGATGATCCCCGAATCCGAGCTAGCTTCGATATCACTATTAAACACAGGAAAATACACAAAGTAAGCTATAAAGCTTAGTAAGCTCGTATGAAATAAACTTAATACAATCACATAAATATAATTCAATAATTTGAACACAATAACATGTAGCTTATATTAATTAACAAAACTTTCAAATACTCATTCACAAAACTATATACTTCCTTCATCATTTTCTCAATTCAATACTAAATTAGTTTATACACATACCTGTACCATCTCGTACAATTCTCATACACATTCTCATCTTTCATTTACCCGTTGAATCATTCGGAATAGAAGTCAGATACTCAAGGATCTCACACGATAAGTACCTATACTATGGCCCGAAGCCAAATCAAGGTAACTTATTCGAAATACTGATATCATGGCCCGAAGCCAAATCAGTTGATATGCATGGCCCGAAGCTAAATCGATTTATCTCGCACCCGAAGTGCTATATCATGGCCCAAAGCCAACTCACTGTATCCCCTAATGACATGTCACTAGCATCCTAATGACATGTCACTAGCAATTCATGCAATATCAAAGCATATAAAATACATTTGTATTGAATACAAACTTGCCTCGAATGTAGAAACGATGAAATAAGTCGATTAGTTGATAACTTTCGTTTTTCCCCGATCTAGATCCGAATTCTAATTTTCTTGATATAAATATATTCAAAATTAACTTATTTAATCATCTATTTATTCAATTCAATCCAAAATATACTTTAGGGCTATTTTACACATTTGCCCCTAAACTTTCACATTTTTTATAATTTAGTCCTTATTTCATAAAATCACAAATTAATGAAATTCCAATTATACCCATGCTAGCCGAATTACTATAATTCCCCTAGCAGCCCATATTTTTCATTTGTTTCACATTTTAACCACTAACTTTACACATTTCTCAATTTAATCCCTATTTTGTATTTTTACTAAAAAGCACTTAACAAAACTTATATATCTATCAACAAGCATTCATAAACTATCAAGAAACTTCAAAACACATGCTATTTCATCAATGGCAACATCTAAAATATTTAACATTTTTGCAAAATAGTCCCTGGGCTAGCTAGTACTAGTTGCAACGATCACAAAAACATAGAAATCATTAAAAATGAGACAAAAACAAACTTACTATCAAGCTTGCATGTGACCGAACCCTAAAATGGATAAAAATGACTTTCTTCCTTGTTGTTTTCGGTTGAAGATGAAGAAATAAAGATGATAGCCTTGTTCTATTTTACTTAATTTGTTTTTATTAACTAAATTACCAATTTAACCTTAATTAATAACTATCATAACACCTTAATATATGTCCATATATGTCCACTCATACTATTAATGGTCTAATTACCACATAAGGACCTTAAATTTAAGGTTCTATAGCTATTAGACACCTTTAGCTATTAGAACTCAAGTTTTACGCTTTACGCGATTTAGTCCTTTCTATCAAATTGACCAATCAAATGATAAAATTTCTTAGCGAAATTTTCACACCAACATTCAATCATGCTGTAAACATTAAAATAATAATAAAATAAATATTTTGATCTTGAATTTGTGGTCTCGAAACCACTGTTTTGATTTGACCAAAAACGGGCTGTTACATCATACCTAAAGCTTCTTGCAATTTCTTCCAAAATCGCGATGTAAACCTCGGATCTCTATCCGAAATAGTCGAAGCTGGCACCCCGTGTAATCTAACGATTTCAGAAGTGTACAATTCAGCCAATTTATCAAGCGAATAATCTGTACGTACCGAAATGAAATGTGCTGACTTTGTCAGTCGATCAACGACAACCCAAATAGCATCTTTCAACTGATCGAACAAATCATGATTCGCTGCAAAGGATACTTGTTCTTTATCGTAACCTTGTTGAGCTAACGATAATCAATACAAAGTCTCATTGATCCGTCTTTCTTTTTTACGAACAACACTGGTGCACCCCAGGGCAAAAAACTAGGTCGTGCAAAACTTCTATTTGTTTAATTCTTGCAACTTAGCTTTCAATTCTTTCAATTCTATCGGAGCCATTCTGTACGGAGCTATCAATATCAGTGATGTTCTCTGTACTAATTCAATAGCAAACTCGACCTATCTTATTGGTGGTAATCCCGGTAACTATTCTGGAAACACATCCGGATACTCACAGACTATTGGCACTGTTTCAATTTTCAATTCAGACATTTTTGTATCCAGTACATAAGCAAAATAAGCTTCACAACCTTTTCTCACACATCTCTGAGCTGACATGGACGAAATCACAATAGGCAATCCACTTGACTCATCTGATTCAATTCGAAGGATTTCACTGTTCTGACATTTCAATTCAATAGTCTTTCGTCTACAATTCACAACTGCATCATGTAGCGTCAACCAATCCATACCCAGAATTACATCGAATTCATCAAATGGTAGTAGCATCAAATTAGCCAGAAAACAGTAACCCCAAGTCATTAAAGGACAGTTCTTGCAAACTTTATCAACTAGAACATATTTGCCTAAATGGTTCGATACTTTAACCACAAACTCGGTAGACTCAAGAGACAAACTCTTACTAGACACTAAATTCATACAAATATATGAATGGGTCGATCCAGGATCAATCATAGCAATTAAACTAGTGTCGTAAAGAGAAAATGTACCGGTGATAACATCTGGTGATGACGCATCTTCGCGAGCGCGAATAGCATAAGCTCTGGCAGGTGCTCTTGCCTCTGATCTCACAGCTGAATCTTTTGTCGCACCTTTACAACTGGTTACATTCCCCGTATTTCTAGGTGGCCTCCCTTTAGTAGCTGTGTTGCTTGGTCTTGCATTTTGGAATTTATCTTTCTAACTCCGGGCAATCTCGAATAAAATGATCTTGTGAGCCACATTTAAAACAACCTCTATTATTCATCCAGCACTCACCAAAATGTCGTCGGCCACACTGTTGACACTCGGGTTTATTATTTCTCACGCTGCCAACAATCGATATTGATGTAGCTTGAGTTTTAGGACTTGAGTATTGCTTTCCACGATCTGTATTTGGATACCCTATTGAAGCATTCGAACGAGTGTACGAATCTCTTGATTTCTTTGACGAAGATTGATATAGTTTATTCATCGATCTTTTTCTCGAATCTCTAGCTTCAAATTCAGCTTTTTTCTTTTCTTTGCCCAATTCTTCGGCTTTGCAAGCTCGGTCGACTAATACAACAAATTCTTTCAACTCTAAAATCCCAACTAGCAATCTGATGTCTTCGTTCAGTCCGTCTTCGAATCTTTTACACATAATTGCCTCGGTGGAAACACATTCTCGAGCATACTTACCGTGTCTCATAAACTCTTGCTCATATTCAGTCACAGACATACAGCCCTGTTTCAGCTCCAAAAACTCTTTGCATTTTTTTCGATAAACCGTTGACTGATATATTTCTTTTTTACCTCAACTTGAAAGAATTCCCAGGTGACCCTTTCTCTCGGCACCACTGATACTAAAGTATTCCAAAACTGATACGCTGTGTCCTTCAAAAGAGATACGACACATTTTAAACACTCAGCCAGTGTGCAAGAAAGCTCTTCAAATACCCAAATTGTATTTTCAATCCAAAACTCGGCTCTCTCAGGATCGTTGTCAACAGTAGCTCTGAACTCTTCGGCCCCATATTTTCGGATCTTATCAACTGGCGACTTATTCAATCGTAAAAGTTCCACACCTTGAGGAGCTACGAGAACCGATTGGGGATTAGGTGGGGATGGAGGTTGTTGAGAAGCCGAATTTGTTCGAACAAAGTCCGTAAACCACTCACTCATCATTTGGAAGAAGGTTTCCTTTGCCTCTCCTCCCTGGCTACCCGTTACCGGTCTCAACTCGGATTGCGCTACTCTGTGAATGGAGGCTGGCGCATTACTCTCAACATCATCAGCTACAGCTTGATTGGGATCCATTTACTATACGAAAACACGATTTAAACTGTCAGGAGATATCACACTATCACAAGTTATATATGGCATGTATAGTTAGACTCTCACATACACTACGTTAGTCCAAAAATTGACTAAACCATAGCTCTGATACCAATAAATGTAACACCCTTTACCTGTATTCAACGCCAGAATAGGGTTACGGAGATTACCAGACTTATAACACAAATAAACATACATTTCACATATATTTTTTAATTTCATGTAATCATAATTCAACATCAATCATATTGTCCCTTATACGAGCCTATAAGGCCCAAAACATGCATTCATGGTGGTTAGTGACTAAACTAATAACTCAAGAAACTTTTACAAAACTTAGAAAAATTTTCAAACTACAGGACACACGCCCATGTGGCCCAGCCGTGTGTCTCACACAGCCAAAGACACGCCCGTGTCACTGGCCGTGTGGACATTCGAAATGGGATCACATGGCCGTGTCCCAGCCCGTGTTCGACCCCGTGTAACTCTCTGACTTGGGTCACACGACCAACACACATGGCCAACATACATGCCCGTGTGTCCTAAGAAATGGCCACACACGCTCGTATGCCAGGCCGTGTGCTAGGCCGTGTGGAGCATACTGACTTGATTTTTAATTTAGCACCAGGGGACACACGGCCGTGTAACTTGACCGTGTGTCACACACGGCTGAGACACACGCCCGTGTCTCTGCCCGTGTGGACAAAAATAGGTTATTTACCAAGCCATTTTTCCACCCAAACTTGCTTACACCTACATCAACCCAATTGGCACCCAAAACATGTTATATAATAGGCATTCCAAATCAACTCCAATCAAGCTCAATTCATGATAATCTCATACCATTAACCATAATATACATAAGTATCAAATTTGACCATTTCATTCATGCTAACTCATAATCACAAATCACCTAAATGGCATATTACAATTATGCATCATTTTGCCTAAACAAATAAGCATACTAATTCTCAAATATCAACCATTTGACATCCACAATGCCTATAATTGTAACACCCCTTACCCGGGTTCTACGCCGGGAACCGGGCCTGAGGCGTTACCAAACTCAAACCACTTGATCGCCACTTAGGCTCAATGTAATTACTCTCTATACCCTCATTCTTGACTTACGAGGCCTCACTTATGCACACGAGGGCTCTCGAAACTAATCCGGAACTTTTTCCAATCTTAAACTTTTTCCTTTCAAAATAGGTCTTACACGCCCGTGCAAGAATAGACACGCCCGTGCATAGACACGCACGCCCATGTCCCCAGACCGTGCATAAAAACCCAAGCATTCTGCCAAATGCCCACGGATAAGGTACACGTCCGTGCCTTCCACCCGTGGTCGACACTGACTAATCACACACGGCTTTGACACGCCCGTGGGCTTACACCGTGTGCCATACCTTAATATACTGACATGTTCAACACGGCATAGGCACGCCCGTGTGCTTTAACCGTGTGACCATTCAAATTCCAATTTCAAGGTGCAGACTTCACACGACTTGGGCACACGCCCATGGCTTGATCGTGTGTCTCACACGGCCTAGACACACGCCCGTGTGTCTACCCATGTGGACCAGAACAAGGCTGTTTGCCAAGCTCTTTGTACTTCTACAACATACCCAACATACACTCATCAAACACATCCATAATTAACTTAAAAGAAATCACAATTTCACATGGATAACTACATCTTTTTTCATATAAAATAACAGCCAACAACTATGGCATTATACAAAATAGATTATTCAACTATAGGCTAACACATCCTAGCCATTTACAACAAAATTCCCTAACTTGTCTAGCCCCTATACATGCCATGACTCATAAGAAGTTGAAACATCATACCAAGCGTCTATCCGATAGTGTGAAAACATCTCCGACGGCCTCCAACACGAGCTAGATAAAATAACCTATAAGAGATGAGAAAGGAAGAGGAGTAAGTAATAATGCTTAGTAAGTTCATATGCAAATAAGAATCAACTATTAATATCCATATGATTATACTCAATTATAAGGTATTAGAATGAGTTTTACTCTTGAACTCATAGTTACCTATTCAATCATTCGTAATGCTTACTCATTTCGTCTCTTACCACATTCTAACCATATCTGGGCATAATGCTCGCATTCATTAACTTACCATGCCACAAGTCAATTCGCCCGTTTAATTAGCATACATTTCTGTACTGATCATCACAAGATCATATAAAACAACACATCACGCATTCTCAATAAACCACTCGTGCTACCAATCTCTCGGTGGTTACGCACTTAGCCCACCATTGAATCTCTTAAGGGTGGTATCGCACTTAGCCCACCATTTGAAACTAAAATCGATGGTATCGCTTACACACCTTACCCATCGGTAATGAATAATAAGGTGGTAACGCACTCAAACCCACCATTGATAACATTGTTGATGGTATCGCATTACAGTGCCATCACTAATAATTAGGAAGGTGGTATCGCACATATGACCCACCATCATTATACATTTACGAATATACATATATATCCATCTGCATTTCTCTATTTCAAATGTTCATCTGAGAACATCCTCACGCACTGATATTCTTACATAGATTTCTACAATAATCATTTACTTTTACGCACTGCATTTATAAAAACAACATTTGCAATTAAGATGCATCATACACACATGACCCACTATGGGTTCATCACATACCAAATTCACCTTAATTTAGTTCTAACACATACCTGTACCTCTCATGATACAACTACATACATTCTCGTTTTCAACATACCTGTTGAATCACTCAAATTGTTAAATAACACTTTTGAATCTCATACATATAATCTCACCTCAACATCATGCCTCTGATAGGGTCTCACATGAAATATCATATCAATGCCATGTCCCTGACATGGCCTTATTCAATATCTCACACCGAGGCCATATTCCAAATATGGTCTTATACGGGACCTTAAATATCATCCTATCTTATTATTTGCTTTCCTTATATTCCTAAATACAATTCTCTTGACATCTCGTTAAAATATATTCAATACACCCATAGTGTAATTATACATTTTATACGACATTGGAATATTAAATACTTCGCTTAGAGTTGCATAATTTAGCACATGAACTTACCTCGATGCCGAAAGGGCCGGAAAAAGGAACTTTTGCCCACGATTCCTCTTTTCACCCGTTCTAGGTTCGAAACTTGATTTCTTTAATCTAGAACAACAGAATTTACCGATTTAATCACTTATAAATCATGATATATCATAATCTACACTCTAGGCAAAATGACTATTTTGCCCCTACACTTTGGCAAAATTACGATTTTGCCCCTAGGCTTGTAAATAAATTTTTATCACATTTTCTCAATAAACAAGCCTAGCTGAACATTTAATCCTCTTACAACTATCCAAAATTCCAACTATTTCATGCCTAAATGAACAAATTACAACATTTGCATTATAAACCATTTTAGGTATTTTTCATGAAAATCCTTTCACAAAAGTTGTTTATCAAACAATTAGGATTCATTTTCTTCCATAAAAACTCAACAACCAACATAAAATCTCTAATGGTAAGTCCCTAGACTTTCAACCATATTGCATAATAGTCCCCTCTTTGGAAAGCTTAAGCTTTGGGGACTCCAAAAGTACAATTTTTATCAAGAGAAGCTAGTAAAATCACTTACTTGAGATGATGAGAAGTGGCTGAAAATTTCAGCTTCCATGGGGGTTTTCTTCTTAAATTTCGGCAGAGAAAGGAAAATGGAGAAGGAAGATGACCACTTAATATTTTAATTAGCCTTTGCTTATGTCATCATGTACCAACCCATACCAAAATTTTGACTTTTCAACCTTTTATTTACTACTTGGCCGGCCATCACCTTAATGTTGGCCTATTTGCCCATTAAAGACCCCCACATTATGCTCCATAACTATTTGGCACCTCTAGCAAATAAAATAGAATTTCGGACTTTATGCGATTTAGTCCTTTTTCACAATTTAGCTAGAAATCGCTAAAATTAAGGCACCGAAATTTTCATGCATCCTTAAAAACATGTTAAAACACATATCATAACATAAAAATAATTTTATCTAACCTCGAATTAGTGATTCCGAGATCACTGTTCCGACTAGCCCCTAAATCGGGTTGTTACAACTCTCCCCCTCTTTAGGGATTTTCGTCCCCGAAAATCTTATCAGAAGGAGTTGCTACCAACATTCTTAAAACGTTTCCATAAACTCTTCAAAATCACATATCCACTTATCCTCAAGTTTCTCTTGTCATCAACCTTTAAACTATCACACACAAGGTTGAAGCATCACTTTGCGACCCGGGTATTTCTTCCTCCAGAGCGTATACTCAGTAATCCACTAATTTAGAACTCTACACACATCCAAATGATCATTCGGATCTTTACCGGTTGATTTACTACAATTCGAATGACATTTCCCCTTCTTGGGAATTTTGTCAAACCAAATTCGAAATCTATAAGGTTTTATCTGACTTTCTCATTAAAGCATTTACCGATGTAATAATCTTGACTTGTATGCTTTGAAAACTCACTTTTAGTGGTCAACTACTTCTGACCCTAAACTCGGTCATATCGTGAAATGTACTCTACTGTCAAAACATTTATGCACATAACTGTACTTCCTTATTCTTGCATTAGTAGACATGCTACTACTAATCTCATACCAAAACTTCTGTATAAGTTCTGGATTCATCATCACTCAAAGTCTATCTCGAGGAAGCATCAACAACAGAATCTTATCCAACATGGATCTATCATCCGGCATATGCGTACTATATCTATTATCCGAGAGGTATTACACTAACTATACTCACCACTGTAATAGCTCAAGCCGTTTCACTATTTAATCTTCAAAATCTTCTGTAGTATAGGATACCCTCACTCATTAAATTTCAGAAAATACACATCGATTTTCCCCATGGATCATTACAAAACGTCTAGCTCACAACATAGATACAAAAGTAATCGTTTCTGGATCACCAACCTGTCAACTCTTTTTCTCGATTTAGACTGAACTCAATACTAGAACCTTTAATTAATAGTTCCTTTTATAGCTCTCAACTCAACCATCACGGTTTGAACATTTCAATGAGAATATATTCGTATCATGCTCTCTACTCACGAACACACAGAAATTTACTCTCTTTGTTGATTCATGCGTAAATATACATAGAACTCGAATCATATCTCAATACATTAATCTACTCTTTTCTCCACACTGAAAACATATTTCAAGCACACTCTCATTTGAGTTTTTCTCTGCTATATTAATCTAAAACCTTTACCATCGTCACATCTCACAATAGTAGGTACAATCTTGATCAAGTCAATAATTCTATTCGGCCAGTCCGAAAACTCATCACATGACGTGAAACTCATGATTTCACTCATTATACTAGAATTATCTCTAGCCCCCCCTCAAATCACCCGAATAGGGTTACGAGGAGATAAAAGAATGTCAATTCCAACTACTAAACCGACAACCGTTTAATATAATTTTACAATCGGCTAAAATTCTCACACGATCTTGATTCATGAGATAAACAACCCCATCGCCCCTAAAAGGTAAAAGATATTAACACGTAATACTCAAAGAGATCATTATGATCCATTCAACTATGGTTATCATAACTGAATACTCTCACATTTCAAACATTGTTTCTTTAACTATTTCATCCTCAACTCTTTAACAATTTCTTTTGTTAATGAACATCAACTTAAGAAGATCTCGATAAACATACACCTCAGGCTTCTTATTCACTTGAATCAAATAGCCTAGGCTATTTTTTTTTTGCTCTTAACATTGTATAATCAATACAATCGTCAAAGTATCCAGACATACTTACTCACAATTGCCTTTATTACGCACATACCGTGCCACACTCCGTACTCATTTCCCTGCGACTCATTCATGAGTGCCTGTATTCACTCATTCACATGACTTTAGTGCAATTCTCCTTTCTACCTCTAGACTCATCTATCTGTCCCAAAGATCACTAGGGATACTCAAAAATGCAATATATTATCATTAACATAATTTCAAAGCCAATGCCATACTCTAGAGGTGATCTTATATGGAAACACTTCTAAATGCCAATGCCAATGCCAATGCCATATTAAAAATATGGTCTTATATGGAGTGCCACCTCAAGTATCGATGCCATATTTCGGATATGGACTTATACAATTCTCGTGTTCATTGTAGTCCCCTAGGACTTCAACCTCATGTTCAACAACAATTTCTCTATTTAATAGGGTGTCATGCTTCAACGTGATACAAAGCATTCTCAATTATGCTAACATAATTATTGCATTAATCGAATACAAACTTACTCAACTTAACTCTCATAACATCTCATCATAATTCAACGGTGGTAAGGGGGGTGAGGTCGTAGCGTCCCATAACTTGACTCTCGTGACCACATACATATGATTTAACATTCATCATCAATGAGATATCATCATAGTCACACAACTCACCCCAAGTGAGTTCTCACTTTTTTTTTCATGCCACAATTGTTTCTATCACTCATACTTTCGAACAGTGACTTTACTTACTCAAATTCCACATTAATATCTACTTGAGTATTCAGCATTTGATTCTACTTCCTCTTACTATTGCTTATCAATTTAGAGAATGTCTTACGAGTTTTGAGTACGTCCTTTACTTGATTGCCATAATCCTACTATGGTCTTACTCGTATCACCCATCATAGCCCAGCTATTTCTTTACATGTCATCACGATGCCATAGCCTTGCTACGGTCTTACACGATTCCATACCGAAGCCAGGTCCCAGACGTGGTCTTACACGGGATCGCTATTTGTCACCAATGCCATGTCCCAGACATGGTCTTATATGGGATCACATGTATCGCCATGGTCCAACCATGGTCTTATTCATCATTTTATCATTGAACGACCGTACTCATCCCTGTATTCTACTTAGTCAACTTCCCAGTTTAACTCTCACACCATATTACACGTGGTTTCATACAGAGTCACGAAATAAAACATTATACATCATCTATTTTAATAGTCGCACATGAGATTAAACTATGTGGACACATTGATCACACATCGTTCGAACAATCATACATACACATATACCCTATTCTCTAGGTACATTTACTCACTATATGCACCTAACCCAATAGGTTGAGTATATAACACCTTATGCACATCCAGCCAATGCAGATAAGCCTCTCATTTCATGCATTATCACACACATGTCATATACTTCTACTCATACCTCTTTGAATCTCATCATTGCATAAGAGCATTTACGTTTTTCCATTATCACTTACAACATTATTGGATTTAGCTCAATTGGGAACCATCCCTGTCTTAACTAAAACAATTTCGTTAGAGCCGGGAGATATCACACTATCACAATCAACCTATGGCATGTATAGCTAGACTCTTACTAACGCTAGGTTAGTCCGAGAATTGACTAAACCATAGCTCTGATACCACTAAATGTAACACCCCTTACCCGGGTTCTACACCGAGAATCGGGCCCGAGGCGTTACCAAACTCAAACCACTTGATCGCCACTTAGGGTCAATGTAATTACTCTCTATAACCTCATTCGTGACTTACGAGGCCTTACTTATGCACACGAGGGCTCTCGAAACTAATCCGAAACTTTTTCCAATCTTAAAATTTTTCCTTTCAAAATAGGTCTTACACGCCCGTGCAAGAATAGACACGTCCGTGCATAGACACGCACGCCCATGTCCCCAGACCGTGCCTAAAAACCCAAGCATTCTGCCAAATACCCACGGATAAGGCACACGCCCATGCGTTTGGGAACACGCCCGTATACCCTATTACACGTCCGTGCCTTCCACCCGTGGTCGACACTGACTAATCACACACGGCTTTGACACGCCCGTGGGCTTACACCGTGTGCCATACCTTAATATACTGACATGTTCAACACGACATAGGCACGCCCGTGTGCTTTAACCGTGTGACCATTCAAATTCCAATTTCAAGGTGCAGACTTCACACGGCTTGGGCACACGCCCATGGCTTGATCGTGTGTCTCACACGGCCTAGACACACGCCCGTGTGTCTACCCATGTGGACCAGAACAAGGCTGTTTGCCAAGCTCTTTGTACTTCTACAACATACCCAACATGCACTCATCAAACACATCCATAATTAACTTAAAAGAAATCACAATTTCACATGGATAACTACATCTTTTTCATATAAAATAACAGCCAACAACTATGGCATTATACAAAATAGATTATTCAACTATAGGCTAACACATCCTAGCCATTTACAATAAAATTCCCTAACTTGTCTAGCCCCTATACATGCCATGACTCATAAGAAGTTGAAACATCATACCAAGCGTCTATCCGATAGTGTGAAAACATCTCCGACGGCCTCCAACCCGAGCTAGATAAAATAACCTATAAGAGATGAGAAAGGAAGAGGAGTAAGTAATAATGCTTAGTAAGTTCATATGCAAATAAGAATCAACTATTAATATCCATATGATTATACTCAATTATAAGGTATTAGAATGAGTTTTACTCTTGAACTCACAGTTACCTATTCAATCATTCGTAATGCTTACTCATTTCGTCTCTTACCACATTCTAACCATATCTCGGGCATAATGCTCGCATTCATTAACTTACCATGCCACAAGTCAATTCGCCCGTTTAATTAGCATACATTTCTGTACTGATCATCACAAGATCATATAAAACAACACATCACGCATTCTCAATAAACCACTCGTGCTACCAATCTCTCGGTGGTTACGCACTTAGCCCACCATTGAATCTCTTATAGGGTGGTATCGCACTTAGCCCACCATTTGAAACTAAACTCGATGGTATCGCACACAGCCCATCGGTAATGAATAATAAGGTGGTAACGCACTCAGCCCACCATTGATAACATTGTTGATGGTATCGCACACAGGCCATCACTATTAATTAGGAAGGTGGTATCGCACACAGCCCACCATCATTATACATTTACGAATATACATATATATCCATCTGCATTTCTCTATTTCAAATGTTCATCTGAGAACATCCTCACGCACTGATATTCTTACATAGATTTCTACAATAATCATTTACTTTTACGCACTGCATTTATAAAAACAACATTTGCAATTAAGATGCATCATACACACATGACCCACTATGGGTTCATCACATACCAAATTCACCTTAATTTAGTTCTAACACATACCTGTACCTCTCATGATACAACTACATACATTCTCGTTTTCAACATACCTGTTGAATCACTCAAATTGTTAAATAACACTTTTGAATCTCATACATATAATCTCACCTCAACATCATGCCTCTGATAGGGTCTCACATGAAATATCATATCAATGCCATGTCCCTGACATGGCCTTATTCAATATCTCACACCGAGGCCATATTCCAAATATGGCCTTATACGGGACCTTAATTATCATCCTATCTTATTATTTGCTTTCCCTATATTCCTAAATACATTTCTCTTGACATCTCGTTAAAATATATTCAATACACCCATAGTGTAATTATACATTCTATACGACATTGGAGTATTAAATACTTCGCTTAGAGTTGCATAATTTAGCACATGAACTTACCTCGATGCCGAAAGGGCCGAAAAAAATGAACTTTTGCCCACCATTCCTTTTTTCACCCGTTCTAGGTCCGAAACTCGATTTCTTTAATCTAGAAAAATAGAATTTACCGATTTAATTACTTATAAATCATGATATATCATAATCTACACTCTAGGCAAAATGACTATTTTGCCCCTACACTTTGGCAAAATTACGATTTTGCCCCTAGGCTCGTAAATAAATTTTTATCACATTTTCTCGATAAACAAGCCTAGCTGAACATTTAATCCTCTTACAACTATCCAAAATTCCAATTATTTCATGCCTAAATGAACAAATTACAACATTTGCATCATAAACTATTTTAGGTATTTTTCATGAAAATCCTTTCACAAAAGTTGTTTATCAAACAACTAGGATTCATTTTCTTCCATAAAAACTCAACAACCAACATAAACTCTCTCATGGTAAGTCCCTAGAGTTTCAACCATATTGCATAATAGTCCCCTCTTTAGAAAGCTTCAGCTTTGGGGACTCCAAATGTACAATTTTTATCAAGAGAAGCTAGCAAAATCACTTACCTGAGATGATGAGAAGTGGCTGAAAATTTTAGGTTCCATGGGGGTTTTCTTCTTCAATTTCGGCAGAGAAAGGGAAATGGGGAAGGAAGATGACCACTTAATATTTTAATTAGCCTTTGCTTATGTCATCATGTACCAACCCATACAAAAATTTTGACTTTTCAACCTTTTATTTACTACTTGGCCGGCCATCACCTTAATGTTGGCCTATTTGCCCATTAAAGACCCCCACATTATGCTCCATAACTATTTGGCACCTCTAGCAAATAAAATAGAATTTTCGCACTTTATGCGATTTAGTCCTTTTTCACAATTTAGCTAGAAATCGCTAAAATTAAGGCACCAAAATTTTCATGCATCCTTAAAAACATGTTATAACACATATCATAACATAAAAATAATTTTATCTAACCTCGAATTAGTGATTTTGAGAGCACTGTTCCGACTAGCCCCTAAATCGGGCTGTTACAATAATCAACAAGCATCATACATCCATCAACAAACTCACAAAACAAGCCATATGCACATATATGTACACAACCAAACCGACCAAATTAAGCCAACTCTCATGGCTATATACAAAACGAAACTCTTAATATTTACAAGCCCTTTCAAATGACTAAATTCATTAACAACACATATACCAACATGACCAAAGTCCCTATACATGCCATATACTCAAAATACCTAAGTTTAAAAGTACCAAAGTGATAGTTGGATAGTGTGATGAAGTCTCCAATGATTCCTGAATTCGAGCTACCTATGATTTTACTATGAAACACGGAAAATAAACAAAGTAAGCTAAAAAGCTTAGTAAGTTCGTATAGCAATAAACTTAACTTATCAATTACGCACATTTAAACAATTTAAACATATCATAACATATCTCATTTTAAAACATCAACCTACCACAATTTTCATTCACAAGGTTAGTATACATTTCACAAGTTTCTTCGATTCAATGCTTGTACGGTTTATGTACATACCTGTGCCATCTCGTATCAAATACATACTCATCTACATCATTGATTTACCCGTTGAACCATTCAGAATACTATCGGATACTCGGGAATCTCGTACCTGATAAACCATAAAAGTAACATATTTTAATCCCACATTTAGCATGCTTTTGGATGAATTATCCCTTATTTTATGTAATTTGGTGCTCTTAATCCTTTATTTTCATGTTTTATACTCAGGGAAGCACCGGAGGATGAAAAGAACGGAAAATGGGCTTAAAATGGGCCAATTGGGCCAGATCACGAAATCGACACGGCCTGGACCCAAGACCACACGGCCGTGCCTCATTAATAGAGTCCAACACGGCCTGGCCACGATTCACACGGGCGTGTGCCATGGCCGTGCCCCTGCCGTGGCAAAGAAAAGTTTCGTTCGGATTGGGATACTTAGGGGCAAAGAAACACATTCCAAAAGACTATATATACACCCTAAGTATGACCTAAAAGGGGGAGCCCAAGGCTATCGTCTAGGGGTGTCTTGCTAGGCCAGAGAAGGCAGATTTGTGGGGATACACTCGAGGATAGCCAGTTGATTCATCTCTAGAAGCCAGAATTATACTCAAGATGGAGGGACTCTCATTCAATTCCTTCAGGGAGTTTTAGGGATTTCTTATGTTTTGTTTTATCTTTTCCTCTGAGATGTTTTCTGTTATTGTTATGAACTAAACCCTCAGATACCTGAGGGGGATGAAACTTAGATGAATCTTGTTATCGTTTACTGAACTATATGATAAATATTTGACTTGTTCTTAATTATGTGTTCTTAATTCTTGTGTTGATATTTCTGAGATATTGATCCAAGTTTGATGTGCTTAGGTGGAGGAGAAAAAGTCCCTGCCTAAGAGTAGATCTAGCATAATTAAGCGGAGTTAATCGCACGCCTAGAGATAGGGTGACAAAATTTTGCCGGATTAGGGTGAAACCTAATATGGGATTCCATAGATCGAGTTAATACAATTCTAGGGGTTTTAATTACAAAGAGATTTCAATTAATCAACCTAGGGTTAGACGTTATTCGCTTTGAGAGAGGGTTTAATATACATTAGGGAATCTTACGGATCAAGTCAAATGAATAAATCGTCTGGTTCAGAGTTAGATAACAAGTGAAGTCTAGGTGGATTCTTCCTTTGGTGTCGTCTTAATCAATTGGTTTTTCCTCAAGTTATTTTCCCAAATTCATTCTTCTTTGTCTTAGAGTCTTTAGTTTAGTAGTTAATTAATTTAGATTAAACACACAAATTCCCTTTATTTTAGGCTAGATAATAAAAAGAACGTTAGTATTAGTACTTTTAGTTCCATTGGGTTCGAGATTCCGGTCTTGCCACTAAACTTTACTACTGTTCGATAGGTGCGCTTGCCTCAAATCGTTGTCATAGTCAGTTTCCAGGTTCGATCATTCTTTTTATAAATTTTAAGACTTTGACATCGCGAAAACAATGATTAAGTTTTTGGCGCCGTTGCCGGGGAACTAAAATATTAAGAAAGCTTAATTTTTATTACTTTAGCCATTATTTATTTATTTATTTATTTATTTTAATTTTTAACTTAGCTAAATTTTCTTCTATTATTGTTTCCTCCTTTCAGGTACCTCTAGTTTATGACTAGAAGGAACCCGACAGGACCCTTACTTTACGATAGTGATATTGAAAGAACAGTTCGCAGAAATCGTAGAGAGATAAGGCTAAGCTTAAACTACACAGTAAAAGAGCAAGAAGGCGAAACCAATTCTCTCTTGAAGGGATGGGTGAGAATCATCCGCCACCTCCAGAGATGGCCAAAACAATGCTCCACGTACTATGTATGATTATGCTAAACCTAGTTTAACAGGAACTGAATCTAGTATTGTTAGGCCTATTATTGCTGCAAATAATTTTGAACTGAAACCTAACACTATACAGATGATACAACAGTTTGTTCAGTTTGATGGTTTGTAGGATGAAGATCCTAACACACACTTAGCAAATTTTCTAGAATTCTATGATACCTTCAAGATAAATGGCGTTTCTGATGATGCCATCCGTCTTCGGTTATTTCCCTTTTCTTTGAGGAATAAAGCCAAACAGTGGTTACATTCTCTTCCACGAGGGTCAATCACTACATGGGATCAGATGACCGAAAAATTTTTACTAAAATATTTTCCACCGGCCAAAACGGCCAAATTGAGGAATGATATCTCTTCTTTTGTGCAGATGGATTTAGAGACACTTTACGACACATGGGAGAGTGATAAATCGTAAAAGTAACATATTTGAAGCCCACATTTAGCATGCTTTTGGATGAATTATCCCTTATTTTATGTCATTTGGTGCTCTTAATCCTTTCTTTTCATGTTATATACCCAGGAAAGCACCGGAGGATGAAAAGAACGAGAAACAGGCTTAAAACAGGCCAAATGGGCCAAAGCACGAAATCGACACGGCCTGGGCCCAAGACCACATTGTAATATCCCGGGTTAGGGGCTATTTTGTTGTTGCATGAAATTGCATGTGTTTAGTGTGTTTGTGTTGCTATTTCGGTGTTTTAGGGGCTTAATTGTGGGCTAGGAGTGTGCTGAGGAATGGGAAGATTTTGGTTTTGGGTGTTAAGTGAAGAGAGCCGAGAAGTGGGGTTTAAGAATTTTAATTGATGTTTTGTTGCACAAATAAGGAGCTAGCTTAGTGGCAAAGCATGCGCTACATGGGGAAGCTTGGTGTGGCGTCATCTACATGGAGTGGAGGTCCGGTGTTCGAGCCACTGAGTCCCCATTTTGGCTTCTTTTGGGACGGCATGGAGGAGAGGTAGAAGGCTAGTGAAATTCTACTTGGACTTGGTCTTCACTTTCAAATGTAAGGTGGAGAGTGATGGTAGGAGTAAGACTTGGTCCACTCATTTGAAATGAGTGGTGGTGAGTGTGTTTGGGGATTATGGCCGAATTTGGGGAGTGTGGAGTGGGGAAGTGGGACGGCATGGTATGGTGTTGGAGGCCGAAATGCATTTGGCATTTTGGGTGTGTTCGGTCACTTTTGTCAAAGAAATTCAGTACATTTTTTCTTCTTTTGAAACCGAGAGTTCAAGAGCATTCAACTGAAATTTGCCTGTTTTCTCTTAAGTTTTCTTGGTAGCCGAATATCCCCTCTTCATGTTCTTTTTTTCTTTTTGTCATTTGTGTAAACCGAATGGTATTTTCTCTTCTCCATAATTCTTTCGTTGACTTAAAAACATTGATAGCCGAAACTAATACCTTTTCTTATCATATTTTCGTCTCTTTTCTCTTAATACACTAGTGCCGAATTCACAATGCTCTCTTAGCCGAATTTCCATTTATTTTCTCCCATTTCTTGAAGCACTTGAGCCGAATATCTCTTCAACCATTGACCGATTTCTTTCTTCTCTTAAACCACATCTATTTCTTTTATTATTTTCTTTTCTAGTTTGTAGCCGAATCCTCCCTTGGTGATGCAGAAATTTCCTTCTAGCTTGTGTTTTCATCTTGGCCGAATCTTTGTTGGTGTTGGGGTTTTGCTTCAATCGTTTGGGTGTTGGTAAGCCCTTGGCCGAATGGTCATTTAGTTTCTTTCTTTCTCTTAATCGATTTGAGTTGTTTAAGAGTTGTATATGACAACTATTGATGGGTGTTATTCTCCTTTGTTAAAACCGATTGCTTGTTAGGGCATTCGGGATTTTGAAGCCACCAAGTGAGGCCTTTACCGTTAGAGATCGTTGGTAAGTTAAAGGCCGGTGCTAAAGGAGAACCTTTGCTTGGTTCAGTTTGGTAGGAAACGAGATCATCTTCAAGGTAAGGGATTGAAATTAACCCCTTTGGGTTTATATGTCTTTGGCCGAATGGTCTTAGTGCCTAATCTGTGTTGGCCGATTGTTATAGGAGCTTGATAATCGAGGGACATAGATCGGTCGTTGGGATTTTTAGACTCAGATTACGGTGTGTAAACTAACACACCGATACCTAGTAATGTTATTAATAAACCTGTTTGCTGTTAAAAACTATACCGATTATGACGGATAGTTGGATACCCAAGCGGGGTATGTGTGTATATCGGGTAAGTCTAATTTATTACAAGTTCTATTATGGATACCTTGGGTATTATGATCCATGTTATGTATGCTATGAGATGTAATGCTAGACATGTTGGCATGATATGCATGACTTGTATGATATGCATGATTACATGAGTATGGTATGTTGATGGGTGATATGAGTGGAGGGAGCGGTGATATTTTGTCTTTGTGAGCACCAGTGTTTTGGTAACACAACTTTGTGACTTTGGGTCACCGGTGGTTTGGTACGACATTTGTGTCTTTGGGACACCGGAGGTTGGGCACCTCATTGCGACTCCGTCCTCGTGGTTAACACCACCGTGGGTTGGCCCCACATGAGATATGGGATCGTCGCTAGTGATTGGGTATCACACGATGGGTTGGCCCCATCATTCGATTATTGTGACTACGGTCACGGTGCTTTGGTAGCACATTTGTGTCTTTGGGACACAGAGGTTGGGCACCTCATTGCGACTCGTCCTCGTGGTTTGATACCACCGTGGGTTGGCCCCACATGAGATATGGGATCGCCTCGCTAGTGATTGGGTATCACACGATGGGTTGGCCCCATCATTGGATTCGTGACTTCGGTCACCGGTGCTTTGGTAGCACAAACGTGTCTTTGGGACACCGGTGGTTTGGCACCACATTGATGGATATTGTGTCTTTGGGACACCAGTGTTTTAGTAACACATTGTGACTATATGTCACCGGTGGTTTGGCACCACCGGTGGTTTGGTACCACACGGGGTAGAAAAAGGAGATACGGATGGTTAGGATTGGGTTGCATTAATTATGTTGCTATGTATGATGTGTGTTAGCATGTTGTTTCATCGGGAGCGGATTTATGCCTTTGAGTCATTCGACTCACCCTCTCCTTTGACATTTCAGTGACCGTGAGACGCGGACATGGGCCGGGGTGGACTCGGGTGCACATGCCATGCTTTAATAAAAGTTTTGCTCGGACTATTCACTTTGGGTACTTTAGCTTATTTATTTTTATTTGAGATTTAATTTGGATTTGTAAAAGGCCTTTAAATTATGTTTTATGATGGTTATGTTTTAATTAGATTCTCAACTCGCTTAACAAATAACTTGGTATGAAATTTTACTAAAAATTTGGTAAGATAATGTTTTCAAAACTATAACGCAATGTGTTTTAAACTATACCATCGGGTATCTCACTATGCTTTGCTATAAAGTAAACTCAAATGATTTTCAAACCAAACTCGATATTCTACTAAGTCAAAAATGTTCCAAAATAGTACTAAGAAACTATTGGAAATGCTAAATGAAATCAACTCGTTTTTAACTATATACTTTGGATTCTCAAAAAGCGTTTCCCCGTAACATACCAGATTCGGACGTGGTGTCCTGTCCGGGTTTGGGGTGTTACACACACG
This sequence comes from Gossypium sturtianum, assembly GCA_025698515.1. Lineage (NCBI taxonomy): Eukaryota > Viridiplantae > Streptophyta > Magnoliopsida > Malvales > Malvaceae > Gossypium > Gossypium sturtianum. The sequence continues at coordinate 123,825,733 of CM046943.1, read as the reverse complement.
GCCGTGCCTCCTTTATAATCTCGAACACGGCCTGGCCACGATTTACACGACTGTGCCTCATCAATAAAGTCCACATGGTCCGCCACGATTCACAAGGGCGTGTGTGCGAGGGCGTGCCCACTGCGTGGCAAAGAGCAATTTCAATTGGATTTGGATACTTTGGGGCAAAGAAACACATTCCAAAAGCCTATAAATACACCCTAAGTATGACTGAAAGGGGAGCCCAAAGCTATCGTTTAGGGGCGTCTTGCTAGGCCGAGAGGGCGATTTGTGGGGATTCGCTCGAGGATAGCCAGTTGATCCATCTCAAGAAGCGGAATTATACTCAAGACGGAGGATCTCCTCTTCAATTCCTTGAGGGGTTTTAGGGATTTCTTATGTTTTGTTTTATCTTTTCTTCCGAGATGTTTTCTTTTATTGTTATGAACTAAACCCTCAGGATACGAGGGGATGAAACTTAGATGAATCTTGTTATCGTTTCTTTGAACTATATGATAAATATTTGATTTGTTCTTAATTATGTGTTCTTAATTCTTGTGTTGATATTTCACGGATATCGAATCAAGTTTGATGTGCTTAGGTGGAGGAGAAAAAGTCCCTGCCTAATAGTAGATCTAGCATAGTTAAGCGGAGTTGATCGCGCGCCTAGAGATAGGGTGACGAGGCGTTGCCGGATTAGGGTGAAACCTAATATGGGAGTCCATAGATCGAGTTAATGCAATTCTAGGGGTTTTAATTAGAAAGAGATTTCAATTAATCAACCTAGGGTTAGACGTTATTCGCCTCGAGAGAGGGTTTAATATAAATTAGGGAATCCTACGGATCAAGTCAAGTGAATACATAAATGCAGTTCAGAGTTAGATAACAAGTGAAGTCTAGGTGGATTCTTCCTTGGGTGTCATCTAAATTAATTGGTTTTTCCTCAAGTATTCTCCCAAATTCATTCTTCTTTGTCTTAGAGTCTTTAGTCTAGTAGTTAATTAATTTAGATTAAACAACCATTCGCTCAATTCTTAGGCTAAATAATAGAAAGAAAGTTAGTATTAGTACTTTTAGTTCCTTTGGGTTCGATAATCCGGTCTTGCCTAAGCTATACTACTGTTCGATAGGTGCACTTGCCTCAATCGTTGTCAGAGTTAGTTTCCAGGTTCGATCATTCTCATTATAAATTTTAAAGCTCGACAGACATACGATTAAGTTTTTGGCGCCGTTGCCGGGGAACTAAAATATTAAGAACACTCTATTTTTATTACTTTAGCCATTTTTATTTTTTGCAACTTAATTTAATTTAATTTAATTTTTTTAACTTTGCTAATTTTTCTTCTTTTATTACTTCTTCCTTCCAGGTACCTCTAGTTTATGACTAGAAGGAAACGGAGAGGACCTTTAGTATACGACAGTGATATTGAAGCTACCATTCATAGAAATCGCAGAGAAATTAGGCGAGCCCTAAATTACCAAGAAGAAGAACAACAAGACGAATCCAATCCTCTGAAGGGATGGGCGAGAATAATCCACCACCACAGAGATGGCGAGAAAATAATGCTCCACGTACTATGTATGATTATGCTAAACCTCATTTAACAGAGCCGAATCGAGTATTGTTAGGCTGCTATAGCTGCTAATAATTTTGAATTAAAGCCTAACACTATGCAAATGATTCAACAATTTATTCAATTTGATGGTTTGCGGGACGAAGACCCAAGCACTCATATAGCTAATTTTTAGAGTTACGTGATACCTTCAAAATAAATGGCGTTTACGATGATGCCATACGGCCTTGATTATTTCCCTTTTCATTAAGGAATAAAGCCAAGCGAGTTGGTTAAACTTCGTTACCACGAGGGTCAATCACTACATGGGATCAAATGACCAGAAATTTTTTATTAAAATATTTCCCACCGCCAAAACGCCAAATTACGGAATGATATCTCTTCTTTTGTGCAGATGGATTTAGAGACATTATACGATGCATGGGAGAGATATAAGGATCTCTTGAGAAGGTGTCCGCACCATGGTTTACCCTTGTGGCTCCAAGTCCAAACTTTCTATAACGGTGTAAACCCTCAACGAGGTAACTAATTGATTCAGCCCACGGTGGAACCACTGAACAACAGAACTCTCAAGCGACCTACGAATTCATAGAGGAGATGTCACTGAATAACTATCAATGGCAGGTTACAAGGACAAAACAAACAAAATCAGCCGGAGTTTTCAACATAAATGCAGTAACCATGCTATCAACACAGGTAGAGATGATGAATAAAAAGCTTGATAGTTTGTGTTCTTCGCAGGTACATCCGAAGAATGATGCGGCGCAAGTGGAACTGTGGCGAATCCTGAGTACCCACCCTATCAACCGAGCACAGAGAACGAATAGATGAACTATATAGGTAACAATTTCAGATCTAATAATAATCCTTATAGTAATACTTATAATCCAGGTTGGAGGAAACACCCAAATTTTTCATGGGGAGGACAAGGAAATCAAGGAAATCAAGGAAATCAAAGACAACAACCTCCTTAAAATTTCCAAAATCAGCCCTATCCACAGGAGAAGAAGCCGAACCTTGAAGAGATGCTGACAAAATTCATGGCAGCTACAGATAACCATCTCCAAGACACTAAGACCACCCTTAAGAATCAACAGGCATCAATTAAAGGGATCGAGAGCCAAGTTGGGGAACTCACTAAGACAGTTGGACAACTTACTAACACAGTTGGACAACTTGCAAAGATAATTTTTGAACGACCGCAAGGGCGTCTACCAAGCAACACTAAGATTAACCCAAAGGAGCAAATCCAAGCCATCATAGCTCATGATAGTATAGGGTTAGACGAACCCAGTCCAATACAAGAAAATGAGGTAGAAAAAGGTAAAGTTGAGGTAACACAAGAAAAGCCAAAGCAGTAATAAAAAGTACCAACCTCGCATTCCTTATCCCGGCGATGAAGAGAGACGATCTGAGGAACAGATTCGGTAAGTTTCTTAAACTTTTAAAGAAATTACATATCAACTTACCTCTTCTTGAAGCTCTTTCACGGATGCCAAATTCGAGGAAATTTTTAAAACATCTCTTGACGAACAAGCGTAAGTTAGATGAGGAGCCACATGTGGAATTAAACGCAATATGCTCGGCAATGTTGCGAGAATAAACTACCGCAAAGTGAAAGATCGAGGAGTTTTACAATTCCATGTTTAATTGGTAGACTAAGCTGATAATGCGTTAGGTGATTTAGGGGCAAGCATAAATGTCATGCCTTATAAATTGTTTAAACAACTAGGTCTAGGGAAACCCAAACAAACTAGGATGAGCATTCAACTAGGTGATAAAGCCATTAGAATTCCTAGGGTATTATCGAAGATGTTCTTGTAAAAATTGATAAATTCGTTTTCCCAGTAGATTTTGTTGTCTTAGATATGGATGAAGATATTCGATTCCCTTAATTTTAGGAAGACCATTCTTAGCAACTGCTAGAACAAAAATTGATGTTGGTACAGGAGAACTCATACTTCGTGTAGGTAACGAATCAATTAGTTTACAAGCTCTTGAATCAGCCAGGACAACAATTGATGAAGGTGAGAAAGTAAATTCAGTTGATAACCAAGTTGTTCAACTTTCACCACAGGAAACACCACAAGGTTGCAAACCTGAACCGAGTCATGAACCCCATGCCAACAAAGAAGAATTACATAAGGAACGAAGCCTTAGGGTCGACGAACCAGGAGAGTGGAAAACACAATTCAAAGAAGAACCGGAACCACACGAAGTAAAACCAAAGGAGCCCCCAGAAGAGCTCATAGGAACAACAAACCACTTCAAAATAGGGGACCAGGTGCTGTTAGATAAAGCAAATCCTCGCATCATCACATCAGACATAAACACAAACAAAGAAATCCCCTTTAGGGTAATCAGTGTTTTCCCATACGGAACAGTCGAGGTAAGTAATCTTATTTTCGGTACTTTCAATATAGATGCATCTCGACTTAAACTCTATCATGATAATAAAACTGATAGCATGAGGAAGGATTTTCACCTCCTCAAACCACCCTGATAATGCAAATGAGAGGTAAGTCTAGCTCAAGACTTTAAACGAGCGCTTTTCGGGAGGCAACCCGAGCACTAACCCTACTAATTAGTTTAGTTTTATTTATTTCCATGTTTAGGCGCAGGTTTTCCATACTCACACGGCCTTGCACACGGCCGTGTAGGAAAAAGGGCGTGGCCGTAGACGTGTGGCAATAGGACAAAAAAATTTTCCCAAAACACGGGCTGCATCTCTATTTAGACCCCCTTCTTCCTTTTTCTTTTCCAATTGTCTTTCTTCCTTCATTTTCCATTATTTACTTTTATTTTTTTTTATTTTACTTTCTTTATTATTTTCTTCTTATTCTTCATGCCGCTTAGATTTAGCTTAGGATACAATAAAATCAGGCTGGCTAATTCGAGGATTCAAATTCAAACGGTTCGAGGCGCTCCCCCACGTTCACCTCTGCCAATCCTATCTGGTTTCTTTTCATTAACTCCATCCAAAATTCATAAAGTTTCACTTCTCCCCCTATCTTATGATTTTATTATTATCTTGCTATTATCTATCTTCGTACATTGAGGGCAATGTACATCTTAAGTCTGGGGGGGTTAACTATAGTATTATTTGAAAATCCCTGAATTATATCTTGTTTCTTTAAGTAAGTTTCTCATATTATGATTAGAATGAAATTTCATATGATTTATGATTTTTATTGATATGTTTTAGATTAAGTCATTGATAATTGTGCATTGATGATTAAACTTTAAGATACTAGAGAGTCAAGCATGATAAGTCTATTTTTCAAAATTAATTTTTTTTATGTTGTCTACCTAAATTTGAATATTACTTTGAAGTTTGAAATTTACGAGGTTGACATCAAAAACCCATAATTTTTGTGAGATTTTGAGCCTTATAGAGCATGTATTCTTTTTCTTGCTCACTTTATTGATTATGAGTGTGTCAACGTTGAGTTGTTATTCTAGAACTTGCATCGATTATACATGTCGAGACCACACCTTTGATTTGATATATAGAGATGATAAAGGCACCAAGGTTTTAACCCACTTACTCCACTAACAGCCTACCTTCATAATTAACCCCTAGTGAACCCCTTTTAATCCTAACAACCCTTTTTATTGACTCACCCACTAATTTTAACCCGAAACCCTTTGTTTTTGTTATCACCATTCCCTTTGACTACCCTTATATCGAGATTTGATTTGATCAGTTGCCTAACTATGATCTCTATTTCAGTAGTTAAATTCATCCTTTATTATGTATTTGATTTGTTCTTAAAAAAAAATGAAGTACATTCATTATTAGTTCTATTTCTATGAGCTCTAAACAGTTAAATTCACATCTTTAGAAGAAGCTCGTATTAGTAGTGGTATTATTATTACAAGTTTTCAATTGATGTAATTATTTATATTCAGTTTATTGTTTCTAGTTAGGTAATTTGTCAATTCAATCTCGATTCTAACCTTCTAATTCAGCCTTTATCCACACCTTTAACCCAAGCCCCTTTACAACCCTGTTAAAGACCTTTTGATTTGTGTATCATCTCATATTATAGTGGTGGAGATTTGATTTTCATGCAAGCCTATGGGATTAACTTCTCATGTTCGACTTATGAGTGCTTTTTCCTGAACCTTAAACACTTCGAGTGATTTGAGTGAATCTTTAGTGAGGATGTCAATCCTTGTCGATTTTGAATCAGAGGAAATTAATCAGATGAGGGGAAACACCTATGTTTTATGCCACAAATGCATGACTTAGATTGTTTGAATCTTTAGGACTCTTTGAGTTGAATTATCCATGTATGAATTATCTTTGAATTATGATGAAACATTATTGATAAATATCATGAATCGAGGAAGTTTGTTTTAATTATGAGTTGAGAATTTTGCTTGAGGACAAGCAAAAGCTTAAGTGTGGGGGTATTTGATAAACTGTAAAAGTAACATATTTTAAGCCCACATTTAGCATGCTTTTGGATGAATTATCCTTTATTTTATGTCATTTGGTGCTCTTAATCCTTTCTTTTCATGTTATATACCCAGGAAAGCACCGGAGGATGAAAAGAACGAGAAATGGGCTTAAAATGGGCCAAATGGGCCAAAGCACGAAATTGACACGGCCTGGGCCCAAGACCACACGACCATGCCTCCTTTATAATCTCAAACACGGCCTGACCACGATTTACACGACCGTGCCTCATCAACGAAGTCCACATGACCTGGCCACAATTCACACGGACGTGTGCCAGAGGCCGTGCCCCTGCCGTGGTAAAGAGCAATTTCAATCGGATTTGGATACTTAGGGGCAAAGAAACACATTCCAAAAGCCTATAAATACACCCTAAGTATGACCTGAAAGGGGAGCCCAAAGCTATCGTTTAGGGGCGTCTTGCTAGGCAGAGAGGCGATTTGTGGGGATTCGCTCAGGGATAGCCAGTTGATCCATCTCAAGAAGCCGGAATTATACTCAAGACGGAGGATCTCCCATTCAATTCCTTTAGGGGGTTTTAGGGATTTCTTATGTTTTGTTTTATCTTTTCTTCTAAGATGTTTTCTTTTATTGTTATGAACTAAACCCTCAAGATACTGAGGGGATGAAACTTAGATAAATCTTGTTATCGTTTCGTTGAACTATATGATAAATATTTGATTTGTTCTTAATTATGTGTTCTTAATTCTTGTGTTGATATTTCACGGATATCGATTCAAGTTTGATGTGCTTAGGTGGAGGAGCAAAAGTCCCTGCCTAAGAGTAGATCTAGCATAGTTAAGCGGAGTTGATCGCGCGCCTAGAGATAGGGTGACAAGGCGTTGCCCGATTAGGGTGAAACCTAATATGGGAGTCCATAGATCGAGTTAATGCAATTCTAGGGGTTTTAATTAGAAAGAGATTTCAATTAATCAACCTAGGGTTAGACGTTATTCGCCTCGAGAGAGGGTTTAATATAAATTAGGGAATCCTACGGATCAAGTCAAGTGAATACATAAATGCAGTTTGAGTTAGATAACAAGTAAAGTCTAGGTGGATTCTTCCTTGGGTGTCGTCTAAATTAATTGGTTTTTCCTCAAGTATTCTCCTAAATTCATTCTTCTTTGTCTTAGAGTCTTTAGTCTAGTAGTTAATTAATTTAGATTAAACAACCATTCAGCTAAATTCTTAGGCTAAATAATAGAAAGAAAGTTAGTATTAGTACTTTTAGTTCCTTTGGGTTCGATAATCCGGTCTATCCTAAGCTATACTACTGTTCGATAGGTGCACTTGCCTCAATCGTTGTCAGAGTTAGTTTCCAGGTTTGATCATTCTCATTATAAATTTTAAAATTGGACAGACATACGATCAGAGAGATACAAAGATTTGCTGAGAAGGTGCCCACACCATGGATTACCTTTGTGGCTATAGGTCCAAACTTTTTACAATGGTGTGAACCCTTCAACAAGGCAACTAATCGATTCAGCTACCGGCGGAATCGTAAACAACAAAACTCCTGAAGCGACCTACGAGTTTATAGAAGAGATGTCACTGAATAACTATTAGTGGCAAGTTACAAGGACAAGGCCAGCCAAAGTAGCTGGAGTTTTCAACATCGATGCAGTGACCGCGCTTTCAAACCAGGTAGAATTACTACATAAAAGTTTGATGGTTTATATGGTTCTCCGCAGGCACATCCAGTTATGCAGTGCGACGCAAGTGAAGGTGTGGTGATTCTTGAGTACCCACCCTACAGACAGGGCATGGAGAGCGAGCAAATGAACTATATGGGTAACAATTTCCGATCTAACAATAACCTTTATAGTAATACTTATAATCCAGGTTGGAAGAACCACCCGAATTTCTCATGGGGCGGTCAAAGATATTAAAGGCAACGACCATCCCAAAACTTCCAACAACAGCCCTACCCATAGGAAAATAAGCCAAACCTTGAAGAGATGCTAACAAACTTCATAGCAGCCTCAGAAATATGTTCCCAAAATTCAGAAACACATTTCCAAAAGGTAGAAACAAAACTTGAGGCATTGACACAAGAGTTCAAGGATCAAATCGGGCAACTCGCTAAGCAAATCTTCGAGAGACCACATGGAAGACTACCGAGCAACACCGAGACTAACCCAAGGAGCAAGTTCAAGCCATGACTCAAGATAGTGAAGGGTTAGGCGAGCCCAATTCGAGGCAAGAGAACGTGGTCGAAGAAGGTAAGGTTGAGGTAAGTAATAATAAACCAAAATCGGTAATCAAAGAGTACCAACCTCGCATACCATATCCCGAAGCATTAAGGAGAGACGAAACAGAGGAATAGTTCGGTAAGTTTCTTAAACTTTTAAAGAAATTACATATTAACTTACCGTTACTTGAAGCTCATACGCAGATGCCAGACTCTAGAAAATTCCTAAAAGAGTTGTTGACGAAAAAGCGAAGGATAGACGAAGCATCACATGTGGAACTAAACGCAATGTGCTCGGCAGTATTGCAAAATAGACTACCACGGAAATTAAAAGATCCAGGGAGTTTTACAATTCCATGCTTAATTGGTAGTTTATCTATTGATAATGCGTTAGCTGATTTATGGGCAAGCACAAATGTCATGCCTTATAAATTGTTTAAACAACTAGGTCTCAGAATAACACCTAACCCGTATCAGCGCGGATTAGGGTTAAAGGCGCTACTGAGACGGATCGGAAACTTACACAACATTTCATACATTACATTCATCATTAACGATCATAGTGTCCCTTAGATGAGTTATCGAGACCCAAAGCATGCATACAAATCGAGTTGGGACTAAACTGAAACACATATGAAATTTCATGAAAATTAAAAACTTTTCTAACTTTCAGGGGAGGCACGCCCGTGGTAGGAGACCGTGTGCCCTCCACGGCTTCTAGAAACCCCCGTGTGTCCATCCGTGTTTACATACTGACTATATCAACACGGTTACTTGGCACGTCCGTGTGCCATGACCGTGTGCTACTAAACCATATACTGACTTTTCCAACACGGCCAACAAGCACGCCTGTGTGCCATGGCGTGTGCTCTTAGCTAGCTCTCGACTTATACACCACGGCCGGTGACACACCCATGTCGAGGCCGTGTGCTATTTAAGCTACATTCTGCCAATTCAACCACGGTCTTAGGCACGCCTGTGTGCCACAACCGTGTGGCATTATAGGCCATTTACAAGGCCAAAATGCCACCCAAAAGGGTCAACCTACAAGCCATATTTTCCAACATATCTCATGCACATATAACCATAAAAAACATACCAAAATAATCATTCAAACCATGCATTCAATACCATTTCCAAGCATGACCATTTCAAAGAATAAAACTCATATCATTACAAGCATAATTCATTCATTTGCTCACTCAAACCTTGGCCATTTCACATGCTTTCACCATACCAAAATATGCATCATGTATCACATTCATTTAAGCAAAGTCTTAATTCAAAAATAGCCAAATCACATGGCTAAGATCACATAACAACTTGTACTAAAATACTAGCCTATACATGCCATATCTAACATTATACATTTTCAAAGTGTACCAAAATGATTTTAGTAGTGTGATGACGATCCTTGACGGTCCCGAGCCTTCAGTAGCTTTGACGACCTATAAAACAGAGAAAACACAGACAGAGTAAGCTTTCCAAAAGCTTAGTAAGTCATTTACAAATAAACTTAACATATAAAACATATGGGCATAATACCACATTGGCACATTTCATATACATAGCAAATTTCTCACATATATACTATGGTCCATATCTTTTTCCATATTTGCCACATTCATCAATTTAAGAATCATAGTAAGATCACATAAGTACTTGCCTTATATACACACTTTATGTATATATATCAAACGTACCTGGAACGGACAATCAATCACTTAATTTATCATAGCTCAGATTTGCAATTCGTATCTCAGACTTGCCCGTTGAACCGTAAGGAATCTAGTAGGATACTCAAAAGGTTTGGAATGGTTGTACAAGGCCAACGTCCCAGACGAGGTCTTACATGCACTCGACATTGATGCATTTGTCCCGACGGTCTTACACATATCAATACGATGCCGATGTCCCGGACATGGTCTTACACGTAAAGCTTATATCGGTGCCAACGTCCCAGACGTGGTCTTACACATAAAACATATATCGATGCAAACGTCCCAGACGAGGTCTTACACGAAGTCTTAAATCAACGCCAACGTCCTAGACGTGGTCTTACATGATAAAATAGAACAGATACCTATGTCATGACATAGCTAATCCTATATATTCCTAAGTTCGTACGGGACTTCTCGGACTTAGTCACTATATCGGACTTAACTCGGAATTCATTTGCATAGCTTCTCATTAACATCCATAACTAACATTGGTCATATGAACACATGTAATATCATACAAGTACGTTTATTTGCATAGTGACTTACCTCGGATTCGGTTTATCGGAATAGAAATGACTACTCATTTACTTTTGCTTTCCCGCGATCTAAATCCGTTTTCCTCGGTTCTTGATCTAAACACATTCAGAATTAACCCTTTTATTCATTAATTCTTACAATCTAATCCAAAGAAACACATTTAGGGCCATTTGAAAATTAACCCTCAAATTTGCACACTTAATCAATTTAGTCCATTTTTCTCAAAACCTCAAATTCACAAAATCCACACATACACATGCTTGGCCGAACCTCTCTAGGGACTATATAAGTCCTAATGTTTCATCAAATTTACAAATTAGTCCCTCAATTTTCTATTTTCTCAATTTAGCCCTAATTAGCTAAATTCATCAAAAATTCAAGAACAAAGTATGTTCATCAAATACATATCTTTCATTTAACACCATAAAACATCATAAGGCTCAACATAGCATCAATGGCATTTTACACAAACATCATCAATTCATGAAATTGAGACATGGGTTTTGTAGCTCTCAAGGCAACGATTGCAAAAACGTAGAAATTATCAAAAATCGACCGAAAACATACCTTGAATTTAGCTTTCAAATGGCCGAATGAAACAAAGCCTTTCTTTCCTATTTTTGTTTGAGTTTTCGGTGGAAAAATGGATGAATTAAAGTCCATTTCCATGTTTTAATCATAATATAACATTAATAAATAATTTCCTATTTTAGCATTATAATATAAAATATTTATAACATATAAAACAAGGTCATTTTTTACCATAACCACCCACTTACACAATAATGGCTTATTTTCCATATAAGGCCATAACTTTAAAAAGCCACAACACTTTAGTACTTTAATGAATAGCAAGCAACTTTCACATTCAATGCAATTTCATCCTTTTGTCAAATTAAACATACAAATGGACAAATTAACTTACGGAAATTTACCACATGCTTAATCACATATCAAAGACACAAAATATAGCATTAAAATATTATTCGGACTCGAATTTGTGGTCCCGAAACCATTGTTCCGACTAGGGTATAAACCAGATTGTTACAATTCTCCCCCCTTAGGGATTTTCGTCCCCGAAAATCTTACCGTTAAATAGATTCGGATATTGCTGTTTCATTGAATCTTCTGGTTCCCACGTTGCCTCTTCAATTCCGTGCCGATTCCATAGTACTTTCACTAACGGAATTTTCTTGTTTCTCAACTCTTTTACTTCACGAGCTAAGATACGGATCGGTTTCTCTTCATATGTCATATCAGATCGGATTTCAATTTCAGATGGAACAATCACATGTGACGGATCGGATCGATATCTACGGAGCATCGAGACATGAAACACATTGTGGATCTTTTCTAATTCAGAGGGCAATCTTAATCTGTATGCAACAGGCCTGACACGTTCAATGATCTCATACGGTCCAATGAACCTCGGACTTAACTTGCCTTTACGTCCAAATCGAAGCACTTTTTTCCACGGAGACATTTTAGAAATACTTTGTCGCCGATCTCAAATTCTATATCTTTTCGTTTCAAGTCTGCATAAGATTTCTGACGATCAAATGCTGTTTTCAAACAATTTCGGATCATTTTCACTTTCTGTTCTGAATCTTTTATCAAATCAACCCCGTGTAACTTATTCTCACTGAGCTCGGTCCAATACAGAGGTGTACGACATTTACGTCCATATAAATCTTCATAAGGTGCCATTTTGATGCTTGTCTGAAAACTATTATTGTATGTAAATTCAATCAAAGGCAGATACTGTTCCCATGAACCATTAAATTCGAGAATACAACATCTCAACATGTCTTCGAGAATTTGAATGATCCGCTCGGATTGACCATCCGTTTGCGGATGAAAAGCTGTACTAAAATGCAATTTCGTGCCCAAAGCTTCTTGATGTAAACCTCAGATCCCTATCTGACACAATGGATAGTGGCACCCCGTGCAATCTCACAATCTCAGAGATATAAAGCTCGACTAATCTGTCAAGTGAGTATTCAGATCTTACTGGAATAAAATGGGCAGATTTCGTCAGTCGGTCAACTATGACTCAAATTGCATCTTTCTTTCTGGAGTCTGAGGCAAAACAAAAACAAAGTCCATCGTTACTCTATCCCATTTCCAATCCGGAATCAGAATCGGCTGAAGCAATCCTGACGGAACTTGATGTTCAGCTTTCACTTGCTGACAGACTAAACATTTTGAAACAAAGTTAGAAATGTCTCATTTCATACCAGACCACCAGTAGTGTCGTTTCAAATCCTGATACATTTTCGAACTTCCCGGATGAACAGATAGACGATTGTTATATTCTTCGCTCAAAATCAGCTGAATCAACTCCGGATTTCTCGGAACACAGATATGATCTCGAAATCTCAAATAGTCATCAACAACTCAAAATTCAGATTCGGAATTCACTTCACACTGAGCTCGTTTCGCTAGCAATTCGTTATCTACCTTCTGAGCATCACATATTTGTTGTACAAACAACGGTTTCGCTTTTAACTCAGCCAACACAGAACTATCATCAGATAAATCTATTTGAGCATTCAAAGCGCGTAGTGCAAACAATGATTTTCGACTCAGTGCATCTGCAACAACATTTGCTTTACCCAGATGATAATCTATCACAAACTCGTAATCTTTTAACAACTCAAGCCATCTTCTCTGACGCAGGTTCAAATATTTCTGAGTCATTAGATACTTCAGACTTTTATGATCTGAAAATATGTGACATTTCTCACCATACAAATAATGGCGCCAAATCTTAAGTGCAAACACAATTGCAGCTAACTCGAGGTCGTGCATCGGATAATTCTTTTTATGCGGCTTTAATTGTCTCAGAGCATAAGCTACGACTTTGCCTTCCTGCATCAAAACACATCCCAGCCCATTTAACGAAGCATCACTGTAAATCACAAATTCTTTGCCCGATTCTGGCTGTACTAACACTGGAGCTTTCGTTAACAGAGTTTTCAACTGATCAAAACTTTTCTGACATCTATCAGACCATTCAAATCTAACAACTTTCTAAAGTAATTTCGTCAACGGAGTAGCTATCACTAAAAATCCTTTCACAAATCGACGATAATAACCAGCTAGGCCCAAAAAGCTATGGACTTCAGACACATTCCTCGGAGGTTTCCAATCCAGAATAGCAGAAATCTTGCTCGGATCAACTCGAATTCCAGAAGCTGACACAATATGCCCCAGAAAAGTAACCTCGTGTAACCAAAATTCACATTTGCTAAATTTTGCATACAATTGCTTCTCTCTCAGAGTTTGCAACACAATCCTCAGATGCTCAGCGTGCTCAGTCTCATCACGCGAATAAATCAAAATGTCATCAATGAATACGACAACAAATCGATCTAGGTACGGTCTGAAAACTCTGTTCATCAGATCCATAAAAATAGCAGGAGCATTGGTTAGTCCAAATGGCATAACTAAAAACTCATAATGCCCATACCTCGTTCTGAAAGTAGTTTTTGGAATATCTGAATCCTTGACTCTCAACTGGTAGTATCCCGATATTAGATCAATCTTGGAAAATATAGTAACTCCTTTTAACTGATAAAATAAATCATCAATTCTGGGCAACGGATATTTGTTCTTTATAGTCACTTTGTTCAACTGACGGTAATCAATACACATCCTCATCGTGCCATCTTTCTTTTTCACAAACAGAACAGGAGCACCCCAAGGCGAGAAACTCGGTCTAGCAAACCCTCTATCGGTGAATTCTTGTAACTGGGACTTTAACTCCTTCAACTCTGTTGGTACCATTCTATACGGAGTTATTAAAATAGGTGTAGTACCCGGCAACAACTCAACACCAAATTCAACTTCACGTATCAGAGGTAAACCCGGCAATTCTTCCGGAAACACATGAGAATATTCACAGACAGCAGGCATTGACTCAACTTTCTTTTCAGATACCTTTGAATCAACCACATAAGCAAAATATGCCTCATATCCCTTCTTCACATAACTCTGAGCTTTCAATCACGATATCACGGTAAGTAATCCATTCAAATCATTAGATTCAATTGCATAATCTCATCATTCGAACATCTCAAATCAATAGTCTTTCTTTTTGATTCACAACAAACATCATGCATAAACGGACCAATCCATACCCAAAATAATATCAAATTCATCGAATGGAAGAAGCATCAGATCAGCAGGAAAACAGATATCTCGAAACATTAACGGACAGTTCTTGCATACTTTGTCAACCAGGACACTTTTACCTAAGGGGTTCGATACTTTTATAGTAAACTCAGTAGACTCTACATGCAAAGTCTTGCTGAACACTAAATTCATGCATATATATAAATGTGTAGAACCAGGGTCTATCAAAGCAATCACAGAAGTATCATAAAGAGTAAAAGTACCCGTTATAACATCAGGCGACGAAGCTTCCTCTCGAGCTCGTACATCATACGCTTTGGCAGGCGCTCTAGCTTCAGATCTGACAACATTGTCTCTTGTAGTTCTCTGACTACCACTGATATTCTTTACATTCTTTGATGGTCTACCCCTCACAGGTGCAATATCAGATCTCAGATTTTGAACCATCTCTGGCTCAACAGGCTCAGGGCAATCACGGATAAAATGATCAAGCGATCCACATCTGAAGCAAGCTCTGTCGTTCAATCTACAGCAACTTCCCGGATGTCTTTTTCCACAATGTTTACATTCGGTCTCTCATCCGGACATTACCAACAGCTTGGCTACTGAAGTTGCTGGAGTTTTGGAACTCATTTGCGGTCTAGATTGATTTTTGTTCGAATATCTCACATTATCCCTGAATCTTTTCGGAGCAGATGGAAATGATTTATTCTGAAATCTCTTTTTCATATCTCGAGTATTAGAATCAGCTTTTCTTTTATCTTTCCCGAGTGCCTCTGCTTTACAAGCTCGGTCAACGAGTACAACAAAATCTTTTATTTCTAAAATACCAACTAGCAAACGGATGTCTTCATTAAGTCTGTCTTCAAATCTTTTGCACATTATAGCTTCAGATGATACACATTCCCGAGCATACTGACTCAGTCTCACGAATTCTCGTTCATACTGTAAAAAACTATTCTCGCGCCTATTTAAGTTCCAAAAATTCCTTCTGTTTCTGATCAACGAATTTCTCACTGATATATTTCTTCCGGAACTCAATCTGAAAGAAGTCCCATGTAACTCGTTCTCTCGGAACAACAAAAATCAGAGTTTTCCACCATTGATAAGCTGCATCTCGGAGTAACGATACAACACACTTTATGCATTCATCCGGAGTTAGAGAGACATTTCGTCGAATACCCGTATAGTATTTTCAATCCGTAACTCGGCTTTTCCGCATCATCATCTTTAGTAGCCTGTAATTCTTCGGCCCCATACTTACGAATCTTGTCAACAGGAGGCTTATTCAACAGATTCAGATGCATATCTGGTGGCACAACTGTAGTCTGAGGCGGATTAACAGGGGGCAGGGGTTGCAAAATAGTCGGGTTATTCTTTTCAAACTGAGTGAACCACTCACTCATCATTTGGAAGAAAGCTTGTTTAGCTTCTTCCCCTTGACCGCTAGTAGTCGGTCTCGATTCAGAAGGCGCTGTCCCTTGCACGGGATCAGGCGCATTGCTTTTTACGTCATCAGCTATGGCTCTTTCGGGATCTATTACTATACGAAAATCACATTTTTATACGTCAGGATTCATCACACTATCGCAATTCAGATATATGGCATGTATAGCTAGACTCTGACACGCTACGTTAGTCTGAGAATTGACTAAACCGTAGCTCTGATACCAACCAAATGTAACACCCCTAACCCATATCCGACGCCGGATTAGGGTTAAAGGCGCTACCGGACAGATCGAAAACTTACACAATATTTCATACATTACATTCATCATTAACGATCATAGTGTCCCTTAGATGAGTCATCGAGACCCAAAGCATGCATACAAATCGAGTTGGGACTAAACTGAAACACATATGAAATTTCATGAAAATTAAAAACTTTTCTAACTTTTAGGAGAGGCACGCCCGTGGTAGGAGACCGTGTGCCCTCCACGGCTTCTAGACACCCCCGTGTGTCCATCCGTGTTTACATACTGACTATATCAACACGGTTACTTGGCACGTCCGTGTGCCATGACCGTGTGCTACTAAACCATATACTGACTTTTCCAACACGGCCAACAAGCACGCCCGTGTGCCATGGCCGTGTGCTCTTAGCTAGCTACTGACTTATACACCACGGCCAGCTGACACGCCCATGTCGAGGCCGTGTGCTATTTAAGCTACATTCTGCCAATTCAACCACGGTCTTAGGCACGCCTGTACACAACTGCAGTGTGGCATTATAGGCCATTTACAAGGCCAAAATGCCACCCATAAGGGTCAACCTACAAGCCATATTTTCCAACATATCTCATGCACATATAACCATAAAAACATACCAAAATAATCATTCAAACCATGCATTCAATACCATTTCAAGCATGACCATTTCAAAGAATAAAACTCATATCATTACAAGCATAATTCATTCATTTGCTCACTCAAACCTTGGCCATTTCACATGCTTTCACCATACCAAAATATGCATCATGTATCACATTCATTTAAGCAAAGTCTTAATTCAAAAATAGCCAAATCACATGGCTAAGATCACATAACAACTTGTACTAAAATACTAGCCTATACATGCCATATCTAACTTTATACATTTTCAAAGTGTACCAAAATGATTTTAGTAGTGTGATGATCGATCCTTGACGGTCCCGAGCCTTTGATAGCTTTGACGACCTATAAACAGAGAAAACACAGCATGAGTAAGCTTTCCAAAAGCTTAGTAAGTCATTTACAAATAAACTTAACATATAAAACATATGGGCATAATACCACATTGGCACATTTCATATACATAGCAAATTTCTCACATATATACTATGGTCCATATCTTTTGCCATATTTGCCACATTCATCAATTTAAGAATCATAGTAAGATCACATAAGTACTTACCTTATATACACACTTTATGTATATATATCAAACGTACCTGGAATGGACAATCAATCACTTAATTTATCATAGCTCGGATTTGCAATTCGTATCTCAGACTTGCCCGTTGAACCGTAAGGAATCTAGTAGGATACTCAGAAGGTTCGGAATGGTTGTACAATGCCAACATCCCAGACGAGGTCTTACATGCACTCAGACATTGATGCCGCTGTCCCAGACAGGGTCTTACACATATCAATACGATGCCGATGTCCCGGACATGGTCTTACACGTAAAGCTTATATCGATGCTAATGTCTCAGGCGTGGTCTTACACATAAAACATATATCGATGCCAACGTCCCAGACGAGGTCTTACACGAAGTCTCAAATCAATGCCAACGTCCCAGACGTGGTCTTACATGATAAAATAGATCAGATACCTATGTCATGACATAGCTAATCCTATATATTCCTAGGTTCGTACGGGACTTCTCGGACTTAGTCACTATATCAGACTTAACTCGGAATTCATTTGCATAGCTTCTCATTAACATCCATAACTAACATTGGTCATATGAACACATGTAATATCATACAAGTACGTTTATTTGCATAGTGACTTACCTCGGATTCGGTTTATCGGAATAGAAATGGCTACTCGTTTACTTTTGCTTTCCCGCGATCTAAATCCGTTTTCCTCGGTTCTTGATCTAAATACATTCAGAATTAACCCTTTTATTCATTAATTCTTACAATCTAATCCAAAGACACACATTTAGGGCCATTTGCAAATTAACCCTCAAATTTGCACACTTAATCAATTTAGTCCATTTTTCTCAAAACCTCAAATTCACAAAATCTACACATTCACATGCTTGGCCGAGCCTCTCTAGGGACTATATAAGTCCAAATATTTCATTAAATTTACAAATTAGTCCCTCAATTTTCTATTTTCTCAATTTAGCCCTAATTAGCTAAATTCATCAAAAATTCAAGAACAAAGTATGTTCATCAAATACATATCTTTCATTTAACACCATAAAACATCACAAGGCTAAACATAGCATCAATGGCATTTTACACAAACATCATCAATTCATGAAATTGAGACATGGGTTTTGTAGCTCTCAAGGCAACGATTGCAAAAACATAGAAATTATCGAAAACCGACCGAAAACATACCTTGAATTTAGCTTTCAAATGGCCGAATGAAACAAAGCCTTTCTTTCCTATTTTTGTTTGAGTTTTTGGTGGAAAAATGGATGAATTAAAGTCCATTTCCATGTTTTAATCATAATATAACATTAATAAACAATTTCCTATTTTAGCATTATAATATAAAATATTTATAACATATAAAACAAGGTCATTTTTGTCCATAACCACCCACTTACACAATAATGGCTTATTTGCCATATAAGGCCATAACTTTAAAAAGCCACAACACTTTAGTACTTTAATGAATAGCAAGCAACTTTCACATTCAATGCAATTTCATCCTTTTGTCAAATTAAACATACAAATGGACAAATTAACTTACGGAAATTTACCACATGCTTAATCACATATCAAAGACACAAAATATAGTATTAAAATATTATTCAGACTCGGATTTGTGGTCCCAAAACCACTGTTCTGACTAAGGTATAAACCGGACTGTTACAAGGTCTAGGGAGGCCCAAACAAACTAGGATGAGCATTCAATTAGCTGATAAAACTGTTAGAATTCCTAGGGGTATAATTGTAGATGTACTCGTAAAAATTGACAAATTTGTATTCCCTGTAGACTTTGTCATTTTAGACATGGATGAGGACAACACGATCCCCTTAATTTTAGGAAGACCATTCTTAGCAACTGCCAGAACTAAAATCGATGTTGATGCAGGCGAACTTATATTCTGTGTAGGTGATGAGATAGTCACTCTTCAAGCCCTCGATTCAACTAGAGCATCGAATAATCAAGGTGAGAAAATAAATTCGAATGATAACCATTCGGTTAACCCTTCTTTTCAGGAAGCACCACAAAAGAATACAACTGAACCCGATCCTATACCATGTGCCAACAAAGAAATAACTCATGAGGAACGAGGGATTCAGATCGATGATCTAGACGAGTGGAAGACACATTTTAAGGAAAAATTAGGGATACACAAAGTAGAACCAGAGCCACTCCATGCGGCAAACAAGTTCAAAATCGGAGATCAAGTATTGATTGATAAAGCAGACCCTCGAATATCTCCTCCTGACCCTAACACTAACAAAGAAATCCCTTTTAGGGTAATCAGTATTTTTCCATACAGAACAGTCGAGGTAAGTAATCCTATCTTTGGCACTTTCAATATAAGCGCATCTCGACTTAAATTCTATCATGATAATGGAGCTGCCAGCATGAGGAAGGACTTTCAACTCCTCAAACCACCATGAATATACAAATGAGAGGAGAGTCTAGCTTAAGACTATAAATGAGCGCTTCTCGGGAGGCAACATGAGCACTAACCCCATTAACTTTTACATTTTTATTTTGTCCTATTTATTCTATTTTATCCTTTCTTTATAGTACCTAACTATAAACTAACCAAAAGTATAGAATTCTAGGCCACACAGCCTTGCACACGGCCGTGGTCGTGGCCGTGTGGATGTATCGAATCTCCGTACTGACATGGCAAAGATGGTACGAGTCAGAGCGAATCAATTTTCAAATCACAGACTCCAACCACCACACCACGGGCACCGATAAAACCCCACGGCCGTGCGATGCGGCCATGGTCGACACTGGTAGTTTACACACGGGCGCGACACCCTAAACATGGGCGTGGGAGAAACGATACGATGCTCAACACGGCTGTGCGAGGCAGCCGTGTGACTTAGCACTCCCACGGTACATGGGCGTGGGGTTGTACCAGGCTTAAAAATCTATTTAAACCCCCTCCTTTTTCTCTTCCCTTACTCACTTTCCTACTCCCCATCCCCTTTATTCTATCCCATTATTCAGACCTCCCCCTACTTTTCTTCTCCAATACATTCCCAAAACCCTTGAGCTACACCAAATGCCAAAGAAGCGGAAGGAATCAAGCATAGTCTCCCAGAGGGAGACCGATCTATATAAGTTCATGCCGGCCGCTTCAATTATTCGACAAGCCAAGGGTCTTTGAGACCATTCTATTTTTCTTTTTCCTTTCTCTTCTCCTTTATTTTCCTTTTCTTTATTTCTCTTATGTTTAATTTAGTTTATTTTATCTTAATTTCTTGGTTTTAGGTTCTAAAGGTGCTAGGGAATCACACCTCGACCACGACCACCACTCCACTGACTTTAGAAATCACACCCACCTCGCAAACCATCCAACAATAAGGACTCTTCGGTCCATTAATCTTTTCTTTTAATTTGATTTCACTTTTTATTTTCCTTCACTTTAGCTTGCTTTTTTAAAATATATAATTAGTATAGTTTGAATTACTATTATTATTTCTCAAGCTAGTTTCGCACGAGCTACCCAATTTCTTCATCTAGCGCAGAGACTGTGGGACACCACCATACCACCACCGAGACGCCTCCTCCAACTCATCTTTCACCTCCAACGCAAGGAATCCATCCAAATTCAGGGAGTTTCACTTCTCTCCATATCTTTTAATTTTCTACTTGATTGTTTATATATATATCTTTGTATATTGAGGGCAATGTACATCTTAAGTGTGGGGGGTGAACAACCTAAAAAGGCGCCTATTTTTTTCATTATTCGCAAATTCCTGAAATTAGGTGCCAAACTTTTTGCATTATTCTCAAATCCTGAATTATGTCTTGTTTCTTAAGTAAGTTTCTCATATAATGATTAGAATGAAATTCCCCGTGATTCATGATTTTTATTGATATATTTTAGATTAAGTCATTGATAATTGTGCATTGATAATTAAATTCTAAGATACTAGATAACCAAGCATGATAAGTCTATTTTTCAGAAATTAAAAATTTCTCTAGGTTATCTACATGAATTTGAATATTGCTTTGAAATTTGAAATTTACGAGGTTGACATCAAAATACCCATAATTTTTGTGAGATTTTGAGCCTTATAAAGCATCAATTCTTTTTCTTGCTCACTTTATCAATTATGAGTGTGTCAACATTGATTTGTTATTCTAGAACTTGCATTGATTATACATGTCGAGTCCACAATTTTTGATTTGATATACAGAGATGATAAAGGCACTTAGGTTTTAACCCACTTACTCCACTAAAAACCTACCTTCATAATTAACCCCTAGTGAACCCCTTTGAATCCTAACAAACCTTTTTATTGACTTACCCGCTAATATTAACCCAAAACCCTTTTTATGTGTTATCACTATCCTTTTTAACTACCCTTATATCGAGATTTGATTTGATCGGTTGCCTAACTATGATCTTTATTTCGATAATTTATTCCTTATTATGACTTGTTCTTAAAAAAATCAAGTATATTCATTGTTAGATTTGTAATGACCTTATACGTTTGAATTCCAAATATTGAAGAAGAAGCTCGTAGTATTAGTATTATTAATTTTCAATTGATTACTTTTATTTAGTTCATTGTTTCTGGTTAGGTAATTTGTCAGTCCAATCTCGATTCTAACCCTCTAATTCAGCCTTTATCCACACCTTTAACCCAAGCCCCATTACAACCCTGTTAAAGACCTTTTGATTTGTGTATCACTTCATATCATAGTGGTGGAGATTTAATTTTCATGCAAGCCTATGGGATTAACTTTTCATGTTTGACTTTTGAGTGCTTAATTCTGAACCTTAAACACTTTGAGTTATTTGAGTGAATCTTTAGTGAGGATGTCAATCCCTGTCGATTTTGAATCAGAGGTAATTATTTAAATGAGGGGAAACACCTATGTTTTGTGCTACAATAGTATGACTTAGACTGTTTGAATCTTTAGAACCCTTTGAGTTGAATTATCCATGTATGAATTATCCTTGAATTATGACGAAACATTATTAATGACTATTATGATTTAAGGGAAGTTTGTTTTAATTATGAGTTGAGAATTTTTCTTGAGGACAAGCAAAAGCTTAAGTGTGGGGGTATTTGATAAACCGTAAAAGTAACATATTTTAATCCCACATTTAGCATGCTTTTGGATGAATTATCCCTTATTTTATGTAATTTGGTGCTCTTAATCCTTTATTTTCATGTTTTATACTCAGGGAAGCACCGGAGGATGAAAAGAACAGAAAATGGGCTTAAAACGGGCCAATTGGGCCAGATCACAAAATTCGCACGACCTGGACCCAAGACCACACGGCCGTGCCTCATTAATAGAGTTCAACACGGCCCGGCCATGATTCACACAGGTGTGTGCCATGGCCGTGCCCCTGCCGTGGCAAAGAAAAGTTTCGTTCGGATTGGGATACTTAGGGGCAAAGAAACACATTCCAAAAGCCTATATATACACCCTAAGTATGACCTAAAAGGGGGAGCCCAAGGCTATCGTCTATGGGCATCTTGCTAGGCCAGAGAAGGTAGATTTTTGGGGATTCACTCGAGGATAGCCAGTTGAATCATCTCTAGAAGCCAGAATTATACTCAAGACGGAGGGACTCTCCTTCAATTCCTTCAGGGAGTTTTAGGGATTTCTTATGTTTTGTTTTATCTTTTCCTCTGAGATGTTTTCTGTTATTGTTATGAGCTAAACCCTCAGATACCTGAGGGCGATGAAACTTAGATGAATCTTGTTATTGTTTACTGAACTATATGATAAATATTTGACTTGTTCTTAATTATGTGTTTTTAATTCTTGTGTTTATATTTCTGAGATATTGATCCAAGTTTGATGTGCTTAGGTGGAGGAGCAAAAGTCCTTGCCTAAGAGTAGATCTAGCATAATTAAATGGAGTTGATCGCACGCCTAGAGATAGGGTGGCCGGATTAGGGTGAAACCTAATATGGGATTCCATAGGTCGAGTTAATGCAATTCTAGGGGTTTTAATTAGAAAGAGATTTCAATTAATCAACCTAGGGTTAGACGTTATTCACTTCGAGAGAGGGTTTAATATACATTAGGGAATCTTACAGATCAAGTCAAATGAATAAATCCTCTGGTTCAGAGTTAGATAACAAGTGAAGTCTAGGTGGATTCTCCCTTGGGTGTCGTCTTAATCAATTGGTTTTTCCTCAAGTTATTTTCCCAAATTCATTCTTCTTTGTCTTAGAGTCTTTAGTTTAGTAGTTAATTAATTTAGATTAAACACACAAATTCCCTTTATTTTAGGCTAGATAAAAAAAAAAGAAAGTTAGTATTAGTACTTTTAGTTCCTTTGGGTTCGACATTCCGGTCTTGCCACTAAACTATACTACTAGTCGATAGGTGCGCTTGCCTCAAATCATTGTCATAGTTAGTTTCCAGGTTCAATCATTCTTTTTATAAATTTTAAGACTTTAACATCGCGAAAACAATGATTAGTACCCTAAGTGCCACATATATAGCCGAAGCTATCTTAATCTCGTATCACATATAATGCTCACACTAGAGCTATCAACGGGTATGCTCACACAAGTTGACGGTCATGACGAAGCTACACGGTGCTGCTCACACAAGCTGACAAGAATCCGCAACACATGCCGAATAACTCAACCACCGGTAGGACGTACGGACCAGCACCCAAATCACATAACCCCTAATGACATGTCATTCGTATCCTAATCTATTCCTAAGGTTCAACTGATATTTTCTCACTTGCCAAATCATCGTTGAATATGTCCGCAGTGTCGTATTCATAATTTATGCAATATCAAAGGACTTAAAACACAAATATAATAATGTTTAATACATACGAACTTACCTCGATTGCAAAAACGATGAAATGAGTCAATTAGTCCGAAACTTTGTTCTTTCCCCGATCTAAATCCGTATATCACTTTTCTTGATCTAAATGTAATCAAAATTAACTTATTTAATTATCATTCTATTCAATTTAGTCCA
The DNA here is from genome assembly GCA_025698515.1 of Gossypium sturtianum. Taxonomy (NCBI): domain Eukaryota; kingdom Viridiplantae; phylum Streptophyta; class Magnoliopsida; order Malvales; family Malvaceae; genus Gossypium; species Gossypium sturtianum. The sequence goes on along the minus strand of CM046943.1, from coordinate 123,801,294 downwards.
AAATACACATTATGGAAACTTTACACTTTTCCCTAATAATTCACATTTTTACAATTTAGTCCTTATCTCATAAAAACACAATTTCATGCAATTCAACCTAAACCCATGCTAGTCAAATTTCAATTAGGTCCCTAGCAGCCCATATTTTTCATTTATTTTAAAATTTAACCATGAATTTTACACATTTCGTAATTTAATCCTATTTGGACATTTTACTAAAAATCACTTAACAAATGTTGTTTATCTAACAACAAGCATGCATTTTCTATCATTAAACATCAAAACATACAAACATTCATCAATGGAAATGTAATATTCGGGATTTAGGGGTCCGGAATTTTATCTCGTGTTTATGTGCCTTTGTGTGTTGCATGACTATCTGAATATGTTTGGGGGCTTCGGGTAACCTTGGGGTAACGTAGGAACCCTAGTGAAAATTTTGGGTTTTAAGCTTTTAGGGGAGAGCTAGGGGAGCTAGGCTTTAAGGGATTTAATATGGTGTTTGATGACACAACAAGTGAAGTGGTGGAGTGGCAAGGTGACGCCTAGGAGCAAGGGGATTGACGCTGCAAGGAGGGAGTTCAAGGGGGAAGAGGTTCGAGAAACTTGGACAGCATTTTGGGGATTCATTTTGGCGTCTGGAGGGGAGGTGTTGGAGATCGGCTGGGACACTAGAGTGTAGGAGGTTTGATGGAGTCAAACACCTTGAATTAGTGGTGGAGAGTAAAGCAGGAAGTTTGAATCATTCAAACTCATTTGAATGAGAGGATGTGAGTAAAATTAGGAGAGAAAGAGGGGATGAGGTGAGAGGCTTGAGAGTTGGCCGATTATGGGATTCTAAGGGGGTGGTAATTTTGGTCATGTTAGAGGGGGTAGGTACCGAATTTGTTTAGTGGCTGGAGTATTCATCTTTTGCATTTTCTCCCTTTTCTAGTCTTGCCGAAAGTGTCAACAAGGGTAACTCAATTTCTGTCTTCTTCTTTTCCTATAGTCTAAAGCCGAAGGTAGGTGTGACCATTTGGGCATTTCGTTTACCATCTTTTCCCCTCTTGCCGAATTCTTAACATTTAATTTCTTCTCTTCCCGTTAGTTTATTCCTTCACTCCCTGAAAAGCCGAAATTCACCCCCCACCTTCACCATAGCCGAAACTTCTTAAACCTCAACCCTCTCTTCCTCTTTTCATCGATTATATCACTTTCAAAAGTCGAACCATACTTTTCAAAACCTTAAACTTTCATCTCACTTTCCAAAAGCCAAATAACCTATCTTTGCACAAGAACCTTGGCCGAATCTCTCATTTATCTTTACCTTTCTCTCTTGTCGATCTATTCTTTTTTTTTCTATCTCGTGTATTCGTTCAACCTCATTTCTTAGTCGAATCTATCAGAGCCGAATATCTAAGGGTGGTAAGGATCTCTTCTCTGTTGAGCTTTCTTTCTTCTTTCTCCTTGGTTTGCCGAAACCAAGAATCTAACCTTGTTCTTCTAGTGTGGATGAAACCGTGAAGGGTTGGGTTTGGGTCTTTTGTAGCCAGCGTTAAGGGAGGAGGATCTTTCGGGATTCGATTGAGCAAGGTAGGGAGGCTATAATGTTCGGCCAAAGGCCACATCTTTTGTTCTTATGGAGTAAAGCCGAATCTAACATGGCTTATGTAGGGTGTTCGACAACCTTTAGATTCAAGCGAATAGTTTCGGGATTCTGTTGACTTTGGTAAGATGCCCTTTCATTCAAGTGTTCTTTAAGTTCCATTGTTATTTGGATTCAAGGTTTAACCGAGTTTTCTGACAAGATCTCATCTGATGGAATCGAGTACCAGTCAGATTAAGAAAGGGGTTGGACACGACGTCCCTACCCCTAAGTTCAAGAAGCGGTCTATTTTAGCAGTTTGAGATTGGCCACCGGGGTGTGGGCCAGCGTCAGAAAAAGATAAGCAAATCACTGTAGTCTCTTCGAGTGAGGACGCTAGGGAGATTGATAGTCTAGTTCTTCAGGTTTTCAGGTGTGTAGTTATCGCACTATTTCTTAATGGCTTTAATAAATATATGTGTGTTTGTGTGGTAGCCGAAATAGTGGCTGTGGTGGTGCTGTTACCTAATTTGGGTAATCCGGTAACCAGGTTAGTATACTACTTATGTTGAGGTTATGGTTAACAAATGTGGATACATGTAAGCATGTTTTATATGCATATCTGGTATGTTCATATGTTATATTGCCGTTTCACCATAATATGTTGCATGTGCATGGGGTTCGGGATATGTTGATTAAGGGGAAGTGTGTGCATTTATGTACGTGGGTGACTTTGTCACGATTAATGACGGCCTCGAGCCTCATTGTGGATTGATGATGACCATGAGTCTCATCGTGGATATCTGTGATTTAATCACGTGGATCAGTGGCTAGACCACTAAGTGGACTTTGAGCGGTGTGTCCGTCGGCATAGACCGCCAAAGAGGTGTGTAGCGGATGGAGGGTCGATTTAGTAATCCCCAGGTGTGTATAGGATGGATGTACGGGTGGTGTGTAGCGGATGGATACTAGGTTGGGTGGGCCATCATATTGCATTTCTATTTTGCTTATGGCATGCTGGTTTGATGTGGTTGTGGGGCTAAGCCCATTAGTGGAAACTGTGTTGTTTAATTGCACATCGAAGTCGGTTTGACTCACCCTATTATTTCCAAAAATAATGCGGTGACACATGATTCGTTGGGCGGGTTGGAAGGGATTCGAGGTGGCCATGCAAAAGTGTTTTTCGTACATTTAATTTTAAACTGCTGGTTTTACTTTGGTTATTTCGTTTTTGTAATAAGGCCACTCCAACTTTTCGGGATTTATGGTTTTAAGTTGGATTTGTTATTTAATAATCTTGTTAAAATGTGACATTGAAACGTTTTTACCACGGAGACATAAAATGAATCGGATTTTATACAACTTGGGCATTTTTATTCAGCAAACTACTATTTTTAACGACAACTCCTTAAACGAAGGGTTTACTTCTAAAGTTAAAGTCTGATTTCACTAATTAAACTAGAACTTGTTTCACCACTTTCCCGTAACATTCTGGATTCAGCCGTGGTGTTTTGGGTCGGGTTTGGGGTGTTACAATTTGGTATCAGAGCCCAAGTTTTAAACTCGGCCTTTGGGTTTTGAGGCCCACAATGTTTTCAAACTTTGTATTTAGAAGTAGTTAAAAGAAATTTTTCAAATGGAATGGATCAGTGAAGGCATGGCACTCGAATCTTAGGCCTGTGTCTCCTGTAAGTCTACTGACTATTAAATGAATTGGATGGAAGTGGTTGTGTGATGCATTGCTATGGATGTTAGAATTAGGATATTCTCTTTAGGGACAAAGACCTTTAGGGGTGTATGAACTTTACAGAAGAACAACTTGAGATATTATGTCATAAAACTACTTCCTTTAATTAATAAGTGGAAAGAAAGCTAATGCATAAAACTTAACACAGATTAGGACGCGACATTAGACATGAGTAGTAGGGGACGTGGTCGTTATACGCGTGGGCGTGGTAGAGGCAAGATGACTGTATCGGAACTAGTTGGGTCTGGTCAGGGATCAGAGAACGAGGCACCGTCACCGGCCGCGAGAGCGGAGTTTCAGGATCAAATGGGTGGTGATGATGCGGTATCCCAGGCAATGCTGCGGGTTCTGGAGAGAGTTGCGGGAGCAGGCATAGGTAATGGGGCTCGAAAATTGGTTCCTGAGCGACTCCGGGCAAATGGAGCTGAAATATTTAGAGGAGTCTCTGGGGTAGCTCCAAATGTGGTTGAGTACTGGTTATAGGCGGTCGAAAGAATCATGGATGACTTGGATTGCACAGCTGAGGAGAAGCTGAAGGGCGCAGTTTCTCTATTTCGAGATGAAGCCTACCAGTGGTGGCTTACCGTCAGGGAGGGTACACCAGCAGATCAAGTAGATTGGGATTTCTTTAAGATGAAATTCCAAGGGAAGTATGTTGGGGCCAGTTATGTAGATGCCCAAAGGAAGGCTTTTCTGAATTTAGTGCAAGGGGGAAAATCGGTAGCTGAGTATGAGGTGGAATTTTTGCGACTAAGCCAGTACGCCCGAGGGGTTGTTGCAACCGATTACGAGCGCTGTGTGAGATTTGAGGATGGACTGCGGGATGAGCTGCGGGTGTTGATAGCTCCTCAGCGGGAAAGGGACTTCGCTACTTTGGTGGAAAAGGCTAAGATAGCTGAGGAGGTTAAGCGTACCAAGAGGCAGAATAGAGATAGGGACAGAGGCAGGAATAAGAGAAGCTATGGATCGTCAGAATTGTCGGGAGGACTTCAGAAAAAGCCTAGGGTTAATGGACCTGTTCGTGATACTACGCCGGGTACTGGAGGGTAATTTTGTCAGTGTGCTCAGTGTGGGCGGTCACATGCAGGGGAGTGCTGGGGAAGAAGTAAGGAGTGTTTCAGGTGTGGGTCGAAGGATCACTTGATTAAGAATTATTCACAAGACATGACCAGGGCTCGGACGGTAGGTCAAGGGTATGTGCAGCCAGGTAGGGGTGGTCAGCAGATGCCGAGAGGTCGTGGTCCGAACCGAGGAGGGAATGGTTGTGGCCGGGGTCATGGGATACCAGGTAGAGGTACTGGGAGTGCAGATGTAAGACAGCCCGGGTTGGTTTATGCAGCCAGACATCGTGAGGAGGGGGATGCACCAGACGTTATAACGGGTACGTTCCTTATTTCTGGGTTACCCTTTACTGCTTTAATTGATGTTGGATCGACGCATTCATATATTGCTAGCATGGTGTTTGGAACCTTGAATGTGAGTCCTGAAATTGCCTCTAGGGAGATGACAGTACTTAGTCCTTTAGGTCAATCGGTAGTAGTAGATAAACTTTTTAGAGACGTGCCTTTAGAAGTCTAGGGGTCAGTGTTTTCGGCTGACTTGATAGAGCTGCCATTCGGAGAATTTGACTTGATCCTAGGTATGGACTGGCTAGTAAGGTATCGTGCGAATTTAGACTGTGCTGCTAAACGCATGACGTTGAAGACTCTCGAAGACAATGAAGTTTTGGTGATAAGTGAGAGGGGGGACTACTAGTCCAATGTAGTGTGTGCTCTTAAGGTGGAGAGAATGGTAAAGAAGGGGTGCATGGCTTTCTTGATGTTTGTTAGTGCTTTGGATGCAAAGGAAACAGCTGTGGGGGAGGTTAGAACCGTGAAGGAATTTGTAGATGTTTTTCCGGAAGAACTGCCAGGGTTGCCTCCGGATCGCGAGGTGGAGTTTGGAATTGAGCTTCTGCCAGGTACGGCTCCGGTGTCTATCGTTCCTTACAGGATGGTACCAAAGGAGTTGGTTGAACTGAAAGCCCAAATTCAAGAGTTGCTAGATCGCGAGTTTATTCGACCCAGTGTGTCTCCATGTGGAGCACCGGTCTTATTTGTGAAGAAGAAGGACGGATCTATGCGTATGTGCATAGATTATAACCAGTTGAATAAACTGACGATCAAGAACAAGTACCGCTGCCAAGGATAGACGACTTGTTTGATCAACTCAAAGGGGCTGCGGTATTTTCGAAGATAGATTTGAGGTCTGGATCTCACCAGCTTAAGGTGAAGGAAATGGATATTCAAAAGACGACTTTTCGAACTCGATACGGGCACTATGAATTCCTAGTAATGTCGTTCGGGTTGACAAATGCCCCAGTTGCATTCATGGACATGATGAATCGGGTTTTTCAACCCTATTTAGACCAGTTCGTCGTGGTGTTTATAGACGACATTTTGGTATATTCTAAGTCTGAGGAGGAGCATGATGCGCATCTTCGGGTAGTGCTGCAGGTTCTAAGGGAAAAGAAACTGTATGCCAAATTTAGTAAGTGCGAGTTTTGGTTGAGAAAAGTTACGTTTCTCGGGCATGTGGTATCGGCGGAAGGGATAAGGGTGGATCCTCGGAAGATTGAGGCGGTACTGGATTGGAAACCACCTAGGACGGTGGCGGAGATTCGTAGTTTCTTGGGGTTAGCAGGTTATTATTGAAGATTTGTTGAAGGGTTTTCCTCTATAGCGGCACCATTGACTAAGTTATTGAGGAAGGAGGTACCTTTTGTGTGGACAGACAAGCAGGAGAGTTTCGAGAAGCTAAAAAGGGTTTTGACCGAGGCTTCGATTTTGATTCAGCCTGTAGCAGGGAAGGATTTTGTGGTGTATTGTGATGCTTCTCATACGGGGTTGGGTTGTGTTCTAATGCAGGAAGGGAAGGTTGTTGCCTATGCATCTCGGCAGCTAAGACCACATGAGGTTAACTATCCCACTCATGATCTAGAGTTGGCTGCAGTGGTTTTCGCTCTAAAGGTCTGGAGACATTATCTGTATGGAGAGAAGTCTATTTTCTATACAGACCACAAAAGTTTAAAGCATCTATTGACTCAGAAGGAGCTGAACTTGAGATAGCGAAGATGGGTGGAGCTGTTGAAGGATTACGACTGCTTGATTGAATATCACCCAGGTAAAGCGAATGTGGTGGCAGATGCACTAAGCCAGAAGGTAGTATCGAATTTGAGAGCAATGTTCGCTCACCTTAGCCTGTATGACGACGAAAGTTTATTGGCGGAGCTGCAGGTGAAGCCGACATGGTTAAGTCAGGTAAAAGAGAAACAGTTGGTGGATGAGGTTCTGAGTGCTCGACTTCTACAAGTACAGGATGGGGGAATAGAGGATTGCAGTTTGAACGATGATGGGGTTTTATGTTTTCGGGGGAAAGTCTGCATGCCAAAAGATGTAGAGTTAAGGCAGAAGATTCTTCGGGAATCGCATAGTAGCCCCTACGCTATGCATCCTGGAGGGAGTAAGTTGTATAGGGATCTACAGGAACAATTTTGGTGGCCTGGATTGAAGCGAGAAGTCACGGAATTTGTGGGGAAGTGCTTGACGTGTCAGCAGGTCAAAGCTGAACACCATGTGCCTTCGGGATTGCTACAACCTGTGAAGATTCCACAATGGAAGTGGGAGAGAATCACGATGGATTTCGTTAGTGGGCTTCCTCTTACGCCTACTAAGAAGGACTCGGTATGGGTGATCGTGGATTGGTTGACAAAGTCCGCGCATTTTTTGCCAGTGCGGGTCGACTATTCTCTGCAGAGGTTGGCGAAGCTGTATGTGGCGGAAATTGTGAGACTACACGGGGTGCCAGTGTCAATAATATCTGATAGGGACCCTAGATTTACGTCGCGGTTTTGGAGGGCATTGCATCAAGCTTTGGGCACCAGGTTGGACTTTAGCACGGCATTTCATCCGCAGACGGATGGCCAGTCTGAAAGGGTAATTCAGGTATTGGAAGATATGTTGAGGGGGTGTGTTATCGATTTCAGAGGTAGCTGGGAAGAATTTTTGCCTTTAGCAGAGTTCGCGTACAACAACAGTTATCAAGCAAGTATTCGGATGGCGCCATATGAAGCGTTGTATGGGCGGAAGTGTCGCACTCCTACGTGTTGGACAGAGTTAGGGGAACGTCATGTCTTAGGTCCGGAGTTGGTGGCAGAATTGGAAGAAAAGGTTAAGGTAATTTGAACTCGGTTGAAGGAGGCATCGGGCAGACAGAAATCGTATGCGGATCTTAAGCAAAAAAAGATAGAATTTGCAGTAGGTGATTGGGTTTTCCTGAAAGTTTCGCCGTGGAAAAAGGTAATGAGATTCGGACGTAAGGGTAAGCTGAGTCCCAAGTTTATAGGGCCTTATTGGGTTGTGAAGCGTGTGGGACCGATGAGCGCGCATCAGTTGGAATTACCTCCCGAGTTGAAGCAGATGCATGATGTGTTTCACGTCTCGATGCTAAGACGTTATCGGTCGGATCCGTCTCACGTGGTGCCAGTGGAGGAGGTTGAGTTAAGACCAGACTTGTCCTATGAGGAGGAGCCAATTCAGATATTGGAGCGAGATGTGAAGGTACTACGGAAGAAATCAGTCCCTTTAGTCAAGGTGTTGTGGCGGAACCATGGTTCAGAGGAAGCTTCGTAGGAGCCGGAGGAGGCAATGCGTCAACAATACCCTCATCTATTTTGACCAGGTAATTTCGAGGCTGAAATTTCTTTAAGGGGGTAGAACTGTAATATCCGGGATTTAGGGGTCCAGAATTTTATCTCGTGTTTATGTGCCTTTGTGTGTTGCATGACTATCTGAGTATGTTTGGGGGCTTCGGGTAACCTTGGGGTAACGTAGGAACCTTAGTGAAAATTTTGGGTTTTAAGCTTTTAGGGGAGAGCTAGGGGAGCTAGGCCTTAAGGGATTTAATATGGTGTTTGATGACACAATAAGTGAAGTGGTGGAGTGGCAAGGTGACGCCTAGGAGCAAGGGGATTGACGCTGCAAGGAGGGAGTTCAAGGGGGGAAGAGGTTCGAGAAACTTGGATAGTATTTTGGGATTCATTTTTGGCGCCCTGAGGGGAGGTGTTGGAGATCTTTGGGATACTAGAGTGTAGGAGGTTTGATAGAGTCAAACACCTTGAATGAGTGGTGGAGAGTAAAGCAGGAAGTTTGAATCATTCAAACTCATTTGAATGAGAGGATGTGAGTAAAATTAGGAGAGAAAGAGGGGATGAGGTGAGAGGCTTGAGAGTTGGCCGATTATGGGATTCTAAGGGGGTGGTAATTTCGGTCATGTTAGAGGGGGGTAGGTGCCGAATTTGTTTAGTGGCTGGAGTATTCATCTTTTGCGTTTTCTCCCTTCTCTAGTCTTGCCGAAAGTGTCAACAAGGGTAACTCAATTTCTGTCTTCTTCTTTTCCTATAGTCTAAAGTCGAAGGTAGGTGTGACCATTTGGGCATTTCGTTTACCATCTTTTCCCCTCTTAACATTTTGGTAAGATGCCCTTTCAATCAAGTGTTCTTTAAGTTCCATTGTTATTTGGATTCAAGGTTTAACCGAGTTTTCTGACAAGATATCATCTGATGGAATCGAGTACCAGTCAGATTTAGGGAGGGGTTCGACACGATGTCCCTACCCCTAAGTTCAAGAAGCGGTCTGTTTCAGCAGTTCGGGATTGGCCATCCGGGGTATGGGCTAGTGTGAAAAAAGACAAGCAAATCATTGTAGTCTCTTCGAGTGAGGACGCTAGGGAGATTGATAGTCTAGTTTTTCAGGTTTTCAGGTGTGTAGTTATCGCACTGTTTCTTAATGGCTTTAATAAATATATGTGTGTTTGTGTGGTAGCCGAAATAGTGGCTGTGGTGGTGCTGTTACCTAATTTGGGTAATCCGGTAACCAGGTTAGTATACTACTTATGTTGAGGTTGTGGTTAACAAATGTGGATACATGTAAGCATGTTTTATATGCATATCTGGTATGTTCATATGTTATATTGCCGTTTCACTATAATATGCTGCATGTGCATGGGGTTCGGGATATGTTGATTAAGGGGAAGTGTGTGCATTTATGTACGTGGGTGACTTTGTCACGATTAATGACGGCCTCGAGCCTCATTGTGGATTGATGATGACCATGAGTCTCATCGTGGATATCTGTGATTTAATCACGTGGATCAGTGGCTAGACCACTAAGTGGACTTTGAGCGGTGTGTCTGTCGGCATAGACCGCCAAAGAGGTGTGTAGCAGATGGAGGGTCTATTTAGTAATCCCCAGATGTGTATAGGATGGATGTACGGGTGGTGTGTAGCGGATGGATACTAGGTTGGGTGGGCCATCATATTGCATTTCTATTTTGCTCATGGCATGCTGGTTTGATGTGGTTGTGGGGCTAAGCCCATTAGTGGAAACTGTGTTGTTTAATTGCACACTGAGTCGGTTTGACTCACCCTATTATTTCCCAAAAACAATGCAGGTGACACATGATTCGTTGGGCCGGGTTGGAAGGGATTCGAGGTGGCCATGCAGAAGTGTTTTTCGTACATTTAATTTCAAATTGCTGGTTTTACTTTGGTTATTTTGTTTTTGTAATAAGGCCACTCCAACTATTCGGGATTTATGGTTTTAAGTTGGATTTGTTATTTAATAACTGTTAAAATGTGACATTGAAACGTTTTTACCACGGAGACATAAAATGAATTGGATTTTATACAACTTGGGCATTTTTATTCGGCAAACTACTATTTTTAACGACAACTCCTTAAACGAAGGGTTTACTTCTAAAGTTAAAGTCTGATTTCACTAATTAAACTAGAACTTGTTTCACCACTTTCCCGTAACATTCCGGATTCGGCCGTGGTGTTTTGGGCCGGGTTTGGGGTGTTACAGGAAAAACCCTAAACTTTTAACAATTTTGCAAAATAGTCCCTGGGCTAGCTAGATTAAGCTGCAACGATATCAAAACATAGAAATCATTAAAAACGGGACAAAATTCACTCACCTATTGAGCTAGGAAGCTTGGCCGAACATAACATGCATCCATGGAGTTTCTATCTTCTTAATTTCAGTGGAAGAAACTAAACAAAGATGATAACTTTGTTGTTTTATTATTTTACTTATTTAATTTACTAAATTACCTTTTTAACCTTTAATATAATTAATTAAAATTACTTAATATAAGTCCAAAAATGTCCACTCATATTAAAAATGGTATATTTACCACATAAGGACCTCCACTATTTAATTTCATAACCATTTAATACCGTTAGCTATTAGAACATCACTTTTGCACTTTATGCGCTTTAGTCCTTTTTATCAAATTAAGCATTCAAACAATAAAATTTCTTAACAAAAATTTCACTCAAACATACTATCATGCCATAGATATTAAAATAATAATAAAATAATTATTTTGACCTCGAATTTGTGGTCCCGAAACCACTATTCTAATTTGTCTAAAAACGGGCTGTTACAAACATAATACTTATGATGATTTGGTTTTAATTTTTCTTACTTGTTCAGAAATTATTTTTATCATACTAATAATTTTTTTAGTTATTAATATTTTTTAAAATATAAATTATGTTATTTTGTAATTACAATTTATACTACCAAATATGACATGAAGAATTATGATGTAACTATATTTTGTCAGCCGAACGTGTCTAGGAAATTAAAATTCTTTATAATTACAAAAGAGTATAATTACTACCCTAATAGTTACACTTTCATTTAATTACTTTGTGCTGTCCAAACATACTTACTTCAACTAATTGATTGTATAGTGTCAAATGACTTGCATTACTTAAATCCTGGTTAACATCAGGTGTCAAGTTTAAACCCAAACAACTCATTCCCTATATGCTTGATAAAAGAAAAAGGCAATGATAGAACAAATTTCCCCTACAAAACCTCTAAGTGATGGACCTTTAGAAACATCTATCATCAAGCTTTGAAGATTGAAAACTCTACAACTTCAGAAGCCTTGGAAATAACAAAATTCAAAGAAAAATAAAAATCGAATCACTCAAACTCTCAAAACATTCTTTACATCTCATAAAGGAAAAAAAATAAAAAGAAAAACAAAGACGAATATAATTTATTCAACGAATCAAGGGTGGGCATCTTAGCCTATTTGTAAGGTGAATTTACAAGTAATTTAAGAAAATAACTCATGAATAAGAATTTAACTTATATCCTAAGTAAATATTTTAATGTAATTGAAAAACCAATAAAAAAGAACTAAAAATACCTGTGATTTATTCCAGGCGATAAGGTTTAAAATAATTAGGTGAAATATATCATAATAGTGATTTAAAAGAGATAAAATACCAAATAAATCAAAATAATCTTCGCTAGATGAAGAGGTTGATTTCTATCAGGATATATGGTTGAATTAATCTCAATCTTCTCAATTTCTTCATGAATAAATAACATATAGGTGGCCGACCATTCTTGTTCTCCCTTGGACGACTGATAAGGGATAAAAGTAACATGTTTTTAATCCCATTCTTGAAGCATTTTTGGATGATTTATTATGTAAATTAGTGAATTTGATTCTCCTAATCCTTTAAATTCATGTTTCTATACTTAGGTGAGCATAGGGGAGCGAAATGGGCGAAAAACAAGCCAAAATTGGGAAAAAGAGCTGTTTTCAGTATCCACATAGCCTGGGCATTTCCACACGGGCTGGCCACATGCTCGTGTCAGCCACACGGGCTGGCCACACGCCCATGTGCCAGCCTGTGTCGATTTCGCACCCTGTTTCCCAAACACGCAGAAAAACCCAATTTTTAGGTTTTCTGAGCATTCTAATTTCTATAAATACCAATTAGAAGAAGAACTAAGGGAGCACTCAGAGAATAACGAAGAAAAGACTCGAAGAATGCCATCATAATCAACTCAGAAGCGGATCTCATTCAAGATTGATTATCTCCATTTAATTTCCTTAGAAGTTATTGAGTTTCTTTATGTCTTGTTGTTATCCTAACTTTGAGATGATTTCATTCCAGATTATGAACTAAATTCCCTAGATAGCTAGGGAAGATGAAACCTATGATGAATCTTATTATTTGATTTTTGATTTACAAGATAAATACTTGATTCTTGTTCTCAATTATGTATGCTTATTTGTGATTTAATATTTTTGGGATATCAATTCATGTTTAATGTGCTTATTTCAGGGGAGCAAAAGTCCCTGTTTAAGAGTAGATCTAGCATAATTGAGTGAAGTTGCATGCAATCCATAGATCGAGTTAATGCGACGATAGGGGTTTTAATTAGAAAGAGATTTCAATTAATCAACCTAGAGTCAGTTGTTCTTACTCTCGAAAGAGATATTAACATAATTTAGGGATTTCTATGGATCAAGACACAAGTGAATAAATCGTTTAATTCAGATTCATAATAATAGGTGAAGTCTAGGTGGATTCTTTCCTGGGTATTTTTTTTCTCTTTGGTTATCTTCGATTATTTTCCCATTTCATTCTCTGTTGCATTTGTAGTTAAATTAGATTAGTAAATTTAGATTAAAAACAATCACTTCAATTTATCGGCTAAATAATAGGAAAACAGTAATTACTAGTACTTTTAGTCCTCGTGGATACAATATTCCCTATTCACCATAGCTATACTATTGTTCGATAGGTGCGCTTGCCTTTGTCGTAATTATAGTTAGTTTAGTGACCATCAAGTTTTTGGCATCGTTGCCGGGGACTAAAATATTAGGAACACTTGATTTTTATTAATTTAGCCATTTTTATTTTTATTGCATTTTATTTTTGTTTTTAGTTAATTTCTGTTTTCTAACTTTTCTTTTATTTGCTTCTAGCAGTTTCCTTTAGTTTATGACTAGAAGAAACCCGTCGGGGCCTTTAGTATTTGATAGTGAAATTGAAAGTATAGCTCGCAGAAACCATAGAGAAGCAAGGCAGAGTCGATAGAAAATAATGGAAGAGCAAGAGGACGTTATTATTATTACTGAGGAGATGGCTGAAAATCATAATAATTAGCTACCTCCTGTGGTTGCTGCGAATCCTGTAGATCCAAATCCTACTCCTCGTACTATGTACGATTATGCCAAGCCCACTCTAACTGGGGCTGAATCGAGTATTATGAGACCCACCATTGTTGCGAACAATTTTGAACTGAAGCCGAACACTATTCAGATGATACAACAATTTGTTCAGTTCGATGGTTTGCAAGACAAAGATCCAAATACTCATCTGGCTAACTTTCTGGAAGTTTGTGATATTTTCAAGATAAATGGCCATTCACCTACGGTTGTTTCCCTTCTTGTTGAGGAATAAAGCTAAACAATGGTTGAACTCTCTACTACGAGGTTCGATCACCACATGGGACCAAATGACCGAAAAATTCTTACTGAAGTACTTTCCATCGGCTAAGACAGCTAAGTTGAGGAATGATATCTCTTCCTTCGTGCAGATGGACTTAGAGACACCCCCAAACTTAAATCATTGCTCGTCCCGAGTAATGTTTATGCACAACAAAAGGTCTTGCTAAGGCAAAATTGCTAATTGTGTAAGCATCATCAATCTTTGTCGCATAATCATGCATTAATAACTTCATGCTTATCGATCTTCTTTATTAACAAGTAATTCATATGCAAACATTCCTTAAGATTATACTAAGCTTCAAAATATGCCAACATGAATCATAGTTTGCATGTATGTCACAGCCATAGATAACATACTTCATTCAACATAATTTCCTATCAATCAAGAAAACAATCACAAGGCTTATTTATGATCTTCATATGTTGAAATCAGGACTTCCTCTCCACTAATGTAGGTGACATAATCATCAAATCAATAGGCCTTTTATAAGGTTGTAATGAGGCTCGGTTAAAATTAGGGATTTTAAGAGATGGGACATTTCGGTTTTAAAAATCTTAACCTTTAACTTTGTCTTGGTTTTCTCGTAATACAACCTTTTTCTTTAAGTGAACCTTTGGAACACCCCCAAACTTATTTTGAACTCAAGCTCATACATTTTTCCTTTTTTGGAGACTGAGCAAACTTTTCTTCGCTTTTTTTTTAGCATGAAAACATACATATTTATGAAAGTTTCCTCAAATGTTGATTCCCAAGACAACTTTAGTTAAGATAGGTGCACAAAATTAGGATAACTTTAAAAAGATGGTAATTTGCTTATTATGTAGGTTCATTGCAAAAACATGCCTTTAAGCTCAAAATTACAGTTTCAAGGGTCTAATATCATAGGGTTGGCTTGAAAAGGCTCAAACGGTCTAAAGAAATAGTTCCTATATCGTTTTAGATTTTTATGTCCCTTAGGATTTCGCCTTAAGAAAGTTACTAAGTCAATTCTATAGATATAAACCTTCATGCATGTCTAATCTCAAAAGAAACTAAGTTTTCATGGCAAACATTCCATTCTTCATGATAACATACTTTCACTTAGATAAAATCATCATTCATACTTGCATACAAACTATCTCAGTAACAAAAAATATCTCTAAACATTCATTTATTAAAACATACTTATGAAAGAAATGATTGAAACATACTTGAAAAATTTAAAAGTTTGAGCAGTTTATTTGCCTTACCCCTTTAAAAAAAAAAAGCAATGTCTTCATTGCGGAAACAAAGTAATGAATGAAAACTGAATACCAGATAGGGTTTTAAAGAAAGAGAGGTGAGTCATTAAGACTGCTTAAATACCAAGTCTTCCCTAATAACCCAATCCTAGACATGTTCATTCCCATTACCACATCACTTAGTCTTATTCTTTCTAAAGAAGTGTTAAGTTTGTTCATGCTTCCTATGTTTTATTCTGCAAAAATTAAATCTTAATTATGAAAGAAAAAAATTCCTAAGGACCTAAAAATAATTAAATAAATAACAAGACAAGAATCCCCCTTTATTTTTTTGACTCATTCCCCTTGTCTTCTTTAGCTCTATCTCCGCTTGCATAGTCAGTATGTTTCGTCCATGTCTCAAAGATAGCATCTGGGAAATCAGGAACAAAAGTACTAGAGATATTCTTAAAAGTATTTTGAATTGAGTCATCTCTAATTTTTGCATATTTCCAGTAAGTTTGTTGTTGATTATGCACGAACTTGCACATATCCATCAAAATTGACAACTCCGATTTCCTTGAAGTACTTGCAGAAGTCGGCATGGGAGTTGTATATTCTGAGTTCAACACTTAGCTTGACTGGTTCTTCTTACGGCTCAACCCTTGGTTCGGGAATGTTCGGTTCCTTATCGATTCTTCCTCTTCGATTATCCTGTAATGCACTAGCTTCGCCAGTTCCATCTATTGACTCCTCGGTATCCGGCTCAGTTGGCTCTTCTTGCTCGCCTTGATTCAGCTCATGCACCCTCTCTACTAATCTTTTAAGATCATAATTTGTAATGCATCCTTGAACATATCGCTCCTTCAGATTTGCTTATGTTTTAACACGGGCCTTTAAGCAAAGTGAAGTGATTAATGATGGGAAATAAGCACTTCCTGCCTTCTTTTTAGCATAATCGTGAATCTCCTTGAGGATAATTTTCCCAATATTAATGGACTTTTCTGTCAAAATTGCATATAACAAAAGCATCCGTTCCATTGAGATGGTGGAACTATGTGAGATAGGCATAAAACTGTAGCGAACAAAATAAAACCATACATTTGCTACTGGTTTAAAGTATTCTATTCGACAAGAATGGCTCCCATACTTTCTTATAATCCATTGGGATCCCGGATTTGTCACAACATCAAGCACTTGTTGAAGAAAATCCTAATTGATATTGTTCATCATAGGGTAGTACTCATCTTCTTCAACATCAGGTAAATTAAACAAATCATTGATGGACTTAGAAGTAAGAGGTACCTTTTTCTTTCGAACGATGACTTCAGTAGCATCTTGCATAGTCAAACTAGCATAGAATTCTCGAACTAGTTCATCATCGGGAAGTGAACGAGCATCACAAAATCGTTCCCACTTGAGAGCATTGATTTTCTTTCTAATTGGTATAGGAACAACCATCAAATCATTACTCTTCAAGTCAAAACCTTTTTCCGGCATCATAGGTTGATGCTTGAAGATTCAATCAAATCTCTCTTTCACTTCTTCATCGATCAAAATCGGGTTTTCAGGAGTAGTCTTTGAAGATCTGGTTCTTTTGCGAGACATGGTATCTTTTCCCGAAATTCGGTAAAGTTTCTGCACAAGAGAGAAAAGAGAAATCGGCAAAGTGGGTAGAACTTGCTACGGAAAAAATCTTGCGACGGCAAGGATGGTGCGACAGCGACGACAACGTGCGATAGCAACGGTGGAGTACGGCAGTGACAATAGTGTGCGATAGCAACGGCGATGCTTCGGCAATATCTTGATGGCGGCAATAGGGAATTTCGGCAAAAAGGGAAGAGAACTAGGGTTTTTTTCGAGATTTGAGGTTAACGGCACAAAAGGGAGATTTAGGGATTTTTAGGGTGTAAGCAAATTGCTTTGAGGGATATGAAAATTAGTAGAATGGAGAGGGGTTTATATAGGGAAAAATTAGGGCAACATTTAGCAAAAATTTAGCTACATTAGGGTTACTTGGGCGACAAGCAATGGGTGTGACGGGAATGCATGGATTTTTCCCTCCTTTTTGTTGTCTTGGGCCTCAAATTTAGACTGTATCTTACTAAAAAAACTGATTAGTACTTGGGCTGATTTGACCCCTTTTATTAACATAAAATTTAAAAGCAGAACAAATGAAACTTAAAAATTTTAAATATTAATTAGAAAATTTCTTCTTAACAAATTACATTAAATTAATTCTTAGGAAAGGTTGGAGGGGTCACAGCGGTCCCGCTTAAGTTCCAATCTCCTTAGACAGAATTAATTAAATGTAATAAGTTAAGAAAATAAGTTCTAATTATTTATTTATTTACAAAATGAGTTCATGAAAAATTAAGGGTGCATTAATTTGAACGAGGATTCAACTCGCTCAACTTCACCATCCCAGTAGTGTTTGAGACGTTGACCATTAACTTTAAACGTACCTCCGTAATTGTTGTATAATTCAATAGCTCTGTAAGATTAAACTCGGTAGATGGTATAAGGTCCTTTCCATCGGGATTTAAGTTTGCATAGGAAATAACTTCAACCTTGAATTAAACAACAAAACCTTCTGACCTTCTTTAAACTCGCGAGGTTGTATATGACTATCATGCCATCTCTTTGATCTTTCTTTACACATTTTGGCATTCTCATAGGAAAACAACCTCAACTCTTCCAACTTATCAAGTTGTAACATCCTTCTCTCACCGGCTTGCTTAAGATCAAAGTTCAACTGCTTCAAAGCCCAAAGTAGCTTTATTCTCCAACTCTAATGGCAAATGACATGCCTTTCCAAAGACTAACCGATCAGGAGTCATTCCTAATGGTGTCTTAAATGTTATTCGATAGGCCCATAATGCATCATCGAGCCTTGAGACCAATCTTTTTGCTAGGGTGTACTACCTTTTCAAGAATACATTTGATTTCGTGATTCACTCTTTCAACTTGCCCATTAGATTGGGAGTGATAGGCGTGAGCAATCTTGTGCTTCACATCATATTTTTCAAGCAACCACTTAAGCCATTTGTTCACAAAGTGAGAACCTTCATAACTAATAATAGCTCTTGGTGTCCCAAATCGTGTAAACACATGCTTATGTAGGAATCGCATGACTACCTTAGCATCATTTGTAGGGTATGCTTGACTTCAACCTACTTGGATACATAGTCCACATCAACTAAGATGTATTTGTTCCCATACTGAAGAAGGAAACGGGCCTAAGAAGTCAATGCCCCATACATCGAACAATTCAATCTCCAAAATGTTTGTCAAGGGCATCTCATTCCTCCTTGATATATTTAGGTCCTTTGGCATTTATCACGATTCTTCACATAAGCATAAGCATCTTTAAATAGCGTATGCCAAAAGAAACTCGCTGCAAAATCTTTGTCGCAAAGACGTGAACCACCAAAGTGTCCCCCACTTGGAGATGAATGGCAATGATACAAGATCTCAACAATCTCGCTTTCAGCTACACACTTTCGGATTATATTACCTACACATTGTTTAAACAAAAACGAATCCTCCCAAAGATAATACCGACTATCATGAAGGAATTTTTTCCTTTGTTGGTATGTCATTTCTCGAGGAATTATTCCACATGCAAGATAATTGGCAAAATCAGCAAACCAGGGTATTTCATGAATTCGATTTACCTCAAATAAGTATTCATCTGGGAAATTCTAGTTGATAGGCACACATGACTGAGTTACCTCATCTTGCTCCAACCTCGACAGATGATCAGCTATTTGATTTTCGACACCTTTTCTGTCTTGGATCTCAAGGTCAAATTCTTGGAGTAAAAGTATCCAACGAATTAGCCTTGGTTTTGCATCTTTCTTCGTGAGCAAGTATTTAATGGCCGCATGGTCAGTAAATACTGTAACTTTGGTACCTATAAGATATGAGCAGAATTTCTCAAAAGCAAAAACTATAGCGAAGAGTTCCTTTTCGGTTACCTTATAATTGAGTTGGGCTCCCGTCAAAGTTCTACATGCATAGTAAATAGGGTAAAACACTTAGTTTCTTCTTTAACCTATCACAGCTCCAACGACATAGTCACTTGCATCGTACATCAACTCAAAAGGTGAGTTCTAATCAGGTGTAACGATTATTGGGGCTAAGATTAACCACTTCTTTAGATCTTCAAAAGCTTCCAAACATGCTTTGTTGAAACCAAACACTGTATCTTTCTCTAACAACAAACACAACGGTTTAGAAATTTTCGAAAAATCTTTGATAAAACTTTGGTAAAAACCGGCATGGCCTAAGAAACTTCTGACTCCTTTCGTATTCATTGGGGCCGGTAATCATTCAATTACGTCCACCTTTGCTTTATCGACTTCAATTCCTTTCTTTGAGATCTTATGACCTAAGACAATCCCTTCATTGACCATAAAATGGCATTTTTCCAATTAAGGACAAGATTCGTCTCTTCGCATCTCTTCAGTACCTTAGCCAAATTACTCAAACAGATATCATAAGTGTTACCAAAAATAGAAAAATCATCCATGAAAACCTCAACAAAATTTTCAACCATATCAGTAAATATTGCCATCATGCATCGTTGAAAAGTTGTAGGTGCATTGCATAAACCAAAAGGCATTCGCCTAAAAGAAAATGTACCATATGGACAAGTAAAGGTTGTTTTATGTTGGTCCTCTGGGGCTACAACTAATTGGTTATATCCCGAATAGCCATCTAAAAAACAATTGAATTATTTACCTGCCAGTCGATCTAACATCTGATCCATAAAAGGCAACGGAAAATGGTCCTTCCGAGTGGCTTTGTTCAACTTTCTGTAATCAATACAGATTCTCCAATCGGTAACAGTTCTCGTTGGAATTAACTCGTTACACTCATTTTCAACAATCGTGATTCCACCTTTCTTCGGCACACACTGCACCGGACTTACCCACGAACTATCTGAAATAGGATAGATGATTCCTGCATCTAACCATTTGATCACTTCCTTTCCCACAACTTCTTTCATAATAGGATTGAGCCTCCTTTGCCCATCAATTCGAGCTCTTTCACCTTCTTCTAAAATGATTTTATGCATGCAAAAAGAAGGGCTTATACCTCGAATATCAGCTATGGTCCAACCAATTGCTTTCTTAAATTTCTTTAGAACAGCAATTAGTTGCTCCTCTTGATCTTTCGTCAGTTCCGCTAAAACAATCACAGGCAAAGTAGAACAGTCACCTAAATAAACGTATTTTAAATGGGAAGGAAGTACTTTTAGTTCGAGTTTAGGTGGTTCTTCAATTGACAACTTGGGTTGCACAAATTCTCTGACTTCCAACTCCAACGGTTCAAACCGTGTGGATTGAATAAAATTTCTCGGATTGGCTTCCATCAAAGCCATGTTTTCTTCACTTTCTTCATCCTCCAAATGTAACACCCCAAACCCGGCCTAGAAGTTAGGTTCGAATCTGGCGTGTCACATGGAAAAAAACTTGTTTGAGAATTACAACCTCTTTGTTAAAACCCAAAACACTTAAGCAATTGTTAACTACTTGAAAACGTAATTATTTTTTTAAAACCTTTTTGGTGGCGAAAGCATATTTGAAATAAGTCATTTCTAAGTTTCTAAAAATTTTCGTTCGGCTCTGTAAACTTGGCATTTTCTTACATTTCCAAGTTTCCAGAAATGTGCACTTTCCTATTTTGAATCATTTCCAAATCATTTCCATCCATTTCAAGTTTCCAAAAATGTTCACTTTCCATTTTTTTTTAACATAACATTTCCATACATTTTCAGGTTTCCAAAATTGTTCAAAATTTATTCTTAGTACATAAAACATGTTACTTCGTACAATTAAACCGAAAATGCATAGGCCCTTTCCAGGATCTTACATTAACATTCAAAATCCATAAATTAAAAGACGATTTTTGCAAGAATATTAAGCAAATTGGCATAATTCAAATGCGACAAATGTATAAGAAATGAATAACTTTAAATATATAAACATATGTAAGTAAATGTAATAGTATACAAAAAAAATATCTGAAATAAATTAAAATATACAATAAAATATGATTATTTTCAAAGTGATAAATTATATATACTAAATTAAAAATAGAAAAATATATATACATAAATAATTTTAAAAGAAACTAGATATACATATAAATAGATTTAAAAAGGACACATATTTATAAGATAATAATATATATATGAAATGAAATCGTTTTGGTAAAATTTTATATGTAAATATTTATATATATAACATAATGATGTAAAAATATTTATATAAGGAATAAAATACGTTAAAATAAAACAAATTAAAACATTATAAAACCAATTTCCAAAACAATTTTAAAAAAAAACTTGGATAATAATTAAATTTAGTACTATAAAAAGTTACAAGAATTATAAACAAAATTAAAGCTTAATCAAAATAAAAATATAATTAGAGGGCTGATTTATAGATAAATAAAATTATTAAAACAGAACCAAGGATCAAAATAAAATACGCATAAATAAACGGGGAGTAAAAGTGCAATATTTTCGTTTACAAAAACGCTGCGTTTAAGTTGGACTAAATTACAACAGCGCGCAATATTTAAGGAAAAATTAAAGAACGTAGAAATAAAAGCAGAACTCAATCAATTAACAGTGCAAAATATAGGGACTAAATGCACAAATTTCCCATCATGGCGGAAACGCGCGGGTCGCGAGCTAGGAGCGGGGTCGGATTCGGTCGGCTCCTCTAAGCGGCACCGTTTTAGCAGCGAGAAGAGCTTCGCGAAACAGCGTCATTTCGTATTTCTTTATATGCCAAAAAAGGATTGAAACCCTCATTTTAAAACCCCTTTAAAAAAACCTAAAAGAAATCCTCTCAAATTTTAAAATCCCATCCCTTTGCCGCCTTTGAATTACCACGCATAACCGCGCATTCACCACCAGTAGAGCGGTGGTGGCGTTCTTGTAAAAACTCATTTTTGAGCCACCGTTTTGGGGCATAACTGAAGGTCGAGCTTTCTTGGCCCCGAGAAGCAGAAGAAAAAGGGGTTTTGACCCTTTCGGGTTCGATCCATGACAGAGAACGGGTCTCCGTGACGCGACTGCTGGGTGCTTCTTGGTAAGTCCCTTCCTCTTTCTTTCTTTTGTTTTAAGTCGAGAAAAGGAAAAAGAAAAGAAAATCAAAATGAAATCAAAAATAAAAAAACAAGAACACCAATCAATCCGGAAGGTAAATCACCTTTTGTTTTCTATATATTTCTCTGTGTATTTCTTTTTGTAAATTGTGTGTTCGTCTAAAAAAATCCTCCTTACAATGTTTTTCGGCTTTCTTTTATATCCGAAAAAGAAAGAATCGAAAAAGAAAAAGAAAATACAATTTTTATTCTATATTTCTTTGTCGCGTTTTTGCTATTGTTGTTTCTTCGTTGTCCTTTCGTCCTTATTCTTGCAGTGTAGTGGCCGGTTGTGGAATACGGAGGCCGTCGTATGGGACGTGGTGGGCGCTAAAACTTGCGACGCTAGAGGTCATGGGAGCGGAAGGGGAAACCCTAGGGTTTCCTGGTTGTTTTTGTTATCTGTTATAGGCTAGGGTAGTGTTGGGCTGCATTGGGCTAATTGATTGGGCTTTTTAATACCTGATTTGGGTTTTAAAATGGGTTTGTAAAAGAGACTGGACTATTTTATTCTTGTTTTATATTTTATTTCTGGTTTATAATGGTTTCTGACGGGCCCGGGAAAATTTGGGCTCTTACAGCTGCCCCTCTTTGCTCATTGTCGTGTAACGAGAATAGAGCAAAGACTATAAAAGGGCCAAATTTGCCTAGTCTTGTAAGATCTTGGCTTCTTTCGGTGCTTTTCTTCTTCAAGTAGCTTCGTTCCATCCCACTGTATCTTCAGGGGCCCGGGAACTAGCACTTCGATTCCAGACTTGTAGCTTCAATCTGCTCAACTGTAACCTCAGAGGGAAGGGATTTGTAGCCTCAACCACCTCCACTGGGACTTCGAAATGATGAGAATTCGGAGAGAAAAGATTTGTAGCTTTGATCTTCTCACTGAAACTTCTCGGAAATATAGTTTGATCCTCAATAACCTCAGGGAGAAGGGATTTGTAGCCTCCATCTACTTCACTGGGACTTCGGGGTGATAGGAATTCAGAGAGAAGAGATTTGTAACTTCGATCTTCTTACTGAAACTTCAAAGAAATACGGATTGATCCTCATTGTAAAGTCAGGGAGGAGGGATTTGTAGCCTCAACCTATTCCACTGGAACTTCGAGGAGATAGAAATTCAGAGAGAAGAGATTCGTAGTTTCAATCTTCTTACTGAAATTTCAAAGAAATACTGGTGATCCTCATTGTAAACTCGAGGAGGAGGGATTTGTAACATCAACCTACTCCACTGGAACTTCGAGGAGATAGATATCTAGAGATAAGAGATTCGTAGTTTCAATCTTCTCTACTGAAATTTCAAAGAAATACGGACCGATCCTCATTGTAAAATCAAGGAGGAGGGATTTGTAACCTCAACCTACTCCACTGAAACTTCGAGGAGATAGAAATTTAGAGAGAAGAGATTCATAGTTTCAATCTTCTTTGCTGAAATTTCAAAGAAATACGGACTGATCCTCATTGTAAACTCAGGGAGGAGGGATTTGTAATTTCAACCTACTCCACTGGAACTTCGAGGAGATAGAAATTTAGAGAGAGGAGATTCGTAGTTTCAATCTTCTCTACTGAAATTTCAAAGAAATACTGATGATCCTCATTGTAAACTCGGGGAGGAGGGATTTGTAATTTCAACCTACTCCTTTGGAACTTCGAGGAGATAAGACTTGTATGGCTTCGATCTACTCCCGCAACTTCAGGACTACGGACCTGCTATCTTTAATCTACTTCACTCGGGAGAGCAAGATATTCGAATTCACTGATGTTGCGACGACGTCTTCTAGGTGACCTGTCTTGTAAAATCAGTTTTGTGTTTATGCTTATGCAAAATGGTTAGGATGCAATGATTAGAATGAATCTAATGCTCCTAACTAAATGTATTATGGACGACATTTGTATGAATGCGAATGTCATGAGAATAGTCTTTTACAAAGATTAAGATGCAAAGTGATCGGAATGAATCAAATGCCCTAAATAGATGTGTCTTATGGATGACATTTGTATGAATGTAGAATGTCATGAAAATGATTTCTTACAATTATTAGGATGCAATGATTGGAATGAATCAAATGCTCCTAAATTTTTCTTGCATGAATGCAGAATTTCATGAGAACGATCCTCGCTTAAGGTGTCATCGTTCATTGTTCATTAGAGTAATATGCTGCCCTCTTGTTCGATCGACATTCTCGACGTAAAACTCGAGAAGACGATTATATCTTGCTCAATAGATTTGCCCCACTCTGTAACTCCGTGGTTCATCTCATTGTGACTTAGGGGGTATAAGATCTCGAATCGAATCCACTGCTAACTCCAAAATGTAGGATTTGTTTCTTCTTCCATCCATCCATTACTATTCAAGGGTATAGGACTTGTATCATTTTCCATCCATGCCACTACAACTCGGGGTAGAGGATCAGAACTTGTTCATCAACTCGATCGCTTCTGTGTGACTCAACCACATGTGTATGCATGATATTTACATGGGCGCAGAATATCATTTTTCTTGCGAATGATTGCCCAATTTTTGTCAAGATTGTATCACTGATGCAGTATCTTGTCGTTTGTTCAACCACCATCTTTGACAAAAATTCGGAGAGAAAATCTCAGTTTACACTCTTCCTTAAACTTGGTGAGTTTTAAGCAATAATCTGCTTTGAGTTCTTGTATTATTTAGAAGTTTCCAGAGTAATATGCGAAACTCATTTTATGAAAATGTTATTAGTCCTCTAATCGTTATTTCAATGCAAAATGCCTGATAAAGATCATAACCATGGACAAGAAGGAAATTAATTAGGAGCATAGCTAGAAACAAATAAGCTAAGCAAAGATAGCAATCGTAATTAAGAAAGAAGTTTATTGTGAACATATTTTGAAAAGAATAATATAATCACAAATAAAAAATTTAAAATAGGTAAAATGGAAACTAGGTGCCCTGAGATATCGTGATCTGAGCTTCTCTGTTCCAACTTCTTGATGACCATTTTAAGCTCGATATTTGTTTAGGGGATCTGGAGTACTTTGTCGATGCCCCAAGACATAGCATACTTCTTCATTATTAATTTAGGCATAGCAGGACTGCTATATGCCCCACTCTTGATCAAAATTTGAGCCACCCTTTTGGGTTTTTAACTCAAATCCCTTTGGTCTCAAAGTGCCCTTTATGGTTTTCACCTTGGTCTCTCATTTTTCTCTTTCTTTTCCTCTTTTTTTTGTTTGTCTGCATTTACCGGATTAGGCAGGTCCTTTCTATCCATCTCGGTCAATATTCATGCTTCCCCAAAACAGGCCTTCTTTTGCGTGATAAAGTCCTTCCCAGTTTGGCATCCGCTTTCTTACGAAGTCCCTTTTGTATGGGAAAAGTCTTCTTCAAAGCCCTATCATGAAATTTTCTAGGGCAAATCATTTTTGTTGTGAGCACGCATCACCGACCGTGACAGATAGCTTTTAACATCAACTCGATCATATTGAGATTGGATCTATTCTCGCTCATCCAATTTCAAGTCTTTGATAGAATTTCGACTCAATGGGCAAAACCAATGAGAAACGTGTTGCCCCGTGTGATCTTGGCCAAAGTTTGATAAGCATAGAGGGTAAATAGTAACCGTATGCCAATCTTTACAAGTCTCGGTCTTTTTGATCTTTTGTTTTTCTTTTTGGTCGCCTTTCTTGACCGTGTGATGTGGCACTGATTTTTGAACAGCACCGCAAACTTTTGACATTGTGCGGTTAAATATGATCTTTTCGACATTTTTCTTTTCTCTTTTTTTAATTTTTTTGTCAGTATTCTTTCTTTTTCTTTTCTTTGTTCCGATGACTATCGACTTTGTAATATTGGCATATGAAGCGACTTTTACCATCCTAGTGAAGAAATTGACAACCACGAAGATGAATTGGTGTCGGCCGAAGCTTACGATGAGACCGGCACGATAACATCCATGCCCCACATATAGGAAATCTCGTTTGCATTGAGCGTGCTTTGATCTTCATCTCCTTCCTTGGCTCACGATGTAGGATCACATTTTTCATCCAAGATTAACAAATCGGAAGATAGATTACAATTTTTGTCATCTTCAAAGTCCCGTGATCTCTTAGACTCATATTTCATTCAAAAGGGAGTCGATGTGGCGTCGCTCATGTCATTGATATCCGGGTACCTATTGTAGGTAATGTGAAGGCAAGTTCCAGAGAATAAATGATTCTAAGGGCGATTATTCGTATGGTATGGTTATGAATAAAAATGAAAGAATATTCTAAAAACCAAAGAATGTATAGTATGAAATGTAAAGAATAAAAGATATTTGCTTAAAAGATGCATCTCATTGAAATAAAAATTTTGGACACAAGCCTATTTCACAAAAAAGATCATTGTTGCTCCTAGGCTTGAAGCAACAAGTGCGTTTTGTACATTGCTCTAGATTAGCTCTAAAAATACATGTCTCTTCCACAGTCCTATTGCTCAAAACACTCCCAGGCTCATATTTCTGCATTTGGCGTGTCATCTAATTTCACAATACCCATGCCGATGAATTTTTCCACCAATTTCTTGAAAGCAAGGCAATTTTCTATCGAATGCCCCTGTGACTCATGACTTTGGGCATTTGGGTCATACCATTTTGGATATGGAGGTTCCATCGGGTTTGGGTAGTGAGGAGCCACCTCATGTGCATCAAATAGGCTTTGATATAACTCCCTATATGTCATTGGAATTGGTGTAAGCCGAGTTGCTTTGCATTGGATTTTTGTCTTGATGAGCCCCGATGGCCAAGTGGTCACACCCTTGGTTGACCTCATGATGACTAATTTGGGACGCTTGCTCAAGTTTATTCACTTCATTTTCCTATTTCTTGGGCTGATCTTTTGGTACTTTCTTCAGCATCTATCTTTCCACTCTTAATGGCATTCTCAATCATTTCTCCAGTCATTATGATGTCCGAGAAGCTTTTTGTAGTGCTCCCTAGCATATGAGTGATAAACGGGGCCTTCAGTGTATTAATAAAGAGCATTGTGGTCTCTTTCTCCAGAAGTGGTGGCTGGACTTGGATGGTAACCTCTCTCCACCGCTGCGCATACTGTCTAAAACTTTCATTCGCCATTTTCTCCATGTTTTGAAGAGTAATACTATCAAGACTCATGTCTGTCACATGACTATACTGCTTCATAAATGCCTGAGCCAAATCTCTCCATGAGCCAATTCTGTCACGACTGAACTGGTTATACCATTTAGCCGTGGCTCCCACCAGGCTATCCTGGAAGCAATGAATCAGCAGTTGGTCATTGTTAATGTATCCCGTCATTCTTCTACAAAACATGGTAATATGAGCCTCAGGGGAACTTGTCCCATTATACTTATCAAATTCATGTATTTTGAACTTGTATGGGAGCACCAAGTCTGGGACCAAGCTTAAATCTTTGGCATCAATTCTGTAACAGTTATCAGCACTTTCGATCGCTCTAAACTTCTCCTCCAACCGTTTATATCTATCTTCTAGTTGTTTTGGCAATTCTCGCTTTTGTCTCTCTCCTTACGCTATTTCATCCAAATCGGGGACATTAGTAATGATTGGGTTATTTCCTGAACCTGGGCCAGTTTGGAGGTTCGCTGAAGCATCAGCTTGGAATTGTTGAGGCCTGAACGTGATAGATGGCCTTTGTACAATCATTTCAGGTAGTGTTTGCACGTGTGGTGGAGTAAAATCCTAGGGATATTGATGATATTCAGTATTCTTCTCAATATTAACCATGGGGTTCTTTCCTTTATCCATAAGCCCCTTCAACAATTGCGTCATCTGAGTCATCATATTTTCCTGAGCTTCCATCATTTGATCCATCATATCTTGTTGGATCTTAGCCAACTGCTCCTGCATTTGTAGCTGAAGTTTCTCTTGCATCTCCCTTTGGAGCTGTTCAAGCTTTTCTAGCCTCTGATCCATATCTTTCATCTTGATTCGGGTACCATAGGGATGTTTGGTTTTACCGGTGTCCAGGTTAATGCTGAAATAATTTCAACCAATCAGGGTCTTCTCATGAAATCTAATGCATTTGATGCAATGTGATGAAAATAGCGTAATGTAAATGATGTAATGCATGAAATGCAATGCAAATGCATGGAATGAATGCAAGGCAATGCAATCAAAAGAAAACACGTTAGTGCAAGAGAAATAAACAACACAAAATAGATTGCCTAAATGAGTGACCATTAGGGTTTGACACGGCTTTACCTATGGTTAGCTCTTAGGATTCGCTATATGTGGTTTGGTTCTAAAGAATGGGTACCTGAACCAGCAGATTCCTCAATCCTCACCCGTTATAGGCTCATATAGATCGAGTTCAGTTCAGGGGAACACATTTCCCTATGGCCATGCGGAGGTGAAAACCTCACGAAGCACATAGGTACAGATGTGTCCCGGAAGCAGTCCACTAGCCCATGCGAAGGTGAAAACCTCACGAAAGCTTAGTTTCTCACTCCCACTTAAAGGTATGACCACAACGGTCATACAATGCAAATACTCTACCGAAAACATCATAATAAATGTATCAAAGGAAACATGATTTTTCAAAATAATTTTCCAAACTTTCAATCAAAGGCGAGAATTAATCAATCTATGGCTTCGACTCTCAACCAATCCCCAAGGAGTCTAAGTCGTATCGAAACCATTTTTTTATCGGGTTTTAAAAACGAGAATCGACTTTAAAAATATGGAGTCGCCACCAATCCTTTTTGTTTAGGTGTGATCGGGTCACCTATAAAATAAATTTTGGTCTACGAATTTCCAGAAGAAAACAAGTTAGAGAGTCGGTTACGTGCGAGGAAGGATTAGCACCTCGCAACGCCCAAAATTGGTACCAAATTGATTAATTGATGTCCTAATGTTGAAAAGTTTGAAATGATTTTGAAATTCTGTTCTTTTTCTATAATTTTAAATAACTTGATTGAATATTGAGATTCCTCGTTCAGAAGGAATAGAGTATCACATCCAAAGACGATTGGATACGACAATGAGTCCTCGAATTCGAGATCATACCCAAAATTCTCCAAGCACATGTATTGAAATTTAAAAAGGGTATTTGGTTATTTGGACAAACAAAAAAAACACACCCAGCACGATTGGGCACGATTTCTTCGAGTTTCCAAATTATTTTGAAAATGTGAACCAATTTTGAAAGGGTATTCGTTTATTTGGTTAAACAAAAAAAATCACACCCAGCACGATTGGGCACGATTTCTTCGAATTTCCAAATGCACGAATATTACCTTATTTTGAAAATATGAACAAATTTTGAAAGGGTATTCGTTTATTTGGTTAAACAAAAAAACCACACCCAGCATGATTGGGCACGATTTCTTCGAATTTCCAAACGCGCGAATATTACCTTGTTTTGGAAATATTAAGTAAGAATGATTTTAAAGATCGAATAGTGTTGAAACATGATGTTTTTAAGTGAATACAATGTTATGGCATAATAACATACAATATGGAGCAATTATTTACAAATGAAATATAATGCTATTGAATCTCAAGCAACAAATAAATATAAAACGAGAATTAAAACATACATAATAGCAATAATTATCAAACATTAGATCAATGATAAAGAAAATTAATTAACATACATATATCAACAACGAAGATTTAAATCAATGGAATAATTCTAATACTAATTTTACATATATGTATGTATTTACACATATACTTTACGAATATTAACATTCAAAATCCATAAATTAAAAGATGATTTTTGCAAGAATATTAAACAAATTGGCATAATTCAAATGCGACAAATGTATAAGAAATGAATAACTTTAAATATATAAACATATGTAAGTAAATGTAATAGTATACAAAAATATCTCAAATAAATTAAAATATACAATAAAATATGATTTTTTTTTTCAAAGTGATAAATTATATATACTAAATTAAAAATAAAAAATATATATACATAAATAATTTTAAAAGAAACTAGATATACATATAAATAGATTTAAAAAGGACACATATTTATAAGATAATAATATATATATGAAATGAAATCGTTTTGGTAAAATTTTATATGTAAATATTTATATATATAACATAATGATGTAAAAATATTTATATAAGGAATAAAATATGTTAAAATAAAACAAATTAAAACATTATAAAACCAATTTCCAAAACAATTTAAAAAAAAAACTTGGATAATAACTAAATTTAGTACTATAAAAAGTTACAAGAATTATAAACAAAATTAAAGCTTAATCAAAATAAAAATATAATTAGAGGGCTGATTTATAGATAAATAAAATTATTAAAACAGAACCAAGGATCAAAATAAAATACGCATAAATAAACGGGAGTAAAGTGCAATATTTTCGTTTTAAAAACGCTGCGTTTAAGTTGGACTAAATTACAACAGCACGCAATATTTAAGGAAAAATTAAAGAACGTAGAAATAAAAGCAGAACTCAATCATTTAACAGTGCAAAATATAGGGACTAAATGCACAAATTTCCCATCATGGCGGAAACGCGCGGGTTGCGAGCTAGGAGCGGGTCAGATTCGGGTCGGCTCCTCTAAACGGCATCGTTTTAGCAGCAGAAGAGCTACTGCGAAACGACGTCGTTTCGTATTTCTTTATATGCCAAAAAAAGGATTGAAACCCTCATTTGAAAACCCTTTTAAAAAAAAACCTAAAAGAAATCCTCTCAAATTTTAAAATCCCATCCCTTTGCCGGCCTTTGAATTCCGCCGCATAACCGCCGTACCACCACCGTAGACGGTGGCCGGCGTTGCACAAAAACCCATTTTTTAGCCACCGTTTTGGGGCATAACTGAAGGTCGAGCTTTCTTGGCCCCGATAAACAGAAAGAAAAGGGGTTTTTGACCCCTTTCGGGTTCGATCCATGACGGAGAAAGGGGTCTCGTGTGACGCGATCGCTGGGTGCTTCTTGGTAAGTGCCTTCTCTTTCTTTCTTTTGTTTTAAGTCGAGAAAAGGAAAAGAAAAGAAAATCAAAATGAAATCAAAATAAAAAAACAAGAACACCAATCAATCCAGAAAGGTAAATCACCTTTTGTTTTCTATATATTTCTCTGTGTATTTCTTTTTGTAAATTGTGTGTTCTTCTAAAAAAATCCTCCCCTTACAATGTTTTTGGCTTTCTTTTATATCCGAAAAGAAAGAATCGAAAAAAGAAAATGAAAATACATTTTTATTCTATATTTCTTTGTCGCTTTTGCTATTGTTGTTTCTTCGTTGTCCTTTCGTCCTTGTTCTTGCAGTGTAGTGGCCAATCGTGGAATACGGAGGCCGTGCGCGACGTGGTGGGTGCTGAAAGCTACGACGCTGGAGGGCGGGGACGGAAGGAAACCCTAGGGTTTCTGGTTGTTTTTTGTTATTTGTTATGGGCTAGGGTAGTGTTGGGCTGCATTGGGCTAATTGATTGGGCTTTTTAATACCGATTTGGGTTTTAAAATGGGTTTGTAAAAGAGATTGGACTATTTTATTATTGTTTTATATTTTATTTCTTGTTTATAATGGTTTCTGACGGGCCCGGGCAAATTGGGGCTCTTACACACCATATAGTGTCGATGCGACAAATAATGTAATAATATGCAATCAGTCGCGTAATATAGGCGAAAGGTCGCCGTACAGATCACTTCCACCACATATGCAAGTCCCACCCCAAACACAGATACAAAATACAGAATTAATAGAATTAACATGCTTAACATGCTCGTATACAGATAACATATATACTCAAATAGAATAGTCAGACATACCTATTAGTGTTCTACTTAGATCAAACTATCAGAATATCAGATCACATGAATTAGGGTTTGGTTAGCCCTTACCGACCCTACGGTAGGCCCACAGTCGATCGAAACGACCCGTGTGACCCTAGGGAAAATTTCAGAATCCTGGGCCCACACGTCCAGATTGGCCTTGCCCATGTGGCCCACACGGCCACACTCACACCGTCACACGGTCGTGTCTCGTGCACGGCCACACCTACGACATTCACACGGTCGTGTCTCGTACACGGCCAGCCACACGGCCAGGCACACGCCAGTGTGGCGTCGACAATGCCCTTTTTCGGCTTTCGTCGAACCTTAATTTTTCGTGTTTAGGGTACACACCTGGTACAATTTTGATGCTACTGCAATCCTGAGCCCACCAGAACCTAAAGACAGCATTCCAATGACCTATTTTCAAAACCAATTTATGATTTTAGTAACGCAAAAATCGAGTAGCACAACCAAACTTACCACCAATGAAAACAACTACAGACACGGTTTAAGCCGTTGAAGCAAAATTCATTGATTCAAACGTCTTTTTCCTACAAAAAGAAAAATCCTTAATGATCAAAAACTTCCAACCACACCACCACGTCAATTTCGAAAAGAATGAGGCGGTCACACTAAAGTCAAAACCACCATCAATAAATCCCTACTTACCTAAATCGAAGGGAAACAACGATTTTCTGGATGCAACGATAGGAATTCAATAGATGAAAAGCAAAATTTAAGAGAAAACAAAAGAAAGTGGAGAAGGAAGAAAGGGAACATCGTAAACAGAGGGAAAATTGAGAAGATAGAGAAAAAAATAAGATAATAAAACAATATCTCAACTCCCCCCATTATCCCACTAACTAACCGACCCACTATCTCACATCTTGATTCTCATCCAACAACTTCAGAGTTTCAATTCCATCAAACCTCTATCACACAATCAAGCAAAATTATCACTCACGCCACGCAGGTGTAACACCCCGATTTATACCTAGTCGGAATAGTGGTTTCGGGACCACAAATCTGAGTCAAAAAATATTTTAATATTATTTTTTGTGTTTACTGTATGTGATTAAGCATGTGTGAAAGTTTCGTTAAAAAATTTGATCGTTTGTGTGCTCGATTTGAGAAAAAGGTCCTAATCGCATAAAAGGTAAAAGTTGTGTTCTAATTGGTTGTGTCTTAGAATTGACATGGTTTATTAAATGTGAGGTCCCTATGTTGTAATTAGACCATTTGAATATTGGATGGACATAAACGCCTAAGGATAGTGGATTTTAAATGAGAGTAAAAAGGCTAATGTAGTAATTTGTTAGATAAAAGATAAATTAATTAAAACAAAGACAAATTAGTTGTCATTTGTGTTCATCCACCGATTTTAGAAGAAAAGAAAGGTTTTAATCTTTCACTTCATTCGGCCATTGCTAAGCTTAATTGAGGTATGATTATTGATCATTTTTCGATAATTTTTACGTTTTTGTGATAGTTGCTTTATGTTCTATCAAGCCCATGCCTAAATTTTAGAAATTGTTGATGATTGTGTGATGTGCCATTGATGATTTTGTGAGCTTAATGATGTTATTTGGTGAAATATGAAAGTTTGGTGTTAGATAAACACGTTTTGTATTAGGATTTTTGATGAATTTGTTTATTATGGACTAAATGGAGAAAGGTATAAAATGAGGGGTTGAAATGTGTAATAAATGAAAGATATGGGCTTATATGGACTAATGGAATATTTGGCCAAGCATGTGTATAAGGAAATTATGTGTATTTTGTGATTTTGTGAAATGATGACTAAAGTGTTAAAATGTGAAAATACGAGGGCTAATTTGTAAAATGCCCTAAATATGTGTAAATGGATTGGATTGAATGATTTGGTGAATAAAAGAGTTAAATTTGAATGTGTATAGATCAAGAACAGAAGAAAATGGAATTAGATTGGGGGAAATCGAAAGTAGTTGAATAGCCGTTCGTTTCCGTTCTTTCCCGTACGAGGTAAGTCGATATACAAATAAATGTGTATGAATTGAATTATTATTACTTATATGTGAATGAATTGTGATGTATGGCTATTGGAGCTGAATATGTGAAATCCGAGAAAATTCCGATAATGTGAGATGTCCGAAAAGCCCCGTACGAACCATAGGAATAGTTAGGATACATATGTCATGACATAGGATTCGATATGAGTTATCGTGTAAGACAACGTCGGGACGTTGGCATCGCTTGAGATTTACGTGTAAGACCATGTGCGGGACATCGACATCGTATTTAATTTCGTGTAAGACCCTGTCTGGGACAGAGTGATCGTTATGTCAGAGTCTTAAAATTTATATAATGAATGATCTAGCCTAGAAACTAACTGTGATAACGATTGAGGCAAGCGCACCTATCGAACAGTAGTATAGTTTAGTGGCAAGACCGAAATATCGAACCCAAAGGAACCAAAAGTACTAATACTAACTTTCTTTCTATTATTTAGCCTATGAATTGAAGTGAATTATTGTTTAATTTAAACTTAACTATCTACTAAGCTAAAGATGCTAAGATACAAAGAATGAAAAGGGGAAATACTTGTGAGAAAAACCAATTGATTAAGACAATACCGAAGGAAGAATCCACCTAGACTTCACTTGTTATCTAACTCTGAACCAGATGATTTATTCACTTGACTTGATCCGTAGGATTCCCTAATGTATATTAATACCTCTCTCGAGGCTACTAACGTCTAACCCTAGGTTGATTAATTGAAATCTCTTTCTAATTAAAACCCCTAGAATTGCATTAACTCGATCTATGGACTCCCATATTAGGTTTGACCCTAATCCGGTAGATTTTCGTCACCCTATCTCTAGGCGCGCGAGTAACTCCGCTTAACTATGCGGATCTACTCTTAGGCGAGGTCTATTCCTCCTCTACCTAAGCACATCAATACTTGAATCAATATCCTGAAATATCAAAGCAAGAATTAAGAACACATAATTAAGAACAAATCAAGTATTTATTATATAGCTCGAGAAAACAATAACAAGATCCGTCTTAGGTTTCATCCCCTTGAGATATCGAGGTTTAGTTCATAATAATAAAAATATACATCTCGAGAAGAAAAGATAAAACAAAACATAAGAAAAACCCTAAAACCCCCTGAAGGAATTGAAGAGAAGATCTTCCGTCTTGAGTATGACTCAAAGCTTCTTGAGATGAATCAACTTGGCTTTCTTCGAGTAAATCCACGATTCCCGACCTTCCGGCTTGGCTCCTTGGCCTATTTGGACCCCATAAAGGTTGGCCTTTAGGGTGTTTATATAGGCTTTTGGAATGTGTTTCTTTGCCTCTAAGTACCCTAATCCGAATAAAATTCTTCTTTTCCCTGGCGGGGACACGCCCATGGCACACGCCCGTGTAAGTTGATTTGTAGGCCGTGGTCGAGCCTGCTAAGGAGGCACGGCCGTGTGGTGAAACCCTAGGCTGTGTCGATTTCTCACTTTGGCCCATTTGGCCTGTTTTAAGCCCGTTTCTCGTTCTTTTCATTCTCCTATGCTATCCTAAGTATAAAACATGAAATTAAAGGATTAAGAGCACCAAATTCCATAATTCAAGTGATAAACCATCCAAAAGCATGCTACATGTGGGATTAAAATATGTTACTATTACGGTTTATCACGAGGCATCGATATTTAATTACATGTAAGACCACGTCTGGGACATTGGCGTTGTATGAGCTTTACGAGCTATCCGAGTATCCTTATTGATTCTGAACGGTTCAACAGGCATTTCGAGATATGATTGAATATGTGAATATGTATCCGTTTGATGCGTATGAATCTGTATATGAAATTTGGCAATGGAAGATAAGTATGAATATGATCATTTGATATGTGAGCTACATGAAAATGTGATATGTTTATATGCAACTAGTTATGAACAATTGAGTTAGATGAGAAATATGAATTTGCTATTGTGTTATGCCATAGTTCATATGAATGAAATAGTTTGTAACTGTTTATGTGATAAGTTTATTTGTATATGGCTTACTAAGCTTTTGAAAGCTTACTTTGTGTGTGTTTCCATTGTTTTATAGATTATTGAAGCTATTGGGTGCTCGGGGATCGTCAAGGATCATCACCACACTATCGAACTATATTTTGGTACCTTTTGAAAATGTACATATTGAAGTATGGCATGTATAGGCTAGAGAACTTTTATTATGTTTTGAAATGTGTAAATATAGCCATGTGATATGGCTTGATAATGAATGTGATTATGGAGTGAATTTAATGCATGCTATGTGATACAAAATTTGGTATGTATTGATGTGCTCATGAATGGCCTAAAGAAATGGTCAATTTTGGTAAGTCTCATGTTGAGTTGGGAAATTGATATGATGAGAAATGCTATGAATTGAAATGGATTAATATGATGTATGAAACACATGTTTTTGATGTGAAGTTGGTACTTTGAATTGGTATGTTTGAGTTAGATTTGTATATGGAAATGAATGATGTTGTTACGGGTCAAATTGTGCATGATTTGGTATGTTTTTGGCTGTCTTTGGGACATGAATTGATGCTTGTTTGATGCTTGTAGGTATGACCCAATTTTGGGTGGCAAATGGGCCTTGCAAATGGCCTATATTTGCCCACACGGTTGAACACACGGGCGTGTGTCTCGATCGTGTCTCTCAAGGTTGTAATTCAAAGTAAGTCAGTATGCCATACGGGCAAGAAGCGCAGGCGTGTGCGGACCATGTGACCCAAGTCGATGTTACACACGCGGCCGAGACATGGTCCAAGGCACGGCGTGTGAGGCACACGACCTAGCCACTGAGCGTGTGTGCCTGTTTTTGAAAGAAAAAATTATAAGTTCCGCAAAGTTTTCAGAGTATGAGATCGGTTTAGTCCCGAACCTTCTCTAAAGCATGTTTAAGGTCTCGTAGACCTTCTAAAGGGACTATATGAGTGTGAATTATTATGAAATGGTGTTGTATGATTGATATTTTGAAATGAGCGTAAAATGTTCGATATGTCCGGATAATG
This sequence comes from Gossypium sturtianum, assembly GCA_025698515.1. NCBI lineage: Eukaryota > Viridiplantae > Streptophyta > Magnoliopsida > Malvales > Malvaceae > Gossypium > Gossypium sturtianum. The sequence continues at coordinate 123,764,447 of CM046943.1, read as the reverse complement.
CCTCTTAACCTAGTCCGGCAGACGGATATGTCTTAGGGGTGTTACAATTTGTTGGTATCAGAGCTACGGTTTAGTCGATTCTAGTAATAACGTAGCGTATGTGAGTCTAGATTACATGGCATATATCGAATCGTGATAGTGTGATGAATCACGATAGATAAAATATTTTTTTAGTAAATGGATCCGAGCAGTCGTAGGTGAGCGATGTTGAAAGTAATACGCCTGCTCTCGCTCAAGGGACAACGCAATTTGATTCTAGATTGGTTACTAGCGGTCAGGAAGGAGAGGCTAAACAAGCCTTCTTCTAAATGATGAATGAGTGGTTCACTTAGTATGTTAGAGCAAATATGGTTGTTCCTCAACCTCCGCCCCCGCAACTTCCCGTAGCTCCCCAAGTTATAGATCTGATTCGTCTGAATAAACCTCCGGTTGATAAGATTAGAAAATATGGGGATGAAGAATTCCGTGCTACTACTTCGATGATGATCTTTGAGAGCCGAGTTACGGCTTGAGAATACGATTCGAGTATTGGATGAGTTGTCATGTACCCCCGTGAATGTGTTAAATGTGCCCCTTTTTTGTTGAGAGATACATCTTACCAATAGTGGAAAACTCTGACTTCTGTTGTTCCGAGAGAATGAATTACTTGGGATTTTTTTCCAGACCAAATTTCGAAAGAAATACATCAGTGAGAGATTTATAGATCAGAAACGCAAAGAGTTTCTTGAACTGAAACAGGGCCGTATGTCTGTTACAGAATTCGAGCGAGAATTTATGAGACTGAGCCAGTATGCACGAGAATGTGTCTCGACTGAGGCAATAATGTGTAAAAGGTTCGAAGACGGCTTGAATGAAGATATCCGTTTGTCAATCAGAATTTTGGAAATAAAAGAATTCGTTGTGCTTGTTGAATGAGCATGTAAAGCTGAAGAACTCGGGAAAGAGAGAAGAAAAGTTGATTCAGAAGCTAGAGAGGTGCGAAAACGAACAAAGAGTAAGTCATATCAGTCGGTATCAAAGAAATTCTGAGATGATTATAGTCGTTTAAAGGCTAACGTGGGACATTCAAGTAGAGATCGTGCGAGATCACATTCGAGCTTCCAAGCTCCACCTACTTCAATTGCAAGTGTTGGAAATTTTAGATCCGAGCGACCCGAGTGTAGACATTGTGGTAAAAGATATCCGGGCAATTGCCGGTTAAATGATCGAGCTTGTTTCAAATGTGGATCTTCAGATCACTTTATCCGAGACTGTCTCGAGTCTGTTGAGCAAGAGATTGTACATAATTGAAGTCGAATAATGCTTCACTAGGGGTAGACCTCCTAGAAACACGGGAAATGTGAGTGGTAGCGAGAGCTACGAAAGATTCAAATTGCGAGATGAGGGCGAGCACTGCCGGAGCTTATGCTATTCGCGCTCGCGAATAAGCTTCGCTTTCGCACGTCATTACGGTACTTTTATTCTTTATGATACTTCTGTGATCGCATTGATAGATCCAGGGTCTACTCATTCATATATATGCATGAACTTAGTATCCATAAGACTTTGCCTATAGAGTCTTACTGAATTTGTAATTAGAGTATCGAACCCCTTAGGCAAGTGTGTTTACGGTGACAAAGTGTGCAAGAATTGTGCATTGATGTTTCGAGATATCTGTTTCCCGGCTGATCTAATGTTATTACCCTTTGATGAGTTTGATATAATTCTGGGTATGGATTGGCTAACATTACATGGTGCTGTAGTGAATTGCAAACGGAATACTATTGATTTGAGATGTTAGAATGATGAAATAATACGGATTGAGTCCAGTGATTTAAATGGGTTACCGGCCGTAATATCTTCGATGAAAGCTCTAAATTATGTGAAAAAGGGATGTGAAGCTTATCTTGCGTATGTGATTGATACGAAAGTGACAGAAAAGAAAGCTGAATCTGTGCCAGTTGTTTGTGAGTTTTCTAACGTATTTCCTAAAGAATTACCGGGATTACCTCCGATACGAGAAGTTGAGTTTGGCATTAAGTTAGTTCCGGGGACGACCCCTATCTCAATAGCTCCGTATAGAATGGCTCCGAAAGAATTGAAAGAATTGAAGTCTCAGTTGCAAGAATTGACAGACAGAGGTTTCGCACGACCGAGCTTTTCTCCTTGGGGCGCTCCCGTTCTGTTTGTGAAAAAGAAAGATGGCACGATGAGAATGTGTATTGATTACCGTCAGTTAAACAAAGTGACTATTAAGAACAAATATCCTCTGCCCAGAATTGATGATTTGTTCGATCAGTTAAAATGAGCTTCTGTGTTTTCAAAGATAGATCTGAGATCGGGATATTATCAGTTGCAAGTAAAAGATTCAGACATTCCGAAAACTCCCTTCTGAACAAGGTATGGGCATTATGAATTTTTAGTTATGCCTTTCGGACTAACAAATGCTTCTACTATCTTTATGGATTTGATGAACAGAATTTTTAGACCGTATTTAGATCGATTTGTTGTTGTATTTATTGACGACATTTTGATTTATTCGCGTGATGAAATTGAGCATGCCGAACATTTGAGAATTGTGCTACAAACTCTGCGTGATAAGTAATTGTATGCAAAGTTTAGTAAATGTGAGTTACAGTTTTGCGCCGAAGTTGGCTTTTTGGGGCATATTGTGTCGACATCCGGTATACGAGTTGATTCGAGCAAGATTTCAACTATTTTAGAGTGGAAGCCTCAGAAAAATGTGTCGAAGTCCATGATTTTACGGGACTTCTTTGGTTGTTATTACCGACGGTTCGTAAAGGCTTTTGATGATTGCAACTCCGTTGGCGAGATTCTTGAAAGATGTGAAATTTGAATAGTGCGAAAAGTGTCGGAAAAGCTTTGATCCACTTTGCAAAGAAAAGCAGGACTTTTAGCAGCGCTTTTCCCACAAACGTCGCTAAAGGTCATGTTCTTTAGCGGCTTTCCACAAACGCCACTACTGAACATGACCTTTAGTGGCGCTTTTCTAAAAACGCCGCTCTGAACATGACCTTTAGCGACGCTTCCTCAAAAACGTCGCTAAAGAACAAGACCTTTAGTGGCGCTTTTCCCAAAACGCCGCTAAAGAACATGACCTTTAGCGGCACTTTTCCCAAAAACGCCGCTAAAAAAAATGACCTTTAGCGGCGCTTTTCCCAAAAACGCCGCTAAAGGTCGTGAAAAAAATTAAAATATTTTTCTTCATATCAAAAAATTAAAAAAAATAAAAATTTTGCATTACTATTGGATCTCCGATTTGTTTGGTACCGAAACACCACATTCTATGTCACATCAATCTACATTTTTTCCTTCAATAAATGACCAAAAAAGGAAAAAAATACAAAAGGAAACGATATATTACAGTTCATCAATATTCAACGGTGGAATCGAATGAATTAGTTATTTCCAGAAACATACGCAAAGAGAGTCAAAGCGTAACAGAAATTCATTGAGTACAATTCCGCAAGCAAATGTAGACACTAGAATCACAAGAAAGAAGACATGGGAATCAGATTCTATTTACATGATATTCCTTGCACTTTCACATAAACTTCCTCTAGTGTTCCAAGTAAACTAGAAAAAGATAGCATTAATACATGCGTTATGGGAATCCAAGATGTGTATGGGTGGTATTTGTTGTAAGTAAACTTGTCCGACTTGTAAATACATTCATACCACATATAGCCAACTGAAGAATTTAAGAAAAAAAGAAAAAAAAAAGCCTCTATCAAAACCAAATAAGCATAATGGCAATATAGAGATTTAGAGATCGGGCAACTTACAAATAAAGCAATTGCAACAACACTTGCTTTGATTGAAAATTTTCTCTTGGTTTCACATTCCTCCAATTTTCCATCCATTTCTCAACCTAAGATTTAAAACATTTCAATGAGAAAGTTATTTGTGCACAAAGAGAGCTAGATTGATGATTGAAATTTTTACTTACATTTGGATGATAGTAGGCATACATCATTCCAATTATCCATACATAGTGATCTAGACCATATCTAAAATGCCACTCATGCAATCGATGGAGATCAGGTTTTGTAGGATCGAGTGTACCTGCCATTTGAAGAGACAAAATAAGCGATATAAGCAAACAACTACAACATATCCAGTGAAGAAGAATGTCCGGCTTTGAAATAAGTATATTAAAAATGAAGTTCAACTGAAAGTATACATATTTAAAGCAAAGACATTCAAACTTTAATGCAAAAAAAGAATAAAAAATATTGAAGCATATCGAAAGATATCGAGAAAGGACAAGAATATTCTAAAAGTGTAAAAAGCGGTATGTAACGCCTCGAATTTTTGGGCCTAGTAGAAATGGGCCTATTGGGCCTTGGGGCGAGGCGTTTAAAATTTTTGAGAACAAGAGAAACGGCACTAATGCAAGTTGGACCTATTAGGTGAGTGATTTTGGAAGGTTAGGGGCTTCCATGAAGTCCCGGGTTCAAACCTGGGCTTTAGGAAAAATTTTGATTTTAGGTGAATAAAACCCTGGATGTGAGTAAGTAGGCTTTAAGAATAAAATATGGAAAAAAATGACACAAGGAAGTGAGTGGTCTAGTGGCAAGGCGTCATTAAGGTTGCAAGGGAGCATGGGTTCAAGTCTTGGCGCTTGCAATTCATTTTGATTTCCTTTTAAATGAACTTAGACTTTGGCCTATAGACTTATATTTAGTTGTGCTTGTTTTGTTACACAAGAAGTCTTTGGTAAAGGTGGCAATTGGCGTGTGGAGTGTCCTAATGGTCGATGCTCGAAACCCCTTGCATGCGAAAGGTGGCTATTTTGCTAATTTGGAGGCGGTTTTGGAAGATTGATGGAGGATCCCACATCGGGAAGCTAGCATGAGAGTAGGCGAGAAGGCGGCTTTAAATAGAGCAATCTCGAGGAGAGTAAGCATACATTGGTGGCGTTTGGGCATAGGAGTGTTCGGGCGCGGATTAACTCCGATTCCTATCAGTGTGTATTTCAGACTACTCTAGCGGTAGAGCGGCAAATGCCAAAATGCAGGTCACACGACGATGGTAGCCACACGAGTGTGCGGCGCACGTGTGGGAGCCGGCGACGCGATAGTTGAGGCCACCATGAGCGAATTCATGGGCTCAGAAGTGTAGTGGGTCACTTGGGCTAGAATGGGCCTCGATGGGCCAATGGGCCGTAGGGCCCGCGAATGCAAGTCACTTGTTAAATGGGAAATATGTAGGCTTATCATGTCGGCGCATATGACTTAGATCTTTGTGGGGCGTCGGTGAAAGAAGGGGAAGTGTGGGCCAAATGGGCTTGTGGACCCACGATAAATCGAAATAGTAACATATTTTAGGCCCACATTTAGTATGCTTTTGGATGAATTATCCCTTATTCTATGTAATTTGGTGCTCTTAATCCTTTCTTTTCATGATATATACTCGGGAAAGCACCGGGGATGAAAAGAATGAGAAACGGGCTCAAAAGCGGACCAAAAGCGGACTAAAGAGGAAATCGACACGACTGGACTTGGACCCACACGGCCGTGCAAGTCAATCATCTAGAACACGGTCTAACCCGACTCACACGGTGCGTGTCTCATTAAAGAAATCGACCACGGCAGCCACGATTTACATGGGGCGTGCGCCATGGGCCGTGCCTGCTAGTGGAGAAGAGCAATTTCATTCGGGAAAGGATACTTAGGAGAGAAGCGTATTTCAAAAGCCTATAAATACACCCTAAGTATGACACTGAAAAGGGAGCCCAAAGCTATCGTCTAGGGCGTCGTGCTAGGCAGAGAAGGCGATTTGTGGGGATTCACTCGGGGATAGCCGGTTGATCCATCTCAAGAAGCTGAATTATACTCAAGACGGAGGATCTCCTCTTCAATTCCTTCAAGGGTTTTAGGGATTTCTTATGTTTTGTTTTATCTTTTCTCTTGAGATGTTTTCCTTTATTGTTATTGTAATATCCCGGGTTAGGGGTTATTTTGTTGTTGCATGAAATTGCATGTGTCTAGTGTCTTTGCGTGGCTATTTCTATGTTTTGGGGCTTAATTGAAGTCTAGGTGTATGCACGAGTGAATGGGAAAATTTTGATTTTTGGGTGATAAGTCAGGGGAGCTGTTGGAGCTGGGGTATAAGAGTTTTATTTGGTGTTTTGTTGAACAAAAAGGTGAGCTGGCTAAGTGGCAAGCATGCGTTACTTGGGGAGCTAGGTGTGGCGTCAATCGCATGGGGTGGAGGTCTAGTGTTGAGTGCGAAGACCTCACATTTTGGCTTTAATTTTGGGGCGGCACAGGAGGGAAGAGTTGAATTCTACCTTGGACCAAGTCATACCTTTCAAATGAAAGGTGGAGAGCATTTGTAGGAGGAAGACTTGGTCATGCTTGTTTGAATGTGTGGAGTGGAGTGTTGTGGGGGATTTGGCCGAATTTGTGGGGGTGTTGGAGTGGGGGAAGTGGACGGCTAAGTGTGGGAGCATGTTAGCCGAAATTCACCTTAGCAACCTAGGTAATTTCGGTCACTTTTTGTCAAGGAGTAAAAGTCTCTTCTTTGGGTCATTTGTTAGCCGAAGTTCTAAGGGTGTTTTTCATTTCTCTTTGTTTTGTTTTACATCTTTTGAAACCCAAAGACCAAACCTCAACAAGCTGCCGAAAGTTTGCAGCTTTGTTCCTTAGAGTACTTGTAGCCGAATACTCTTTCCCATCTTTCTCTTTTCTTTCAATTTGTATGGCGAAACTACTATCTCCCTTTTCATATTTGCTTTCTTCTTCTTTGCTTGGAAACATTGTAGCCGAATCTTACCCAAGACATTTTCTTCATCTATTTGTTCTTTCCAAAGCCAGAGGTACCTCCTCTCTATTTTTATTATTTTATTTATTTCTTTCTTCTTCTCAATTGCCTATTTGTGAAACTTTCTTCCAAAGCACCTTGTTCCCGTAACCCTATTTCCTTTTCATTTCTATTCTTTCTCTTTTACCTTTCAGAACCGAGTATAAGGGTGTGTTAAACACTTAGGCCGAATCTCTCTTCTCCTAGAAGTCCTCTTTTGGCCGAATTTTGGGTGTTGGTAAGTTTTTGGCCGAATGGCCATTCCTTTTTCTCTCTAGTGCTATGTCGATTTTGGACTGGTGAAAGGAGTTAACCTTTTATTTTGGAATTCAAGGCTTTATAGGGCATTCGGGATTCAAGCAGTTGGCGAAACCTGTTACAGAACTCGATCGATTGGTAAGTAGTGGTTGTGGTAAGTGATTGGTATTGGCGTTGGTCGTTCAATCTGTTGGTTTCGATTAAGTCAAGGTTATTAAGGTTTAACTGTTCTCTTTTAGGGGTTGGCCGATTGTTGGAAAGAGAACTATTGTGGTTCGGGTTTGATAAGAAATCAAACCATTAGCAAGGTGAGGGATCAACATTAACCCCCCTTTGGTTAATTGATGTTTGCCAAATGTTGTGGTTGCCTAATGGTTTTCTTTTGGCCGATTATAGGAGCCAGTATACAAGGAGCTTTAGATCGTTTCTTTTAGTATTAGAGGTTGCGCTTTACCAGGTGTGTAAACTAACACACTTCCGTTTAGTAATATGATTGATAACTGTGTGATAATTAATGAAACAGATGGTGATTGATATGATACCCTAATGGGTATGATCTTGGACTCGGGTAAGTCGGTATTGTTACAAGTTTCATCGATGATCTATATGGTATCATGACTATGTATGTATGTGATATGGGGTATGAGTCAAACATATTAGCATGATAGGCATGACTTGTATGATATGCATGATCACATGAGTATGGTATGTTGATGGGTGATATGAGTGGAGGGAGCGGTGATAATTTGTCTTTGACGAGCACCGGTGTTTTGGTAACACACTTTGTGACTTTGGGTCACCGAGTGCTTTGGTAGCACATTTGTGTCTTTGGGACACGGAGGGTTGGGCACCTCATTGCGACTGCGTCCACGTGGTTTGACACCACCGTGGGTTGGCCCCACTTTGAGATATGGGATGCGATCGCTAGTGATTGGGTATCACCACGATGGGTTGGCCCCATCATTCGATTATTGTGACTACGGTCACTAGTGCTTTGGTAGCACATTTGTGTCTTTGGGACACGGAGGTTGGGCACCTCATTGCGACTTGTCCCTGTGGTTTGACACCACCGTGGGTTGGCCCCACATGAGATATGGGATAAATGCTAGTGATTGGGTATCACACGATGGGTTGGCCCCATCAATTGATTTGTGACTTCGGTCACCGGTGCTTTGGTAGCACATTTGTGTCTTTGGGACACCGGTGTTTTAGTAACACATTGTGACTATATGTCACGGTGGTTTGGCACCACCGGTGGTTTGGTACCATACGGGGTAGAAAAGGCGAGACGGATGGTTAGGATCGGGTTGCATTAATTATGTTGCTATGTATGATGTGTGTTAGCATGTTGTTTCTTGGGCGGGATTTATGCTTTGAGTCATTCGACTCACCCTCTCCTTTGACATTTCGGTGACTCGTAGAAGCAGCGGACATGGGTAGGGGGTGGACTCGAGAGTGCACATGCCATGCTTTAATAAAAGTTTTGCTCGGACTATTCACTTTGGGTACTTTAGCTTATTTATTGTTATTTGAGATTTAATTTGGGTTTGTAAAGGCCTTTAAATTATGTTTTATGATGGTTATGTTTTAGTTAGATTCTCAACCTGCTTAACAAATAACTTGGCATGAAATTTTACTAAAACTTGGAAAGATAAGGTTTTCAAAACTATAACACAATGTGTTTTAAACAATACCATCGGGTATCTCACTATGTTTTGCTATACAATAAACTCAAATGATTTTCAAATCAAACTCGATATTCTACTAAGTCAAAAAAAAAAGTTTCAAAATAGCACTAAGAACCTATTGGGAATGCTAAATGAAATCAACTCGTTTTGGCTATATACTTTGGATAAGTTTTCAAAATCTAATCAAACAAGCCTACTCGAATTTTCCTCAAATTCACTATGTTTTCACCCCGCTTTTAAATGAAAAAAACTGATCACTCAAAGACGTTTTTCCCCGTAACATACCAGATTCGGGCGTGGTGTCTTGTCCGAGTTTGGGGTGTTACAATTGTGGTATCGAGCCAAGTTCAAAGGCTCATTTGTGGGCCCGAGGCCCAAAAGTTTTTAAGAGTTTATTTTAAGTGTTTGTATGGTTCGAAAGGCATGGCACCGAGTCTCCGGCACGAGTTAAGCCCGGTAAGTACCCGTACTATTGCTTGTGAATTGATTGGATGTGATATGATTTGATGAATAGCAATAGTATATTACTTTAGAGATTGAAAGCGATAGGATTACGTGAACTCGCGAGAACAAATCTCCTTAAATATTCATAAGACTTGCTTTTAAACAAGTGGAATAAATCTTTCGATGCATAAAACTCTTTAATCGATACGTAGGAAGATTAGTCATGAGCGCTAGAGGTGGACGTGGTCGTGGGCGAGGTCGTGGTAGGATGACGAGTTTACGAGCCCGTAGGATCTCGGGTCGGGTTCAAAAAATGAGATACGGTTCGCCACCAACCGGAGGTGGTGAGTTCCAAGATCGGACTAGGGACGGCCTTGATGTCACGAGCGATCCGCGAGTGTTGGAAAGTAGTGGTGTAGGTGGTAATGCGGGAGTTAGGAAATCTGTTTCTGGCGACTCGGGCCAATGGGGCGAAGTCTTCCGAGGTGTTTCTGGTGTTGCTCCCAAAGATCTTTGAATATTGGCTAGAGGCGATCGAGCGGATCATGGGACGATCTGGACTTGGCCGCTTGAAGAGAAGTGAAGGGCATCGATCGCTTCTCGGGATGAGTCATATCGGTGGTGGCTCACGGTTCGAGACAGTGTGGCGTGAGAGGATCTAACATGGGATTATTTTTGCATATCAAAAGAAATACATCGGAGCTAGTTATATTGACTCCCAATGGAAGGCTTTTCTCGAGGCTTGTTCGTGGAGTAAATCATTCTTGAAATCTGGTGAGTTCTGAAGTCGAGTAGGTATGCCGGGGGCATTGTGGCCACTTGAGCATGAGAGGTGTGTTCGTTTCGAGGATGGTCTGCGAGACGACTTGAGGTCAGCCGATTCCTCCTCGTAGGGGCCTTGAGTTTTTGTCTTAGTTGAGAAGGCTAAGGTGGCCGAGGGTGTTAAGGAGTCGGTGAGGCGGGGCATGGGCAGAAATAGGCATAAGAGGAGCTTTGGGTCCTGCGGGTCGTCAGGTAATCCGAGAGAAGAGAGCTAGACCGAGTGGGCCGAACCACCCTGCTAGGTTTGTTCTTTGCTAGGCGAGGGACCGCCATGATGTGATCGGTGTGGGAAATCTCATTGGGGTGGCTCTTTGGGTGGAGGAAAGGGTTGCTTTGAGTGTGGTTCTGGAGCATCGTGTGAGGATTGTCCGCGTAGGTTGGCGAGATTGGTCCCGAGAGTCGGGCCGTGTAATTCGTTCAGAGGTAATAACCGCCACCGCGAGAGGGGCCGTGGTAATGGCGAGAGGTGGTAATGGTTCAGTCGGGGCCGTGGAGCACCGGGCGAGAGGTGCGGGTAGTTACGAGGCGGACGGCTGGATTAGTGTATCTTTGCGAGGTGCCGAGAGGAGGGCGACGACCGGGCGTCATAACCGTGCGTTTATGATTTTGGTTCTCCTTATCGCTTTGATTGATGTGGGTTCAACGCACTCTTATGTTGCCCGAGTATAGTGGAGACCATGGATTTAGACTCGAGATATCTTCTAGGCGGATGACCGTGATTAGCCCTCTAGGTCACTCTGTAGTAGTAGATAAACTGCTTAGAGAGGTACCCTTAGAACTCCAAGGGGTAGTGTTTCTTTGCGATCTCGATGGGGCGCCGTTTGGGGAGTTCGATCCGATTCTTGGGATGGACCGGTTGGTCAAGTACCAAAGCGAGGTTGGATTGCGCCAAGCGCATGGTGCTTAAGACGGTTGATGGTGATGAAGTGGCTATGATAGGTAGTAGGAGGGATTACTTATCAAATGTGGCATCCGCTCTGAAAGCGAGAGAAGATGGTCGAGAAAGGTCGTGTGAAGCGTATGTAGTTCATGTGTATGCGTTGGAGGCTAAGGAGTCTGGCTGTGGAGAAGGTTGCATCTGTTAAGGAATTTGGCTGATGTTTTTCTGAGGAACTTCCGGGGTTGCCGCCGATCGCGAGGTAGAGTTCGGGATAGATCTATTACGGGCTAATCGGCCGGTGTCTATTGCTCCGTATAGGATGGCGCCAAAGGAATTGGTGGAGCTTAAGGCTCGAGATCCGGGAGTTATTGGATCGGGGTTTTATTAGGCCTAGTGTTTCGCCGTAAGTGCGCGGTACTCTTTGTCAAGAAGAAAGATGGCACAATGCGGATGTGCATAGACTACCGCTTGATTGAATAAGGCGATTAAAAACAAGTATCCGCTGCCACGGATAGATGACTTGTTTGATCGGTGAAGGGGTGCGGTATTTTCAAGATCGACTTGAGATCCAGGTATCACGATTAAAGGTTAAGGAGGCCGATATCCATAAAACAAAGCGTTTGGACTCGGTATGGGCACTACGAATTCTCGGTAATGCCGTCGGGTTGACTAACGCCGGCGGCGTTTATGGATATGATGAATAGGGTGTTTCAACGATGATCTGGATCGATTCGCCGTGGTTTTCATAGAGCGACATTTTGGTGTACTCAAGGGCAGAGGAAGAGCATGATAAGCATTTGCGAGTGGTGTTCTGATTTTGAGGGAAAAGCGGCTCTATGCTAAGTTCGGTAAGTGTGAGTTACGCCAGGAAGTGACTTTCTTGGGTCATGTAGTGTCGGTGAGGGGATTGAGTAGATCCTCGTAAGATTGAAGCGATTTTGGATTGGAAGCCGCCTAAGTCGGTGGCTGAGATTCGAGTTTTCTGGTTTGGCGGATACTACCGAAGGTTTGTTGAGGGTTTCTCGTTGATAGCAAATAGCGGCGACCAAGTTGTCGAGGAAAGAAGTTCCGTTTGTATGGGTGAGAAACAAGCAGAAAGCTTCGATAAGTTAAAGAAGATTTTGACCGAGGCTCGGTTTGATACAACTTTGAGGTGGTAAGGAATTCACAGTGTATTGTGACGCATCACATACGGGTTTGGGTTGTGTCTTTGATGCAAGAAGGTAAGGTTGTGGCTTACGCTTCTCGACATTTGAGGCCACATGAGGTCAACTATCCGACGCACGATTTGGAGCTAGCATTTGTAGTCTTCGCTTTAAGATTTGGAGGCACTACTTGTGCGGAGAGAGATCGATAGTCTACCACGGATCACAAGAGTCCGAAGTATCTCTGACGACTCGAAGGATTTGAATTTAAGGCAAGCGCAGATGGGTTGAGTTCTTTGAAAGATTACGATCGCTCGATTGAGTATCATCAAGGCAAGGCTAACGTGGTGGCGCACGCGTTGAGCCGTAAGGTTGTTTCGGACTTAAGAGCTTTGTTTGCCCACTTGAGTTTGTATGACGATGGGAGTATTCGCGAGCGCAAGTTAAGCCTCACCAGGTGGAGCAGATCGAGAGAAACAGCTAGAGGATGAGGTTACGAGTGCGCGAAGGTTGCAAGTGCTGAGATAGTGGTTTGGAGGGTTACAGCCTTATGCCGTGATGGGGTTCTGTGTTTTCAAGGTAAGGCTTGTATGCCTAAAGATGTTGAGCTAAGGCGAAAGATTCTTCAGACGCACATAGATCCTCATGCTATGCATCCTGGAGGTAGCAAGATGTATAGGGATCTTAGAGAGCGATTTTGGTGGCTTTGGCTTGAAGAAAGAGGTGTGAGTTTGTTGGGAAGTGTCGACTTGTCAGCAGTCAAGGCTGAACATCGCTTGTCGTCGAGTTTGCTTGACTGTGAAGATTCCTCGGTGGAAGTGGGAAAGGATAACCATGGATTTCGTTAGTGGGTTACGCTTACGCCAAGCAAGAAGGATTCGATTTGGGTAGTGGTGGATCGATCGACTAAATCGGCTCACTTTTATTCGGTGAGGGTTGACTACTCACTTCGAAGCTAAGCGGTGTATGTGTCGAGAGATAGTGAGGTTGCACGGTGTGCCGTTTCAATAATCTCGGATAGGGATCGAGTTTTACGTCAAGGTTACGGAAAGCATTGCATCAAGCTCTGGTACTCGTTTGGATTTCAAAGACGGCTTTTCATTCGCGATCGATGGTCAATCGTAAAGGGTCATTCAGATCTTAGAGGATATCTTTGAGAGGTTGTATCTTGGATTTCAGAGGTAGTTGGGAGGAGTTTCTATCATTAGTCGAGTTTGCCTACAACAACGGTTATCAAGCGAGCATCAAGATGGCACCGTATGAGGCGTTGTATGGTAGGAAATGTCGCTCACCTACGTGTTGGAGCGGAGTTAAGTGAACGTCGAGTTGTTGGGACCCGAGTTGGTTGGTGAGACCGAAGACAAGGTTAAGTTGATTCAGTCTAGATTGAAGGAAGCTTCGGACCGGCGAAGTCTTATGCCGATCTTAAGCGAAGAGATATAGAGTTCATTTGTGGGGATCGAGTTTTCTGAAGGTCTCGCCTTGGAAGAAGGTGTTGAGGTTCGGGAAGAAAGGCAAGCTAAGTCCGAGGTTTATTGGGCGTATAAGGTTCCGAGACGAGTTGGACGATGGCGTATCAGCTTGAGTTACAAAGCAGAGCTTAGTCGATTCACGATGTTTTTCACGCGTTTCGATGCTTCGACGTTATCGCTCGATCCGTCACATGTGGTAGCGATGGAAGAGATCGAGGTAAATCCGATTTGACCATGGAGGAGGAACACGTGCGATTCTTGATCGAGATGTGAAGGTTCTGCGTAAGAAATCTGTGCCTTTGGTTAAGGTTCTTTGGCGGAATCATGGCGTAGAAGAAGCTACGTGGGAACTGAGGATATGATGAGACAAGCAATACCCGCAACTCTTTCGATCGGGTAATTTCGAGGTCGAAATTATTTTTAAGGGGGTAGAACCCGTAATATCCCGGGTTAGGGGTTATTTTGTTTTTGCATGAAATTGCATGTGTCTAGTGTTTGCGTGGCTATTTCTATGTTTTGGGGGCTTAATTGAAGTCTAGGTGTATGCACGAGTGAATGGGAAAATTTTGATTTTGGGTGATAAGTCAGGAGCCATTTGTTGGGAGCTGGGTATAAGAGTTTTATTTGGTGTTTTGTTGAACAAAAAGGTGAGCTGGCTAAGTGGCAAGCATGCGTTACTTGGGGAGCTAGGTGTGGCGTCAACTGCATGGGGTGGAGGTCTAGTGTTCGAGCTGCGAAGACCTCACATTTTGGCTTTAATTTTGGGGCGGCACAGGAGGGAAGAGTTGAATTCTACCTTGGACCAAGTCATACCTTTCAAATGAAAGGTGGAGAGCATTTGTAGGAGGAAGACTTGGTCATGCTTGTTTGAATGTGTGGAGTGGAGTGTTGTGGGGGATTTGGCCGAATTTGTGGGGTGTTGGAGTGGGGAAGTGGACGGCTAAGTGTGGGAGCATGTTAGCGAAATTCACCTTAGCAACCTAGGTAATTTCGGTCACTTTTTGTCAATGAGTAAAAGTCTCTTCTTTGGGTCATTTGTTAGCGAAGTTCTAAGGGTGTTTTTCATTTCTCTTTGTTTTGTTTTACATCTTTTGAAACCCAAAGACCAAACCTCAACAAGTGTAGAAAGTTTGCATCTTTGTTCCTTAGAGTACTTGTAGCCGAATACCCTTTCCCATCTTTCTCTTTTCTTTCAATTTTGTAAACCGAAACTACTATCTCCCTTTTTCATATTTGCTTTCTTCTTCTTTGCTTGGAAACATTGTAGTTTAATCTTACCCAAGACATTTTCTTCATCTATTTGTTCTTTCCAAAGCCGAAGGTACCTCCCTCTATTTTTTTTATTATTTTATTTATTTCTTTCTTCTTCTCAATTGCCTATTTGTCGAAACTTTCTTCCAAAGCACCTTGTTCCCGTAACCCTATTTCCTTTTCATTTCTATTCTTTCTCTTTTACCTTTCGTAAGCGAGTATAAGGGTGTGTTAAACACTTAGCCGAATCTCTCCTCTCCTAGAAGTCCTCTTTTGGCGAATTTTGGGTGTTGGTAAGTTTTTGGCCGAATGGCCATTCCTTTTTCTCTCTAGTGCTATGTCGATTTTGGACTGGTGAAAGGAGTTAACCTTTTATTTTGGAATTCAAGGCTTTATAGGGCATTCGGGATTCAAGCGGTTGGCGATAAACTCGTTTCGTGAACTCGATCGATTGGTAAGTAGTGGTTGTGGTAAGTGATTGGTATTGGCGTTGGTCGTTCAATCTGTTGGTTTCGATTAAGTCAAGGTTATTAAGGTTTAAGCGTTTCTCTTTTAGGGGTTGGCCGATTGTTGGAAAGAGAACTATTGTGGTTGAGGTTTGATAAGAAATCAAACCATTAGCAAGGTGAGGATCAACATTAACCCCCTTTGGTTAATTGATGTTTGCCGAATGTTGTGGTTGCCTAATGGTTTTCTTTTGGCGATTATAGGAGCAGTATACAAGGAGCTTTAGATCGTTTCTTTTAGTATTAGAGGTTGCACTTTACGGTGTGTAAACTAACACACTTCCGTTTAGTAATATGATTGATAACTGTGTGATAATTAATGAAACAGTGGTGATTGATATGATACCCTAATGGGTATGATCTTGGACTCGGTAAGTCAAGTATTGTTACAAGTTTCTTGATGATCTATATGGTATCATGACTATGTATGTATGTGATATGGGGTATGAGTCAAACATATTAGCATGATAGGCATGACTTGTATGATATGCATGATCACATGAGTATGGTATGTTGATGGGTGATATGAGTGGAGGGAGCAGTGATAATTTGTCTTGTGAGCACGGTGTTTTGGTAACACACTTTGTGACTTTGGGTCACCAGTGCTTTGGTAGCACATTTGTGTCTTTGGGACACCAGAGGTTGGGCACCTCATTGCGACTCGTCCCTGTGGTTTGACACCACCGTGGGTTGGCCCCACTTTGAGATATGGGATCGTCTGCTAGTGATTGGGTATCACACGATGGGTTGGCCCCATCATTCGATTATTGTGACTACGGTCACCGGTGCTTTGGTAGCACATTTGTGTCTTTGGGACACCGAGGTTGGGCACCTCATTGCGACTTGTCCTCGTGGTTTGACACCACCGTAGGTTGGCCCCACATGAGATATGGGATCGTGCGCTAGTGATTGGGTATCACACGATGGGTTGGCCCCATCAATTGATTCGTGACTTTGGTCACCGTGCTTTGTAGCACATTTGTGTCTTTGGGACACCAGTGTTTTGGTAACACATTGTGACTATATGTCACCAGTGGTTTGGCACCACCAGTGGTTTGGTACCATACGGGGTAGAAAAGGCGAGACGGATGGTTAGGATCGGGTTGCATTAATTATGTTGCTATGTATGATGTGTGTTAGCATGTTGTTTCTTCAGGGGCGGGATTTATGCACTGAGTCATTCGACTCACCCTCTCCTTTGACATTTTAGGTGACTCGTAGACGCGGACATGGAGCCGGGGTGGACTCGAGGTGCACATGCCATGCTTTAATAAAAGTTTTGCTCAGACTATTCACTTTGGGTACTTTAGCTTATTTATTGTTATTTGAGATTTAATTTGGGTTTGTAAAAGGCCTTTAAATTATGTTTTATGATGGTTATGTTTTAGTTAGATTCTCAACCTGCTTAACAAATAACTTGGCATGAAATTTTACTAAAACTTGGAAAGATAAGGTTTTCAAAACTATAACGCAATGTGTTTTAAACTATACCATCGGGTATCTCACTATGTTTTGCTATACAATAAACTCAAATGATTTTCAAATCAAACTCGATATTCTACTAAGTCAAAAAAAAAAGTTTCAAAATAGCACTAAGAACCTATTGGGAATGCTAAATGAAATCAACTCGTTTTGGCTATATACTTTGGATAAGTTTTCAAAATCTAATCAAACAAGCCTACTCGAATTTTCCTCAAATTCACTATGTTTTCACCCCGCTTTTAAATGAAAAAAACTGATCACTCAAAGACGTTTTTCCCCGTAACATACCAGATTCGGGCGTGGTGTCTTGTCCGAGTTTGGGGTGTTACAGTTATGAACTAAACCCTTCGGATACCCGAAGGGGATGAAACCTATGATGAATCTTGTTATTTGATTATTTGAATTATATGATAAATACTTAGTTTGTTCTTAATTATGAGTTTGTTCTTAGTTATGTGAGCTTAATCCAAATTTAATGTGCTTAGGTGGAGGAGGAATAGACCCTACCTAAGAGTAGATCCAACATAATTAAGCGGAGTTGATCGTACGCCTAGAGATAGGGTGACGAGATTTCACCGAATTAGGGTGAAACCTAATATGGGAATCCACGAGATCGATTTCATCGCTATTCCGTAGGGGTTATTATAAGAGAACGAGAGTTCTACTAATTAACCTAGGGTTAGGCGTTATTAAGCCTCGAGAGAGGGTTTAATATACGTTAGGAGTCTTACGGATCAAACTAAGTAAATAAATCATATGGTTCAAGGTTAGATAACAAGTGAAGTCTAGGTGGATTCTTCCTAGGGTATCTTCTAAATCAACTGAGTTTTTCCCAAGTTACTTTCCAAATTCATTCTTCTTTGTCTTAGAGTCTTTAGTTTAGTAGTTAATTAATTTAGATTAATAAACAAACATTACTTATTTTAGGCTAAATAATAAAAAGAAAGTTAGTATTAGTACTTTTAGTTCCTTTGGGTTCGATAATCCGGTCTTGCCTAAACTATACTCATTGTTCGATAGGTGTACTTGCCTCAATCGTTGTCGAGTTAGTTTCGAGGTTCGATCATTCTTTTATAAACTTTAAAACTCGATTTCAATGATCAAGTTTTTTGGCGCGTTGTTGGGAACTAAAATATTAAGAAAACTCTATTTTTATTACTTTAGCCATTATTTTTATTTTTCGCAATTTATTTTTATCTTTAGTTTTACTTTTAAAATTTGCTAAATTCTCTTTCTTTCTTTTCCTAGCAGTACCTCTAGTTTATGACTAGAAGGAACCCGAGAGGACCTTTAGAATACTGCAGTGATATTGAAGCTACCGCTCAAGAAATCGCAGAGAAATTAGGCGAGCCCTAAATTACCAAGGAGAGCGAGAAGACAGATCCAATCCTTGAAGGGATGGATGAAAATAATATTCCACCACAAGATGTGGGAGAAAATAATGCTCGTCCGTACTATGTTTGATTATGCTAAACCACATTTAACGAGAGCGAATCTAGTATTGTTAGGCTGCTATAGCCGCTAATAATTTTGAATTAAAGCCTAACAATATACAAATGATTCAACAGATTTGTTCAATTTGGTGGTTTATCGGACGAAGATCCAAACGCTCATATAGCTAATTTTTTAGAGTTACGTGATACCTTCAAAATAAATGGCATTTCTGATGATGCCATACGTCTTCGGTTATTTCCCTTTTCATTAAAGAATAAAGCTAAATAGTGGTTAAACTCGTTACCACGAGGGTCAATCACTACATGGGAACAAATGATCGAAAATTTTTTATTAAAATATTTCCCACCGGCCAAAACGGCCAAATTACGTAATGATATATCTTCCTTTGTGCAGATGGATTTAGAGACATTATACGATGCATGGGAGAGATATAAGGATCTCTTGAGAAGGTGTCCACACCATGGTTTACCCTTGTGGCTCCAAGTCCAAACTTTTTATAACGGTGTAAACCCCTCAACGAGACAACTAATTGATTCAACCGCCGGTGGAACCTTGAATAATAGAAATCCTGAGGCAGCCTACGAGTTTATAGAAGAGATGTCGCTGAATAACTATCAGTGGCAAGTTACAAGGACTAGGCCAACAAAATCAGCTGGAGTTTACAACCTCGACACAGTAACCATGCTATCAAATCAGGTAGAGTTGATGAATAAAAAGCTTGATAGTTTGTGTTCTTCGCAGTAAATCACGGTGATGCGATGCGACACAAGTGGAACCGTGGCGAATCCTGAGTACCCACCATACCAACCAGAGAGCGAACAGATGAACTAAATAGGTAACAATTTCAGATCTAATAATAACCCATATAGTAATAATTATAATCCAGGTTGGAGGAACCACCCAAATTTTTCGTGGGGAGGACAAGGAAATCAAGGAAATCAAAGACAATAACCTCCTCAAAATTTCTAAAATCAGCCCTATCCACAGGAAAAGAAGCCGAATCTTGAAGAGGCGTTGAACAAATTCATAGCATCCACAGAAGCCCGTCTCCAAAAAACTGAGGTAACACTCGACACCCAACAAACATCAATCAAAAATATCGAGAACCAAGTTGGAGGACTTACAAAGGCAATCGAGGAAATTACAAGTCAGTCGGAGAAATTGCAAAGCTATTATCCGAACGACCAGTAAGGCGTCTGAAGTAATATTGAAATTAATCCAAAGGAGCAAATCCAAGCCATAACAACTCAAGAAAGTGAAGAAGTAGACGAACCAGTTCAACACAAGAAAGCGAGGTAGAAAAGGTAAAGTTGAGGTAACACAAGACAAGCCAAAACCGGTAACTAAGGAGTACCTTACACGAGGCATTAAGAAGAGGCGACGACACAGAAGAACGGTTCGGTAAGTTTCTTAAACTTTTAAAGAAATTACATATTAACTTACCATTACTTGAAGCTCTTTCGCAGATGCAGATTCTAGGAAATTTTTAAAAGAGCTTCCGACAAACAAGCGAAGTTAGACGAGTCGTCACATGTGGAACTTAACGCAAAGTGCTCAAAGCAATTCTCCAAAATAGACTACCACAAAAGCTAAAAGATCCGAGGAGTTTTACAATTCCATGTTTAATTGGTAGGTATTTGTTGATAATGCGTTAGCTGATTTAGGGGCAAGCATAAATGTCATGCCTTATAAATTGTTTAAACAATTAGGTCTAGGAAACCCAAACAAACTAGGATGAGCATTCAATTAGGTGATAAAACTATTAGAATTCTTAGGGTATTATCGAAGATGTTCTTGTAAAAATTGATGATTCGTTTCCCGATAGACTTTGTTGTCTTAGACATGGATGAGGTAATTCGATCCCCTAATTTTAGGAAGACCCTTTTAGCAAGCTGCCGGGACTAAAATTGATGTTGATGCGGGAGAACTCATACTTTGCGTAGGTAATGAGACAGTCACCATCAAAGCTCTCGACTCGGCTAGAACATCGAGTAATCAAGGTGAGAACGTAAATTCTCTGATAACCATTCGGTTAACCCTTATTTTCAGGAAGCACCACCAAAGAATACAATGAACCCGATCCTAAACCCCATGCCAACAAAGAAATAACTCATGAAGATCGAGGATTCGGTTTGATGATCTAGGCAGTGGAAGACACACTTCAAGGAGAAATTAGGGATACACGACGAAGAACGAGAACCACACAAGATAAAGCGGAAGGAGCCCCAAAAGGGCTAATAGGAAAAACAAACCACTTCATAATAGGGGACCAGTGCATTGTTAGATCGAGCAGATCCTCAAATATCTCCTCCAGGACCCTAGCACAAACAAAGAAATATCTTTTAGGGTAACGAGTGTTTTCCCACACGGAACACGATCGAGGTAAGTAATCCTATTTTTGGTACTTTTACTATCAACACATCTCGACTTAAATTTTTTCACAAAGACACAAATGATAGCATGAGGAAGGACTTCCAACTCCTCAAACCACCCCGACAAAGCAAGCGAGAGGAGAGTCTAGCTTAAGACTATAAGCAGCGCTTCTCGGGAGGCAACCGAGCACTAACCCTATTAATTTTTAAATTTTTATTTTACTTTTATTTTTCATTTTAGCACCTAACCATAAACTAACCAAAGTACAGATTTCTATGCTCACACGGCATTGCACACGGCCGTGGCCGTGGCCGTGTGGAAGCTAGAAGGACAAACCACGGATGTGCTAGTAAATGTGCATGAAAAAGAATGATTTCTTTTCCAACATGGGCTGCGATAAAAAGCCACGCCCGTGCCGACTTCCCATGTGAGGTTACTGACTTATTGAGCACGGGCGAGACACGGCTGTGCCCTACAACCGTCTTGAGGTTCTTGACTTGCGAGAGCACGAGTTAAACACGCCCGTTCTAAAGGATCATGAGAATAATACAAAGGCGTGCTCACGAGACCCACAGCCGTGGTAAAACACCTAAACGCGCCCAAAATTCAAAATCACGAAAAACACGGACTTATTAAACTCGAACAAGGGCGTGGACCGTATCACTATTTAAATATTTACTTTTATTTCTATTTTTATTTTTATTTTTATTTTCATTTTCATTTTCATTTTCATTTTTATTTTTATTTTTATTTTTATTTCCTTTCTTTTATTTTCTTTATTATTTTCTTCTTGTTATTCATTCCATTTAAATTTAGCTTAGGATACAAAAAAATTTAGGATGGTTGCCTCGAGGACTCAACCAGTTCGAGACGCTTCCCCACGCTCACCTCCAATCCTATCCGGTTTCTTTTCATTGGCTTCATCCAAAATTCAGGAAGTTTCCCTTATCTCCCCATCTTATGATTTTATGATTATTTTGATATTATCTACCTTTGTACATTGAGGACAATGTACATCTTAAGTGTGAGGGGGTTAACCATAGTATTATTTGAAAATCCTAAATTTAGTCTTGTTTGAAAGTAAATTACTCATATTACTAATTAGGATGAAAGTTCTGATGATTTATGATTTTTATTGATATGTTTTAGATCAAGTCATTGATAATTGTGCATTGATAATTAAATTTAAAGAATACTAGAGAATCAAGCATGATAAGTCTATTTTTAAGAAATTAAAAATTTTCTAGGTTGTCGATGCTTGAGTTTAAATATTACTTTGAAGTTTGAAATTTACGAGGTTGACATCAAAATACCCATAATTTTTGTGAGATTTTGAGCCTTATAGAGCATAAATTCTTTTTCTTGCTCACTTTATTGATTATGAGTATGTCAACAACGATTTGTTATTCTAGAACTTGCATCGATTATACATGTCGAGACCACATTTTTGATTTGATATACAAAGATGATAAAGGCACCTAGGATTTAACCCACTTACTCCACTAAAAACCCACCTTCATAATTAACCCCTAGTGAACCCGTTTAATCCTAACAACCCATTTATTGACTTACCCACTAATATTAACCCAGAACCCCTTTGTTTTTGTTATCACCATTCCTTTTGACTACCCTTATATCGAGATTTGATTTGATTAATAGCCTAACTATGTTTTTTATTTCAGAAGATTATCTTTTGTTATGTATTTAGTTTGTTCTTAAAAACAAAAAAAAAACAAAAAACAAAAAAACAAAAAAAAACAAAGTATATCCATTATTCATTATTAGTTATGTGATTAAATGAGCTTATACATGAATTCCAAATATCGAAGAAGAAGCTCGTATTATTAGTATTATTAGTTTTCAATTAATGTAATTATTATTATTAGTTCATTAGTTCTTAGTTAGGTAATTTGTCAATTCAATCTCGATTCTAACCCTCTAATTCAGCCTTACTCCACACCTTAACCCTAGCCCCGTTAACAACCCTAACAAAGACCTTTTGATTTGTGTTTCATCTCATATTTCAGTGGTGGAGATTTGATTTTCATGCAAGCCTATGGGATTAACTCTTCATGTCGACTTTTGAGTATCTAAATTTTGAACCTTAAACACTTTGAGTGATTTGAGTGAATCTTTTGTAAGGATGTCAATCCTTGTCAATTTCGAATCAGAGGTAATTATTTAGATGAAGGGAGAACACCTATATTTTCGACCTACAAAATCTATGACTTATATTGTTTGAATTTTTAGGACTCTTTGAGTTGAATTATCAATGTATAAATTATCTTTGAATTATGATGAGACACTATCAATGACTATTATGAATTATAGGAAGTTCATTTTAATTGTAAGTTGAGAATTTTGCTTGAGGACAAGCAAAAGCTTAAGTGTGGGGGTATTTGATAAACCGAAATAGTAACATATTTTAGGCCCACATTTAGTATGCTTTTGGATGAATTATCCCTTATTCTATGTAATTTGGTGCTCTTAATCCTTTCTTTTCATGATATATACTCAGGAAAGCACCAGGGGATGAAAAGAACGAGAAACGGGCTCAAAACGGACCAAAATGGACTAAAGAGGAAATCGACACGGCCTGGACTTGGACCCACACGACCGTGCCAAGTCAATCATCTAGAACACGGTCTAACCCCGACTCACACGGCCGTGTCTCATTAAAGAAATCCGACCACGGCCTGGCCACGATTTACACGGGCGTGCGCCATGGCCGTGCCTCTGCCGTGGAGAAGAGCAATTTCATTCGGGAAAGGATACTTAGGGAGAAAGAAATGTATTTCAAAAGCCTATAAATACACCCTAAGTATGACTGAAAAGGGAGCCCAAAGCTATCGTCTAGGGGCGTCGTGTAGGCTAGAGAGAAGCGATTTGTGGGGATTCACTCGGGGATAGCAGTTGATCCATCTCAAGAAGCGAATTATACTCAAGACGGAGGATCTCCTCTTCAATTCCTTCAAGGGTTTTAGGGATTTCTTATGTTTTGTTTTATCTTTTCTCTTGAGATGTTTTCCTTTATTGTTATGAACTAAACCTTGGATACAGAAGAAGGATGAAACCTATGATGAATCTTGTTATTTGATTATTTGAATTATATGATAAATACTTAGTTTGTTCTTAATTATGAGTTTGTTCTTAGTTATGTGAGCTTAATCCAAATTTAATGTGCTTAGGTGGAGGAGGAATAGACCCTACCAAGAGTAGATCCAACATAATTAAAATTTGAGTTGATCAAATACGCCTAGAGATAGGGTGACGAGATTTCACCGAATTAGGGTGAAACCTAATATGGGAATCCACGAGATCAATTTCTTGTTATTCTAGGGGTTATTATAAGAGAACGAGAGTTCCACTAATTAACCTAGGGTTAGGCGTTATTCGCCTCGAGAGAGGGTTTAATATAACGTTAGGGAGTCTTACGGATCAAACTAAGTAAATAAATCATATGGTTCAAGGTTAGATAACAAGTGAAGTCTAGGTGGATTCTTCCTAGGGTATCTTCTAAATCAACCGAGTTTTTCCCAAGTTATTTTCCAAATTCATTCTTCTTTGTCTTAGAGTCTTTAGTTTAGTAGTTAATTAATTTAGATTAATAAACAAACTTCACTTATTTTAGGCTAAATAATAAAAAGAAAGTTAGTATTAGTACTTTTAGTTCCTTTGGGTTCGATAATCCGGTCTTGCCTAAACTATACTCTATTGTTCGATAGGTGCACTTGCCTCAATCGTTGTCGAGTTAGTTTCAGTTCGATCATTCTTTTATAAATTTTAAAACTCGATTACAAATGATCACCTAGACGGATGAAATGTCCGTGATGTGATAAGTTATTGATTTTGGGCTGTGCCGTTGCACAGCCGCGTGGTTGTTTCTAGGCTAAATGGGCCACACAAGTGTGTGGGCCCACTTAAGCGAGGTAATGGGCCTTAGGCCCATCTTCACCGTTAAGTCAATTTGGATTTCCTATGTCACTCGAGGGGACGATGGACTTTCTGTTAGGTCGTTAATAACCTTCGATTTTTAAAATTACTGAAATACCCTCGATTTATAAAATTACTGAAATACCCTCGGTTTGTAACATTACTGAAATACCCTTGGTTTGTAAAATTACTGAAATACCCTCAGTTTGTAAAATTACTGAAATACCCTCGATTTCTAAAGTTACTAAAATACCTCTGATTTGTGAACTTATCGAAAGACCCGTGATTTATGAAATTACTAAAATACCCTTTGTTTACAAATTACAGAAATACCCCGATTTGCAAAACTATCAAAATACCTTCGATTTGCAAAATTATCGAAATACCCCAGTTTGCAAAATTACCAGAATACCCCCGGTTTGTAAAATTAACGAAATACCCCCGGTTTGTGGAATTGTCAAAATGCCCTTGTAGGGTAGAATTACCGAAATACCCCTATAGGGTAGAATTACCGAAATACCTCTGTAGGGTAAAATTACCGAAATACCCCTATAGGGTAGAATTACCGAAATACCCCTGAAGGATAGGATTACCGAAATACCCTTATAGGGTAAAATGACTATTTTGCCCTTGTAGTTAAATGATTGATTTAGATTATGAATTTGGCCGATTTGTCGTGATTGTATAACTATGATATGTAACTCGATTTGTGGGCGTGTGGTGATATCTTTGTTAATATATGTTTAGATGATTGTTACTGAGCATGGCCATTTTGCATACACGTGTAATGATTGAGCATGACATACACGACATATTGCATGGGGTTGGGACATTGATACGGAGGAAGTTCTGATAGGGTCGCACGTGTCGCATAAGACGACTGTGGGCCGACTGACGGCATAAAGCCGCATAATCTGATAATGGCTCTGTGCCAACCTAAATATGGCTCTGTGCCATCTTGATTATGGCTTTGTGCCAAATGTATTTACCCGTGGCTATGTGCCTAACATATGAATCGATGACTCTGTGTCGATCATATTTACCCAAGGCTGTGTGCCGATTATATTACCGTCGTTGATGGCTATGTGCCAAACTCATTACAGTTACCGGTAGCTTTGTGCCTTCCTGATTATGGCTCTGTGCCATCCTGATTATGGTTTAAAACCATTCTGTTTATGGCTTTTAGCCGTTACGTTAAGCGCAGCAACGATTTGTGATATTTATGGCTTTTAGCCGATTCGTTGATTGTGGCGGCGTTGTTGCGATATTTATGGCTTTTAGCCATTCGCATTCTGGCGCCGAGCGTTCTACATTGACTTAGTGCCGCAACCGGTGCTAAGCTTGGTGTGTTAATTTGGGTGGGTCAATTTTATCCCCACATGGTGTGTTGGTTGGTACGGGTGGTGTGTTTGGATCGAGGTGGGATGCATCCTCATAATCTTGTTGCATATATCTGCTTTTGAGATCTGTCCATCATCTCGGGCTTAGGCCACTTGTTCTGTTATTGGTTTGGGCTAGGCCCAATTGATTCTGTTATGGGTTGTGACCCAAATGATATTGCAGTGGGCTTTGGTCCACGTATGCTTTGAATTGGACTGTCATTGTTACTTTTAAAGGGCTTTGCATGCACGCATTCGATTTCTGTTTCAGTATACTAACGGTTACTCTAGTAAGGGGATTACACACTGAGCTTTCATAAACTCACCCCGTTTTTAATCGTGCAGGTAATTCTCACCTTAGACGGATCGGAATTGCGAGGGACTCGGAGAAGACCGCACTCGCTTATGCTTCTCGTTTTGATTATTTACTTTTAAATACTTTTATTTGGGTTGTTATAAGGCCTCTCTAATTTTAACTTATTATTTCGATATTTATTTATGATGTTTTCTAATCGCTAAAAGTGGGATACGATTTTCAAACGATAATCGTCTTTCAAAACACTACGTCCGCATAGCGTTTTCAAAATGCTTCGCTACTTAATTTTTAAACACTACATTTTCATAAATTATTTATTTTAATATGCTTCGCAATGTATAAAGTTTTAAAAGTAATTACGTTTGCAAGTGGATAACAATTGCTTAAGTGTTTTGAGTTTTAACAAAGAGGTTGTAACTCTCAAACAAGTTTTAACAACAAGAAACATGGTTTTGAAAAACACTTCCATTTGACACGCCAGATTCGGGCCTATCTTCTAGGCCGGTTTTGGGGTGTTACATGGTAAGTTGATAAACAAATAAAAATCAAAAGAATGAAGTCAGAAGGTTGCAAACCTAATAGGATAGCTAGTGGACTCCAGAATATTTCAAAAACTCCAGAATATTGCATTATATATCTCCACCGCAGCAAAATAAAGGTACATTAGAAATAGCACCTGCAAAAAGCCCTGTAACACCCCTAACCCGAAACTGTCGCCGGAATAGGGGTAAGAGGCATTACCGATCATTTTGGAACATTTAAATTCATTTCACAACACAAAGTTAAACATCAATCAACGTATCCAAATATAAACATATAGTCCATTAATGAGGTCTACGAGACCTTAAACACATGTCAGAAAGGGGTCGGGACTAAACCGAACACATACGAAAATTTCTTAAATTTAAACATTTTTCTAAGTTACAAAGGTCACACGCCCGTGTGGGTAGGCCGTGTGCCTCACACGGCCTCAGACACGCCCATGCATCCCAGCCGTGGCAAAACAGGGCATACATACTGACTTGTCCACACGGCCTGAGACACGCCCATGTGCCTCACCCGTGGTTGACACTGACTTGTATCACACGGCCAATCACACGCCTGTGTGTCCATCCCGTGGTCGAGTCTGACTTGAATCAAATTACAAACTCGAAAGACACGGTCGAGCCACACGCCCGTGTGCTCAACCGTGTGGGCAATTATAGGCCATATTCAAGGCCAAATTACCACCCACTCTTTGAATTCACCTATAAGCATCAAACCAATACCAATTCATGCTTCAAATGCAATTAAAACATACCAATATAAGTGCCAACTAATTATCTACTACATCATTTATTGCCATACTCAATTTCCTACTCAAATAAATCCATCCAAAACATCATATTCACAACTCAAATCATATAACTAAGCATCATCTAGTCATACCACAAATTCACACTTAAAATACCATTCTCATCAACCAATTCAAGCATGAAATATACCATTACCAATCTCACTATTTCATACCACATTCATCATTTTCATAGCTTCATATGTGAACCAACAACATTCGATTTCCAAGCCATATCACATGGCAAGGTCCAAACATAACAAAACATACCATAACCACTAGCCTATACATGTCATATGTTAAATATATACATCTTTCAAAAGTACCAAAATAGATATACCGATAGTGTGATTGAGTCGTGTGATCCCCAAATCCGAGCTAGCTTTAAAAACAACATCAGAAAGCAGAGAAACACTTCACACGAGAAGCTTTAGAGCTTAGTAAGTTCGTAACATAATACATATTACTCAAAAGTACAATATCAATACATAAATAAACCATCACTTAGATTCACAACTAAAACACAATATTATCCTCAACCATATACTCATACATACATCTATTCAACCTTAAACATTATTATCAACCACGTAGGTTCGAAACATACCTTTGCCAACACTTAATTAACAAACGTTCTAGCTATTCAATGCTTGATACCATAATTTATTCGCTGTTCACTATCTCTTCAATTTGATCGCACACTTAGTGCCCCATTTCATAGCCGAAGCTTAAATAACATCGCACACTTAGTGCCATAATATAAAACCGAACTTAATTCGGTATCGCACACACAGTGCCAATAAAAAAGATGAAGCTTCTATTTTTTCGCACACACAGTGCTAATCATCTCGGCCTCATTTCCAAATACACACACTTAGTGCCACCTAACTTAATTCCACACATAGCATTACTAATCCAATAATCACATAACTATTCATTTCATAACATTTAAACATAATTTAAGATCACGTATTATATTCGAACTTACCTCGGACGTCGAAATACCGAAACTAGCCGATCAATCGAGTACTTTGTCTTTGCCTCGATCTCTATCCGAATCTCTCCTTTCTTGGTCTATACATATTCAAATTAAACTCATTCAATCACCAATTCATTCAATTTAGTCCAAACACACATATTTAGGGCATTTTACAAAATAGCCCTCACATTTTCAAATTTCGACACTTTAGTCCCTATTTCATAAAATCATCAAATACACAAAATTTTACTACACCATGCTTAGGCCGAATTCTCCTTAGTCTCATAAAAGCCTATATATTTCATTTATTTTACATTTTAGTCCCTCAAAATATTATTTTCATAATTTAGTCCAAATTACTCAATTTCACCAAAAATTCAAATACAAACTATGTTAACCCAACACTAAGCTTTCATATTCCACCAACTAACAACACAAAGTTCACATATTAATCAATGGCATATCTCAAAATCACCATAAATTTCTAAAATTTAAGCATGGGTTTGAAAGAACACAAAGCAACGATCACAAAAACGTAGAAATTATCAAAAACCGAGCTTGAAACATACCTCAACTAAAATCAACAATGGTCGAACCCTAGATAGCTTTTTCTATTTTCTTTTCTTTCAAATTTAGGCAAAGAAGATGACAATGGAGCTTATTTTCTTATTTGTTTTATTTAATTATACATTAATAACCTATTTACAAATTTAGCCTTAATGAAACAACATTTAAATTCCACTAACTTTGGCATTTTTGTCCATCCATTTATCACATGGAATAAAAACAAAATAAGGACTCACACTTTAATAAGCCATGTCAAATTAGTACTTTAATAATCAGCACATAGCTTTTACATTTTATGCATTTAAATCCTTTTTGCTAATTAAGCACACAATCGATAAAATTTTCACACAGAACTTTCACACATGCTCAATCATATATTATAATCACCAAAAATAATATTAAAATATTTTTTCGACCTCGGGTTTATGGTCTCGAAACCACTGTTCCGACTAGGGTCTATACCGGGCTGTTACAACTCTCCCCCTTAGGGATTTTCGTCCCAGAAAATCTTACCGATGAATAGGTTTGGATATTGCTCTCTCATAACATCTTGAGCTCCCACGTAGCCTTTTCAACTCCGTGTTTGTGCCATAACACTTTCACTAAGGAAATTCTTTTGTTTCTCAATTCTTTGATCTCACGTGCCAGTATTCGAATCGGTTCTTCACTATACGATAAATCTGACTGAATCTCAACCTCAGTAGGAGCAATTACATGCGATGGATCAGATCTATATCGTCTAAGCATCGATACGTGGAATACAGTATGAATTTTCTCTAATTCAGGTGGCAACAACAACTTATAAGCAAACGTCCCAATTCTTTCGATGATTTCATACGGCCCGATGAACCTCGGACTCAGCTTGCCTTTTCGGCCAAATCGAAGTATTTTCTTCCATGGAGACACTTTCAAAAACACTTTGTCACCAACCTCGAATTCGATATCTTTTCGTTTCAAGTCTGCATAAGATTTTTGACGATTTGACACTGCTTTCAAACTGTCACGAATCACTTTCACTTTCTGCTCAGTCTCTTTTATTAAATCAACACCATAAATCTTATTCTCACTCAGCTCAGTCCAATACAATGGAGTTCGACATTTTCGACCGTAAAGAGCCTTATACGGTGCCATTTTGATGCTAGATTGAAAACTATTATTCTATGCGAATTCAATCAACGGCAAATGTTATTCCCATGTACTTTTAAATTCAAGAATGCAACATCTCAACATATCTTCAAGAATCTGAATGATCCGCTCGGATTGTCCATCTGTTTGCGGATGAATTGCAGTACTAAAATGCAACTTTGTACCTAGAGCCTCTTGTAATTTCTTCCAAAACCGCGAAGTAAATCTCGGATCCTTGTCAGACACAATAGATAGTGGCACCCCGTGTAATCTCACAATCTCAACAATATACAGTTCAGCTAATTTATCAAGTGAATAATTTGTTCTCACCGGAACAAAATGAGTTGATTTCGTCAATCTATCAACTATCACCCAGACCGCATCTTTCTTTCTCGAAGATAAAGGCAATCCCAACACAAAGTCCATCATGATTCTCTCCCATTTCCTCTCAGGAATCATAATCGGTTGTAACAAACCGGATGGAACCTGATGTTCAGCTTTAACTTGCTGACAAACCAAACATCTCAAAATAAATTCTGAGATATCCCGTTTCATGCCCTGCCACCAATAAAACTATTTCAAATCGTTATACATTTTTGTACTCCCGGGGTGAACAGCCAAACGACTATTGTGAGCTTTATTTAAAATTATCTGAATCAACTCTGAATTCCTCGGAACACAAATCCGATTTTTGAATCTCAAACAATCATCGTTATCAACTCAAAATTCTGAATCAGAATTCAATTCACATTGAGTTCGTTTTGCTATCATCTCATCATCACTTTTCTAGGCATCACAAATCTGACGTATAAACATCGGCCTAACTTTCAACTCAGCCAAAACTGAACCATCATCACAAATATCTATCTGAGTACTCATTGCTCATAAAGCACATATAGACTTTCGACTCAAAGCATCAGCAACAACATTAGCTTTACCCGGATGATAATCAATTACTAATCCATCTCCGCTATCTCAAATTCAATTCTTTCTGAGTCATCAAGTACTTCAAGCTCTTGTGATCGGTATATATATGACATTTCTCACCAAATAGGTAGTGACCCCAAATCTTCAATGCAAATACAATCGCGGCTAATTCAAGATCATGCGTCGGATAGTTCTTTTCATGCGGCTTTAACTACCTCGAAGCATAGCGATGACTTTGCCTTCTGCATCAACACACGACCCAAACCATTCAACGATGCATCACTATAAACTATGAATTCTTTACCCGATTAGGTTGAACTAACATCTGGCGCCTTTGTTAACAATGCTTTCAAGCTGCTCAAAACTCTGCTGGCACTTTTCCGACCACTCGAATTTAACACCTTTTGTAGCAATTTCGTCAACGAGTCGAGAAGCCTTTCACAATCCTTCTATAATATCCCGCTAGTCCCAAAAACTACGGACTTGGACACATTTCTTGGAGGTTTCCATTCTAAAATAACTAAAATCTTACTCGGATCAACTCGTATCCCGCATGGTGATACAATATGTCCCTGAAAACCAACCTCACTCGGTCAAAACTCACATTTGCTAAACTTTACATACAATTGCTTCTCACGCAGAAGTCTCAGTAACACAATTCTCAAATGCTCGGCATGTTGCGTCTCATCACATGAATAAATCGAATATCATCAATGAACACCACAACAAAACGATCCAAACACGGTCTAAATATCGATTCATCAAATCCATAAACAACTGCGAGAGCATTTGTTAGTCCAAAAGGCATAACTAAGAATTCATAATGTCGTACCTCGTTACAAAGCGGTCTTAGGTACATCGATTCTTTAACTCTCAACCGATATAGCGGATCTCAAATCTATCTTAGAAAACATCAGTAGCTCCTTTTCGGTGATCAAACAAATCGTCAATATATGGCAAATGATATTTATTCTTTATCGTCACTTTGTTTAAGCGCGATAATCAATACACATCCTCATTGTCCCATCATTCTTTTTCACAAACAACACAGGAGCATCCCAGGGCAAGAAACTCGGTCGTGCAAATCCTCTATCTGTCAACTCTTGCAACTGAGACTTTAACTCTTTTAATTCTGTTGGTGCCATTCTATACGGAGCTATTGAAATAGGAGTTGTTCCTGGTACTAATTCAATACCAAACTCAACTTCTCGAGATAGGAGGTAATCCCGGTAGTTCTTCAGAAACACATCAGGAATTCACAAACCACGAGCATGATTCAACTTTCTTTTCTGTCACTTTTGTATCAATCACATATGCGAGATAAGCCGCAGCCCTTCTTCACATGATTCAAGGCTTTCATCGAAGATATAACAAACTGGTAACCCATTCAAATCACTAGATTCAATGCAAACTATCTCACCATTCTGACTTCTCAAATCAATGCTCTTTCGTTTACAATTCACCATAGCAATATGCAAAGTTAACCAATCCATACCCAGAATGATATCAAATTCATTGAAAGGTAGCAACATCAAATTAGCCGGAAAACAAACATCCCGAAACATCAATGGGTAGTTCTTGCACACTTTATCAACCAAGACACACTTGCCTAAGGGATTTGATACTCTAATCACGAATTCAGTAGACTCAACAGGTAGAGTCTTACTAGATACTAAATTCACACACACATAGGAATGACTAGAACCTGGATCTATCAATGCAATCACATCAGTATCAAATAGAGTAAAAGTACCAGTAATGACGTCTGGAGATGACGCTTCTTCTCGTGCGTGTATAGCATAGGCTCGGGCAGGTGCTCTCGCCTCAGATCTCACAACTGTATCCGTAGTCCCTCTTTGGCTTCCACCCACACTTTCGGTGTTTCTGGAGGGTCTGCCCCAAGCCATCGTATTACTCGGTCTCGCACTCTGAACATTGTCTTTCTCAGCTAACTCTAGGCAATCTCGAATGAGATGATCTCAGGATCCACACTTATAACAAGTTCTATTATTGTACTTGCCCCAGCATTCTCCAACGTGTCATCTTCCACACTGTCTACACTCAGGCTTGTTGCTTTTGACACTTCCAACACTTTATTCGGTCGGAGTTTGATTTCTTGGACCAACACTTTGTCTCACACGATCTCTACTCAAATGTCCAAACGAAACATTTGATTGATTGCTTACATCTTTAAATCTCTTCATCGAAGGTTGGGACGACTTACTCATCAATCTTTTTCTTTCATCTCTAGCCTCAGAATCTGCTTTCTTCTTTTCTTTGCTAAGCTCCTCGGCTTTGCAGGCTCTTTCAACTAACACAACAAATTCATTCAAGTATTCCAACCGGTAATTTAATGTCTTCATTCAGCCATTCAATGACACGTTTGTACATAGTAGCTTCGGTTGAAACACATTCCGCATATACCGACTTAATCTTACAAACTCCGTTCATATTGAGAATTGACATACGGCCTTGTTTCAATTCTAGAAACTCTTTACGTTTCTTATCTATGAATCGTTGATGATATACTTCTTTGACCAAACTTTGAAAGAAATCCTGTGTGATTCTTTCTCTCGGAACCACAGATATCAATGTCTTCCACCAGTTATATGCCGTATCTCTCAACAAGGAAACAACACATTTAATACATTCATCAGGAGTCAACGACATCTTGTCAAACACTCGAATAGTATTCTCGAGCCAAAACTCAGCTCGCCCGGCATCATCATCAGCTGTGGCCCTAAACTCTTCAGCCCCATACTTTTGAATTTTATCTACAGGAGGCTTATTCAATCGGATCGGATCTGTCACTTGTGGCACAACAGGTACTTGCGGGGGTGGAGGTTTTGGAGCAACCGGATTCGTTCAAACGAACTCCGAAAACCACTCACTCATCATTCAGAAAAAGGCTTGCTTAGCCTCTCCCTCTTAGCTACTATCATTCGGCCTAGATGTGGCCGGCACCGTCCCTTGAGCGGGAGCAGGTGCATTACTCTCTACATCATCAGCAACTGCTCGATCGGGAACCATTTGCTATATAAAAACACGCTTTTTTAACTGTCAAGACTCATCACACTATCGCAATTATATATATGGCATGTATAGCTAGACTCACACACGCTACGTTAGTTCGAGAATCGACTAAACCGTAGCTCTGATACCAATAAAATGTAACACCCCTAACCCAAAACTGTCGCCGAAATAGGGTTAAGAGGCATTATCGATCATTTCAGAACATTTAAATTCATTTCACAACACAAAGTTAAACATCAATCAATGTATCCAAATATAAACATATAGTCCCTTAATGAGGTCTACGAGACCTTAAACACATGTCAAAAAGGGGTCGGGACTAAACCGAACACATACGAAAATTTCTTAAATTCAAACATTTTTCTAAGTTACAGAGGTCACACGCCCGTGTGGGTAGGCCTTGTGCCTCATACGGCCTCGGACACGCCCGTGCGTCCCAGCCGTGGCAAAACAGGGCATACATACTGACTTGTCAACACGGCCGGAGACACGCCCATGTGCCTCACCTGTGGTCGACACTGACTTGCACCACACGGCCAATCACACGCCCGTGTGTCAGCCCATGGTCGAGTCTGACTTTAATCAAATTACAAACTCGAAAGACACGATCGAGCCACACACCCATGTGCTCAACCGTGTGGGCAATTATAGGCCATATTCAAGGCCAAATTACCATCCACTCTTTGAAATCACCTATAAACATCAAACCAATACCAATTCAAGCTTCAAATGCAATTAAAACATACCAATACAAGTGCCAACTAATCATCTACTACATCATTTATTGCCATACTCAATTTCCTACTCAAATAAATCCATCCAAAACATCATATTCACAACTCAAATCATATAACTAAGCATCATCTAGTCATACCACAAATTCACACTTAAAATACCATTCTCATCAACCAATTCAAGCATGAAATATACCATTACCAATCTCACTATTTCCTACCACATTCATCATTTTCATAGCTTCATATATGAACCAACAACATTCGATTTCCAAGCCATATCACATGGCAAGGTCCAAACATAACAAAACATACCATAACCACTAGCCTATACATGCCATATGCCAAATATATACATATTTCAAAAGTACCAAAATAGATATGCCGATAGTGTGATTGACTCGCTGACGATCCCCAAATCCGAGCTAGCTTTAAAAACACTGTAAAACAGAGAAACACTTCACACAGTAAGCTTTAGAGCTTAGTAAGTTTGTAATATAATACATATTACTCAAAAGTACAATATCAATACATAAATAAACCACCACTTAGATAGATTCACAACTAAAACACAATATTCTCCTAAACCATATACTCATACATACATCTATTCAACCTTAAACATTATTATCAACCACATAGGTTCGAAACATACCTTTGCCAACACTTAATTAACAAACGTTCTAGCTATTCAATGATCGATACCATAATTTATTCAGTGTTCACTATCTCTTCAATTCGATCGTACATTTAGTGCCCCATTTCATAGTCGAAGCTTAAATAACGTCGCACACTTAGTGCCATAATATAAAATCGAACTTAATTTGGTATCGCACATACGATTGCCAATCAAAAGTCGAAGCTTCTATTATTTCGCTTTTACGAGTGCTAATCATCTCGTCTCTCATTTCTAAATACGCACACTTAGTGCCACCTAACTCAATTCCACACATAGCATTACTAATACAATAATCACATAACTATTCATTTCATAACATTTAAACATAATTTAAGATCACATATTATATCAGAACTTACCTCGGACGCCAAAAATCATCGAAACTAGTCGATCAATCAAGTACTTTGTCTTTGCCTCGACCTCTATCCGAATCTCTCCTTTCTTGGTCTATACATATTCAAATTTAACTCATTCAATCACCAATTCATTCAATTTAGTCCAAACACACATATTTAGGGCATTTTACAAAAAGCCCTCACATTTTCACATTTCGACACTTTAGTCCCTATTTCATAAAATCATCAAATACACAAAATTTTACTACACCATGCTTAGGGCGAATTCTCCTTAGTCTCATACAAGCCCATATATTTCATTTATTTCACATTTTAGTCCTCAAAATATTATTTTCACAATTTAGTCCAAATTACTCAATTTCACCAAAAATTCAAATACAAACTATGTTATCCCAACACTAAGCTTTCATATTCCACCAACTAACAACACAAAGTTCACATATTCATCAATGGCATATCTCAAAATCACCATAAATTTCTAAAATTTAAGCATGGGTTTGAAAGAACACAAAGCAACGATCACAAAAACGTAGAAATTATCAAAAATCGAGCTTGAAACATACCTCAACTAAAATCAACAATGGCCGAACCCTAGATGGCTTTTTCTCTTTTCTTTTCTTTCAAATTTTGGCAAAGAAGATGATAATGGAGCTTATTTTCTTATTTGTTTTATTTAATCATACATTAATAACCTATTTACAAATTTAGCCTTAATGAAACAACATTTAAATTCCACTAACTTTGGCATTTTTGTCCATCCATTTATCACATGGAATAATAACAACATAAGGACTCACACTTTAATAAGCCATGTCAAATTAGTACTTTAACAATCAGCACATAGCTTTTACATTCTATGCATTTAAATCCTTTTTGCTAATTAAGCACACAATCGATAAAATTTTCACACGTAACTTTCACACATGCTCAATCATATATTATAATCACCAAAAATAATATTAAAATATTTTTCCTGACTCGGGTTTATGGTCTCGAAACCCTTTATTTCGACTAGGGTCTAAACCGAGCGGTTACAAGCCCCCCCAAAAAAACACATGTGAATGCAACTGAATTGTAACACCCAAAAATTCAAGTATCGATTTATTGCATGTTTTGGTGTTTAGATTATGAAGGAAAATTTTCTTATTTCTTTTCGTGCCTATTATAGTCTGAAGAAGAGTATAGAATTATTCGGGCATGGAATAATTTTTAGTTTGAGAATTTATTGAAGTGGAGCAAGTGGCATTGACACTTAAGTTAAATTAAGTGTTAAAAAGTAGCATAAGATGAGTAATGGCGAGGTGGTGTTGGCGCATGGGTTATAGCATGAGGGGAGTGGTTCGAATCCCTTGGATGGCATTTTGACAACTTTTATTTTGCTCTTCTATGGTAAGTGTCGCCAAGCTTATTTATGGTAAGTGTTGACCTTGTTATTTTGGTTAGTATATCAAAGGAATAAGGTAAGAGTGAATTTATAGTATGGAATCAAGGAAATTTTGAAAGATATAAGGGACATAAGGCATGTATCAAGGAAAGTGTTTTGGAAACAAATTCATGGTCATTTGACCAATGAATTTGGATGGCAATATGGCTAGGGGAAGGTTGGCCGAATATGCTAGTAGTTGGCTAGGATTAGGAGTTTGTTTTGGTCATTCCTAGCATTTTGTGCAAAAGGTTGCAATTCTCTTTTCAACCTCTTTTCCTTTGGCGAATTTGATCTTTTGGTAAGCCTAATTCTTTTGACCATTTGGTCATTTTGCTCATCACTTTAGTATTCTTTTTGTGCCTCTTCATAGTGCCGAAATTGCTAGTACCAAAAAGGCCATTCCTTTCTTTTCGTTTTCTTTCTTCATTGCCGAATGTACTTTGCTCCTAAGCACATCTTTTTCTTTCTCTTTTCTCCTCTTTGAAAGCTGAAACATCATCACCATCTCTTCTCTTATATTTTATTTCTTTTCACTCATACCTTCTCCATTAATTTTCTCATGGCCGAATGTTAGTGAGCCATAGCTTGAACCATTTTCTCTTTTCTTTGGTTAATCATAGCCGAATCTTTCTCTATTCATAAACATCTTTCTCAATCGTCTCTTTCCAACCGTGGACAATAGGTAAGAATTCTTTTTAATTCATGTTAGTTAAAAGTTGTCATGGCTGAATCTTGATAGTGGTATAAAGGCTTTCTTAGATCGAAATAAACGTTCATTCTATTAACATTTTTATTTGTTATACTTTAGTGCAATAGTGGAAGACCGGAACTCAAGTGTTCGTGAGTATCATAGAACGATTTGCTCGATTCTCTTATTTTGGACCAAGGATCTTTGTGGTAAGCGAATTTCACCCTTAAACCCTTAGTCATATTTCGATGTAATATTAGATTGGATTAACGATCTTTTGTCTTTGAAGACAATCAAAATAGGGAAGAAAAGGGCGGTGAATAGTGTTCGGAAGAGGGGTGGTTCCGTTATTCCCCTAAGTATAAACAAAGGATTTGTTTGAGCAATCCGGGATTTCCACGGGTTGTGGGCGTTCATCGAGGAGAATCAATTGTTTGAAGTAGTTCGTACTCTCGAACCATTATTTGTTCGTGGATTTGATTCGGTTAACGAACCATCAATCGGGAGAAACGCAAGTAGAAGTAGTTCAAAAATCCGAGGGTTAAAGTTAGATCGTTAATTTCTAAGATTGATTTCGTTAATAAAATATAGTGATCCTAAATTATCGTGATATATATAGGTGTTGTTGGCGGGAAAGTCTAGTTCTCACTATAACCGGTGTGTAACTTCATACTTATCTTTCGGGTTAGATACTAAACCGTAAGAAATTTGATAAATCGTAAAAATGGCCAAATCGAAAATGTTGTAGTAATTAGTACTTTTGTGTAAATGCATAAAAGCGCTAGATCGATAAATTGGGCCATAAAAGCGCTAGATCGATAAATTGGGCCATAAAAGCGCTAGATCGATAAATTGGGCCATAAAGCGCTAGATCGATAAATTGGGCCATAAAGCGCTAGATCGATAAATTGGGCCATAAAAGCGCTAGATCGATAGATATGGGCCAAAGTTTGCTAGATCGCTAATGGGCCAAAAACCCTCTAGTTCGAGATATGGGCCAAAGTTAATACTATATTGTTAATTGGCCCAAATGAAAGGTTTTATTAAAGACTCATTTGTGTTATGGGTTACTTGATAAAATTTTTATGATTTAAAGTTTGTTATTCATACATAAATGCATGGGATGGGATTTGATGAAGAGAAGAAAGGCACTGTGGCCACGTATCTAGTTCGGTGGCTCGCCACAAATTTTGGCTTAATGCCTCTAGTTCGGTGACTATGTCACAATCTAGTTCGGTAGTGCACTACAATATTATTTAAAAGGCTAAATACCTACGATTGGTGTGTTTGGCGGGGTGGGTTGACTTGATCCCCACAGTGTGTCGTTGGTTAGTGCGGGGTGTGTAGCGGATGGAAATTAGGCTTGGTTGGGAAATTCATTTTACATGCATTTTATATATTTTATTTCATTTTATATTATTAAAATTTGTATTTGGGTTCAAGCCCAAATTAATGCCTTGATGGTCTGGCCAATAATGGTGGTAAGTGAGTTACTGCTTGAGTTCTTTGTAACTCACCCCGTTTTACTATCCATCTCGGGTAATGGAAATTGATGTGGACTTGGGTAGGGGATGACTTGGTGGAGGCCATACTACGAGCTTAGGTTTCATAAACTATGAACTTATTTAAGTTACTTATTTTAATTACTATTTTGGGTATGATGTAATAAGGCCTCTAATTATGTTTTTATGGATTTTTATGTGTGGATGGATTTAATTTTATTTTAAGACTCTTAATATGGGCTTATGTTAAATCTATAAAGTTTTCTTAAAAATATTGTGTTTTATAACAATTTTGGACACCTAAATTACTTTTCAATTTCTTTCAAATTCTTTTAAAACTATGTTAAGGTTTAGAACTAATATATATTTATAAGATTTCAAGCAAGTATTTTCTTAATTCATAATCATTGTACTTAGTTTTAATAAACCTTATTTCTAAAGGTTTTGCATTTCTTTATTTTACTTAAATCATTAGAGAATTTTGGATGTTAGTTCGGTGTGACAAACCAAATCTCGTCTTAACATATAGACCTGGTTTGGGGTGTTACATTTAATGGTATCGAGCTAGTTTCAAAACTCGTTTGTGGTTTGGGTTCAACAAAGATATTTGTTTGAGAAACAACTCAAATTTCTAGACTTTTGATTTAAAGGTAGTATGGCACCATGAGCATCCCGCGCCAAGTCAAGTAAGTATCCGTATATTGATTGTTTATTATCATTGTGATATGATCATAAGAAACACTCTAGAACTTCTAGTTTTAGGTGTTGAAAGCTGTAGAGATTGAGACAATAAGGATATGATTATGGAAACAACTCTATCTCTTTTATATCATAAAACATCGTTAATAAACTTTGAAATAGTATTCGATTCATAAAACTCATAATCAGTTAAATCGGTCGATATGAGCACTAGAGGCGTGGTCGTGGGACGCGGTAGACATGGCCGTGGTAGAGGACAAGGTGTTAGAGGCGCAGGCCCAAGCGCCGGATCATATGCCGGAAATGGATGCACCTGCGTCACTCGAAAGTGAGACGGGATCACATGATCATATGGAAGAAGATAATGCGGTGACGCGAGCAATGCTGCGAGTCCTTGAAAGGGTCGCTAGAGCTAGAAGCTGGGCAAGCGGCTCGTGGGTCGATATCGGAACGATTGAAATCAAGTGGTCTTTGAGGTTTTGAGAGGTGTCTCGGTGTAGCTCCAAATGTCGCTGAATATTGGCTTGAGGCGATGGAGCGAATTATGGGCGATCTTGAGTGTACGATGGAACAAAAACTAAGGGAGCATGTCCTTGTTAAGGGACGAAGCATACCAATGGTGGCTTCTTGTCCGAGAAGGCCTTGAAGCTGCATTAGTTAATTGGGAATTCTTTAAAGTTTCCTTCCAAGGGAAATATGTAGGAACGAGTTATGTTGATGCCAGAAGGAAGGAATTCCTAAATCTGGTCCAAGGGAATAAGACAGTGGCAGCATATGAAGCTGAGTTTTTGCGCTTGAGTCGCTATGCTCGAACAATAGTGGCAGCGGATCATGAGCGTTATTATGCGCTTTGAGGATGGCTTGAACGATGAATTGCGGGTTTTAATAGCCCCACAACAAGTTAGAACTTTTGCCACGCTTGTAGAAAAGGCCAAGATAGCCAAAGAGGCTAAGAACTCGGGCGTCGAGAATCGGGAGCAGCTAGAGGCAAGAGAGATATGAAGTATTCGGGTTCTTCAAGAAGGTTTCACGAAGAGGCCTCGGAATGATGAACCAGCTCAAGGTAGAACACACAGAATCGTGAATCAGTCGAGATTGTCTTGATTGTGGGAAAAGGCATTACGGAGAGTCTTTGGAAGAAAGCGGGTGCTTGCTATAAATGCGGTCGACGGATCATCAATATAGGAATTGCCCTCGTCGAATGGATACAACTCAGGAAGCTCGTAATATTGATGCACCACCGGCAAGAGGAATTCAGCAACCACCGAGAGGTTGTGGACCAGGTCGTGGTGGTAATGGGGCTGGACGTGGTCAAGGTGCAGAGGGTCGAGGCAATGGTCCTAGAGGCAACACGGATGCAAGACGGCCGGGATTGGTATATGCGGTTAGGCACGCCGTGAGGAT
Organism: Gossypium sturtianum; assembly: GCA_025698515.1. Classification (NCBI taxonomy): domain Eukaryota; kingdom Viridiplantae; phylum Streptophyta; class Magnoliopsida; order Malvales; family Malvaceae; genus Gossypium; species Gossypium sturtianum. Next base: position 123,722,784 of record CM046943.1, on the reverse strand, counting down.
GGCAATGCACTGATGTGATAAGCTGATACGTTCTTCATTTTTGATGTACTGTTATTGCTTTGATAGATATTGGTTCTACCCATTCGTATGTTGCTAGCACCATATCGGAAACTTGAATTTAGACTACGAAATTTCCGATAGTGAGATGAAGGTAATTAGTCCTTTAGGACGATCGGTATTAGTAAATAAACTGTTTAGAGATGTGCCCTTAGAAATTCAAGGAGAAATATTTTTGGCAAATTTGATGGAATTGCCTTTTGGCGAGTTCGATATCATTTTGGGCATGGATTGGTTGGTTAAGCAGGCGAAATTGGATTGTCAAAAGCGGATGTCAATAAGGACGGTGGAGGATAAAAAATAATTATGATAGGCAGTGAAGGAATTACTTGGCAAATGTGGTATCCGCACTTAAGGCGAGAAAAGTTGGTGCGAAAAGGGTATGGAGCATTTTTAGCATTTATTAGTGCTTTAGATGCCAAAGAGTTATTAGTGGAAGATGTGAGGACGGTGAAGGAATTTACGGATGTATTTTCAGAAGAACTTCGGTGTACCTCAGATCGGGAAGTGGAATTTGGTATTGAGCTTTTGCCCGAAGCGGCTCCGGTGTCCATTGCTCCTTATAGAATGGCACCAGAAGGAGTTGTCGGAGCTTAAAGCTCAAATTCAAGAATTGCTAGATCGGGGCTTTATTCGACCGAGTGTATCTCAGTGGGGAGCACCGGTTTTGTTTGTTAAGAAGAAAGATGGGTCGATGCGTATGTGTATTGACTACGAGCAATTAAATAAATTGACGATCAAGAATAGGTACCCTCCGCCAAGAATTGGCGACTGTTTGATCAATTGAAGGGAGCTTGATTTTCTCCAAAATTGATTTGAGATCGGGTTATCACCCGACTTAAGGTGAAAGAAGCGGATATTCACAAGGCGGCTTTCCGAACTCGTTATGGACATTATGAGTTTTTGGTGATGCCGTTTGGGTTGACCAATGCACCGGTGCATTTATGGATATGATGAACCAAGGTCTTTCAACCATATTTAGACCGGTTTGTGGTGGCATTCATAGATGACATTACGGTATATTCAAGGAATGAAGAGGAGCATGACTCGCATTTGCGAATTGTATTGCGATTACTTGAGATAATCAAGCTGTTTGCCAAATTCGATAAATGTGAATTACAGTTAAGGAAGTGACTTTCTTGGGTCATGTGGTATCAGTAGGAAGGAATAAGGGTGGATCCTCGGAAGATTGAAATTTGTATTGGATTGGAAACCACCAAAGGCGATGGTTGAGATTCGAGAGTTTCTTGGGTTTGGTTTGGTTACTATAGGCGCTTTGTTGAGGGGTTTTCGTTGATTCTTTGCACCCCTAACTAAGCTATTGCGGAAGGAGTACCATATATATGGACCGATAAGCGACAAGAAAGTTTCGAGAAATTGAAGAAGATTTTAACGGAGCGCCGATCTTGATTCAACTTTGAGGTTTGGAAAGGAGTTTGTAGTTTATTGCGATCGTCACACACGGGCTTAGGATGTGTATTGATGCAAAGTGGAAAAGTGGTGGCTTATGCTTCTCGTCGGTGAGACCGCTTACGAAGTAAACTACCCTACTCATGACTTGGAGTTAGCTGCGGTGAGTGTTTGCTCTAAAGATTTGGAGGCATTACCTCTATGGTGAAAAGTCTATCATCTATACTGGATCACAAGAGTCTTAAGTATCTTCTTACTCGGAAGGAATTAAACTTGAGACAACGAAGATGGGTGGAGCTATTAAAGGATTATGATTTCTCAATCGAGTATCATCCTGGAAAAGCTAATGTGGTAGCGAGCAGCGTTAAGTCGTAAGGTGGTATCGATTTGAGAACAATGTTTGCCCATTTGAGTTTGTACGAGGATGGTAGTCGATAAGCGGAACTTGGTGAAGCCTTTATGGTTAGAGCAAATCAAGGAAAAGCAGATATCGAGATAAGAAATTGGGATCATTAATTCAACAAGTTGAAAATGGTGGAATAGAGGATTTTAGCATAAACGCGGAAGGTGTGTTATGTTTTCGTGGGAGAATTTGTATGCCTAAGGACTGAGATCGAGACAAATGATTCCACGGGAGGCGCATAGTAGCCCTTATGCTATGCACCCGGAGGAAATAAGATGTATCGGGATCTTCGTGAACAATATTGGTGGCGGGGTTGAAGCGTGAGATTTACGAATTTGTGGGAAAATGTCTAACTTGTCGGCAAGTGAAGGCGGAGCATCAATTGCCGTCGGGATTATTACAACCGGTAAAGATTCCTCTTTGGAAATGGGAGCGGATAACAATGGATTTTGTTAGTGGGTTACCTTTAACACCTACTAAGAAAAATTCCGTTTGGGTAATTGTTGATCGTTTGTGAAGATTTGCTCATTTTCTACCGGTTAAATGCGGATTACTCGTTACGAGAAGATGGCTAAGTCATGCGTATCCGAAATCGTGAGGTTGCATGGGGTACTGTGTCTATTATATCGAGATAGGGATCCTAGGTTTACGTCACGGTTTTGGAAAGCTTTGCATGAAGCCTTGGGAACAAAGCTAAACTTGATGCGGCTTTTCATCCTCGATCGGATGGTTAATCGAAAGAGTAATTCGATTACGGAAGACATGTTAAGGGGATGTGTAATCGACTTCAAAGGTAGTTGGGAGGATTTTCTACCGTTGGTGAATTTGCTTACAACAATAGCTATCGATCTAGCATTGAGATGGCACCCTACGAGGCATTATATGGTCGTAGGTGTCGTTCTCCTAGTTGTTGGGTGAATTGGGCGAACGACAGATGTTAGGTCTGGTGATCTCGAAAGCGGAAGAAAAGTAAAAGTTATTCGAGCACGGTTAAAGGAAGCTCCGGATAGACAAAAGTCGTATGCGATCAGCGTAGAAGTATCGAATATCTTTGTGGGGATCAAGTTTTCTTGAAGGTCTCACCTTGGAAGAAGATTTTCAGGTTTGGGAAGAAGGGCAAGTTGAGTCCTAGATACATTGGACCATATCGTGTGGTGAAGCGTGTTGGTCGGTGGCCTATCAGATCGAATTACCTCGAGGAGTTGAGTCGATTCATAATGTTTTTCATGTTTCCATCTTTGGCGCTATAGATCGGATCCTTCGCACAAAAATGCAGGTAGAAGAAGTGGAGTTGAATTGGACTTGTCTTTTGAGGAGGAACCCGGTGGAAATCTTAGACCGAGATGCTAAGGTGCTAAGAAAGAAAACCGTGCCGTTGGTCAAGGTTTTATGGCGAAATCACGGAGTGGAGGAAGCTACGTGGGAGCCTGAAGATGTAATTCGGCAACAATACCCTCACCTTTTTCAACCAGGTAAATTTCGAGGACGGAATATTTTTTTTAGGAGGGTAGAGTTGTAACACCCAAAAATTCAAGTATCGATTTATTGCATGTTTTGGTGTTTAGATTATGAAGGAAAATTTTCTTATTTCTTTTCGTGCCTATTATAGTCCTGAAGAAGAGTATAGAATTATTCGGGTATGGAATAATTTTTAGTTTGAGAATTTATTAAAGTGGAGCAAGTGGCATTGACACTTAAGTTAAATTAAGTGTTAAAAAGTAGCATAAGATGAGTAATGGCAAGGTGGTGTTGGCGCATGGGTTATAGCATGAGGGGAGTGGTTGAATACCTTGGATGGCATTTTGACAACTTTTATTTTGCTCTTCTATGGTAAGTGTCCAAGCTTATTTATGGTAAGTGTTGACCTTGTTATTTTGGTTAGTATATCAAAGGAATAAGGTAAGAGTGAATTTATAGTATGGAATCAATGAAATTTTGAAAGATAAGGGGACATAAGGCATGTATCAAGGAAAGTGTTTTGGAAACAAATTCATGGTCATTTGACCAATGAATTTGGACGGACAATATGGCTAGGGGAAGGTTGGCCGAATATGCTAGTAGTTGGCTAGGATTAGGAGTTTGTTTTGGTCATTCCTAGCATTTTGTGCAAAAGGTTGCAATTCTCTTTTCAACCTCTTTTCCTTTGGCCGAATTTGATCTTTTGGTAAGCCTAATTCTTTTGACCATTTGGTCATTTTTGCTCATCACTTTAGTATTCTTTTTGTGCCTCTTCATAGTGCCGAAATTGCTAGTACCAAAAAGGCCATTCCTTTCTTTTCGTTTTCTTTCTTCATTGCCGAATGTACTTTGCTCCTAAGCACATCTTTTTCTTTCTCTTTTCTCCTCTTTGAAAACCGAAACATCATCATCATCTCTTCTCTTATATTTTATTTCTTTTCACTCATACCTTCTCCATTAATTTTCTCATGGCCGAATGTTAGTGAGCCATAGCCGAACCATTTTCTCTTTTCTTTGGTTAATCATAGCCGAATCTTTCTCTATTCATAAACATCTTTCTCAATCGTCTCTTTCCAACCGTGGACAATAGGTAAGAATTCTTTTTAATTCATGTTAGTTAATAGTTGTCATGGCCGAATCTTGATAGTGGTATAAAGGCTTTCTTAGATCGAAATAAACGTTCATTCTATTAACGTTTTTATTTGTTATACTTTAGTGCAATAGTGGAAGACCGAAACTCAAGTGTTCGTGAGTATCATAGAACGATTTGCTCGATTCTCTTATTTTGGAACAAGGATCTTTGTGGTAAGCGAATTTCACCCTTAAACCCTTAGTCATATTTCGATGTAATATTAGATTGGATTAACGATCTTTTGTCTTTGAAGACAATCAAAATAGGGAAGAAAAGGGCGGTGAATAGTGTTTGGAAGAGGGGCGGTTCCGTTATTCCCTAAGTATAAACAAAGGATTCATTTCAAACAATCCAGGATTTCCCCTTTGGGTTGTGGGCGTTCATCAAAGGAGAATCAATTGTTTGAAGTAGTTCGTACTCCGAACCATTATTTGTTCGTGGATTTGATTCGGTTAACGAACCATCAATCGGGAGAAACCGCAAGTAGAAGTAGTTCAAAAATCGAGGGTTAAAGTTAGATCGTTAATTTCTAAGATTGATTTCGTTAATAAAATATAGTGATCCTAAATTATCGTGATATGTATAGGTGTTGTGGCGGGAAAGTCTAGTTCTCACTATAACCGGTGTGTAACTTCATACTTATCTTTCGGGTTAGATACTAAACCATAAGAAATTTGATAAATCGTAAAAATGGCCAAATCGAAAATGTTGTAGTAATTAGTACTTTTGTGTAAATGCATAAAGCGCTAGATCGATAAATTGGGCCATAAAAGCGCTAGATCGATAAATTGGGCCATAAAAGCGCTAGATCGATAAATTGGGCCATAAAAGCGCTAGATCGATAAATTGGGCCATAAAGCGCTAGATCGATAAATTGGGCCATAAAGCGCTAGATCAATAAATTGGGCCATAAAGCGCTAGATCGATAGATATGGGCCAAAGTTTGCTAGATCGCTAATGGGCCAAAAACCCTCTAGTTCGAGATATGGGCCAAAGTTAATACTATATTGTTAATAGGCCCAAATGAAAGGTTTTATTAAAGACTCATTTGTGTTATGGGTTACTTGATAAAATTTTTATGATTTAAAGTTTGTTATTCATACATAAATGCATGGGATGGGATTTGATGAAGAGAAGAAAGGCCTGTGGCCACGTATCTAGTTCGGTGGCTCTGCCACAAATTTTGGCTTAATGCCTCTAGTTCGGTGACTATGTCACAATCTAGTTGATGTAGTGCACTACAATATTATTTAAAAGGCTAAATGCCTACGATTGGTGTGTTTGGCGGGGTGGGTTGACTTGATCCCCACAGGTGTCTTTGGTTGAGTACGGGGTGTGTAGCGGATGTAAATTAGGCTTGGTTGGGAAATTCATTTTACATGCATTTTATATATTTTATTTCATTTTATATTATTAAAATTTGTATTTGGGTTCAAGCCCAAATTAATGCCTTGATGGTCAGCCCAATAATGGTGGTAAGTGAGTTCACTTTGAGTTCTTTGTAACTCACCCCGTTTTATTATCCATCTCGGGTAATGGAAATTGATGTGGACTTGGGTAGGGGATGACTTGGTGGAGGCCATACTACGAGCTTGGGTTTCATAAACTATGAACTTATTTAAGTTACTTATTTTAATTACTATTTTGGGTATGATGTAATAAGGCCTCTAATTATGTTTTTATGGATTTTTATGTGTGGATGGATTTAATTTTATTTTAAGACTCTTAATATGGGCTTATGTTAAATCTATAAAGTTTTCTTAAAAATATTGTGTTTTATAACAATTTTGGACACCTAAATTACTTTTCAATTTCTTTCAAATTCTTTTAAAACTATGTTAAGGTTTCGACTAATATATATTTATAAGATTTCAAGCAAGTATTTTCTTAATTCATAATCATTGTACTTAGTTTTAATAAACCTTATTTCTAAAGGTTTTGCATTCTTATTTTACTTAAATCATTAGAGAATTTTGGATGTTCGTTCGGTGTGACAAACCAAATCTCGTCTTAACGCATAGACCTGGTTCGGGGTGTTACATGAATTTAGTACTGAGAATAAGTAATCTGCAAAGAGCATGGATGCCATGCTACTACAAACACAAGCAATCTCACAAATCGGGAATTGGTGCATGGGAACATCGATGCGAGTCCAAAGCAGAATACTCATATCAATTATCATAAAGCATTTCATACAATAGTTTCACAATTTATAGGGAATATTCTTATCAATATTAGAACAAATGAGCAAGATTAAGAAAAGTCAATGAACAATTGTTAAGATTAAATATATGGATCAAAATTCAAATAATGATTTAGGTAGCTATTACCAAACAGAAAAAAGGTATTACGGTAGAAAGTTTTGACATTTACCTTTTCTGAGATTTAAAAATGAAATTGCGGTATTGAGGAAAGTAAACACAAAGGAACATAAGGAAATATAATCTAAATACCACCTTTTCAAAATTAGGTGTTTGGAAGGTGCCTATGCTTAAGTAGTTACTCATTCATAGATTACAAGTTAAACAATTAACACTTGCCTGCATCCATCCTTTCCATTCTTCAGTCTGATGCCTACTAAGGTACTGCATGGTCTTTCTAGAGAAGTACACCAGAATAGCCCAAAAATCGGCCCTGCATTAGACTGCGTAGTCAAATATAAGACAAAAATAGAAAGCTGCCAAAAAAAGTGTAAATCTGTTTATAACTAACATTGCTCTCAAAGTGGTTCGGTGTTTCAGAAGGAAAGAGTCTTCCATGGTCAAAAACCTAAGACTGCAAGGTCTACTTTGACATTTTCATGAACAGCCCTTAAAAAGGTAGCTTCAACCTGCCAATCAAAATGGAATTCCATGAATACAAACACTTACATAATCAATCCATGAATGATAAAATAAATTTAGAGTTATTGTCTTCAATGTCAGACAAATGTAAAACAGAAGCAACCATGATAGAAATATATCCATGTCTTAAACTCAATTTCCAAGTCCAAGCAACATTCAAAACTAAAACATACAAAAGCAGTGTCCGAAAGTGAAAAATTGCTCTTCTACACAAAATTGGCATTCCACATATTTCTTTGTTCTAGAAACTTTAGAATGCTTTTGTGCAAGTTGACTATTAGCAACCCATTCTATGTAAATTCGTTAGTCAATACCTTAGGTTCTAGCATAAATTGTATCAAAATACACATAAATGTATCCCTAGAATGCTAAAATTTTGTACCTCTTCCTATAGGGTATTCTTATATAAGGTCATTCAATGGCATTTGTAATTTTGATTTTGACCCTAATTGGAACAATGGTTTTGGGACCACAAATCTGAGTCCAAAAAATATTTTAATATTATTTTCACGTTAATTATGTGTGCATTTACATGTGTGAAAGTTTAGTGAATTAATTTTATTGTTTGTGTGCTTAATTTGATAAAAGGGCTTAATCGCGTAAAATGAAAATTCGATGGTTAAATATGAAAGTACCTAATTGTTGTTGTCTTTTTAATATGGAGGTTTTATGTTGCAATTTTTCCATTTAGTTAGTGAGCGGACGGCATTATGGTTATTATATGGTTTATATATATAGATTATATAAGTTAAAAATAATATTAACATATTATAAGTTATTATAATAAAAACAAAACATTAAAAGTCATATTTTCATCTTTCTTATGACCGAAATAAAGAAAAGAAAAATAAATAAGAAAGTTTAGGGTATTCGGCCATTGTCAAGCTTGATTAAGGTATGTAACTAGCTCGGTTTTTGATAATTTTTACGTTTTTGAGATCGTTGCTATGAAATGTACAAAACCCATGCTTCAACTTTTGATTTTGATGAATATTTTGAGTTAAGCCATTGATTAATACATGTGATTTTTTTTGTTAGATGATAGAATAAGGAAGATATGTTTTGAATTAACATGTTTTGTCTTTGAATTTTTGATGAATTTGAGTAATTTGGACTAGATTGTGAAAATAATTTTTTGAAGGACTAAAATGTGAAAAAATGAAATATATGGACTTTTATGGAGCTTGTGAATATTTGGCCTAAGCATAGTATATGCAAATTTTGTGTATTTTGTGTTTTATGCAATAGGAACTAAATTGCAAAAAGTGTAAAATGTCAGGGGCAAAATGGTAATTTGCCCATTTATGTGTTTTTGGATTAAATTGAATGAATGTGTGGTTAAATTAGTTAAATTTGAATTTATTTAGATCAAGAACGAAATAAAACGAAATTAGATCGGGGAAGTCAAAAATAGTCGAGTAGTTGATTTCGTTAAGTCGATATCAGAGGTAAGTCTATAAGCATTTAAATGTTGTTAAACTTGGAAATACATATATGTTATGTGATGTAATGAATTATTCGAATATATATGTGTTTTTGCGAATGTGATTTGAGATAGAGAACTATGTTTTGAGCTCGTTTCAATCGAGATTCAATGTCCGAAAGTCCGTCACGAATCCTAGGAATAGATAGGATACATATGTCATGACATAGGATTTTCGATATGTGTTATCATGTAAGACCACGTGCGGGGCGTTGGCCGACTTTTGTTTACGTGTAAGACCATGTCCAGGACATTGGCATCATATTTGATTCGTGTAAGACCCGTGCGGGACGATGGCATCGATATGTGATTACATGTAAGACCACGTCTGGGACGTTGGCATTGTCACGAGCTTTTCGACTATCCGCGTATCCTTTTTAATTCGAGCGGTTCAACGGGCAAAGTGAAGTAAAGATCGAATGTGTAAATGAATTACAGGTTCAGGTATGTGTTAGTTATTTGTTAATATGGAAACAAGGTAAGTTGGTTATTTGAAATGATAAAATGTATGTGAATTATATGATAGATTATGTGATCATTACTTATTTGTATTTGAAGTTAATATGTGTAATCGACTATATGAAATTTATGTGTGAAAGTAAAATGTGATCTTAGTATTAAATGATAAATGGTGATTTATATTTTGGGTATTCGGCTTTATTAGCTTAATGATATTTTGCAAGTGTTAATATAAATATGTTTTTGCTTATGACTTACTAAGCTTATTTAGCTTACTTTGTGTGTGTATTTTGTTTACCTCTGTTTTATAGATTTTGGAGTCACGTTACGAGCTCGGGGATCGTCAGCAAAGCCTATCACACTATTGACTATTTCTTTCGGTATTTTACTAAGTTAAATTTGGGTTTATGGCATGTATAGCATAGATGGAATGTTTGAGTTTGATTTTGGGACATGTATATATATATAGCCATGCGAAAATGGCTTGATCATTTTGTTTAAAATTTGGTTTTATTTGTTCTTGGTTAAGTGATTGTGTGTTTGGTTTTAATAATTCGGTTATGGTTTGTTTCTTTTAGTCAAGTTTATATATTATGCATTTGTTATAATTTCTTGATTATAATGCTAATGTTTGAGTTAATATAATCATGTGTTTTGGCATTTAGGTTAATCTTTATATGTATTAGGTCATGATTCAAATTGTTGTAAGGTATGTTTCATGGTTGTACTCTTGAAATGGTTGGTCTAGGTCGATTTTAAGTAATGAAAATGTTAAGGTTATTCAACTTTGTAAATAATTTATTTGGGAATTGCATTTTAAGTATGGTTTGTGTGTGATTTAAAATAGGAGATGGATATAAACTATCTATGATTCGGTTATGTTATTTGACCATTTGTTTCGGTTTACAATGTGCATGAGTATATTTGGTTTGTTAACATATATGATATGGTGGATGGCAAGATTACATAAATATAATGTAATAAAGGTTTCTTATATAACCGAATAGGTAGTTAATTTATTGGTTAAATGTACGTATTTTAACTATGGTATTTGGGCATGTGAAACAAGTGTAATATTAGTTGTTATTTATGTTCAAGATGCTTAGAAATATTATAATTCATACACATAATCTTGTAATGATTTAAAATGGCTATGTATATGGTAAGTTTGATAATTGTTAAATAAACAAAGTTGAATTAATGGATGTCTTAATGCATGTTGGGTATGAGATGATTATATGTTCGATTGTTCATAAGTTATTATGATTCGGTTGCAATGACAAAGTATGTAACTTTATTTTTGCTTGAATGGTTTAGTATATGTACTTTGGATTGATTATAAAGCTTGCGAACTTGGTATACTATGAATTGTTCTTTATGTTCATAAATGTATAATGAGATTATAGTGATATGCGCATGTTTATGTATTTTGGTTTGGTTAATGAACTTGTGGATTAAATGCTAAGAAATTTCTTGAAGTTCGAAAATGATTAAAGATATTATAGTGAGTAGTGCATGTAATAGTAATGTATATAAATATACTTGATCAATTGGTAACATTTTAATATGTCCCATGTACGTTTTGGTTTTAAAATGCGCATGTATGAAAGTAATATGTTTGATACTCAGCTTATGAAATATTTGTTTTGGTGTTTGCTCAATATATATTAAGTAATGTTTTTCGGTTAAATAAAATTTTAATATGCGATTGATATGAACTTGAGAGTATTAATGTTCAGGAAATGATAAGTGTATTAATGTGATTATATTTCTGAAGCATGAGAAGAAATGAATGTACATTACGAGTTGTGTTTTGTTGGTAATGTAACATCACGAAAAGGGCCTATGCATTTCGGTTTAATTATACTGAAATGACATGCCTTATGTGTTATGAATATATTTTGAACATTTTTGGAAACTAGGAAATGTATGGAAATGATTTAGAAATGATTCAAAAGAGGAAAGTGAACATTTTTGGAAACTTGGAAATGTAAGGAAATGTCAAGTTTAAAGAGCCAAACGAAAATTTTTGGAAACTTGGAAATGAAAGGAAATGACCTAGAAAATGTCGAGTTTTAAAGTTTAAAAGAGGAAATTAAGGCAAGGTGGCCTTAAGAGAAAAATATGTGAAATTTGACACAAAAGCAGGCTTGGAAAAGTGGCCTGAAGATGCCACTTAGGGCCTCTGAAAATGGCGCCACATGCAAGGGTGTTGGGCCTGAGTTCGAGTCACAAGGGAAGCAAATAAAAGAAGTTTTATTTTGCTTCCAGAAGCAGAGAGTTGGACGGCACCAAGGCATTTGGAAAAGAGTCCTATTCTCTTTAAATTTCGGCTAAGGGTGGATAAATGGTGATTTATTTTGATTATTTTCAAAAGATAATTAGAGGATTATTCTTATTAATTTTAAATAAAGAGATAAAGATAAGAGGAGTGATGGCCAAGTAAGGGATACTAGGCCTAGTAATTTCGGCATTTAGGGAAAAGAGAGGCCATTCTACCTATTTTCTTTTCTTCCCAACTAAGTCTCTGCCGGAAATCCCTTAGCAAACTCTCTTCTTTCTCTTTATGTTTGCCAAGCCGAAATCCTCTTCTCCCTAAATCCACCATTGCCGATTCTCCCTAAGAGCAAATCCCTCTCTTTTCAATTCGGTTGAACCATAGCCATCTAGCTTCCAAGTATTCATAGCCGAATCTTTGAAGGGTTTTGAACAAAGGTGCAATCGTCTTCTTCAAATAAAGGTAAGATCAAAGTTTGATTTACTGTTCTTTCCTTTAAGGACTTGTCGAAATCTCAAAGGCTAATTCTAATTCTTATTGTATTCTTTGACCGAAATATTAAGGAGAGATTTGGGATCTTTGCTAGTGTCGACTTTTAAGGAGATAGTTCAAGATCTAGCCAACCAAGGTAAGTACATATTCGGCCAAGGGCTATGAAAAGGTGATTTAAATGTTAGAAGTGGATCTAATAGATATCCTATAGGTTTTGACTTCTCCATAACCAAGGGATACTTTCGAGATTTGGAAATTGCAAGGTAAGTGTCTAAATACAATCGGCTAAGGCCATGTTTGGTATTCTAGATCTATTTCTCATATGTTTTAAAAGCCGAAAACTAACTAGTTAGGAGTTTTGGTGGCTAGCCGATTTCAAGAAGGAACTCAACAAGTTTTCGGGATTTGATTTTTAATCCAATCGGCACAAGGTAAGTTTAAGTATACTAATCCTACTAGGATTTGGATTTATGGCCGAATGGCTTTTTATTAAATTAGTAAGTGATTAATCAAATGTAGGGATTAAGGATCTAAGTGGTAGATCAGATTTTGGGATTTCAAGGAAATTGTTAAGCAAATCAGGTGTGTACCCCACACTACTTCATAATAAGTTTTATGGTTATGTCTAATTAAATATGTGATAATAAGAATAAGAAAGTGGCTAAGGTACCATGTTATGGTACTAAGTACTCAGGTACGTTTCCTACTCCTACTAGGAATATGAAATATGTTATTTGTAACATGAGAATAAGAATGTGATCTTTGGCATATTAATGCATATTACAAAATGGGGCATATGGGTTATTGAAAGGGGAAGTGAATGTGGTGACCTAAGACCACGAACACGGTGACCTAAGACCGTGGTATCTGAATGTGGTGACCTAAGACCACAGTAATCTGAATGCGGTGACCTAAGACCGCGATATTTGAATGTGGTGACCTAAGACCACAAATGCGGTGACCTAAGACCGCGATATGGAGTGTAGTGGAAGGAGGGTCGACTTAGTAGTCCCCACGGTGTACAGGTTGGTACGGGGGAGTGTAGCGGATGGCTTATTAGGTTTAGGTTTGGGAATGCATCATAATTTGTATGCTATGATATGAATGCGTAACATTTGTATGCCTGATTCTATTTTGATTTAGTGTTTGTGTACACATTGAGTCTGTTTGACTCACCCCGTTTGGGAATATTTTTTGGTGATGATCGGTGATGGACCGGGACAGCGAGAACTTGTGGTGGCCATGCTCGGCTTGAAGTTTATATTTTGTTTTATGGACTATTAACTTTTAAGCACTTTAAATTATTAGGGATTTTAATTGATGCAATAAGGCCATAGTGAACTCTTTTATTTCATTTTTAATTATTATGTTATTAAATTTTATTTATTAAAGATTAGGTTAATTAAATTTAAAATAAACCCTACATGTTTTGTCACCTTAAATAAATGGATTTCAATATAAGGTAAATTGGTTTTCAACACAAGCCCAACCCAAAACAATTTTTTTAAAATCGCACAAATTTTTCCTAAGGACAAAAGAACTTTGAACCGGTTTACTTGAGGAACATACCAAATCTGGTCAAAGCTCGTGGGCGGGTTTGGGGTGTTTGGGTAATACCTCATAACTCTAGTCCCGTGACGGATACGGGTTAAGGGTGTTACTGACCTTCCACTGGAAATCAAAGGGCAAAATGCCAAGCCAATTAACTAGACAATCAAATTAAGCAAACATAAAAGGAAGCTTCATTGACTAAAAGGAAATTTTCTTTACAATGTAAAACAAAGATTCTTCTTTCTTATCTTCTTCAAAACAAGGAAAGCTAAATATATTTTCCATCTAACAAAAAGCTTAACTTTCTCTGAGAAAAGAAAATACAACAAATTCCCACTTCTTTGTTTCATTCTTTAAAAAAGAAAACATACGATATAAACTCGTAAAACCAATATATGCAATCAAAACTTGCAAGTGAAGATCAATTTATGCTGACCCAAACCCTAAACCCACAATTGTACCACCAATTAACTAAATAACCTTATTCAAGCATATTAAATCTTTTTCTTCTTGTCCTAACATTTTCCCATTAATCAAAGAGGAAAAACACAAAACAAAATATCATAGCCTTGACCTCAAGCAAACCCTAAACCTAAAAAAGAGAGAACTTAAAAACAACAAATGAAATCTTAAAAGTATTCAAACAAAAAAAAAAAAGGTGTTCAGAAAGAAAGGCACCATCTTTAAGAAGAGTCAAACACTCGTAGGAAATCTCGAACTGAAAAGCAAACAAGAAGGAAGCTGGGTTATCCAAAACGGTAACATTAGTAATGTTGACGGCACTCATTGTCTCGATTCAAAGAAAGATTAGCTTAATTTCTAGCCGATTAATCCAAACCCTAGCTTCTCAAAAATTCATCGAACTTCAAATAAAAACCTAATGTAAAATAAACAAATAAAAGCCAGAAAGTTCAGAACATTAAAAGAAAAAAAGAATCAACGGCGTGAAGAACTGGTTTTAGGAAAATTAAAAAAAAAAAAAAAAATCAGTGGGGGGTTTTGAGATTTCGGGGATTTGGAGCTTGAAATGAACTTAAAATAAAATTGGAATTGTGTAACACCCCAAACCTGGCCTAGAAGTTAGGCCCGAATCTGGTGTGTCACATGGAAGTAAAAACCATCTTTGCGATTATTAAAAACTTGCTTGAGAAATACAGACCTCTTTGTTAAAACCAAAAACACTTAAGCAATTGTTAACTACTTGAAAACGTAATAATCTTTAAAAACCTTTTTAGTAGCGAAAGCATATTTGAAATGAACAATTTACAAAAATGTGATGTTTAGAAATAGAGTTGCAGAAGCATTTTGAAATCGTTTATGAAAGCGTAGATAAAATACAAGTATTTTTGAAAGATTGATTGATGAGTCAACAATCAAGGTAGTGAACTTTAAAACCGTGACTTTTGAAAATATCGTTTGATAGTTCGAGTGAAAACTTCCGTGTTAAAATATTTGTAAAAGTTTGTTATAAAATCCATTTATTAATCAATTTTTGAAAACCATTATTTATGATTTTAGAAAATCTCGTTAAAACAATTCAAGCAATATAATAAATACGACTAAACATAAAGCAATTTAAAATATATCCCAGAGGCCTTATTACAACTTAAACCAAAATAGCAAAATAATAAAATAAACCGAAATAGAAATTTAAAGTTCAATAACACCATTTCTGAAGTATGGCTTCCACCGAGTCATCCATGGCCCAAGTCCACATCACTGAGCATTACCTACAAGGGTTAAGAAAAAGGGGAGTGAGTTACAAGAACTCAGTGTGAAACCCTTTACCGTCATCCACTGGGCCTGAACCCATATAGCATTATCTTGGGGTTAAGCTCATTTAACAATAACTTGGACCGAAACCCATTTACAAAACAGAATATATTTATATATATGCAATGTATGAATGTATGCAAACCCAAACCAACCTAATAATCCATCCGCTACACACCACCCGTACCATCCATCACACCTGTGGGGATCTTTTGTCAACCCACCCCGCCAACACACCAATCGCGGGCATTTAGCCATTTATATCAAATTCAAATTGTGGACAAGCCACCAAAATAACAGAATATACGTGGCTTAGCCACCAGACAAAATGTGACAGAGTCACCAGAATATGTGGCAGAGCCACCAAATTACACTTCCCCGATCATCAATATCCCAATACCATGCAATTTATGTAAATGCAACATACATCGTAAATCATAATATTTACAATATAACCATGATAATTAATAACTCAGAGATTTATTACAAACAATTTGGCCCATTAACACTTTACAAAATCGGCCCATTAGGGCATTATATCAAATCGGCCCATTAAGCCATTTATCAGATCGGCCCATTTAGCAATATATCAGATCGGCCCATTATGGCTATATATCAAATCGGCCCGTTAAGGCAATATAACAAATAAGCCCATTAAGGAAATATAACAAATCGGCTCGGTAAGGCAGTATAACAAATCGGCCCGTTAAGGCAGTATAACAAATCGGCCCGTTAAGGTAGTATAACAAATCGTCCCTTTAGGGGCATTTCCGTAATTCGGCCCATAGGGGCATTTTCGTAATTTGGTAATTTACCCTCTAAGGGTATTATGGTAATTCCGTAACCTAGACTTAACTACTAATGTGGGGCATAAAAATCGAAACTGTCCATCTGCGCCGTACTGACTAAATTGACTATAACTCAAGTTAGGAATCTCGAAATCTAAATCCGTAAATTTTCCTTGAAACTAGACTCATATATCTTCTTACTACTATTTTTCCAAAATTTTTGGCTTAACCATTTAGTACAGTTTATTCCTTAAAGTTTCCCTTGTTTCACTGTCCATCGATTCTGACCTCTCTTAACAAAAATTTAAATATCTCACTGTACAGTTTTCATATGTTGCTCCCACTTGTTTCTATTGAAAATAGGCTCACTAAGGAATCTATACATATAAATTATAACTCATAATTTCATTTTTATAATTTTAAACGATTTTTCCAAGACAGAACAGAGAACCGCGAAGTCGATCAGAACCAGTCTCGCTAAAATTAAGATATCACAGAATATACAATTCCTCTTCCTCCTCTGTTTCTTTCATATAAAAATAGACACAGTAAGCTTTATTTTTATATCTTTTTCACTTTCTAACTCCCTTTATCCTATTTTTTGTGATTTTTCAAAATCACGTCACTGCTGCTGACCAAACTGATTCATTGCAAAAATATGGTTACCACTACGAATATACGCACGCCTGAGTGGTCACGGATGCCGGTTTCCAATTTTCTTCGGTATTTCGACCGAATCATAGAACATATCATACAAACATTCAGAGAGGTATGAGATTACACACCATTTCAAACATGTATTCGGAAGGGTACGGGATTACACACCTTGATTACAAGTTGTGCTTTCTATCGTTTCAACACCACGAATGTGATCTCCTCGAGTGCACCAAAAATCGATCCTACCCTTTGGCTCACGAAATCCCGTCCTAACAATATTTGGTGAGCGAAAGAGTCGTTAGTAATTATCCCACCTTTGGCCAAAACAAATCTTATAACAACGTTCTTACCCCACTTGCTTGACGAGTCGACGATAACGATTTGGTTAATACAATCACTTGTGCTCCTTCACCTTGTTGAAAGCCCGATTCGATTCAAGAAGTGAGTGCCAACACGAACGAGAAAGAAATAACGTAAAAGAGATGAAGAATTCAAAGGTTCGGTTATAGAGGGAAAAATGGACAAGAAAATTCGGCTATCAAAGAGAGTATGACCAAAATGCATTGATCTTCCGACCAAAACAAAGGAGAAACTTGCACGAATGGCTAGAAGATTTCGGCCAAAGCAAAAAGAAAATGGATTTGAAAAGAAAACACAAATGGTCAAAGAGTAAAAAGTGTACCTCTCATGCACCAAAAACTAACAAAATGGTCTAAAATGAAAAGACAAATTCGGCTATCTCTCTCTACACCCAAAACCGTCCACATTCATGACCATAATGGTCAAAAATTGGCCAACCACACTTTCCATAACACTTCCCTTGAAAAAGGCCACATGTTCCCCTTACTTTCCCCTTTCTCTTGATTTCTTTCCTCACCTTCATCCTTTCCTATTTTCCTTAGCCATCTTGGCAAAAATAAAAAGTCCACCTTGTCTTATTTACATGCTTGGCGGACACTTAGGGAAAGAATGCAAAAATAATAGTCAAAATTTGCACATAATGGGATTTGAACCTCTTCCCTCAAGGTACTTCATGTGGCGCCATAACCTTCTTACCAATTGTTCAATTATGCTAGCAATTTACTCATTTATTTCCATAAGCTTTGAGGTCACTTACTATTTCTCCTAAATAGGCTTAAACATCAAATTTTTACTAGGGCCCAATTCAACCCCGAGCCTTCATAGAACCCCGTAACTTTCCAAAATCACCTTTCTAATAAGTCCAACTTGAAATAATGTCGTTCTCAAATTCCCATAAATTTTAAAATGCTTTTACGCTCAAGGCCCAATGGGCCCAATAGGTCCAATTCTACTAGGCCGAATTTTTGGGATGTTACAATTCTACCCCTTAAAGAAATTTCGTCCTCGAAATTTCCATCCTACTACTAAACGCACCGTTTAAAACATACCACTATGCTTTCGCTGCGCACTCTGATCTTAATAACACTAATGTACTTTTAACATAATCTTGAATCCTCTTTCACACAACCAAACACCTAACCACAGAAGCAAGCAGTTATCTACCACTTATACCTAAAAAATTTCTACATTCAATCATCACGTCCAACCAAAACATACCTGACTTGATGGTGATGAAACAATCCCGAGCCTTATGCTCCTTAGACCCATATCTCAAGCATGCTCCTGACCTCCTCGGCATTCTCCCGGATGACACATTCTCGCAATAATCATAAACGGAAAGTTTGGGCGTGCCTTAACACGCTTTACGAAACGAGACTGCGACCCAAAAGAATTGCGATCTAATTTCTTCTTACAGTCCACAGACCCAACTCGAAGTGCTTCACCGATTCCTTTAACCTCTTCCAATACTTCCTTAACTATCTGAGTTAGCTCATCAACCCCAGCTCGATCATGACATCCCGTCTCAACCACTTTGGCGATGCAGCGCCTCCTTTCGGAAACATGCCCGATCTTTGAAGATCTAGCCTTAGCACCTCGGCCTCTACCACGTCCACATCTATCGCGTCACGTCCTTTAACGCTCATATTTGCTAAATCGATTTAATCTTATTACGAGTCTTATGAATCAGTATAATTATTCAATGTTTATTAAACAATATTTTATGGAGTATAGGAAGTAAAGTTGTTTTCGCAAAACGTATCCTAAAGGCTCAATCTCTATAGTTTCAGCTCCTAAAGCTAGAAGTTCTATAGCATTCTATTTTGTGGAATTTTCCTACCACAGTACTAACACAATAATCATAAAATAAAAACACATACTTACTTAACTTGGTGCCGGATACCCGTGGTGCCATACTTCCTTTAACACCTATATCTATAATTTAAAATTCATACAGCTTTTGAAAATGCTTTTGAACCCAAACCACAGCCGAGTTTTGAAACTGAGCTCTGATACCATAAAATGTAACACCCCAAACTCGGCCTAGAAGTTAGGCCCGAATCTGGTGTGTCACATGGAAGTAAAAACCATCTTTGCGATTATTAAAAACTTGCTTGAAAAATACAGCCTCTTTGTTAAAACCAAAAACACTTAAGTAATTGTTAACTACTTGAAAACGTAATAATCTTTAAAAACCTTTTTAGTAGCGAAAGCATATTTTAAATGAACAATTTACAAAAATGTGATGTTTAGAAATAGAGTTGCAGAAGCATTTTGAAATCGTTGCGGAAACGTAGATAAAATACAAGTATTTTTGAAAGATTGATTGATGAGTCAACAATCAAGGTAGTGAACTTTAAAACCGTGACTTTTGAAAATATCGTTTGATAGTTCGAGTGAAAACTTCCGTGTTAAAATATTTGTAAAAGTTTGTTATAAAATCCATTTATTAATCAATTTTGGAAAACCATTATTTATGATTTTAGAAAATCCCCGTTAAAACAATTCAAGCAATATAATAAGTACGACTAAACATAAAGCAATTTAAAACATATCCCAGAGGCCTTATTACAACTTAAACCAAAATAGCAAAATAATAAAATAAACCGAAATAGAAATTTAAAGTTCAATAACACCATTTTGAAGTATGGCTTCCACCGAGTCATCCATGGCCCAAGTCCACATCACTTTGAGCATTACCTACAAGGGTTAAGAAAAAAGGAGTGAGTTACAAGAACTCGAGTGTGAAACCCCTTACAGTCATCCATGGGCTGAACCCATATAGCATTATCTTGGGCTTAAGCTCATTTAACAATCACTTGGACCGAAACCCATTTACAAAAGCAGAATATATTTATATATATGCAATGTATGAATGTATGCAAACCCAAACCAACCTAATAATCCATCCGCTTACACGCCACCCGTACCATCCATCACACTGTGGGGATCTTTTGTCAACCCACCCCGTAACACACTAATCACGGGCATTTAGCCATTTATATCAAATTCGAATTGTGGACAAGCCACCGGAATAACAGAATATACGTGGCTTAGCCACCGGACAAAATGTGTGAGTCACGAGGAATATGTGGCGAGCCACCAAATTACACTTCCCGATCATCAATATCCCAATCCCATGCAATTTATGTAAATGCAACATACATCGTAAATCATAATATTTACAATATAACCACGATAATTAATAACTCAGAGATTTATTACAAACAATTTGGCCCATTAACACTTTACAAAATCGGCCCATTAGGGCATTATATCAAATCGGCCCATTAAGCCATTTATCAGATCGGCCCATTTAGCAATATATCAGATCGGCCCATTAAGCAATATATCAAATCGACCCATTATGGCTATATATCAAATCAGCCCGTTAAGGCAATATAACAAATCAGCCCATTAAGGAAATATAACAAATTGGCCCGTTAAGGCGGTATAACAAATCGGCCCGTTAAGGCAGTATAACAAATCGGCCTGTTAAGGCAGTATAACAAATCGGCCCTTTAGGGGAATTTCCGTAATTCGGCCCATAGGGGCATTTTCGTAATTTGGTAATTTACCCTCTAAGGGTATTATGGTAATTCCGCAACCTAGACTTAACTACTAATGTGGGGCATAAAAATCGAAACTGTCTATCTGCGTCGTACTGACTAAATTGACTATAACTCGAGTTAGGAATCTCAAAATCTAAATCCGTAAATTTTCCTTGAAACTAGACTCATATATCTTCTTACTACTATTTTTCCAAAATTTTTTGCTTAACCATTTAGTACAGTTTATTTCTTAAAGTTTCCCTTGTTTCACTGTCCATCGATTCTGACCTCTCTTAACCGAAATTCAAATATCTCACTGTACAGTTTTCATATGTTGCTCCCACTTGTTTTTATTGAAAATAGGCTCACTAAGGAATCTATAAATATAAATTATAACTCATGATTCCATTTGTATAATTTTAAACGATTTTTCCAAGACAGAACAGAGAACCGCGAAGTCCATCAGAACCAGTCTCACTAAAATTAAGATATCACAGAATATAAAATTCCTCTTCCTCCGCTGTTTCTTTCATATAAAAATAGACACAGTAAGCTTTATTTTGATATCTTTTTCACTTTCTAACTCTCTTTATCCTATTTTTCATGATTTTTCAAAATCACGTCACTGCTGCTGACCAAACTATTTCATTGCAAAAATATGGTTACCACTACGAATATCATGCACGCCCGAGTGGTCACGGATGCGGTTTCCAATTTTCTTGGTATTTCGACCGAATCATAGAACATATCATACAAACATTCAGAGAGGTATGAGATTACACACCATTTCAAACATGTATTCGGAAAGTGCGGGATTACACACCTTGATTACAAGTTGTGCTTTCTACCGCTTTCAACACCACGAATGTGATCTCCTCGGTGCACCAAAAATCGATCCTACCCTTTGGCTACTGAAATCCCGTCCTAACAATATTTGGTGAGCGAAAGAGTCGTTAGTAATTATCCCACCTTTGGCCAAAACAAATCTTATAACAACATTCTTACCCCACTTGCTTGGCGAGTCGACTATAGCAATTTGGTTAATACAATCACTTGTGCTCCTTCACCTTGTTGAAAGCCCGATTCGATTCAAGAAGTGAGTGCCAACACGAACAAGAAAGAAATAACGTAAAAGAGATTAAGAATTCAAAGGTTCGGTTATGGAGGGAAAAATGGACAAGAAAATTCGGCTATCAAAGAGAGTATGACCAAAATGCATTGATCTTCTGACCAAAACAAAGGAGAAACTTGCACGAATGGCTAGAAGATTTCAGCCAAAGCAAAAAGGAAATGGATTTGAAAAGAAAACACAAATGGTCAAAGAGTAAAAGTGTACCTCTCATGCACCAAAAACTAACAAAATGGTCTAAAATGAAAAGAGAAATTCGGCTATCTCCCTCTACACCCAAAACCGTCCACATTCATGACCATAATGGTCAAAAATTGGCCAACCACACTTTCCATAACACTTCCCTTGAAAAAGGCCACATGTTCCCCTTACTTTCCCCTTTCTCTTGATTTCTTTCCTCACCTTCATCCTTTCCTATTTTCCTTAGCCATCTTGCCAAAAATAAAAAGTCCACCTTGCCTTATTTACATGCTTGGCCGACACTTAGGGAAAGAATGCAAAAATAATAGTCAAAATTTGCACACAATGGGATTTGAACCTCTTCCCTCAAGGTACTTCATGTGGCACCATAACCTTCTTACCAATTGTTCAATTATGCTAGCAATTTACTCATTTATTTCCATAAGCTTTGAGGTCACTTACTATTTCTCCTAAATAGGCTTAAACACCAAATTTTTACTAGGGCCCAATTCAACCCCGAGCCTTCATAGAACCCCGTAACTTTTCAAAATCACATTCCTAATAAGTCCAACTTGAAATAATGTCGTTCTCAAATTCCCATAAATTTTAAAATGCTTCTACGCTCAAGGCCCAATGGGCCCAATAGGTCCAATTCTACTAGGCCCAATTTTTGGGATGTTACAAATTGATGGATGGATGGATGGAGTTCGGAAGAAGAAATAAAAGGAGGGAAAATGATGGAAATGGTGATGTGGGGGCAAAATAAAATAAGTTTATTTTTTATGTGGCTCTATTAAGCTAGACTCAATAGCCTGCTTCAGCCAGGTCAGATTTCCAGAGATAAATTGGAATTCTGGTTTTGCAAATGGTTTGTAACATACTAGTTTTATCAAATGACAAACCCAAAACCCTAAAACAGAAAGAATAAGAACACAAAGATCAAATAAAGAATGCAAGTGGTGGAGGAAAAGAAAAATATTATAGAAGAAAACATGAAGGTTCCCCTACCTTTCACCACTGATTTCCCTTCTCACGGTCAAGGAAAGGAAATTTTAAAGAATTTCCTTCTCCCTTTTTCTCCTCTGGAGTTTCAGCCTTTTTGGGGAAGATGGAGAGAAGAAAACAAAAATATATAAATATGTTCTTCTCCTTTTTGTAAATTAGCAAAATAGTAGCAACCAAAAATTGATAAGAATTTCAATTAGGATATTGGGGAAGAAGAACTTGGGGAATTGGGAAATTAGGGGAAAAAAAGTTAGGAACTTGGTTGAAAAAATCGGGAAAATCTGATTTGGGGGAATTTCAGGGCTACAAAAACGATGTCGTTTAAGTTGTGTAAGTAAAATTTTGCGGCGCTTTAAAAAAACGCCACTAATGATAACCTTTTGCGGCGTTTTACACAAAACGCCACTAAAAACATAGTATAAAACGACGTCGTTCGTTTGCACACTTAACACATTCGCGGCATTTTAGGCGAAACGCCACTAATAACAAGTATATAAACGCCGCTGTTTTGTAGTCGCTTAATATATGTTTGTGGCGTTTTATAAAAAGCGCCACTAATAACAAATCTAAAACGGTGTCATTTAAACAGTTAATAATTTTTTGCGGCTTTTTTGTTAGAAACGCCACTAAATATTCAACATAAAACGGCGCCGTTCTTCAAGAGAATCGCTGTCTCTGTGTGTCTTTTATTATTTTAATTGTTATTAGATGATTTTTATTTTTATGTGAAAATATATTATATGATTATTATTGTAACTACCAACAAATAAAAACAAAGTATAATGTAGTCATGAATAAAATATGATATTTAAAAAAAATACTATTAGTATTATTATGTACTTCAATATTTGTATTTGTAATATACATACATTAGTCGGCAGGTAAGGGTAATGTATTTAAATTTGTATCTTTTTTTTTCATTTTAATACTTATTTTAGTTTAGTTAAAGTTCACCTCAAGTTTTTAAATAAATTAAATTAAATTATTAATTTAAAAAAACAAAGTTGAACTGTTATTTTTTAAACAGAAATAATGACTAAAACTTTTTAAGTTTTTAAACATAACAACTTATATGACAATTTACATGTATTTCATTTTGTTTTTAATTTTATAAACTTTTTATTTTTTTGAGTTTTACTTTTTCTTTATTTTTGAATATTTCAAAAAATTTCATCATTTAACAAATCTCAAGTAAACCTTAAATCCTAAACCATTTAATATATATAAATTTTATCTATTTATCTATTAAATAATTTAAACTATAATCATAATTTTAATATATTAAAATTAATATTATCTCTTTTTACAATTATATTTGAAATTATTTAATATATAAATTAAAAGACACTAATTAATCTAAACCCTAAACCCATAACACGTATCCCCTAAACCCTAAACCATTACACATAAACCCCTAATCACTAACCCTTAACCCATAAACCCTTAACCCCTGAACCCTTAACCACTAGCCCTTAAACCCCAAACCCATAACCATTAACCCTTAAACCTTAAACCCCAAACCTTAAATCATAAACCATAATCCCTAAACATTATAATAGTAACTCCTAAATCTTACACCCTAAACTATATATACCATAAACTATAAACCCTAAACTATAATGATAATTAATTCAATATTTTAAAATTAATACTATCTCTTTTACGATTATATAAGAAATTATTTAATATATAAATTAAAAAACAATCAGTCATATACCAAAAAAAAAAATTTAATTTTTTGCGGCGTTTTTCAAAAAGCGCCGCCAATGCCCTTATAGCTCAACATGAAACGATGGCGTTGTGCTTAATTTTTTTGCGGCGTTTTTTCAAAAAGCACAACTAATGGTCGATCTATAGCGGCGTTTTTTAAAAAGCGCCGTTGTAATATCCTGGTTTGGTGGGTCTGTGCATTTGGTAGGTTGGGTGGCTAAGTTGGTAGGTTGAGGCTTTGAGGTATGTATTGGGCTCAGGCTTGGACTTAAATCTAGGTTAAGTTGCTTAAAAATAATGCTAGTTTATAATTTAAGTTAAGTTGAGTTAAGTAATTATGTTAGTAGTAAGTTGGGCTCGTGGCCCAAAGGTTGGAGGTGCTATGGGTGAGCATAGAGGTGGCGTCACTTAGGAGGGAGATTGGGCCATGTGTGGACGCTTGGGGCCCAAGTTTAAGGGGTCCAAAATTCGGCACTCCTAGGGGGAGGGAAGGATGGCACATGAGCTACATTTTAGGAGCTTTAATTCTTTTATTTTAGAGATTAAATGCTGATAATAAGGAAGGGAAAGAGTTGTTTTTAAGGTGGTCCCATCTAAAGAAAGGATAATGGATGTGATAATAGATGGATAAAAGTTATCAGAAGTGGGGAGAGTTGGCCGAAACTCCAACTCTGAAGGTGTGTGTGTGTAGCCGAAATTAGTAGCCAGTGGTCCATCTTTTCTTTCATTTGTTTTCTTCTTTTCTTTCTTTTCTCATACTTTTCTCTCTTATAGCCGAAATTCCCTAGCCTTATTTCCCTCTCCAAAATTCTTCTAAAAGCCGAATCCCCTCTGTTCATACTCCTTCTCCCATAGTCAAATCTACAAAGGTGGTTTCGTTTTCCTGAAGGTGCACCATAGCCGAATAGTCTTCAAGGGAGATTGGTGAGTTTTCGGGATTTCTCTTTTCTGCGATTTCTCTATTTTTTCATCAAGTTTCTAATCCGAATCATTTGTTCTAAGGCCCTATCGGTTTCACTCTCTGCTCTTGAAAGTCGAATCCTGTTGTGCTGTGGCCTGTAGTGCCGATTTGTGGGAAAGTCGAATGTAGGTTGGCGGTGACGTTTTCTTAAAGACTTTTGAGATTCGACAGTTTAGGTAAGGGTTTCGTCTAAACACTATGATTATATATTAGATCTCATCGGTTTGATTGGTTTAGTGACCAAGGGGTTATTTTGTACTCGAAGAACAGTCAAGCAGTGGAGGTTGGATCTGTAAATCCAACACTAAAGTACAAGAAACGAATAAGTATCAGGAGTTGGATTGTAGGCCTATAGTGGTAGTCTCGAGAGACGGTAGCGTAGAAGCAGTAAAAGCGTTAGTACGAGAACCAGGTGTGTAACTCTTACACACTTTCTTTACTTATTTTGTTAAATGTTATGTGTTGTTAAAAGCCGAAATGACGGCAATGGTTACCAAATTACCCTTGTGGGTAAAAGGCGAGGATCTTAGGGTAAGTTGTTATGTTTCTCGCGTTGATTGTGATCTATGAGAGCATGATATTCTGTATACATAATTATGTATGTTAAGCATGATCATACTAATATTGTTAGCATAACTCTATGTTATGGGTGATGAGAGGAGGGGGAAGTATGATCTATCGGTGTCACTCACCGGTGATTTGGCATCACAACAAGTGGGTTGGCCCCACATATTATAAAAATTGTGACTAAGTCTCGGTGGTTTGGTACCACATATGTTATTTTTGTAACTTTGGTTACCAGTGGTTTGGTACCACATATGTTATTTTTGTAACTTTGGTTACCAGTGGTTTGGTACCACCAGTGGTTTGGTACCACAAGGGGTAGATTTGGGAGACATGGATGGATACTTAGGTTGACGGGTTGCATGACATGCATATGTGTAAATGAATTTGTGTAAGAGCATAACTTCTCTTGGGATGGGGATTTATACACTGAGTCTAGGTGACTCACCCCTTCCTTTACATTTTGCAGATCAGACTTAGATCGTGGATATGGAGCCGGAGTGGACTCGAGGTGGCCATGCTCAGCATTTGTTTTATATCAAAGTTTTTCTGTTTGGACTTAGTTTGTTTTATTTAAATTTTGGGTTTCCTCGTTGTAATAAGGCCGCCTAACTTTTTATCTCTGTGATGTTTTGTTTGGTTGTTTTTTTTATAACTTTCGATAAGCATACTTGGTAAATGTGAATTGGTTGTTTTTAAAACCTCGATAAGAATGTGTTTTCTGAAATATTCATTGATTAAGTAGTAAGTATGGAGTAACAATTGAGCAGCTAAGTTTTTCTAAAGCAAGATTTAACACGTTTTGAACACCACAAGATTCAAATTCGTTTTCTCTAAAATTATTAAATAGTTTTCTCCTTAAACAAAATTGACAAGTCAATTTTCAAACATTTTCTTTCCCGTAGCATGCCAGACTCGGTTGTAGTGGTTAGACCGAGTTTGGGGTGTTACATTTTGGTATCAGAGCCAGGTTCAAAAGCTCGGTTGTGGGTTTAAGGCCCAAAATATGTTTTGAGGGGTGTAAAATGATTTTTAAGGAGATGAATATCTTGGAAAGCATGGCATGCTTTGAGTCTCCGCGCACGATCCACCCCTGTAAGTACCTAACCTTTGATTTAATGTTTATGTGTTGGCTTTGGGGGCTTTAGGCGTAGTTGAGCATGGTAGAACTGATGGACCATAGGGTTAGTTTACACAACTTCTTAATTACATAAGACTTAAGCCGAATCAAACAAACACGTGAGTAAGTCACCGGAGTTAGGGTGTGGCAACCGCCATGCGCATGTCTAGGATTGGATTCGGGAAGAGCTTGGTATTTAAGCGGTCCTAGTGACTCACCTCCTCTTAGCTCGAATCCTACCAGTGCGTAGTGAGGACTATTCACTCGACCATGAGGACTTGTTCACAAGGCTAAATCAGATAATTAAAACCCGAAAGGGACCACCACACATTTTTGTAAAACCCTAGTTTTGAAATTATCAAATTACCCCTTGATTTGTGAAAACTACCCTGAATTTAGAAAAAAGACCAAAGTACCCTTGGTTTGTAAATTACCAAACTACCCCTGATTGACAAAATTACCAAGATACCCCCGAGTTGCAAAATTACCAAAATATCCCTGCTTCACGAAATTACCAAAATACCCTTAATTTGCAAAATCACCCGAAACTTTGTTTTGGAAAAATTTCGAAAATACCCCTGTAGATAAAAATTACGAAAATACCCCTGGGTAGTGAAGATGACGAAAATACCCCTATACGTTGAATGTGGTCTGTGGATGTTGTTTGTATGATGAATGCACTTAGAACTAGGAGATAAGCCTGAAACTGAAACTATAGATAGATTCGACTTCGAAAGAATCACTTTTAAAACTATTTTCCATAAAAATTACTCGTGGATAAACAGTGAACAGAATTAATAATACATAAAATTCTTAACCAGATAAACGTGAACGGGAAGAATGAGTACACGAGGTCGTGGACGTCCGCCGCGTGGCCGGGGTAGGGGTAGGATGACCTTGTCAAAGCTAGCAGGGTTTGGCCATGGGTCTGGGAATGTGCTGCCAGATCTACCGGTGGAGGAAGCTGAGTTTCAGGATCAGACTGGTGATAATGATGTAATATCCCAGGCAGTACTGCGAGTTTTGGAGAGAGTTGCCGGGGCAGGCGCGGGTACAGGAGCCCAAAAATCAGTGGTTGAGCGACTCCGAGCTAACGGAGCGGAGGTGTTTAGGGGGTGTCGGTGTAGCTCCCAACACCGCTTTGGAAATTGGTTAGAGGCAACAGAACGTATAATGGATGACTTAGACTTCTCGACCGAGGAGAAGTTGAAGGGGATAATGTCTCTTCTCCGGGATGAGTCATATCAGTGGTGGCTCACAGTCAGGGATGGTGCAGTGGCCGTTGATATCACCTGGGATTATTTTAAGGCAGCCTATCAGAGGAAGTATGTGGGAGCTGGTTATACTGATGCGCAACGTAGGGCGTTCCTGAATTTGGTTCAGGGGAGTAAGTCGGTACCTGAGTACGAGGCAGAATTTTTGAGGTTAAGTAGGTATGCTCGGGGTATGGTGGCTACGGAACATTAGCGCTGTGTTAGGTTCGAGGATGGGCTAAGAGATGAGCTGTGGGTGTTGATTGCACCTCAGCGAGAAAGGGAATTCACCGTTCTCGTGGAAAAGGTCAAAATAGCTGAGGAGGTGAAGCGAACCGAGAAACGGAATCAGGAGAGAGGCAGGGATAAAAGGAGTTTTGGGCCATCAGGGTCTGGTGGAAGTACTCAGAAAAGGGCTAGATTTGATGGACCGGATCGAGCCGCAAAGCCTGCTACTGCTCAGTGGCCACCTCAGTGCGTTAGATGTGGGAAGTTTCATTCGGGAGAGTGTTGGGCTGGTAATAGAGGGTGCTTTGAGTGTGGGTTAATGGAGCACCCGGTAAGAGATTGTCCGCGGAAGTTAGCTAGGACTCAAGCTGAGGGTCAAGGACATGGTCAATTCAGGAGAGATGGCCAGCAACACAGAGGGTCGAGTGCGATTAGGGGTGGTAATGGTAGCGGACGAGGGTGTGGAGCACTGGCCGAGGTTCGGGGGTGCTAATGCTAGACAACCTTTGGGTTGGTCTATGCAGCCAAACGCCGAGAGGAAGGAGCGCACTGCACGGACGTCATAACCCAGAATGCGTTTTTAATTTTTGGGTTGCCTTATACTACTTTGATTGATGTTGGTTCAACACACTCATATGTAGCGTAGTGGGAACTTTGAACTTAGCCTATAAGATTTCTGCTAGAAAGATGACAGTAGTTAGCCCTCTAGGACACTCTGTGGTAGTAGACAAACTGTATAGGGATGTACCCCTAGAACTTCAAGGGGTCGTGTTTCAAGCGAATTTGATGGAACTACCCTTCGAGGAGTTCGATTTAATCTTAGGAATGGATTGGTTGGTTAAGTACCAGGCAGAACTGGACTGTGCGGCTAAGCGCATGGTGCTAAAATTGGCCGAGGGTGAAAAGGTGGTGATGATAGGTGAGAGAAGGAATTACCTATCTAATGTGGTGTCCGTGCTGAAGGCGGAAAAGATGGTAAGGAAAGGATGTGAGGCGTTTGTGGTTTATGTTTGTGCCTTGGAAGTTAAGGATTTGGCTGTAGGAGGTGTTCGAACGGTGAAGGACTTTGTCGATGTCTTTCCGGAGGAGCTTCCGGGTTTGCCACCGGATCGGGAGGTGGAGTTCGGTATTGACCTTCTACCGGGAATAGCGCCAGTGTCTATTGCTTCGTATAGGATGGCGCCAAAGGAATTGGTGGAGTTGAAAGCACAGATTCAGGAGTTATTGGATCGGGGTTTCATTCGGCCAAGTGTATCACCTTGGGAGCGCACTGTGTTCTTTGTTAAGAAAAAGGGGCGGTCGATGCGAATGTGCATAGACTACCGTCGATTGAATAAATTGACAATTAAGAACAAGTATCCGTTGCCTAGGATAGATGACCCATTCGACCCGACTTACAGGAGCATCGATCTTTTCCAAGATAGATTTGAGGTCGGGGTATCACCAACTTAAGGTAAAGGAGGTAGATATCCATAAGACGGCGTTTCGTACTCGATATGGGCACTATGAATTTTTGGTAATGCCGTTCGGGTTGACGAACACACCGGCAGTGTTTATGGATATGATGAACCGGGTGTTTCAGCCGTACTTGGATCGATTAAATGCGTAGTATTTATAGATGATATTCTGGTGTACTCGAGGACGGAAGAGGAACACGACGCGCATTTGCGGGTAGTGTTGCGTGATTTTAAAGGAAAAATAATTATACGCCAAGTTTAGTAAGTGTGAGTTTTGGTTGAAGGAGGTTACTTCTGCAGGGCATGTGGTATCGTGAAGGGATAAGAGTGGATCCTCAAAAGATTGAGAGCGGTATTGGATTGGAAACCAACCAAGTCGGTGGCGGAGATTCACAGTTTCTTGGGGTTAGCTTGAGTTACTATAGGAGATTTGTGGAAGGGTTTTCTTCGATAGCAAAGCACCTTTGACAAAATTATTGAGGAAGGAGGTACCTTTTGTATGGACAGATAAGCGCAGGAGAGTTTTGAGAAGTCAAGAGGGTTTTGACCGAGGCTCGGTCTTGATTCAAACTGTGGTAGGGAAAGATTTTGTGGTGTATTGTGGCGCTTCCCATACGGGGTTAGGTTGTGTATTGATGCGGGGAGGGGAAGGTTATTGCTTATGCGTCTCGGCGATTGAGACCGCATGAAGTTAACTATCCGACGCATGATCTGGAGTTGGCTGCGATGGTCTTCGCTTTGAAGGTGTTGAGGCATTATTTGTGCGGGAGAAGTCGGTGATCTACACGGACCATAAGAGCTTGAAGTATCTGGCGACTCGAAGGAGCTGAATTTGAGGCAACGAAGGTGGGTGGAATTATTAAAAGATTACGTTTGCGCTCGATTGAGTATCACCGGGAAAGGCAAGCGTGGTGGCGGATGCGCTAAGTCGGAAAGTGGTGTCGGATTTGAGGCGATGTTCGCTCATCTTAGTTTGTATGAGGACGGAAGCTTTGTTAGCGAAAGCTGCAGTGAAGCCATCATGGGTAGATCGAGTTAAGGAGAAGCTTGGTGGTAGATGAAGTCTTAAGTGCTCGATGCTTGCAAGTGCGAGAATGGTGGATTGGAGGGTATAGTCCGAGCGGCGATGGAGTATTATGTTTTTAGGGAAGGTGAGTATGCCTAAGGATGTGGAGTTAAGGCGAAGATTTTGCAAGAGGCACATAGCAGTCCATATGCTATGCATCCGGAAGGTAGTAAGATGTATCGGGATTTGCGGGAGCAGTTTTGGTGGCCGGGTCTTAAGCGTGAGGTAACGGAATTTGTGGGTAAGTGCCTGACATGTCAGCAAGTCAAGGCTGAACATTAGTTACTGTCAGGTTTGTTACAGCCGATTAAGATTCCACAGTGGAAGTGGGAAAGGATCACAATGGATTTTGTGAGTGGGTTACCCCTCAAACCCACTAAAAAGGATTCGGTTTGGGTGATTGTGGACCGTCTGATGAAGTCTGCTCATTTCATACCTGTACGTATGGATTTCTCTCTTCAGAAGCTAACGAGACTATATATAGCGGAGATTGTAAGGTTGCATGGGGTGCCAGTGTCGATTATTTCAGACAGAGACCCTAGATTTACATCCAGGTTCTGGAAGGCTTTGCATCAGGCATTGGGTACAAGGTTGGATTTGATCGGCATTCCATCCCCAAAGCGGATGGGCGGTCGAGAGGGTGATTCAAGTCTTGGAAGATATGCTAAGGGGTTGTGTCTTGGATTTTTGAGGCGTTGGGAAGAATTGTTACCGTTGGCGGAGTTCGCATACAACAATAGTTATCAAAGCGAGTATTAAGATGGCACCCGTCGAAGCATTATATGGTCGAAGTGTCGTACCCCTACGTCTTTGGGCGGAGTTGGGGAGCGGCGTTATTGGGTCCGGAGTTGGTTCTTTGAGACAGAAGATAAGGTGGAGGTGATTAGAACTCGGTTGAAAGAAGCTTGAGACAGCAGAAGTCTTATGCCGACCTTAAGCGGAAGGATATAGAGTTTGCAGAGGTGACAGGTCTTCTTGAAAGTGTCGCCATGGAAGAAGGTTACGAGGTTGGTAGGAAAGGCAAGTTGAGCCCTAGGTTTATTGGGCCTTATCGAGTATTGAAGCGAGTAGGACCGGTGGCTTACCGGCTCGAGTTGCCACTAGAGTTGAGTCAAATTCACAATGTATTTAATGTTTCCATGCTTAGACGCTATCGCTCGGATCCGTCTCATGTGGTGTCAGTGGAGGAGATTGAGGTGAGTCCAGACTTGTCTTTTGAGGAGGAACCAGTATAGATCCTGGATCGGGATGTTAAGGTTTTGCGTAGGAAATCGGTCCCTTTGGTAAAGGTATTATGGTGGAACCATGGATCGGAGGAAGCGACATGGGAGAGTGGAGGATATCATGCGACAAACAATATCCTCAACTCTTACGACCAGAGTAAATTTTGAGGTCGAAATTTATTTTAAAGGGGTAGAGCTGTAATATCGATTTGGTGGGTCTGTACATTTGGTAGGTTGGGTGGCTAAGTTGGTAGGTTGAGGCTTTGAGGTATGTATTAGGCTCGAGGCTTGGACTTAAATCTTGGTTAAGTTGCTTAAAAATAATGCTAGTTTATAATTTCAGTTAAGTTGAGTTAAGTAATTATGTTAGTAGTAAGTTGGGCTCAGTGGCCCAAAGGTTGGAGGTTCTATGGGTGAGCATAGAGGTGGCGTCACTTAGGAGGAGATTGGGCCATGTGTGGCGCTAGCCCAAGTTTAAGGGGTCCGAATTTGGCACTCCTAGGGGTGAGGAAGGGCGGCACATAAGCTACATTTTAGGAGCTTTAATTCTTTTATTTTAGAGATTAAATCTTGATAATAAGGAAGGGAAAGAGTTGGTTTTAAGGTGGTCCCATCTAAAGAAAGGATAATGGATGTGATAATAGATGGATAAAAGTTATCAGAGAGAGGAGAGTTGGCGAAACTCCAACTCGAAAGGGTGTGTGTGTGGCGAAATTAGTAGCCAGTGGTCCATCTTTTCTTTCATTTGTTTTCTTCTTTTCTTTCTTTTCTCATACTTTTCTCTCTTATAGCCGAAATTCCCTAGCCTTATTTCCCTCTCCAAAATTCTTCTAAAAGCCGAATCCCCTGTTCATACTCCTTCTCCCATAGCTTGAGAATCTACAAGGGTGGTTTCGTTTTCGAAAAGGTGCACCATAATGAATAGTCTTCAAGGGGAGATTGGTGAGTTTTGGGATTTCTCTTCTCTGCGATTTTTCTATTTTTCATCAAGTTTCTAATCCGAATCATTTGTTCTAAGGCCCTATCGGTTTCACTCTCTGCTCTTGAAAGCAGATTACTGTTGTCTTGTGGTCCTGTAGTGAGTGCGATTTGTGGGAAAGTCGAATGTAGGTTGGTGGTGACGTTTTCTTAAAGACTTTCGGGATTCGACGGTTTAGGTAAGGGTTTCGTCTAAACACTATGATTATATATTAGATCTCATCGGTTTGATTGGTTTAGTGACCAAGGGGTTATTTTGAACTCGAAGAACAGTCAAGTAGTGGAGGTTGAATCTGTAAATCCAACGCTAAAGTACAAGAAACGAATAAGTATCGGGAGTTGGATTGTAGGCCTATAGTGGTAGTCTCGAGAGACGGTAGCTTAGAAGCAATAAAAGCGTTAGTACGAGAACCAGGTGTGTAACTCTTACACACTTTCTTTACTTATTATGTTAAATGTTATGTGTTGTTAAAAGCCGGAATGACGGCAATGGTTACCAAATTACCCTTGTGGGTAAAAGGCGAGGATGCCGGGTAAGTTGTTATGTTTCTCGCGTTGATTGTGATCTATGAGAGCATGATATTCTGTATACATAATTATGTATGTTAAGCATGATCATCTTTGATATTGTTAGCATAACTACGTGTTATATATGATGAGAGAGGAGGAAGTATGAACTACAAGCCATCACGGTGATTTGGCATCACTGGTGGGTTAGCCCCACATATTATAAAAATTGTAACTAAGTCTCAGTGGTTTGGCACCACCGGTGGTTTGGTACCACATATGTTATTTTGTATCTTGGTTACCGGTGGTTTGGTACCACATATGTTATTTTGTAACCCGGTTACGGTGGTTTGGTACCACCAGTGGTTTGGTACCACAAAGGGGTAGATTTGGGAGACATGGATGGATACTTAGGTTGACGGGTTGCATGACATGCATATGTGTAAATGAAATTGTCTAAGAGCATAACTTCTCTTGGGTTGGGGATTTATACACTGAGTCTAGGTGACTCACCCTTCCTTTACATTTTGCATATCGGACTTAGATCGTGGATATGGAGCCGGAGTGGACTCGAGGTGGCCATGCTTAGCATTTGTTTTATATCAAAGTTTTCTGTTTGGACTTATTTGTTTTATTTAAATTTTGGGTTTCCTCGTTGTAATAAGGCCGCCTAACTTTTATCTCGTGATGTTTTATTTGGTTGTTTTTTTATAACTTTTTCGATAAGCATACTTGGTAAATGTGAATTGGTTGTTTTAAAACCTCGATAAGAATGTGTTTTTTGAAATATTCACTGATTAAGTAGTAAGTATGGAGTAACAATTGAGCAGCTAAGTTTTTCTAAAGCAAGATTTAACACGTTTTGAACACCACAAGATTCAAATTCATTTTCTTTAAAATTATTCAACAGTTTTCTCCTTAAACAAAATTGACATGTCGATTTTCAAACATTTTCTTTCCGTAGTACGCTGGACTCGGTTTGTAGTGGTTAGACCGGTTTGGGGTGTTCTGACCGCTAATGCTCATTCTATATCGGTGTTTTTCAAAAAGCGCGCTAATGCCCTATAAAGCTCAACATGAAAGCGATGGTGTTGTGGTTAATTTTTGCGGCGTTTTTGAGAAAGTGCCACTAATGCTTGATCTATAGCGGTGTTTTTTAAAAAGCGCCGCTAATGCTCAATCTATAGTGGCGTTTTTAAAAAGTGCCACTAATGCTCGATCTATAGCGGCGTTTTTTGTCTAAACGCCGCGAAAAATGCCGCTAAAAATGTATTTTGCTGTAGTGATCAGTTGAAAGCCCTTTTGACTGAAGCTCCAATTTTAGTACAGCTAGAATCGGGTAAAGAGTTCGTGATTTTTAGTGATGCTTCGTTAAACGGACTGGGTTGCGTCTTGATGCAGGAAGGCAAAGTTATAGCTTATGCCTTGAGACAATTGAAACCGCATGAAAAGAATTATCCGACGCACGACCTTGAGTTAGCTGCGATCGTGTTTGCTCTAAAAATTTGGCCCTACTATCTTTTCGGTGTGAAATGTCATGTGTTTTCAAATCATAAAAGTCTAAAATATTTGATGACTCAGAAAGACTTGAATCTGCGATAGAGAAGGCAGTTAGAAGCTGTTAAAAGACTACGAGCTTGTGATTGATTATCATCAGGAAAAGCAAATGTTGTTCTTTGAGGCTTTGAGTCGGAAATCGTTGTTTGCCTTACTTGCGATGAATGCAAATTTAGTTCTGTCTCGATGATGGTTGGTTTTAGCTGAATTGAAAGCGAAAGCTGTTGTTCTTACAATGATTTGTGATGCCCAAAAGTTGACAATGAAATGCTAGTGAAACGAGCTCGGTGTGATTTGAAATCGATTCGAATTTCAAGTTGATGATGATGATTGTCGAAATTCTAAGATCGATTTGTGTTCAGAAATCGAGTTGATTGAGTTGATTTTGAAAGAAGCTCATAGCGATCGCCTATCTCGGTTCATCAGGAAGTACAAAGATGTATAATGATTTGAAACAACTTTCTTGGTGGTGCGGAATGAAAAGAGATATCTCTTATTTTGTTTGAAATGTTTGATCTGTCAACAAGTTAAAGTTGAACATCAAGTGCCATCCGGTTTGTTACAACCGATTATGATTCCCAGTGGAAATGGGATAGAGTGACGATGGATTTTTGTTTGAGTTTTCCTTTAACTCAAGGAAGAAAGATGCAATCACGGGTTATAGTTGATAGATTAACAAAATCAGCTCATTATATTCCGGTGAGCGGATTATTCGCTTGATAAGTTATTTGAGTTATACATTTACGATATTGTGAGATTGCGGGGGTGCCACTATCTATTGTGTCCGATGCAGAGATTCGAGGTTTACTTTGCGGTTTTGGAAGAAAGCGCAAGAGGCTTTAGGTACAAAATTGCACTTGATGCGCTTTTCACCCGCATGACGGATGGTCAATCCGAGCAGATTATTCAGATACTCAAGGATATGTTGAGATGTTGCATTCTTGAGTTTGATGGCATGCGGGGAACGATATTTTCCATTGATTGAATTCGAGTATAATAATAGTTTTCAATCGAGCATTAAAATGGCACCGTATGAAGCTTTGTATGGTAGGAAATGCGAACACCTCTATCTTCGTGCGAACTTAGTGAAAATAAAATTCACAGGTTGATTTGATTAAAGTGAGCTGAAAGTAAAAGTAATGTCTGAAATAATCTGAAAGCGTCGATCGCGAAATCATACTGCGATTTGAAACGAAAAGATATTGAATTTGATATCGGTGATAAAGTATTTTTGAAAGTGTCTCGTGGAAGAGAATACTCGATTAATGAGAAAAGGCAAATTGAGTCGAGATTCATCGTGCCATATGAGATTATCGAGCGTATTGGGTCGGTTGCTTATAGGCTCGTTGCTACCATCTCGATTAGAAAAGATCCACAATGTGTTTCATGTATCGATGCTTGACGATCTGATTAGATCCTCGCATGTAATTTCTCCGTCTCGAGATAAATATTGATCGATATGACTTATGAAGAAGAATCGATCCGTATCTTAACTCGCGAGATTAAAGAAATGAGAAATAAGAAATTCCGTTAGTAAAGGTATTATGGTATCGACACGGCTCAAGAAGAAGCTACGTGGGTACCCGAAGATGTTATGAGAGAGCAATATTCGAATCTGTTCAATGGTAAGATTTTCGGTGTGAAAATCCCTATGGGGGAGAGTTGTAATAGCCCGATTTATACCCTAGTCGGAATAGTGGTTTCGAGACCACAAATTCGAGTTAGAAAAATATTTTAATATTATTTTCCATGTTTTCTGATATGTGATTAAGCATGTGTGAAAGTTTCAGTATAAAAATTGATCATTTGTGTGCTCGATTTGAGAAAAAGGACCTAATCGCATAAAAGGTAAAAGTTGTGTTCTAATTGGTTGTGTGCCGAATTGACATGGTTTA
Organism: Gossypium sturtianum; assembly: GCA_025698515.1. Classification (NCBI taxonomy): domain Eukaryota; kingdom Viridiplantae; phylum Streptophyta; class Magnoliopsida; order Malvales; family Malvaceae; genus Gossypium; species Gossypium sturtianum. The sequence goes on along the minus strand of CM046943.1, from coordinate 123,685,256 downwards.
TTAAATGTGAGGTCTCTATGTTGTAATTAGACCATTTGAATATTGGATGGACATAAATGCCTAAGGATAGTGGATTTTAAATGAGAGTAAAATGGCTAATGTAGTAATTTGTTAAAAAAAGATAAATTAATTAAAAAAAAGACAAATTAGTTGTCATTTGTGTTCATCCACCGATTTTAGAAGAAAAGAAAGGGTTTTAAGCTTTCACTTCATTCGGCCATTGCTAAAGCTTAATTGGGGTATGATTTTTGATCTGTTTTCGATAATTTTTACGTTTTTGTGATAGTTGCTTTGTGTTCTATCAAGCCCATGCCTAAATTTCAGAAATTGTTGATGATTGTGTGATGTGCCATTGATGATTTTGTGAGCTTAATGATTTTATTTGGTGAAATATGAAAGTTTAGTGTTAGATAAACATGTTTTGTATTGGGATTTTTGATGTATTTGTTTATTGTGGACTAAATTGAGAAAGGTATAAAATGAGGGGTTAAAATGTGTAATAAATGAAAGATATGGGCTTATATGGACTAATGGAATATTTGGCCAAGCGAAATTATGTGTATTTTGTGATTTTGTGAAATGAGGACTAAAGTGTTAAAATGTGAAAATATGAGAGCTAATTTGTAAAATGCCCTAAATATGTGGAAATGGATTGAATTGAATGATTTGGTGAATAAAAGAGTCAAATTTGAATGTGTATAGATCAAGAACCAAAGAAAAGCGGAATTAGATCTGGGAAATCGAAAGTAGTTGAATAGATTCGTTTAGTTCTTTCCCGTATGAGGTAAGTCGATATACAAATAAATGTGTATGAATTGAATTATTATTACTTATATGTGAATGAATTGTGATGTATGGCTATTGGAGCTGAATATGTGAAATTCGAGAAAATTACGATAATGTGATGACGTCCAGAAAAGCCCGTGCGAACCATAGGAATAGTTAGGATACATATGTCATGACATAGGATTCGATATGAGTTATCGTGTAAGACCACGTTTGGGACGTTGGCATCGACTTGAGATTACGTGTAAGACCATGTCTAGGACATCAGCATCGTATTTAATTCGTCTAAGACCATGCGGGATGAGACGCATCGATATTTAATTACATGTAAGACCACGTGCGAGACATTGGCGTTGTATGTGCTTTATGAGCTATCCGAGTATCCTTATTGATTTCAAAGCGGTTCAACGGGCATTCCGAGATATGATTGAATATGTGAATATGTATCTATTTCATGTACTTATGAACTGTATATGAAATTTGGTAATGGAAGATAAGTATGAATATGATCATTTGATATGTGAGCTACATGAAAATGTGATATGTTTATAAACAAATCCAGTTATGAACAATTGAGTTAGATGAGAAATATGAATTTGCTATTGTGTTATGCCATAGTTCATATGAATGAAATAGTTTGTAATTTTTATGTGATAAGTTTATTTGTATATGGCTTACTAAGCTTTTGAAAGCTTACTTTGTGTGTGTTTGCATTGTTTTATAGATTACAAGCTACTGGGAGCTCTGGGGATCGTCAAAGATCATCACCACACTATCGAACTATATTTTGGTACCTTTTGAAAATGTACATATTGAAGTATGGCATGTATAGGCTAGAGAACTTTGATTATGTTTTGAAATGTGTAAATATAGCCATGTGATATGGCTTGATAATGAATGTGATTATGGAGTGAATTTAGTGCATGCTATGTGATGCAAAATTTGGTATGTATTGATGTGCTCATGAATGGCCTAAAGAAATGGTCAATTTTGGTAAGTTTCATGTTGATTTGGGAAATTGATATGATGAGAAATGCTATGAATTGAAATGGATTAATATGATGTATGAATCACATGTTTTTTATGTGAAGTTGGTACTTTTAATTGGCATGTTTGAGTTAGATTTGTATATGGAAATGAATGATGTTGTTATGGGTCAAAATGTGCATGATTTGGTATGTTTTTGGCTGCCTTTGGGACATGAATTGATGCTTGTTTGATGCTTGTAGGTATGACCCAATTTTGGGTGGCAAATGGGCCTTGAAAATGGCCTATATTTACCCACACGGTTGAACACACGGGCGTGTGTCTCGACCGTGTCTCTCAAGGTTGTAATTCGAAGTAAGTCAGTGTGCCACACGGGCAAGAAGCACGGGCGTGTGCCAGACCGTGTGACCCAAGTCAGTGTTGCACACGGGCTGAGACATGGTCCAAGGCATGGCCGTGTAAGGCACACGGCCTAGCCACTGGCGCGTGCCTGTTTTGAAAGAAAAATTTTCTAAGTTCCGCAAAGTTTCGTGTATGAGATCGGTTTAGTCCCGAACCTTCTCTAAAGCATGTTTAAGGTATCGTAGACCTTCTAAAGGGACTATATGAGTATGAATTATTATGAAATGATGTTGTATGATTGATGTTGTGAAATGAGCGTAAAATGTTCCGATATGTCCGGTAATGCCTCTTAACCCTAGTTCTGCGATGGATACGGGTTAGGGGTGTTACACAGGGATTAAAACACAGGGCCTCCAACACACTAACTCCTTACCACTCGAACCAGTAGGCATATGAGTTTACAAACAATATTACAAAAGCCTACCTGTAAACGGAAAAATATATAGGATTTTTCCTATATAATTTATCACCTTTTTACTTGAATTTGTTGTTAAAACTAAGTAATTGTTTAATAAATTAATGAAATATGTGAAAATATGAAACTAGGACATAGAAATTATTAAAATGTGATTTTATGCTTTATTATATAGTTTTCATGCATAAAATGGCTTATTTTATATTAAATTGAGCATATTATATTTTTAAGACATGAAGTAGGCCATGCATGATTAAATTAAATAATAAAATATAAAATTATATTTAAATATTCATTTTAGATATTTCATTAATAATTTGGGTTGTAATTAATTATTTAAATTGGATAAATTTTATTCTTTGGTCCTCTAATTTATCGATTTATTTTGGGTGAGTACGATAGCTTTGTTGGATTACAAAACCGTCCAAATTGGAGACCAAGTCAACCCAATTTTTGGCTACACTTGGCTGTCCACATAAACCACTTTTTGGTTTAATTGCCCAAGTCCTTGCAATGTTGAAGAAATTTGAGATTTTCTGAAGATTTGCACTTGACCAAGTCTCGATCTGAGTTGTTGTGGCACTTAAATTGAGCAAAAATCAGCTCAATTTCCTCAATTTATGGTGACCACCCTTTGAAGATGCTTGAAGAGATGGAACCTCCTATTTTTAGCAAACTATCCCCCTCTCCTCACCTATAAATAAGACCCCCCTCATTCATTCATTCATCATCCCTCATCCTTCATCATTCTCTCTTCTCTCCCAATTCTCTTAGCATTTTCCATTTCCCACGCCTAGCATCATCTCTTCATAGAGATTTTAGAAATTAAGCCTCTTAAAGAGCCCTTGGTCGGCCACCTTGGAGAGCCATCAGCAAAGGAGCAAAGTGAAGGAGCGAAGGAGCCTAGTCAGTAAGAGTCTTGGGTGACAACCACTTTGATTTGGGTTTAATCTTTCCTTTCTTTAATTTAATCTGAAAATGTTTGCTATGTGTTCTTTGTTCTTATTTACAACAATGTTATCTTAATTTTATTTAAGCTAGGATGATTGCTTTGATTAAATAATATTTATTTGATTCATGCTTATAATGTTTGTGCCTCAATCGATCATGTTTTCAATTAAAATCAAGTCCGTATTTCGTTCATACGTGATTGAAATGCACTGAATTAGCTGGCGAGCGATCTGACGAGACGACGGCTAGTGGACACATAATTGAAATGTGCATGCTCAATTTAGATCGACCGATTAAATTGAAGGTTGCATAACAACTCGACCAAGCTCTGTTATCTGCATTGTTTTTAGATTTGTGTGATTAAACTGTTTCAAACTTGACACGTCCCTGTTACCTCACACGAATGCTAAGAAACCCTTAGTAAATAAGGATCAGTAAAATGCATATTTACTAAGTAAAGTATTCCGAAAAAGGACCTAATGTGGTTTCCAAACTCATGAAAGATCGAGTTGCCGTGGAATGTTTTTCTGAATGTTATTAAGCATGTTGATAATAAATTGAGTTTAATTAAAGTAATTGTCCTAGTTTATTTATGTTATAATTGTTGCAAATTGTGTTTAATTTTGCTAAAATCTATTTCATTCATATAGTTTGCATATTTCGGATAATTTGCATTAGGGATCATTGCATTTAGTTTAATTTATTTAATTTTAATCATCACTTCTCAATCATATTGTGTTTTTATTTACCAAGTTGTTAATATAATTTTATAATTAACTAACTTAGCACAAATACAATCCCTATGGAGACGATAACTCGATACTTACTTATTACTTGATAGCGACTGTGTACACTTGCACAAACCTACGCATTACACTACCCAGTAGGGATAAGGCTAGGATAAAAATAACAGAATTGCCAAAAGAGGGACTTGAACCCAAGACCTCACAGACACACCCAGAACACTTAACCACTGAAGCAGATACACATTTATGCCAAATTTCACCAAAAGCAGACTTAAATTATTCAAGGAGTTACAACTCTACCCCTAAAAGAAATTTCGGCCTCGAAATTTACCTGACATGAACAAATGAGGATACTGCTGACGCATCGAGTCCTTAGGTTCCCACGTGGCTTCCTTAGTGCCATGATTTCGCCACAAAACCTTTACCAACGGAATGGACTTCCTCCTTAGAACCTTAATATCTCGATCTAGAATCTGGACCAGCTCCTCCTCAAACGTCAAATCCGGTCTAACCTCGATCTCCTCAATAGAGACAATGTGAGATGGATCGATCGATACTGTAACACCCTAACCCGTAACCATCGCCGGTCTAGGGTTAAGAAGTGTTACCGGACATACGGAACATTTCGATCATTTCTCAAACATAAATACATCATCATCATATCATAGCAATTCATAAACATAGAGTCCTTTTAAAAGGTCTACGAGACCTTAAACATGAATTAAAAAGGGTGGGACTAAAACCAAGCTCATACAATTTTTTTCAAAAACTTAACATTTTTCAAAGTTTACAGATCACATGCCGGTGTGGGTAGGCGATGTGCCTCACACGGTCTCTCGACACACTGTGTGTCCAAGCCGTGGCAAAGCAGGCCATACATGCGACTTGTCCACACGGCCGAGGACACGCGTGTGCCTAACCCATGGTCGACAACGACTTATTTCACACACGGCCGATCCTGCGCCGTGTGTGCGAGTCGACTTGTTTCAATTTGAAAAGTTAAGAGACACGGTCGAGCCACACACCCGTGTGCTCAACCGTGTGGGCAAATATAGGCCATTTGCAATGCCAATTTTCCACCCACACTTTGCTTCACACTTGCAAGCATCTAACCATATAAATTCAAACTTCAAATGGCATCCAAAACATACCAATTTATGCACCAATTAACCTTCTACTATATCATTTATTTCGATACTAAATTCCAACTCAAGTATACCTATCCAAAGTATCAAATTCACATCCCAATCATATAATCCATTCATCATTCAATCCTTACCAAATCTAAACATAAAACATACCATTTCCATTTTACTAATTTAAGCCAAAATGATCATTCACATAGAACACACATACACATATTAACCATCCTTTTTACTTATCCAAAGCATATACCAAAGGCATTTAACTTTCAAGCCATATCACATGGCAAGATCTATACATCACAAAAACATACCATAATCACTAGTCTATAAATGCCATATACCAAATATATACAACTTCCAAAAGTACCAAATAGATTGCCGATAGTGTGATTGACTCGTTGACAATCCCCGGATCCGAGCTAGCTTTAATGACACCGTAAAAAGCAGAGGAACACTTCACTGATAGCTTAAAGCTTAGTAAGTTAAATCATATAATACATTTAAGCTTAACCATTCGAATTCAATATACAAAATAAACTATCACATGGTTCAATTCAAAAGATATACAATCTCATTCATAGTCATTACTCACATAATCATCCATATGCGATATCATCAACCACAAAGGCTTCGTACATACCTGCGCCAAGACTTAGTTAACGATCACTTTTGCTAATCAATGCTCAATACCACATTTCGTCCAACTTTCATTAATAATTGATTTACTCGCACACTTAGTGCCAATTCCTTAACCGAATCTTTAATATCATCGCACACTTAGTGCCTTTACATTAAACCGAATTTAGCTCGGTATCGCACACACAGTGTCAATCAATATAGTCGATACTTTCTTTATTTCGCACACACAGTGCCATTCACACTATATCAATTCTATTTCGCACACTTAGTGCCACACCTCTCAAATCCACATATAGCATAACTAATTCATCAACCACATATTCATTCATTTCATAACACATGAATATGATTTAAACAATTTGTATTATACACGAACTTACCTCAGACGTAGAAATAACAAAACATGTCGATCAATCGAGCACTTTGTCTTTGCCTCGATCTCGATCCAAATCTCTCTTTTCTTGATCTGTATAATATTAAACTCAACTCATTCAATCACCAATTCATTCAATTTAATCCAAACACTCATATTTAGGGTATTTTACAAAATAGCCCTCACATTTTCACATTTTAACATTTTAGTCCCTATTTCATAAAATTACAAAATACCCATAATTTCGTTACACCATGCTTAGGCCAAATCTTCCTCACATTTTAGTCCTTTAATTTCTCATTTTCACAATTTAGCCCAAAATAGTCAAATTCATCAAAAATTCAAAGACAAAATATGTTAATCTATCACATATCTTTCATATTTCATCACCAACTATCACAAAATTCAAGCATTCATCAATGGAACATCTCAAAATCTTCATCAAATTCTAAAATTAAAGCATGGGCTTGATAGAACACAAAGCAACAATCACAAAAACGTAAAAATCACTAAAAACCGAGCTCAAAACATACCTCAATCAAGCCTTGTATGTGCCGAATATTCAAAGCTCAAGAATCCTATGTTTTCTTTCTATTTTCGATGAAATAAAGATGATAAAATGACCACCAAATGTTTTTGTTTTAATTATAATAACTTTAATAACCCAATTACCAATTTAACCTTTGATTAAAACATTAAAATTCCACTAACTCATGTCCATAATTGTCCATCCCCACTATCAATGGTCTAATTGCAACATAAGGACTTCCCATTTAATAAGCCATGACATTTAAGCACTTTAACAACTCGCATTACTGCTTTTGCATTTTATACGATTAAGTCTTTTTCACAAATCAACACAGACGATAAAATTTTCACACAGAATTTTCACACATGCTTAATCACATACCATAAACACTAAAAATAATATTAAAATTTTTTTTTGACCTCAAATTTGTGGTCCCGAAACCACTGTTCCGACTAGGGTCTAAATCGGGCTGTTACAACTCTCCCCCTTAGGGATTTCCGTCCCTGAAAATCTTAGCAGGGAATAGATTCGAATATTGCTCTCTCATAACATCTTCAGGCTCCCACGTAGCCTCTTCAACTCTGTGTTTGTGCCACCAATACTTTTGTAACAATCGAATTTGACCCTAGTCAGGCGGTGGTTTTGGGACCACGAATCCGAGTCCAAAAATATTTAAATATTATTTTCTGTGTTTATTATATGTGAATTATTATGTGTGAAAGTTTCAGTATGAAAATTTGATTGTTTGTGTGCTTAATTAAATAAAAGGACTAAATCGCGTAAGTGGTAAATGTAGCTTTTATTTAAGTGTGACGGTTTAATTGAATTGTATTCATCATGATGTGGACTTGCATGGCAATAATCCTAAAACAAAGTGGGTGGGCGGCATAATGATTAAACCATGTATTAAATTATTTAATTTAGTTAGTGGAATTATATTAGTAATATAATTTGATAAAAAAAAACATAAAGAAATTAAGTAAGTGGGGATGTTCATCTCCTACCTTTAGTCTCTCATTGCCGAAATAAGAAAGAAGAAAAAGAGAAGCTTGAGTCTCCATTTTCGGTTCTTGCATGCTACTACAAAGGTTAGCATTTGATCTTGATTTTTGAAAGTCTTTGCATTTTTGAGTTCAATTCCATGAGTATTATTGAACCCATGTTAAAATTTTGAGTTTTAAGCATGCCATAGATTAGGCCATTGATGAATAAACTTTAAATTTTTATGCTTGGTGGATAAATATTGAATATATGTTTGAGATTATTATGTTTTGAGTAGGAAGTTTGAATGAGTTGGAGTATGGTGGTTTAAATTATGAAAATAAATAGTAGAGGGTCCTAAATACAAAATAAATGACTTGTAGTGACTTTTATAAGCATGAGAGGGTATTCGGCCCTAAAAGAAATATGTCCAAATTTGGTATAAATTGTGTTTTATGCAATAGGGACTAAGTTGTAAAAATTTCAAATGTCGGTAAAATGGTAATTTTCCCATTTAAGTGGTTTTAGATTAAATTGAAATGAAATGTGTTTGAATGAGCTCAAATTGAATGTGTTTAGATCAAGAACAAAGAAAAACGGATTTGGATCAGGGAAGACAAAAGTTATCGAATAGCCAGGTTCTAATTGTCAAACGATATTCGAGGTAAGTCTATAAGCAATTTAATACCGTTAATATCGGTTATAATCTTGATTATATCTTTGAAATTTTGAAATTTATAAATATAAATGTGGCTAAAGCCGGAATGTGATAGGTGAATTAATAATGAAATGTGACTATTTGTAATTGAGTTTGATATGTTAAAGTGATATGAGTTATGTGTGATATATGTGATATTGATAATATGGGGTGCGTATGAGATGTTTTAATGATATCGATATCGGGCTTATTGCCCAGCGTGCCTTGTGCGGTGAACTATATCGGGCTTATTGCCCTAGTTGTGCCTTGTGCCGATGAATTATATCGGCTTTTTGCCTCAGCGTGCTAATTGCCGGTGATTAAATTTCAGACCTCGGTGGTCTGCCCGCGCTTAGTGCCGGTGTGTGATTCAGCCGACGCTTAGCGAGGTTTTACACGGTGATTTAGCAATTCCGAGTTTAGACTA